>JAYKKI010000067.1:4445000-5646250 GCA_039881145.1 Druceiella hillmani | reverse complement strand
GACTCGTTGAAATACCTAAGCAAATACACGTCATTTATACAATAAAATCTAATATTTTATACCCATTTAGGGCATAAATCTTTTATTCATCATTAATGTCTAATATAAGCGATATTTCCTGCAGCTTCAAATATAAACGATATTCCCTGCAGCTTGAAATATAAGCGATATACGCTGACGCCTATGGAAGCGATATTTGCATGGCCACGCGATAAATCCTTCTTTCAGATACAGGTGATATTCGCTATCAATGTAAAAATTACATAATATATAGTATTACACTACAATTCATAATGGCAAGTCGGTGATAAAAAAGTAACAAAAATTTGATGCACTGCTTTAACGATCCAAGGTAGAGACCTTATTTATTAATAAATCATCCCGACTATTCCCACTTATATAGTTCCAACTTGGACGATCGTGTCGTTTGGCGAACAGCGGACACGCTTATGGGTCGTGGGTGGTGGAGCAGCGTAATAAATATAATTCGACGAGGGTAAACCACAGGGTACGGTCAATCGAGATTTACACGAGTTAACAAACTTCATCATTACGTCAAATACTAAGTTTCCACGTCAAGCCATTTTTGAGAAAAACAGTCGTGATAGATAGATTCAAAATCTTAAAAGGGTTCCTGCTTCTTTCGAGTTATAGAATACTAAAAATATTCACTTTTAAGAATACTCAGTATTAACAAAACATACGTATATGTTTGATATACGTATGTACGTGTGTTTCAGTTGCCACTTAACTTAATTATTAATAATACTTAACTACACCCGATATCTGCAATTAATGATGTATTATATACATAATTAGTGAGGCTGATGAGTAGGGCTACCCCTACTTCGGTATGTCGTCCCGTTCTAGTCACGACTTTAGAGTCAAGATCCAGATCATTATTTTTACCTTGTTTAATGCATGTATTTACCTTGTTCAATGCATGTCTTTGGTCAACCAAATCTTTAGACAAATACGATGTCAAGTGTATTATCAAAATGCATCAGGAATTTACTAGTTCATACGCTGTAATTTATAAAAATTTGTATTTTATATGACGCTCATATATAATTATTTATTTTTTTTTCTTAATATCTTTCACACCGAAAGCAAAGCGCGATCTTAAATTTTTTTCTGGAATATTCCCATAAATAATTTATTATTTCAAAATTTATAACTTTATTTGCCCTCTATGGCTATCCTTTGTTGGTTATTTTTCTTTTTCGGATCCTCTTTAAAAATATAAGACGCATAACATTTTATTATTTAAACCTTTATTACTGAGAATTGTTTTTATTTTCCAATAGCAAAATACTTTTTGTTTTCAATATTTAATGGATAATTCGTTTATTTATTTACATGTTTTAATGTACACAAGTGATACATATGGCGGATATATTGCTACGAGATCAATCGCTTACAACTAATTAGGTCCGCTCGGCGAACGACCGGGAATCGAACCCGGTTCACGTGGTACGCTGCGCCGTCAAAGACCGTAAGCCAGTAATAAACCCTACGCACCACGACGAGGACAAGTGTCTGCTATGGTGTCGCTTGGTTGATGCCACGCGGTACTCGGTGTGCGTGTACTACGGAATGCCCCTTGCAATAATGGGATAAGACACGAAACATTTTTTTTTTATTTCAGAACCTATAGAAGTCGGCTTGCTATACCATTTAACCGTATATTCGACTATCCTGTATACAAATATTTTTAAACCTTTAATTACAATTTTTTTGCAAAATTTAATGTTAATTAGTACGGAAATGCTCAAAATTATTAAACCCTTACCAATATTTACTAATAACCATATTCGTATTTAACCCTTACCAATCATTTCTACCAATGTTATTTCTTTTTATTTAACCCTTACCAATCATTACTACCAATGTTATTTCTTTAAAAGGTTATTAAAATGTTATTCCTTAAATTTATATTCATAAATTTTGTAAGCTAAATAGCATATTTAGAAAATGAAATTTTTACAGACAAACCTCTTAGCTTGCATCAGGCCGTTTCCGCTGTTTTCAGAACAGGATCAGTCCATCACGATCTAAAAAAAAATTTAATTAATTAAAGTAGGAATAATGTACTTTTTTCATTTTAAGAATATATTACAAATATTTAGTTCAAACATTTTTAAATCTTACGAAGATTGAAATAAACTTTTAAGGACGCATGTAAATAAATGCATCATTTTGATTGTACTGAACGATTCATTGATATTACATTTTTTATTGATTCACAAAAAATTATATTTCGTGAGGTCATTGAATCTAGAAAAGATTATAGAATAAAAATTAATCATCTTAATTCACTCGATGAATTGATATGTGTAATTGTGGTAGTTACTAATCGGTCCCTAATTTATTCCCTTTTTCCATTTATTCCTCCATTCCCTACTGTTAAAGTCAAAATTTATTTCCAAAACTGTTAAAGTCATAGTTATGAATAACAGCGCTGCTATAAGTCATCTCAAATTTATCGGAAAACTGAAGCAAAACTCAAAATTAGGTTCTATTTGTAAATAATATTTTATTAAATATATACTAAATACAATTTATCAAATTTTTAAATATTTTGTTTCATTTTTGAAACTCAGATTAGTGTAGTTTCATAAATTATAAACAAAACATGACTACTGCAATGTCTTTCAAACAATAGGCTGAAAAGTTAAACCATAACAATTCGTACATAGGTATATAGAACCGCAAATCAACTTCACGCAAGACCGCAGACAAAAGTTGATATATAAATAAAACAAAAACAAAACTTTTTAATAAACCAAAACCTCAACTACCCTCTCGAATTTTGCATCAAAAATGAGCCCCGCTGAACTTTCCCCATCAAAAGCTCTGGCCAAAAGCTTTTCGGCAAAAACGTACTTCGAGCCAGCCGCAAAGTCTTTTGCCGTTATATCGATCGAGTTTAATACAATACAAAACAGGGAAACTCTGGTAAACTTGCTCAAAATTTCTTTACACATCCCCGGCTGATTTCCAGGAGTTTGCAGCGCAGAGATATTAAATGAAGATGGATGTGTAAAGTTTTCATTCTCTCGTGTAAGGGATTGGTACTCGAGGGGATATGATGTGTCGCAACTCGGATACGTGTTTGAGTAATCTTCTTATTTTAATGTTTTTATTATGCTGGCCTCCCATATTTCATTTTCAAATACAATATTATTTAAACCATTGACCCCTCCTTCGGTAAATCACTTTATATAATGTGAAATACCTGGATTTGTAAAAAAATTAATGGCATAATAAAATAGATCCTCATCACTTTATTTACAAAAGATTATTTGTAATTATGTATCCCGCACTATTAAGATTTCACTATGTTATACCAACTCGATTAATTCAAGATAATGCAATTTTGTTTATAATACTCTTGTAAGAAACAATCGATTGTACGGCTGGAAATATCTATAAAATTTTAAGTTTCTCATTGTTGCAGTTTTAGGGAAAAATAAAGATAAATTATGTTTGTCCATAAACTGATGACATTATAAAGTAAAGGAAACAAGTACTGTAATAAATTAAGTAAAAATTGTAATAGCAAGAATAGAAGAAAGTTTGCTAAAAAAGTATCACAGATACCAGTAAATAGTGATCGAAATAATTATATATAATAAAGTATAAGATGGATCAAATGATTTGAAGTTTGACAATATTTTATTGTCACTGAACAAAAAGGTGATGATGATGATGATGATGATAATGTCATCATCATCATCATCATCATCGTATATATTAATACGCTAATGTTACTCTCCCTTTTTAGATGTTACTCTCCCTTTTTAGAAAAAACCTCACAACTAATCCACATAAATTATATATCATTTTATAGATAATTGCTTGCACTACCGGAATCCACAACTAAAAAAATTATTATTGCTATTGGTTTTGCAAATTAATTAATTATTATAATTATATACACAAAACAGCAATGCTGTCATTTAACGGCACAACGTCAATATGATTGACGGTCGGTAAAATTTTTGTTTAATTTCAAATCCACTCAAGTATAAATAAAGTGGCGCTTTAGCTCAATGCTTTTGATACTTACGCCTCTATATGTCAATTTTAGTAAAATATTTGTTTGATCTGTCATCTGAGCTTCATAATGGAATAAAAACGTAATAAGCAGTGTGCAAAATTAGAAATGAATTGAATACCTGCAATCAATTTTGATTTATTAAATTGAGTTGAATAATTTATAATGCGAAGACTTCGCACGGGTCACGCTAGTTCATTATAATTTTATTATTGAAAATTATGTATGAAAACATTTTATCCCATCGTATCGTCCGTATAAGTTGTTACACATTGATCCTCGGTTCTTGCAGACCCGACAAGATCATCAAAATGTCACCTAAAATTTACTTGATACTTGATTAATATCAAGAATGAATTAGGTACCTCACGGATTACATGAACACAAAAACCTGAATATTTCACCAAATAGTTACCAAATCAAAATTGAACAAACAAATATAGACTGCCAAATAAAATAATCATAGCCAAGACTGCAATGTTATGACCATATGCTTTTTTAAGCGCATGGCTTTTTTAAACTTTCATTTGTAAAACAGTGACCACCTACAAATTTGCGGAAAAAATATTACTTTTTTTATCAGATCTCCGAAACTATTTTTCAAATTAGGTATTTGACTCTTTTATTTTTATTTCATTAATCATAACTTCAAGGTACAAGCTGATGCAAAGTGAAAATATTTTTTAATAATCGTAAAAATTGACCGAGTTATAAAAGTTTAAATTTAACCTTTAGAGAAGGACGGCAATACTATGTTTTGAGGTCATTTTTAATATTGCACATTATATTCCACGAGAAGAAAAGAGACAGGGATATACCCAACTCTATCCGCATCTTCAAATTTAGAAGCCTACAACTGGCTTATTATTCAATACATTTTTGAGTTTTTTTCAAGGCTGGTTTTTAATGAACTTATATTTCACCATATTGTTCGAAAAATATCAAAATTTAAAATGAGTCAACTACCATATTAAAAAAACTTGTATATTTTTTAAAATATATATTTGTGTACTTACCGCCTAGCACTACGAAAGAAAATAACTTACATAATCCTAAATAAATAACAATACGCCATTCAATTTTGACAAGCCTTTGAAAAGGTCCAAAGAGTGCATTCACATTCACGTACATACTCACAGAACTCTGATTTATCAACTATCATTTTGTCATAAAACACCCTTATTTCCTATTTTCTCTGAACCCCCTATTAAATGCTAACGCAATATTCTGAAAGTAATAATTAAATTTATGTAAAAATAAAAAAGAACTTAAAAAAAATTTAATTTCATCTATATGGGGCGTTAAAATGTGAAACGTCCTTTTTATGTTACAAATCCGTCTCTGCGGCTACGTGTCATTAACATCAACAAAGCGCTAGAAAACAGAGGCGAGACTGCGCACGAGAACAAAAAATATCGCAACTTATATCGGAAGGACGAGGAAATGTGGGGCGCTAGTGGCCAATCAAACTTGTAGTTGGATATGCGAGGGGCGAGTGGCGTTGCTTCATCTTTTTGGATAAGGTTACGCCGACCCAAGTTAGTGATTAATGATCCAATGGAGACGTCATTCTTAAATAATGATTCATTGCACTTAGCGATACATAATAAATTATATGTATTTTCTTGTTATTATATGCGTTAAGAATTAACTTCAATCGTGTATTGAATAAAATAGCATACATTTTATTTACAAAAGCGTTGTGTCATTTTCAGGGTTTCGTAGTGAAACAACGACTGAGAAATTATTTCGTAAGAGGTCTGATTTTATATGTCTGTTACGGGACACTAAAAGTAGAAATTTTGTATTAAATAAGATAATTTTTTTCGTTGATTATCAGGTACACATTAGGTTCAAAATCTACAGCAGATAATGTTTGTATGTATTAGAATCGTACTCAAATTACGAATGGCATACTCCAAAATCACCATCCAAATTTTCAACATAATGTCCAGTATTCCACATAGCTTTAACGTACGTGTTATAAAGTATAAACTAAAATCAATTAAAAGATTTGTATAACTATAAATGGATTTTGGAATTTATATAGAACTATTTAGATTAAATATCGAGGAAAGTAAAAATTTTAAAAATCGACTAAGTTTCACATTTAGTGAACATCGTTGTGTGCTTAAATTTGTCAATTTCTTTCCAAAAATTCTATAAAAATTTGACAAATTAATACTTTCCAAAAAGTGATAAATTGGCAGTGCAACGATATGAAGTAGAAAAATGTGAAAAATAACCAATTATTTTAATAAAATTCGTATTGAAAATTATAAAATTTCCCTAACACTATAACAGCATCTAGACCCTCGCGCGTAAGTAGCGTGCGATTGCCCTCTACTGTGAAACCGATCCACTTGGCTAGATGCTGTGGTTGGCGGACGAGTGGGTGGGGATCATCTACTATGCCCGTTTCACATCGCATCATTCCACGCTTGCTGCATTATAACGAGATAATGATATTATTTCTTATCATCAAGTTCGAATCCGGTCGTACTTATATTTACTTTCTCGACATTTTCTTCTTATTCACCCAAAACATTATTTACACAGGGTTTTTATTATTTTTTTGATAAAAAGCATAATGAATTACAGAAACTTTTTTATATTTCGTAAATTTACTTAATGTTAACAAGTATCGTTAAAAGTACGCCTTAAAAGCTAGCATGTAAATAGCTTTAGGTTCTTATGTCTAATGAATTATGCGATTAAATGAAACTTAAAACCCTATCCAATGACAAAAGCGCAAATAAATATTTCTACCTTCTTAAAACGTTGAGGTGTCGTAATTAATTTTTTACAACCTCTTTTAATTGAAAAGGTTAAATGCATATACTCACAAAATTGCATGGCAAAATATTGAGAAATTAGCAAATTATAACCAATCAAACGTTAAACACTTATTACATGCGTTGAAAATTGATTTCAATCGCGGATTGAATAAAATAGCATACATTTTATTTATGAAAACGATTTTGTCATTTTCAGGATTTCGTCGTAAAGTAATGACCCCGAAATGATTCCATAAGAGGCCTGATTTTTTCAGCCTTGTTAGGAAAACTAAAAGTAAAAATGTCACAAACGCTAGTAGTAAAAAAATGTGAAGAGAAGCAAAAATGTATTTTAGATATCCCTATTTCATACTGAATTCTAAAAGCCAGTTAGATTACTCGGGATAACAAATATTCTGAGAGAAAAAGTTGCCCCATAAATGCCATTATGCACCTGAGGTAAAATATTATTTAATACACTAATACGTAAAAAAATTTCAGTTGTGACAAGCCAAACCATTTACATATGTCCATTTATTAAAATTTAACAAAAATCAATTATTGTTTAATATACTTATTTCTAAAACAATGGCAAATTTAAATATTATCCATATCTGTCTATATAAGCGAAACTCCCATAATACATTGTAAAATCCACTTCTCTAAACTATCAAAAGAAAAAAAATTACATCACCCCATTTCATTTCAAGCGACAGCCGCATATGCCATAACCACGTCCACAATATACCGGAATTATTTGTCGGCCCTCAAAGCGGAAACAATCCAAGCCCCGCATATAGGAAGACCTAAAAGCTCGACGAGAAAAGCTCCCACCATCGACATGCAACATAACACGGCTACGTAAGCTTTCGCATAAAGTGTGGTCGGCGGAAAACAATATCATAAATTAACAGGAAACGGAAGAAAGAACATCGCGGGATGACGTAAGTGCTTAGTCGCGAGACCCACTTCCTGCGAAACGTCGTTTCCTCCCTTGGTAAGCTCTTCTAGAATACGTGTTATTTTTTTTTATTTCAGCGGTTAACGAGGCGTTTGGGAGAGTAATAGGCTCATAGGTGTTTAAACAGGCCGTGAAATTCTTCTAAAATTGCGTCCGGGATATTTCAAATGGGGTTTCGTATTTATTTTACAGTTTTGTCTCACGCATGTCACAATATTACTTCGAAAACATTGTTTTATACTTTGTACACGATCAAGTTAACACAAATTTTTATGTTAGAATATTAATATATTATACAGCTATTTTTGATTTAAGTGTGCTGGAAAATTGATTATTTCTTACGTGATTTTATTACAAAGTCTAATAAATTTATTTGCATTTGGAATGCTCGTCAATTCCTTGTTTTCTTTGAATATTTATAATTTGTATGATGTAAATCTGCCGACAGTTCATGTTCATTCATTAATATACTTGCTTCTGTCCGCAGCTTCACCCGCATGAAAAGTTTGATATTAGCCTTTCAATTTTATTATAGAGTGGTGTTTAACATTTATACTAATGGTATTAAAGCGAGCTGTTGCTTGGTTTATAAAAAGTATTTAGAAAGCTTCCAATTTGCTGGTAATTTTAAAAGACCCTAGTTGATTGTGGGACAGTATACAATGACAATACTAAAAAACTAACTTTATTTTTAATCGATCAAAAACACCACTGTGTAAGGAAAAGTAATTCTGATGACAATTAATAATTGGTTTGTAATCAACAGCTCGTTTCACGTGCTTCTATATTACAGAAAAAGAGAAGATCAGATCACGTAGGATATTATTTATATGCTAATTACAGTATGATGTGCTTTTTAAAAAGCTGTTATTAATTAATAAAAATAATTTAAAATTGTAATTTTGCTTAATATAATACACAAAGTGACTAATTAAACATTTGCAAGCACATATTTAAAACACTTTATTAAAGATAAAAATTCACTAACCGCGCTTGGGAACACGAACAAGGAATTCTCTACTTGTCTAGATCTTTTATATTCGTCGATGAAGTTTAAGTAAAATAATCGTATTTGAAATTTCTAAACAAATGCTCATTTTTCCATATTTTTCAAACCCATAGTTAACGGTTTACATGAATGGAGATTCAATTCCATTTTAAAACGCCCTTCTAATGATACTCAAATTTCGAGATGCGCGGAAAATTTGCATCCACCTGACATGCATATTTCCGTTTAACAGGTTCAAATATATCTCATCGGGTTATAAAATTGGGAAATACAATACTGGTTCACCGAGTTCAAAAAATATTCAAAATTCTCTCCACTCTAAAGTCCTAGATTTGACTCTAATTTTTTTTTCGTGTATGTTACCTCAAATCTCCAGCATTTATCAACCAATTAGGATAATACTTCTTTATATACGAGTACATTCTCTGTGTATCCCGATGAATATTTGGTTATAATTTAACACATAGACAGACATAGAACTCCTCTACAATAAACAGCAGGGGTGCATGATCTAGTTTGAATGACACAGGCACAGATTCCAAAAATTTTTGAAAATTTTATTTCTTTTCGGAAATTATACTGTACCACAAACATTTAAATTAAGTAGGTGTATTTTTATTATTTTATAATCAACGGACGGAGACACATGTGATCTTTGGAAGGCAAATTTAAATCATAATACACATTTTAAAAGTTGAAAAAGCATTATATTTTAGAGGAAGATCTGCCCTTTCCAAAAATCTCTGTTAAAAGTTGTTTTTTTTGTAAAATTATCTAACTTTCTTCTATCGTCAAAATCCGAGGCTGACACACTAATCGATAGTAAATCACGAAACCGAGAAGTGTGCACAAACTGTGATTCGGATAGAATAACATGCTAAAATTTCCTTACTGCACTACGGAACCCAAAAACTAGCTAATAGATATTAACAAGATTCCCACTAATGGAATATTTAGAACTCAATGAAACTGATGTAAAAACAGTAGTAAGTAGGGACTGAGCAAGACGATAAAATTAAGATAAAACATTAATTTTGATTCTACAGAAAACTTTTGAATTAACATCTCACTCTGTTATAAAATGATTAAAATTAAACTGAAAGCTAAACTAATAGTCGAAGTCGGAAATATTCATTTTATTCGTATTATTCAAAATTTTATTTGTTTTCGGAAATGATACTGTACCGCAAACATTTAAATTAAATAGGTGTATTTTTATTATTTTATATTTTTGAATACAGTTCTTATTCAGTAGTTATTTGAAGACGGTTTAATTTTTTAAAGTTTTTTTAAAACACTCTTCTCGTCACTGTAACTGAATTATTCTCAGATTAATATTGAAAAATGGAATAATTATTTACTGCTATTTATTTCGACAACACTTCTAATAAAGGCAGAGTATACGTAAACTTTAGCCTCGTAACATATTTCCCGCAAAACGCAACATTATTATATAATATATACTGAAAACTTATGTAAAGGGAATAAAAATAAGTGTATTCAATGAGAATACCATTTAAGAGACTTCCAACTTAAATACGTAGATAAAAAAGACCGATCTAAAATCAAGAATTATACGGGAGAAAGAGTTGAAGAATTTTAAAACTCACACCGAATGAGTAAAACAAAAGTGCTTATTCATTGCAAGTTAAACTCTTGTCTATTTAAACAAAGTCAGTATAATTGAAGTTCAAACGATTCATTAATGGTAAAATTATTAATAGAGGTTATAAGACCCTTTTAATCGATTCTTAGTGTACTAGACTGAAATATTAATTGCATATCCCGCAGAAGTTTGCTCCATTTTATAATAGTGCACCAGCTCCGAATTTTGACGGTAGACGTAATTATAGATGAGATAATTTTATAAGTACTCAACTTTTAATAAAATTATTTGGAAAGGAAGATCAATATCTCAAAAATGATATCACTTTTTAATTTTCTCATATGTTTATAATGACTTAAATGTGTCTCAAAAAATGACATCCGTTTCCCATAATTAGATTATAAGCAACACGAAAAATGAAACACTAGGAGTTGTACTTCTTGATCAATTTTGATTACTCTTTTTTTCTATCTATTGTGTAATTATCGGAAGCCTAATGATGCTCACAATGATATGTAGAATAATGTAATTTTTATAGACACTTTTCCAGAAAATTTCCCTTTTTTCGTGCTCGACAACTGTCCTCGGTTTGCTTCTCGGAGATCTTCTTGCTCCATTTCTACGCTTCATGTCCCTTTATTTAACTTTTCCTTAAAATTATATATATATATATATATATATTTATTTATTTATTTATATATATATATATATATATATATATATATATATATATATATATATGTATATATGTAATAAATAATAAAAAAATATTGGAGCGTGCACTTCTGGTTTTATCACTGATTTTAGACCTAAAACCTGTGTCAAAATGTTAATGAATTTCAGGTGGAAACATGCAAAAATAAACACATCTCTTATCCTCTTTCTTACAGAACAATATTCAGATTTCATTAACAGCTTCCACGTTTAAGCCACCTTTGTGAATTAAATTGCTTCAAAATGACTAAGGATTTCGACTTGTCGCTGATCTTCATATGTACATACATAGGTGTATACGTATAAATCAACGGACAGAGACGTATGTGATTTTTGGAAAGCAAATTTAAATCATAATACACATTTTAAAAGTTGAAAAATAATTATTTTTAGAAGAAGATCTGCCCTTTCCAAAAAACTCTCTTAAAAATTTATTATTTGTAAAATTATCTGACTTACTTCTATCGTCAAAACCCGAGCCTGATATGCTAATCGACAATAAATCACGAAACCGAGAAGTGTGCAATTGCAAAAACTATAATCCGGATAGAATAACATGCTAAATTTACCTTACTGCACTACGTAACTCAAAAACTAGCTACTGAATATTACCAAGATTCCCACTATTAAAATGTGTAGAACTCAACGAAACTGATGTCCAAAAAGAGTAGAAAGTAGGGACTAAGCAAGACGATAAAATTAAGATAAAACATTAATTTTGATTCTACAGAAAACTTTTGAATGAACATCTCACTCTGTTATAAAATGATTAAAATTAAACTGAAAGCTAAACTAATAGTCGAAGTCGGAAATATTCGCGTAATTATTTTCACCTAATACAAAGGACAATCTTTTACATTATAAAGCTATTCAAAATATTCGGTGTGTGTGCTATTGAATATAGCACTATTTTCCATTCTCAGACCGTTAAGCAAACAGAACCAGATCTGCGGCTCGATACAACAGGGTGTCGTAGAGGGGTCGTCGAATCGATGCTCCCGTTTTTAGCTGACCTAGATATGCAGCTGCGAGCCCGGCAGCGTGGTTTTTCAAATCTGGAAATGTTGTAGCCGCTCGGATTTTAACTGGAGTGCACGCTACGAGATTTTTCTGTGAAATTGGACGTGGTCAATTCTTCACAAAATTTTAGAGTGCAGTCCTATTTCTTAGTCGTAATTGGTCTACTTGTACTTTTTTTTTGTAGTAGACCAATTTTTAAATTGGTGAAATCTTTAAGTATTTTGCAAATCGTAAAAACTAGTAGAGAGTGATGTCATTTTATGTAATGCTTATTGTATTCTACGAGTGTAAAAGAGACAGGAAGATATTCGCCCCTATCCTTACCATAAATTTAGAAGGATACAATTTACTTAATTTTTAATAAATTCCCTTTTAATAATTGTTTTTACTTCATCTGTATTTTTTATAATTCAGGAATAAAACTATTCTAATTGCAGTTGTTAAGGAAAGAAAAGGAAAAAAAATAATTTCACAAAAAAATTATATTTAATCTATTTTTTATTTTGTTTATAATTAATCTTCTGTTAATGGATAAATATTTTAATTACTAACATTTTTGGAAATAATAGATGACTTTTCCTTTGTACGATGATGTTCTTTTCCATCTTAATTTGAAATATATGGAAATTAATTTAAGGAAATTGGCATCGCCGGGTAACTTATTTCTCTTCGTACGCCACGACTCTGCTGCAAAGCCCCTTCCTAAATATCAAAATTATTTTATTTTCTATTTTTTTTCAACATTTGTTATCTACTTGTTTACTAGCGGTGTAAAGACATTCTAATTTTGATTGGGAAAGGTCGTTTCTAGCCATGAGTGTACCAAATGTTCATGAATGTAAATAAATAAATAAATAGTTGAAAATATTGAATATATTTGGCGTTAATTTTGTAGAAACTCATTATTCACAATTAAATGAAACTACGTGACGTAGCATTATTTCCACTTTCTTTGATTTTTTTACCACGACCTAGATTTCGTTGTATTAAAACATCTACAATCATCAGCAAAGATTGAATCTTTGCTAATATCCCACCTGAAGATGTTGTAATACAACGAAACCTAGGACGTGATAAAGAAATTTAAAAAAGTAGAAATAATACTACATCACGTAGTTTCATTTAATTGTAAATAGTTTTAATAATAGACAAAAATTCTTAAGCAGGTTTTCTGGATTAAACTATGATTCTGTAAGGTAAATTAATTATTTTTTTAAATATGCTCCATGTACACTACTCACTCTGTTACAATTATATATATATATATATATATATATATATATATATATATATATATATATATATGTATATATATATAATGTTAATTAAAATAACAGTTTCTCATTTAATTTAATGGGACCGATTTTACCTAATGTTTTTCACCTTTCCCTTCAAATGTATTTTCATTTAAAAAAGTGTTTTAAATTCAAACATTCATTTAACAATTCCTCATTTCGAAAATCGGTTAATCAGATACTAGCTGGTCACTACGATTTCACGCCCTTAGAATTGTGTTAATCATGCTCGTTAAACGTCATTGACACGAACAAACAAGTAGGCAAACAAACTTTATAGTTTTAAATATAAATATAAATTAGGGTAAAAGTAATGTACTTTTCTTTCTAATTTGATCATATTGAAAAACTATCACGTTCGAGTAAAATTCGGTCAACTTGATTCAATAACTTCAAAAAATATAGACAACTACGAAACACGACTACGTGTTCCAACGCATAGTTAGCTAATTTTTTTACTAATAGCCAGCCACAACATCGAAAAAAATGAAGTGAATTTATTTTCTTAATATTTTTAATTTCCTTATAGTAAAATGTATAGCAAAATCGTCAATTATATATATTTTAGAATTGTTTTTTATAAACAAATTTAAAGTTTTATCAATTTGGGACGAATTTATCATTACTAAATATTTTTTAATGGCAACGATTATCATACCAGATGATCATAAAATAATAAAACTCTTTTCTCGGATGAATATAGGATCGATTTAGGTGTCGATCAATTATCGTTACCTGCCCAATCTTGTTAATAAATATTATTTTATATATAGATAGATAGATAGACATAATTTAATACTTTTATAGCATAACCGAACCCTTTATATCAAGTTAGTTTCCCAAAATGTTTACAAAAAAAATACTCACAAATCTAAATATATAATGTTAAGTCGAGCATTATCGTACGCACTATCTGACTGACACTTGCCGCTCACTGACAACGGCGTCTCAAAGAGAGGACGAGGGTTCAATTTCTGTCACTTTCTGTGACGTTCGTCTTTGAATAAAAGCTCCTTTTTCCTTCAGCTTAAGAAATCAAAGCTTCCCTTTACGCGTTCATCAATATACTTGATTTTAGGTAGCTATTTCAATTTCGATACGAAATAATTCAAGGAATATGCCTCTCACTAGTTGCTTGTCCTTAGTAATATTTTTCCTATACTACCAGTATATATTAGTTATTTTAATAGCATTTCTTTTCAATCGATTATTATATATATATATATATATATATATATATATATATATATATATATATATATAAAAGCTTAAAGCTTTTTTACAAATGAAGTATTGTTTGCAGAATGGTGTAGGCAAATTGGGATGGGCATCTATAGGCAAGCATTTACGAGGCGTTAGCAGTAACAATGCTTTATGTTTAACTGATTTTTATGTCCTTTACTATCATATCCTTCACTTACCGCTGTGTGCAATTCATCAATATAATTTACAATACAAGTAGTAATAAAAGTCACAATTTCCAATCTTAGTAAAAATTATTCTTCCCTCTTCCCAAAGTTACTAAACACCTACGCTCCGTTCCCCAAACACGAACGACATCAGACGTAGGTTGGAGATGTATAGGTGGTAATACAATCAATAAATAAATGGTGGTGGTAATACAATCAATGAGCGGACAATCAATAAGTAAATCAGTATTGTACTTCACTTTCTATAATTATAGTTTGCTTCTCTATGTTAAACATAGAAAACTTTATGCCATCTGTAATTTTTTTACAAAACAGTAAATGTGTAAGACAAAATATTTCTTCGGTACTAAACAATATTAAAATTATCAAAGCTATAGTATAGAAATACACACGAAAAAGTGATACAATTTAAAAATAAAAGACAATATCGTAATACAGGCATATTTTTTTAAACCTATTATGAAACCATTCGTGATGCCTATTTGTGAAAAGATAGTATAAATTTTGACTATACTTTTGATAACGTTTTACTTTGCTTTTACGAATAATCGTTAAATGGTAAATATTTCAATGTATAGTATCCACAACACTTGAAATATAAATATTGTCTGTGGCTCATGTATAACATATTTTTTCCTCTTTAAGCACATTTTGAATACCACGTAATATGTAATCCACGTAATACGTAATCTTTCTCAAGTCGATAAAATATATTTTCACTATTCTCATATTCGCACTTATTCATGCGTTAAACTAAATCATTATCCCATGTTGCTACAAAACATTTTGAAGTATATTTTTGCAAATCTTTTTTTTATATTCTCAATTTTACTTCTATTGTCCAAAATGTCAGATAATCGTATAAATATAATAATTTACGTTCGTGTTATGTGTCCTCTTATACGTCAACCCTTAGACCTAGATTTAAATCAAACATATCATTAAACACTTTTTAATTATGCAGTAAATATTAAACGTATTTATGTATATGTGTGTGTGTGTGTGCTTGCGTGCGTGCGCGCATGCTTGTGTGTATGCGTGCGTGCGACCATTATTGGAGGTTGTCTGAATTACAAAATCTTTCCAAAAGTCGCATCTTTTCCATATGACGTGCAGTCCTTTTTCTAGTTGCAATACTTATTGGTTCCTAGAAAATAATTTCACAGATTTAAATAAATAATTGAAATATTCAATAGCTTTTGTCATTGCGCCCCTGGATGTAACTGTACATAATTTAACTTTGCACAGATATTCCTTATACGTATGCTCTGAGACTTTGGGTATTACGGGTCAACTATTTAAGATAAACAGCTGTATAATAGAAAAGCTATCTTTTAATATGAAAAATGCGCTATTTATAACATTTCTGTGAAAATCTTCAACGAAAATACGAACCACAAACTACAAGTCATAACGAACAATTCCACTAACGTCTTCAATGCTTACTAAGAAAACAGCACGTTCGACTCAAAAAAATATCTAACCAATAAAACGAAATCACCGGTCCGCAAGCAGCTTTACCCAGAACACACATGCAATCGTCTTGATGGCATACAATAAAGCGACCGTCCAACCGACACGCGCTTCTGTCGCTCCCGTTTAATGGCCCCCGTTAGGCGTGAACGTTGGTTGTTGTACGAACGGTGCTATTGAATAACAATTTGTAAAAGGAAAAGATCTTGGTGACTTTTGGTTAGATTTTTGTGTGCTGTGCTTTTTCTAAAGGGAAGGTTCTGTTGTTATAATGGCGTATTATTAGAAGTTATTTATATACGGTGTTTGGTTAAAATGTCATCTATGTTTTATTTATACCACTTTTCATGAATTACGTCATCTAACTTTGATATATTTCACGTTTGTATATCTCTCTAAATAAGTTACAAGGGTACATTTTTAATCAGTACTTTTTATTAAATTATGGACTGGCGAGAACAGTATGCTGTACACTGTAGAGTTTATTCATTCGTCTGTCAATAGGTGAACATTTTTGAAACATTTAATACTATATTTATGAAATTGGTAGAAGAAATATGAAAATGTTTTTTACTCACTTTTTTTAATTTACCAAACATTGACCTAAAATGGCTGTATGCTTAGTACATTAAGAAAAGACGATGAGTAAATACCTCGACATAAGTTTTCGTCTTCTTGGACCAACAAAAACATAGTCTCTTTTTAAATTAAATCTAAAGCAAATATACTATTTGCTTGATCGTATTTGATATTTTTTTTAAATTCTGTGTAGACAAATCGAAAAGACTGGAGTGACTTCATTTTTTATAAACCGTTCTAAATTTATTGCAGTAATAAAATGTAATATTTTCGTCATATAGGAGGTAATACAAAATTTATTAGTACTTCATGAATATTTGTTTTAGATCAATTTACAATTTTATGGGGATATATTCACATTAACCAGCTAATCTCTAATTTAATGAAAGGGTATAACCATTTTTCTATTTATTGGAAGTCCGTTTTTCGATTTAGTATAGATCAACGACTACTTCCAATTCAGTTAAGTCCACGACCATTATTATTAATTAGTTAAGTCCATGACTATTATTATAATTAATTATCTATTTACACATGTACTTATTAAGAATATTTTTATTAATTTTTAATACACACCACCATCTGGTTTGATTGTGGAAATAATCTTTGGCTATAAAATTTACCCTTAATATACTCAGTGAAATTGTTAAAAAAATAAATTTTAGAATAGCTAATGTATAAAACATTGTAAATGTTTATTGTTATCAACTCTTTTCTTTCAAAAATTGTAGGATGAAAAGTTCTGGGAATGTTATAATATTGATGGAAAAATAAACATACTAGAAAAATGTCAATAAATTATGCATTGTATTCAGAATGAAAAAAAACACATATATATATATATATATATATATATATATATATACATAACCTTTTAAAATGTTGGCAGTTTAATTCTGTATTTTCTTGGATTATTAAAGGTAAGTAAGAACAGTGACCTTAAAATCGTAATTTTACTTAATTCTGTATATTGCGCATACAGTTCTAACTCATGTTATCAAACATCAAATACTCTGAAGAAAAATTTGCCCTCTCAATCCAATATCTAACACAACTAGACCAATTTTTAATTAATTTTTTTCAATAAAATATTCTCAAATAAGTAGAAAAACAGATTTTAATTCCCCCCACGCAATAATGTTACCAAATCTAAATCAAACACATTACCGCTTCTTTTACCAACGCAATATTACATTTAATTAAATTCACTTTCAGACGTAATTCACTTTCATATAGTTAAACGGAATTATTTATTTTTTTTTACATAAAAAAAAATAATTAACTTCCGGGAAAGCTTCGTGCCGTAGAAGTATATTAAATATATGCGCATTTTCTGTCTTTGAAGTCTGATCTGCCATTACGTTTTCATTACTCTTCGCCATGTCAAGTGTATTTTAATTTAATGTTCGTGAAAATAAAGTATTCGATCCTTTCCCGCTGGCCGCTTCCTGTTACGTAATAGACTTCATCGGAGTTCGGATGCCCCTGTCCGAGATTCGCTTCCTCTTAATGAAATTTTCGAGGGAAATAGTTATCCCTCTTATTACACAGCCTATGTATTTCATTGGGATGTTTGTTGCGGAATTTTAAAGATTGATTTATCTTCCTCGCATGTTACGGGAAAGCTTTGTAATTTAGGGTGAAAGTTTTGATTCCCGATTTCAGAATGTTTCCCGTTTAAATTGTTGTTTCTTTTATTCTCTGTTTGCATATTTTGTAAAATTAACTCCATATATTTCGTCCTTTTTTGCACTTAATTAAATAATACAATTTTTTTAAAATATCAACATTTTACTTTATTGGGTTACAAGTTAAGTATTTATATTAAGGACCGATTTAAAAAAAAGAAGAGGTTCTCAATTGGACTATTTTTTTTTGTATTTACCTTCTTGCATGTCGCCACCATTTAGAAACCGGTTTGGATACATCTTTTTTAGATGTCAGAGTCTAACTCAAGTGAAATGTAGCAATTATATGTATGTTAGGGATGAAGAGACTCGCCAAGTGGGCACTTCGCACCAATTCCGAAAGTTTCAAGTACTCCCATTATTTTTCCAATTTATTTATGTTCACTGAAAATACTATATCGTATAAGTTGTAAATAATCATATTTTCAACTTTTCAGTGCGCTTCATATTCCATGGTTATTTAAAGTTGGGCCAATATTTTATAAAATTATTTTTCCAATTGACGATGTACTTAAAACCAAATGTGAAAATAAATACGCAAATAAAAGAGTTAATGAATAGTAGTAAGTCAACCATAATTCAAGATATATGCTACTTTCCTCTCTCTCTCTCGTTCCCTTTCTTGGCCGTTTTATCCCTTACAATATACTTCAATTCAAGATTTATATCCCAAAGAAACTTCACTTCTGTAACGTGTTCTGAGTTATACGCCATTATTTCTTTTTGTTTTCAATTAACTTTTTTCAAATATAAATATTTACAAATACTAATGAAAATTTAACATGCAAATAATTCACTCTAGGAATGAATTATTTGCATAAGGGTGCAAAATAACAGATTTAGAAATGGTTAAGGGTTTTGTTTTCAAACCTTAAAATTACAAACGCCAGCATGTATTATTTTTAACTTTCTTTTGTAAGATTGATGTAAATTAACCTGACATTAATAAAAAATATTTAGTTTAGATTTTCACAAATATACGTAAATATTTTTTTTTATAACCACGATCATTTTGGTAAAATTTAAATTTTGGAGAAGATTTCCATCCTCACGTAACAAGTAAATTCACTTTCTTTGACAGTCCAGAAATATTTTACATAAAAAATTGTGTAATCTGCTGTAAAATCTATAATTTTATTAATGTTACTTTATTAATGAGTCATACAAAAATGTTAAATTTTATTAAAATGTACCCTAAGACGTTCTTCAATAAATGAAAATGTGAGATATATCGAATCAAATTGTTGTCTTTAATGTGGTTATCAAATTCTCCTTTTGTCTAAAATCCCTCAAACTTAAAACTTTCTAATGCCTAATAATCTAAAACCGCGCTCACTATTTACTTATCATTTCAATCTGAAACTTGTATACTCAAAATTCATTACGTTACTCAGCTAAACTATAGCAACTAAACAAGAAAGGACGTACCATTTTTTTCTATTATAGATTCTTCTTAATGTATCATTTCAAAAATTATTGTTTTGATATATTATTAACTTCATAACGATAGATTCGAGGGTTCATACTTTGACAGCGCTTCTAACGGTATTCAAAATTATATGAATGGGTTCATGTTAATAGTTTATTCACATTTTTTATCGCAGATAGATAATGCCATATAACTTAAATATACCTTTGATCTGAGTTCGAATCAAACTTGTCTCTTCTTTATAAATGTTTTGAGTTTTAAAGTATTTGATATAACAATAATAATTACGTCAATAGCCATAATATTCAGGTAAAAAATATATCAATTGTAAAATGTAAATGTATAATAAAACAATTGTGTAGCTTACCCACACAATTCTTTCATTAAAAATGGAGATCACCATATTCTCACATCTTAAATACGTGTGTGATTATATCATAACTCAAACTCGCCACTTCTTATACGTTATTGAGTGTTAAAGTATATGGCACATTATTGTGATAAAGTTTTTTTTATCAATTTTCATACGTATACACACATAACACATATTAAATTTCTATTTCCTCAATGGTACTAGTAAAACTTAAAGTTTTTTTTATCAATTTTCATACGCAGACACACATAATACATATTAAATTTCTATTTGCTCAATGGTACTAGTAAAACTTAAAGTTTTTTTTATCAATTTTCATACGTATACACACATAACACATATTAAATTTCTATTTCCTCAATGGTACTAGTAAAACTTAAAGTTTTTTTTATCAATTTTCATATGCAGACACACATAATACATATTAAATTTCTATTTGCTCAATGGTACTAGTAAAACTTAAAGTTTTTTTTATCAATTTTCATACGTATACACACATAACACATATTAAATTTCTATTTCCTCAATGGTACTAGTAAAACTTAAAGTTTTTTTTATCAATTTTCATACGCAGACACACATAATACATATTAAATTTCTATTTGCTCAATGGTACTAGTAAAACTTAAAGTTTTTTTATCAATTTTCATACGCAGACACACATAATACATATTCAATTTCTATTTGCTCAATGGTACTAGTAAAACTTAAAGTTTTTTTTATCAACTTTCATACGCAGACACACATAATACATATTAAATTTCTATTTGCTCAATGGTACTAGTAAAATTTAAAGTTTTTTTTATCAATTTTCACACGCAGACACACATAATACATATTAAATTTCTATTTGCTCAATGGTACTAGTAAAACTTAAAGTTTTTTTTATCAATTTTCATACGCAGACACACATAATCCATATTAAATTTCTATTTTCTTATAGGTACTAGTAAAACTTAATCTATTTTAGTTAGTAATGTTTACTAGCTGTTATTAATTTTGACGATAAACACGTCTTCCAATAATTTTCGCTTTTTCCTGTCTTTTGCCATTATATCCCACATTTTTTACCAGGTATTAGAAATATGTAGCCACTCCATCATCTTTATGCTCTACTTGGCTTTCTTTTCTTATCCATTGGGTACAAATTGCTTATCAAGGTATATTAAATCACCTCTCGTCTTCAGCTCTTTGAATATGATCAGCCCACTTCCATTTCGATACCAATATTTGTTTGGTTATTTCGTCGCGTTTCGTTTTCTTTTTTTCATTGTCATGTTTTGACACTATATTTTAAATTGTACCTTTTACCTAATACTTGCCCAAACTCTAACAAAAAAAATCAAAATTAGTTTTTTCCAGCAAGTCTCTACTGATAACAATTATAAACATTCAAATTAAATTAACTTCTACAGAAAATCAAATAAATTCTTAAAACATAACAAAAAACAACGTTTCTTAACTAATTTACATTAAATTTCGAATTAAATGAAACTACGTGATGTAGTATTATTTCTACTTGCATTAAGTTCTTTACCACGACCAGGTGGGCAAATAGCAAAGAATCTTTGTTAATACCCCACCTGAAGATGTCGTAATACAACGAAGCCTAGGTCGTGGTAAAGAACTTAAAGAAAGTAGAAATAATACTACATCACGTAGTTTCGTTTAATTGTAAATAACGAATTTCTACAAAATTAACGCCAAATATATTCAATATTAAAATTAAAACAATAATAAAAAAGCCAAAGACAGCTTAATTTATTAAGATTAATAAATGAAAGCTTCTCAAGCTTTCGTCTTCTCCTTCATAGAGATGATACTCGCAAAGCTCCGTCTTAATGAAAACTCATTTCGAAGCGTCTACTACTAATACGGCCGCTATATAAATCAATTTTCCCACCCCTCTCTCATTTGGTAACGAAATTATATCTTCATCGTCCAATAACGCGATTGGAAAATGAAAATAATTATGACCAATGCCCGTCAGGCGACGGGCCATTAGAGATGGTCGAAATTGCACTTCGAGAGGAAAATTCGCTTTAACCTTAATGGAAATGGGATTTTCTATTAAATTAGAGTCGTTTTAAGTTAAGGAATTGTTGTAATACTTTTCAAATTCTTTTCATTAATTTATACAGACGATAAATATAAGACGTTTGCAAGATATAATAAGACGTACTATAATAGATACGTTTACGAGATTTCTGTACCTTGTTTGAAGTAAATTACTTAATTAACCAAAAAATTCTATTAATATTAACCTTGTAACGCCATAAATATTGAATGATATTATTGCGAATATTCCAAAGTTATGACTTCTAAAATTTTCTTTATAGTTTACTATAAACTTTGAGGAGACTTATAAAAAACGTATTTTTCCATGGTTTTAGGCTCAGTAATTTCGGATATGGAGAAGAACATATATTTTGCATGTTTTCAGAATATAACTGAAGTCTATTTTTTGATCTCTGTAATAAGCCCTTTAAAGATACTTTATATTACATTTGAAATTTTAAGTCTTTTTTTTAGTTCGCCCCCCTATTTAAACGTGCGGGGGCCGGCGGCTTTATTGATATCCCAAATTTCAGCGTCCCGAGAAAACGGCTGTAACAAAATAATAAACGTATAATAAAAGTAACCTCATAAGGATCTCGTTTTTTTCTCTTTGAAGTCGGAAAACGAAAAGAAATAATTTTTTGGTAAGTTTGTTTCAGTACTAAATACTTTTCCTAGATTTTTATTTGATAATTATAAGAGTATTTACACAGAATTCAGTAAACTTAAAAATGAATAAGCAAAGCACTTATCAAATGTGTTCGCAAAGCTCTGCTTCATAACATACATAGATGATTTGGTCAATCGTAAAACAGCACATTCTCTAAAGAGGCCGCATAGATAGATTTCGCCTGTTTAGAGGTGCCGGGCTTATGTCCGTAATTTTATATGTGTGTAATTTTATAAATACTGGATATTTATTTGATAATTATAAGAGTATTTACACATAATTCAATGGAATTCAGTGAACTTACAAACGAATAAAGCAAAGCACTTATCGAATGTGTCGGTAAGGCTCTGCCTCATACCACACATAGATAACTTTGTCAATCGTAAAACAGCACATTATTTAAAGTGGCGGCAAAGATGGATGTCGCACGTTTTGAGATGTCGGGTTTATGTCCTAATTAATTTTATAAATGCAAAAGATTGGATGGCTGAATGTATGTACAGATGTTTGTTGCTTTGTAACTCCCTAAGTTCTGAAGAAATATACACGAAATCTACATGACATAAATTAACATATACGAATAGAAATGTTTATTCCAAAATACCGAGTAGTGATATCCATTTTTAGAATTTCGCCCCTAGACTAACAAGTGGATTAAAAGGTATCCTTTTAGGTCCACTTGCTAGTCCATCCTTTCACCATCCGTCTATGTGTTATAGGTTTTCTTCTTAAAATGGCTAGAGATATCACGTTGAAATTAACATTGTATATTGAGGCCCATAGCTTTAAAATTGCTGTAAGATTTATTTTTTTGTTCATCCAACATAAATATAGGTCACTGTAAAGCGTATTTTTTATTCTTGCATTTGTCTTACTCAATGATCCTCAAAACTTATAGCTACAATGTTTAAAGCCAGCGTAAAGAGAGGTCTCGTAACACAAGTAAAGAAAAAAATCCAAAAACCAATGGTTACTAATTCGATATAAAATTACACATTGTATTTCGTTTTATACCTATAAAGATGGAGGTAACATTTACGTTATTAAAAATTAATATTTTTAATTGGTTTAGTTAGAAATTCTATGTACTCTTAAATATTAATGTCTACATGAGTGCAGACACATCGTAGTGCGAGCTCTACGCCTGCTTTACAGGTTTTTTATGATGTCTATTAAATTCAACGTATTTTTTTAAATAAAATACTGCAAAATTAATTTTAGCATGCATTAATTCATATTATGTGTTACAAAATTCCTATCCGAATATGGTTCACATTGAATACATAATTGTCTCCCTTATGGAAATCGATCACAAAGTTACCACTGGACGCGAATGGCTTTTAAAAATGTTTATACAAAAATACATTACTGAAAGGGTTAATTAGTATAGTTCAAGCGAACGATATACCGAGCATTGGTTTAATTTACAATATTTTTAAGTAAAAATGCAACCTGATGTATGATAATATTTTACACAGAAATATTATTATTTTCTAAATATTACAGCTCCATTCTAGTGAAACTTAAGAAAAGTTAAATGTTACCAAGATAATAAAAACTCCCTATATATGTCGAAAATTCATGAAGTTTTATGTGAATTCAAGTCTTCTAATTGGTTGTATATTCATAGAAAACTTCTATCAATATAATTTTTTTTAAATAAAACCTGCAATTCGTGATCTCATTTCGTATTTGTTTAATAAATTTTAAAAAAGATTTACCGAACGAAAAAAGAAAAATATTCATGTAATTTGTTTTGTTTTTGTTTAGTAATGTGGTTATTAGATTGATGAATAAGAAATATATATTAAATCTGTCCACTTTTAGAACCTTATAGATATTTTTTATTGTTATATTTACTATTACTTTTATTGCCATATTATTGTTTCCTTTTAGGAATTTTTTGTTTGTTTTTCGTAAACGTTTCACGTAAAAATTATTGATCCAATTCGAATGGCGCTTTTGGAGAAAATGTGAAGGATAATTTGAAGTAATATTTTGTTTTCATTTCATCACAACAGATTTATACACTTCGAAGATGTGCAAGATTGATATTTTTAAAAATTATTTTATATCGCATTAGTACAGTAGCGATGAAGAAGTTCCTAGTATGTATGGTGTACTTATGTAATCCAATAGATGATTTTACGAGAATTTTAAATCGTGCAATGATATTTTTAACAGAGTATACATTGACTGAAATGGACGCAACCATAGATGAAATGTGGAGTGGTGCATAAGGAATAGATACTTGAGTGAGCAATTCGAATGCAGGCAGATGCATGAGATATCTATCTTAATTGTCTTTCTCACATTTCGATGTAAGCTTACTTTGTTTCCTCGAGTGTTGTCAATCCTTGTAATTTAATTACTTCAGTAAATTTAGCACAGGGCTGTATAAATTTAATGTCACAAATGAGAGACTGCGTAACTTTCCCCCAACATACTTTGTAACACGAGCATTAAAATTTTCCTCAACGTTACTTATTTAAAGCTTCATGAATATTTGAAAAGTCTAACGCTTAATTTTTGAAGTTCACGTGTAAAAATGGTGCCCTCAATTCGGGAATTAAATTTTTATTATTGTTGGTTGCCCCAAATACTTGGTGAATAAAAATATTAGGTACAATTTGTGTAGTCATCAAAACACGATAAGGACAGTTTAGGAAACCATGTGATAAATATTTAAATTTAATATAATTTAATATAAATTTAATACTATTTTCTTCTTAGGACGAGTCATGGAATTAACTGTTGTTCTCGATTCAATCGTAAAACTTAACTTTACTCGATGTTAATTGAACCAGTAGGATAATAATGAGTTTCTTAATATGCAATAATTTCATAAAATAGATTTTTACTAAAGAAACAAAAATAATCACCTTCGTCAGTCATTTTCAAATTTTACCCAACATAATCTACAAAATATATAATTTCTTTTCTATTATAAATCACGCATACTTTACATCTATATTTTAAAAGTCAACATTTATATGTCTATGTATACTCAGGTATTTTTAGTAATATCACAGTTTCCAAATCGTTTAATACATTTAATTCATTCGAACAATTGTATGTAGAAAAAATGTAAATAATTGGCTTGGAGTAACTACTAAGTTAAAGCAGACAACAAGCGAAAAAAACTTAAAATGGAATTTAATTTAATCATTAATTTCCATTATACATATAGAAAATAATTCATTATTCAATAAGGTATACATATAGAAAATCAATACGATTACGTTTTAATAATATAAGAAAGCCTTTAGAAAAAATATACGAAAAACTATTTAAAATAAAGTTACAATTATGACCATGAAAACAAATCGACATGAACTATGAAACTGTTGCTTGATTGGTATTTATCCATTCCTCGCTATCATATCAACTATTGAAACTAAAGTTTGTGCCATATAAAGGCCATTTCAAACACACGTCGAGAGAATCCATAAGTCATGTCACAAATAATAGAGATGTGTATTAATCTGCAATCCATGTCTCTGTGCAAAGAAAATAATTTAAGTTGATGGAAAGAAAAAAAGAAAAATCTGTTATTTTTTGGCCACGTATGTCCGTGGATACCGCATCCTGAAATAATAAAAACATATATCTATAGTAAATTTATATGGCACTGATATATAGAGATTGTATTTTATGACTTAACCGGGCAGCTTATTAACTAATAATTGACTAAAGCAATTTGTACACGTGATAATTCAGGTCTATTATTTAAGTTCAGATTTGCAGTACCGTTTAATATTTAATGGACCAAACAAAACAATAAATTTCAATATAGTACCTAAAATCAAGCATGACGCCTAAAACTGGTGGGGACTATTATTTTCCTCAAATAAATTTCCTACAATAAAAATAATTACCCATCTCATTAATTTTTTAATTATACCCAAAAAAGATACTAGATCCATAAATTCACTAGAGTTATTAACAGTTTGTATCTCACGCATACATTAACATTATCCTTTCCAAACTAAAGATTAGAATGACTCTAAGTATTTTTAATAATAAGATAGGTTTTAGAGGGCGTAATATATTTATTTCATTTGAAGAAATTATAAACAAAACAATGTTCCAATACTTATAAGTTTAACATATTCTTCATCTTACCTTTTACCGATGAACAGTTAGCTTTTTCTACGTAACCCATTTTTTAATAACATTAATACAAAATTAATTATGAAGTCTAAAAATCATGAATACGTGGCTTGCTTAAAAATTTACCAGGAAATATAGAATTATTTCCATAACACCAGAAATAATAAACAAAGCGATTTATGTACAGTTATGTTTTATAGACAACATACAATTTCACATATAGTCGTAATAATTTTTTAAAAAGCATTTAAAAATTTACTTTATTGTGTTAGTGTTTGGTCACAAAAATTCGAAAAACTTTTTAAAAATTGTTACAATACATAAATATTCTTGTTAATAATATTTAACTTTAAAATGTCCTTGATCACGAACACTTATTAAAATAATCGTATATAACGTTGAGTTACGAAACTTAAAACTTTTCAGAAAAATATGTAAATAATTGGCTTAGAGTAGCTACTAAATTAAAGCAGACAACAAGCGAGAGAAACTTAAAGTGGAATTTAATTTAATCATAAAAATCTGTGTTTTAAAAAGAAATTTACATTTTTAAGACATAAGTAGAAATTGATAAGCAATCGCATACTTATCAAACATAAGAAAGGGACAAACTTATTAGAATTTGGCCAAATTCTTCTCGATTTCAAGAAGACTATTAGAGAGAAATTGACATCTAACAAGATAATGTTTTGCTCCGTACTTTGTAATTAATTAATTATCATAAGTGAAAAACTAAAAAATACCAGAGGCGCTGGTTGAATGATGGATAGCGACAAAATACAAGAGGCAAAAATGTTTGATGTCATTGAAGGAAATCATTAATACCTAGAACTCTTTCTGGTGGAAACCAAAAAGCTTACCTATCATACCACTAACCTGTTATTCTAACGACGCGACAAATATAAATTCAGAAATCTCGTAAAACATTTTCTCGGTGTATGTTATATTACCGAATCAAAAATTAATGATCAAAGGAGATGTTTTTCAATTATTTTTTAACTAGACAATACTTTTTGGAAAATGTAGTTACGAAAACTTATGTCATTGACTATACCGAATGAATAATTTCAACAGCTGAAGTATATTAATTAAAATTAGTTCCCATTTTAGATGGGCTTTAAAAATTTATTTTTTTTTTCGACACAATTACAGATTTAGAAGAGCTAGGCTATTATCAACATTACATAATACTCCATTGAAAATACCACATAAGATCAAGTCGGCATGCGTTTAGAATAGGATCTTCAAAGTTACACTTCATGAAAGGATTTTTGTTTGGAAAAAATTTGCTAACAAAAGAAAAAGAGAAGACACAAAAAAGGAAAGTATAAATACTTTATAAGTGTTCGCATTTTTAAATTAAAATAATATTGTTGTCATTTGCACATCATTATCTTACTTTGCTTCAATATTTATGTCAATTGACTTGGCAACAAGGACTTTTGAACGCTTCTCGAAACCTAGTTCTGAATATATTTTTGCGCTTAAGATCTTTCACAAAGTGGAATTAAACAATAACGATTTTGAAGAATTTACGTCTTTTACTGGCTAATAATAGTTTTTAATCATACTAGGAAAGTCCTATTCATTTTTCTAATAAATTTCCATAAATTCTAAAGTTTTCCAAAGTATTCAGGAGCTTTGGGCGGGTAAAACGTCCGTGTTATCAAACCTCAAAAGAATGAATATACTTTTTGAAATGTTTAAATTACAAGTATTATTTTCAATAGTTTTGATCAGATTCAATGATTTCAGCAACAGCGGGCAGCAATTACAATTTAATTTTTCATGTAGGTTGCCGTGGTAATGAACGTGATTTTAATGTTTTCATGGAAATATTTAGAAAAATCTTCAAATATTGCCTACGGATTTTGAATTACCTAAACGAAACTGTGACGAAACATTACTTCTTCCTTATGAAAGTAATTTACTTAACTATTTAAGAAAAATCTTCAACTGCAGATTAGTATAAATAAGGACATACTGAACGCGCATATTCTAACGCAACTACGTATTTTAAAACTCTTTATGTTATAACTTGAAAATCAGTAATTGTTGAGTTATGACACTTCCTTCAAACTAACATATATATATATATATATATATATATATATATATATATATATATATATATATATATATATATACATGTATATACACATATTGAACGCGCTTTTCACTTAATAAATGACAACTTTTTCATCGACCACTAAATATGCTTTTCGATATATCGATTTTATTAATCGATTTTATTGATCGTAAAATCATCCTCGTTATTATATCGAACTCACACTACGAGGGTCGCGTACGTATTAAAGTACTTGTAAATATTTATAGTCTACACAGTATTTTTATTAAACTATTTACAGATATGAATTTTTCAAAATCTTTTTCGTACGTAGGTAAATAAAGAAAAAAAACTCGACTTTGAAGAAAAAAAATGAAACTTCTAATGAAAGTAAATAAAAAAAACTATTTTTGCATTAATTTACGTTCAGAAATAAGGAGCAAACATATTTTTTGCATATTTTCATTCTATATTTGAATTTGTACAACCTACAATTGCAATTTTTTTGCAATTGTAGGTTGCAAAAAAATTGCAATTGCAACTGGGCATTTATTATTATTCCTTAAAAACGATATCCCACACTTTATACGGACTAAAATAACGATTTTGAAAACATATTTTGCCCCCTTCCCCTAAAAACTTCAATACAAATATTCTTAAGTGTTAGACTGAGGAATTAGACTGGGTTGATATGTTTTACCATAAAATCAAATTACAAATCTTTTCATCAAGTGGTTTCTGAGAAAAACCGCTATGACAAATGGGCAGACAGATAAGTGAGTGATCTTGTAAGGGTTTCGTTTTGAGTTTCGACTATCTAAAACGGTACTGATATATCCTACTATATTAATATAATTTTTGATCTAACTGAAAAATATAATTTTTGACCTAACTGAACTACGGTCGCCAAAAAACGTTCAAGGCAGCTTGATAGCGAACGATGACATTCACAATAGATTGCATATTGTTTTGTGTCAGAACAGATTAGTATTCCTTGGAAATACAGCTTCGTTAATAAGATCCCTTAGTTGATTATGTAACGCTTAGGGTCGGATATAAAACTAGTCAATCATCCGAATCTACTTCTGGTTGAAAATCGTATCGTTACAAACGATCTCATTGTACGGTATCACTGTATAGAAGTTGATCTCGAATTTAATACTTTGCAACCCTACAGTTTCCTTATAAGTTATCGTCATTCGGTATACATGTTTGTGTGCAAATATTTTGCCGTATCTTTAGACAAAACTATCCTAGGAGGTATTAATAGAAAAATACCTAAAGCCTATTCAGGTAGGAGGTACGCTTCTATCGTCCTTATGAAGGACGACACAGTGGGCGGCCAACCTTTCCACTACGGCTTTGACATCTGTAATTTATTTTATTGTAATTTATTTTTATATGTTCCACGTCCTGCTGAGTTGGAAACTGTAGTCTAACAGTGGTTACATTCGTAAATGAAACGTTTATTTCTTTTTTGTATCTTCAAAATTATGTAATAAGATTTCACTTACGAATAGGGATGAACCAATGCTACAAAATTATAAATACTTTTACTAATTCTTCTTCTTTATCATCGTCGTATCTTCCTGAAAGTTTGCGCTCACCTGAAAGAACCTTCCGAGTGAAGTTGACTAGCTGCCATGGTGTCGATTTAATTTGATAGGGCCAGCGACTAAGATATAGACCACAAGGTCTATCGGACTCTACTCTACAACAATCAGTTTGCCTAGATTATCTGGCTGTCTACGAGCTGTATGCCTAATAGGTAATATAATGAGGATAACTAAAATTATATCAGGTACTATCCATTTATTCTTCCGGTCCTCCACCAACGTAATATCAGTCAACATGTCATTCAGGTTCATGCTTTGGAGAGATTTCAATATAAGGCTCTTTGCGTGATATTGCTAGGAGTGAAATTAACGAGACAAAAAATGTGCTAATTGATAATAGTCTGCAGATTCAGGTACAGTGAACAGCCATTAAGTACAATCAATCTATTCCAGCTTTGATGAATTCGATTGAGCTACTACTCCAAATCAGCGAATAAATATTACTTTTCCTAATTACTTGCTTCGAACGGAATCTATACCTCTACAACAAATTATATATGCCTGTTATTATGTACGAGATATACCTAAAAGGACATCACGAAAATTACGCAATTACAGGCGTAATAGGAGATGACAAATTTTTAGAAATGTGTAATACATGTACATAAATTACATATCATTTGAAATTACACACTCATTATCTTTAAAATTGGGGCAGGATATTAAAAAAAAAGTCTTTTACTACAGTTACGAGTCAGCAAATTTGAGAATAATCGTAAAATTGGTATATGTCGGGATGACTAATTTCAAATATTACGCTGATTTATAGCGAAAAGTTATGTTCAATATATATATTAAGAAAAAGAGCTTTTTAAAGTTGGCAAACAAAGTTTCAATACCTTTTATATTTATTTCATAAACGCAAATTCAAATCACATAAAATTAAGCATAACGTTCTTCTATAGGAATGGAAGAAAACGTCAAACGAAATTGATATAAGATATAAGTAGAAATTGATAAGCAATGACATAAATTTGCAATTTCGTTTTATTAATATACGATTACGTCTTATCAATATAAGAAAGTCTTTAAAAAAAAACCTAAACTAAAAATAAAAAAAACTATTTGAAATAAAGTTACAATTGTGACTATGAAAACAAATTGACATGAACTATGAAACTGCTGCTTGATTGGCATTTATCCATTCCTCGCTGTCATATCAACTATTGAAACTAAAGTTTGTTAGATGTCAATTTCACTCTAATAGTCTTCTTGAAATCGAGAATAATTTTGCCAAATTGTAATAAGTTTGTCCCATTCTTATGTTTGATAAGTATGATTATATTGATAAGCTTGATACACGTGAATGTTCATAGACGAATTTCTTGTTTTGTGCGATAAGCTTCTGCTTCTACCACCGGTTAGTTTTCTATCATAGATCGATCTACATATACAGGTAGATCGTCGGCGGTCAGCCTTCTTTTCTTTTTTCCTTATTTGATCTTATATTCACGGTCAGCTCTTTACCAGTATGGACTTGGTACCGTTGGAGGTAGTATTAAAAAGAAAAAAATGAAATCAAAATATGTACCGTATAATCAGAGAACTGGTCACTATACAGTACTATGATATATATGAATCTTATATACAGTAGCAATGAATGGGTATCACATTTATTCAATATCAGTTTTGCACTTTTTAATTTAAGTTAAAGAGCATGTGTGTAAAAAAAAATTTGATAAAATTAACGAATACATGACCATACCTAAAACTCAGAGTTACAAGAGATACACAGAAAAACATATTTTATCAATATCATATAATAGCAATTCGGTACGACACCATTGATCTATATGGTATTTGAATGTTAGAGTCCAAATGAAGGAATAAAAAAGCAAGTCCAAAAATAATCGCAAATAGTCCATTTGAAATTTAAAGACGTAAACGTGTAAATAAGAACTATAAAAGATAATAATGACACAAGTCTAAAAATTTGTAGATCAGAGTTTTAGATGACACAATTTTAAGGTCAATAATAGAAAAACAGTAATTGGACGAATTCATTAGAAAACAATCTATATAGTTTGTTAAGGATAAATGACATTGAAGACATGATACGTACAGATCATAAAGATCTTTTATAATCTGATCTACAGCACATAATAATAATATCAATAGAAGAACAATTATGATGATAACACACTAATTAACGTTAAAGTAATTATCAACGGACGTTAAACTCTCACAGGAACCTTAATAATATTTTATAGAATAAAGTTATTATTGCCGTTGTATCTCTGTTATTTTCCCCGCGTATTCTTCTATACTTCCATTATATTCCCTGCATTTTCTTCTATGTACATATCATCTTCACCGCATTTTATTCTATAATTCCATCATCTTCCCCACATTGCCTTCCACAGTTCCATCAACTTCCGTGCATTGCTTCTATAGTCCAACATCTTTTCAACGTTTATTCTACAGTTTCATCATCTTACCTGCATTTAATTTTATATTTCCATAACTTTCTTGTGTTTTTTTCTATAGTTCTAATAGTTATGCTTCATGTAAATTAGAACTCTATACGCTCTGTTTTACAGAGAGTAAAAAACTGTTATGTAAACACATAATATATATTTCACTGAAATTTCCTTTGTAGTTCTTTTTTCAGGTTTATAAAACTTAATTGCTTATTACTGGTACTATCGTATCGTACATGTTATTAGGTAAATGAAAATTATTAATTATCCGACTACCTTTCTATAAATTAATCTAGTGTAGTCGTTAAATACCTCCAATTCCAAACATTTTTTTTTTATTTACTAGCACATTTGTAACAATAAATAATGTCCCCTTTTATTTTTCCAATATTTTGTAAAGAAAATTATTTTCTTACATTTGTTCTGAAAACCGATTTGTAGCATGTCCTAAATTTGTCAACATTTGAAATCAACTATTTTTTCTGAATACGTTCCTCTCCGTAATTGAGTCTACAAATTTTCTGACATATTTTCCTTGAAAGTTTCTATAAACGCGTTAAACATCAACCTTATTCCCCAAATTTTGGGAGATTCCCTGCAGAACGGCAACATCGCTTGCTAGACTCAACTAAGGTTTGCTCGTCTCCAAGCCGACGATTTAACTGCTCCACAAAACCATCGGAACGTAAATGATTTAACTCGACTTTACTGTGATAAAGTTAGCATAATCGAAGCAAGTTGCTCGATATAACTCGGAGTCACATAGTAGACCTACGTCGTTGCTGTTATATTGTCGCTGACACGTCTGATTAAACAATGATGCTGCGTTCATGTGTGACTTAATTCACCATGCACTCATTACCATACCGCATGTATAAATGTTCTAAATTTATATTATCTATATATTTATATATATATATATATATGAAACACAGTGACAAATCAACGCACAACCTTCACCACTTTTTCTAGATACATAACATTTGGACGATATTTTTCTTTCAGGGTAAACGCAAGCACTAAGAAAAGATTTTTAAACAACCATTTCTCAAGGGGACAAAAACGGGATGGAAATTTAAACAAAGATGTTATGTATTGTGGAAAATGTGGTCATTATATACCTCAAAATTATCATCACATTCCTTTAATAGAATAAATGGTAACATGTTTCAGCATCTTATGAAATTTTCAGGAGAATTAGCGGCGTTGTTTTTTTAATTATTTTGGCATATCAACTTATAGTCCAAGCCGTTGGACCAAACCAAGAAGTCTGTATAGAACTTTGTTTTGAATCAAAAACATCCCCCATGAAAGTATTTTGCGAAATTCTCTCAGAAATTTAAAAATAGGACCTGCGCTAATGATACTCAAGTAATAGCCTAGCCTCAAACTTCGGTCCCAGAAATATTAACTTTAAGAGATTTTATACTAAATACCCTCATGAATTTCGTGAACTACCCAAAAAACGTGAAAAACCTAGAGTCTGGCTCGCGTATCGATACGCCACATATATATGTAGAATTTAATTTTTTTTTTTGAGTAATAAATTCCTCCCCAAAATTTACACGTAAACATTTTTGGATGTTAAGATATTTATATATGTTCCATACATATATAATTTATTAGATACCAAATTTCACGTTAAGTGGTCTCTGAGCCTAGCAAGTGGGCGGACGAATACACATTCTTATCCGGGTTAAATTTTTTCTTTTAAAGTACAGAATCCTAACTATCTTCGCAAAGTTTATATTGTGTTCTGGAGTATTTCCAGTAAGATATCTGCCAACGATTACTTGTTAAACTCCAAAATTGCTTACGTGTTGTTTGTAAGTACTGCTTATTAGGTAGCTATGTAAAATATTATAAAAAATAATACGTTGGATTAATATATTATTCAAAAGTCGCAGAATCACTGTACGGGAAAATTACAGTGCGTCTTCGTAACATAGGTTGCCACGAGTCAAAACACTTGCGATTTACGATCTACGCAAGTAACGAGAACGCCATAAAATGCAACATTAAATTATAAAATAACTTGATATGCTCAAAAGGAAACTAGTTATGTAGCAATGCATTCCAGATGCAATCTAGCTTAAACATATAAATCAACTCGCCTTTAATAAAATTATTTATCGTAGACGATAATTTCTCAACACGAAATACAACTTTCGTACTGATGTATTTTACATTAATAAGATGTTTGCAAGTATTTTTCCTTATTTGTTTCACGGTTAGCTTTTTCTATTTTCCAGTTTCATCAGTGGAATTAGAAGATAGACAATTCAATGGTTATGAAGACTTCCTACGGCAAATGTACTATTACGACAAAGGAGACATTCAGCAGTACATGAGACAAATGAAAGCTAACAACGAGCGTAAGTTGAAACAAATATTGGGAAAGAATTGTAAAACGATAAAAGCTTTAAAAAAATCGGTCTCAATACTTTCGTGACAGCGGATAATGCCTTAAGATGTCATATTTTGATTGAAACTTCGTATCTCTTTCTTAAAGTATTCGTTATTCGCGCATTGTCGAAAATATAATATTCGCGATCCTATTTACTTTACATATGCATGCTGTGCCCCGCAATTTCACCTGCATCGTATTAGCTTAGTTATGCTGCAAATCCCCTCCATTTGCTCCCTAAATTCTTGTGTCCCGTTCGCCAAACATCAGTCGTCGGGTCAGAAGTACATCAGCGGTAATACGCGAATGATCAATCAATAATGAAGCCGGCCTCTCTTTGACTTGCACTATTCGAGTATTGTTTTCCGACTTCTGTTACATGTTTTTCTCACTACTCTGTCCCCATAAGTCATATTGTGTTTGTATATTTTATAATATTTTTCAAAATACGGGCTTTTTACACAAAAATTATTTTCAAAATCAGATGATTATAGAAAGTAGCGCGCATGAGCATACAAACTAATTAAATACATAACTTTACGCTTTATTACGGCCCCGCTTTTATACATTATAGCATGATGATGTATGCATATACATTTCCTCAAACATTTTTTTTAAACACAAAAGGAATTTTTAAAATCGGCCGTATGCTGTTAGAGAATAGAACAAACATATTTTTTTCGTCATATATTAGGGTAGATTATTATTTCACGATATACATTAAAACGTGGATATACTTCAGTTTCAGACCGTAAAAATTAAATTTATTAAAATAAAAGTCGAATAAAACGATATATATTGTCCTCTATGTTTATTTCACTAAAACATGCTTCTTTCATAAAAATTAATAAAATGATATTCTGGTAAAATTTCCACATCCTTTATTTTTCATATTTTTTTACGTTAGGTCTTGAAAATGATAAGTTTCCACATGAACATTTTTAACTTTTCCTTAAAATCGAATTATTATTAAAATATGTTGATTTAACTTTAGCTTGCTACTGACTTAGATAGTGTCTTCATGTAGTTTTATTGTTTGTATATTGTTTTATTTCCCATTTAAATTGAAATTGCTATACTTCAGTTTTTTTTCTAATTATTAAAATAAACCAGACAGATAAATAAGGAAAATCACATCTTTATATTTAGTAGGTGTTCCTTTTTTTTCATTTTCACAAGAAGACTAAAAGACAGGAACACACTAAAACGAAAATGTGTAATCAGTTGGTAATGCTATATCAAATTTCAAGTAAAATCAATAACAGTGACATTACACTGAATATCAAAAAAAATGATCCATAATTAAAAGTTTAATAAAATTAAAAAAAAACTATATACTAAAAAAGTTAAATAAATTGCTTTACCGAAAGCTAAAAATTAATTGATCATTATCGAAATTACTTTCGTTAAATTTCACTAGAGTACAGGAGATTTATTCTAAAATATTTGAATAAATAAACATGAAAAATGTATGTAATATTATTAAACTTATAGCATTTTTGTATTACAAAGAAAGCCGGTAACCAAATATTAACATCGAAATAATAATAATAATTATCATACACGCAAGTAGTTTAAATATTCATGTGCCAATATTGGAATAATTTTGGTAAAATTTCTATTATATTATTGGATATTTAGTTTAAAAGTCTGAACAAATGTTAAACATTTGTTGAGTAATATAAAAATGATTGCATCTTTTGTATCTGTAAATAATTCCTATGATAAAATATTAACATTTGAATAACAATAATTAATCATAATATAAGTCAATAGTCTATTTACGTCAATAGTAATAATGTTATTCCGACCAATTTTATTTTCAGATTCTAACAATTATAAATACGTTTATAAAACCAGTAACGGTATCACTCGGGTGGAAATAGTTTAAAACGGTAGCGACGCGGTTTTATACTTTTCCCTAAAATATTATTTTAATATGACTAAATAAATTTTGAACATTTATTCAATCAAAGTTTTAGAATAAATCTTCTGTACCATTGTGGAAATTTAATTAAAATAACTTCGGTCCTGATACGTTGATTTTTAGCTTTGTTTAAATCAATTGTAAATATTTATTTATATTATTTTAATCCTGTTTATAAAATTCATAATAAAACGAATTGACTGAATATTTATCAAATTATTAACTGAAATGAAATAAATGAAATTTTTGAAATGTTACAAGTATATATTCTATTCTATTTCGCCATTATGAACTGTTCAAGCTTTAATGTAGGATATAGCCTAGTGCGCTATATATATATATATATATATATATATATATATATATATATATATATATATATATATATATATGTATGTTATTATCATTTTTTGTGTCGTGCTCATGACTACTCATCTATGGTGAACAAGGAACATAATACCCGACAATTAGACTTGCGATTCGTCTCCTGAATTTTTATTTAAATGAAATATTGTGAAAAATATTTTAATAATGCATATTAATTTATCGTAAATATATTAGCAAGCAGAATTTAATAATCTGCATGATTTCCACGTATTTCATTTTTCTTTATGGCAGGAAAATTAGATGATATGATTGAGGATATGTTGTCAAGTTGGATGACTCCAAAAAATTCCGTTTCAAAGTACACATTAACATTCCGGAATTTCCGGGTCTTTTTCAAGATTTTGAGATAGTATTGTTTTTTATATTTTCAGATTTTCATTCGTTACATTTTCCAGATTATTACATAGTCGGGTTTTTTATGATTTTTACATGGTCTTGTTTTTTACATTCATTACTTTTTCCAGATTTTTACATAATTTTATTCTTTGTCACTTAAGAGTATCGATGGGAAATTATCGGAAATTTTTCCATATTTTTACATTTTTCTTTTGTGTGATTTTAACTTAGTCTTGCTCGAAAACGACTGGTTTTTGTGATTTTTACTTAGTCTTGACCAAATTTTTATATAGTCTTATTTTTTATATTATCAGACTTTCTTTCATTACTTTTTAGTCTTGCTTTCGTGACATTTCTATAGTCTTGAAGGAAAATTTCTTTGAATTTTTCTAGATTTTTACATTGTCTTGTCTTTTTGGCCTTGACAGGAAACTTCCGGTATTTTTCTAGATTTTTACATAGTCTTATTTAGAAAAGGAGAAGTAAGGAACATAACCAACGACTTCGAAGCTTAACAATTCTTAAACGTGGCTAAAAATTAAAAAGTGTTAAATGCATGATGAATTAATTTTAAAATAATTTTCTGATTATATCTGATAATAGGGTTATATCTGATAATAGGGTTATATCGGATAATAGGGTTATATCTGATGATAGGGTTATATCTGATAATAGGGTTATATCTGATAATAGGGTTATAAGGATATATCTGATAATAGGGTTTATTTCATAAAATGGTTTTATTTCTATTTCTTAACAAGGTAACCTAAAATAAAAACAGGAAAAAAACTTTATCTAAAGCGTATACTTGCATAATATCAAGCACTTAGATCTAAAACATTGGAAACTGCAAGAATCTTACAGATGGACGGACACACAAGTACATAATGAAATTATGAGGGTATCATGTTTGACTACGGAATCCTAAAAATTTCACTTTTTAGCGAAGACTGATTCCGATTCCTTTTAGCAAAATTTTAATCTAATGGCACAGAATTTTCTCAAATTTTACCGTTCAATTTGTGTATATTAGATACAAGGCACATACTAGTCACAAATTTTCCATTTCTTGAAAACCTCCTTATTTTATTCTTTATCTTTATTCGGGCATTATATTTATAGAATTATAGATTAAATTAGGGATATTAAATTTTCTTGATGAAAAAATCTTTCAAAGAAAATTTTTTCAGCAAGAAACTGAATATGTGTAATGAATGTGTAATGTAATTATTTTAAGTACATAATTTGTTTATTTACAGAAGAATCGGACGATGATTACTACTAAGAAAGAAAATGGAAGAAATTTTCAAAATGTTTAGAACGAGACCTTACAAGAGACAAAATTAACATATATATCATACAGCACGCCATGTTTTCCAATGAAATCTCACTTCAATTTTAAATAAATACAAATTAATTGACTACAGGTTTTACAAAATTAAAAAAAATTAGTGAAAATGAACTGAAACTCAAATATCACAACTTTTTTCATTAACAATTATTAAATTCGTAGGCCAACGTACAAAGTTTAAACATTGGAATTAATTATAAAAACTTTATATATTATCTCCGGTTATTACGATTCAGAAATAAAGTCCGATATCAGAATAAAATTCGACTTATTATGATTCAGAATCCTAATTTCAAATATTGAATATTATCTTTATAACATAGGCTTGCTGCTCCTCTTGGCTTTGCCCGAACAATAACAGCATTTTTTTATTCGTTTTTTTATATAATGTATATTTTTTTACGGTTAACTATTTTGCAAAAAACGCTAAAGCATGTTTCATTACTTCTGTCCAAGAGTTTAACTACAAATTTTTATATTTCTAACTTTAATTATTTTGAAATTCTCATACATTTTCAAACATGTTTTAATTTTGAAAAATTCTCTCTCCATGACTACGAGAAAATCAAAAGAATTATTCCGGCTCACTTTCAAGTTTTTTAGTTTTAAGAAATTCGGTATTTGTCTATTAGTGTGTGGTACTTGCATTTTACATACGGTTTAAAAGACAACATCGTGCTGTAAACAGGAGAAAGGTTAGTTTTTTGATAGTCCAGGAAAAAAGCCACAAACATTTTGAGCAATAGACATTTAAAGATTTTGAGCAATAGACATTTTTTTTAAATCATAAAAATAAATACCCCGTGCCCCACTCTGGGATGCTGTGACTAACAAACTCCCTAATTTATGATTATAATCTTTTTTATGAATACTAAATAATCTATATATTGATTGTCTACCAAAGTAATCTAAAATATATATATTTTTGAAAAAAAAAAAAATCTTTACTAATATGTTCATTGCATTGAAAATTTACGTCAGCTAACTTTAACTCTTCATACAGCAAAAAATGTACTGCATTAAGCTAACAAGTATTTTTTAAAGGCTCATATATTTGAAGTGCGATTCTGTAAAAATCTGCAAATATTTTTCATTAGAACTGCAACTTTAGCAATAATATTTTCAGAAACGGATGAAAATTTTCATATAGTTCTTCAAAATTTTCTACTCAGTTTGTTGAACAGACCCTTCTTCGTTCAAGATGAAACTAGCATAAACAATTTTAGGTCTAAATCCATATTCAATTCGAAGATGAGCTAAATTGATTCAACAGTTTCAAAATGGCGATGGTTTAAAATTTTTAAAATTCGCATAAGTTTATCTTATAACAAAAGTTCAAAAATGGTACATCGTCAAGGTATAAAACCGATGAAAAATACTAAAATTACGTAATCCCTACTTTAATACGTTTTATTTATTGATCATAAAAAACAAATCCATAAAATGTCATTGCATTTCAGTAAGTATTTATTTGAAATATAGTACATTTATTTCTTTATTTTAAGTGCATTCATAATTAGATTGGCTTAGCGACACCGTCTACACTTCATAAATAGATAACGCCTTATAATAAAATGAACCGAGTAATTAAGCGTGATTAGAAGTTAACTGTCTTTCGACGAATTTTTTCTGCAAACAAAATTTGCCAGCTTTTATATGGGTTCTTGGATAATTGAAATGCAACAAATGATTTCTCGTGTATTCTTTTCCATTTTCATTTTTGTTTACAGTATTACGGAACAGGTAACCAAAAACCCTGCAGGTTGAGATATTATGGATACTCTTATTTACAGAACATCCATAGAATCTTCCAAAATTCATGTTACCGACTGACGCTGGCCATTGACGTTTTTTGTATAGGTATTTTCTTATAGGAAAAACATTTTCATTATAAAAATGTGCCCTAATTATACTTAATTTCCTGGTCTGAAATATACAATAACTTCAAAATGCATAACTGGGTAACTTTAAAATATTTCATCAGAAATCACCTTTATATATACTCACTAAAGCAGAAAATATGTATTGTTGGTTGTTGTGGATATAATTTTGAAGTAAGACGGAAATCGATTTTATAAACGTCTTTTATAATTATGTTAACACCCTCTCCATAATTTTTACTTCTTTCTTATTAATAATAATGGGATATGAATAATAATATTCCTTTATACAATTTCCTTCTATTTTTTCAATAGCCAAAATGAACCATAGGCTGACAAGATAATCATATAAGAATCAGTTAGTCGTCTCATTGCTTGTTGTTTCCACGGGTATCTGCTATAAATTTCTCTTTGTTTAATATTCCAAACATGGTAACAACTTTTTTTAATGCCTACGATGGCAACCCAACGTTTCAGTTTAACGTTACTCTTTCTACGTATTTGGTGCAAACGTGTTATTTCAAAATATAATAGTTCTTTATTTAGGTAGGTTAATTGTTTATTATTTTTGACTAAATAAAGACCGAAAAAGAAAAACATAATAAATACGCTCCCATAAAACAAGTCGATGTATATTTTTTTGGATAATTTAATCCAATTAGCATTGGTGATTATCGTCTAAATGTGCATATTATTTTGTTCCAAGAGTACATTATAAGAAAGATTGATATATTGAATTTGTTACCAATAGAATATTAAAACAAAATATGTAGAATGTGTTAACTTGACTTTAGTGAAAATATTATTTTTTTCTATTAATAGGACAAAAAAGTAGATTCGTTGGTATTTAATGTCCCTTCTGCGCAAGGACGAAATTTTATAGTTCACCTTTTATTCACATTTTACATTTTACATGTTCACATTTTATGGTTCACCACGCATACTTTTTGTCAGTGTATTGTTATATTTATTGGCAAAATGCTCTTAACCTCAATATTCATTTTTAAAATCATAATTAATGTAGCCGTTTCAGGGATGCAATTTTCAATCATTACTTTTTATCGTAGTAAGATCAATGTTTTTGTATTACTATAATCGCTCGCTTTATCTTTTACCATTATCTCTGGTTTTTACTCGCTTTATACTTTACCATTATCTCTGTTTTTTACTCGCTTTATCTTTTACCATTGTCTGTATTTTTTATTCGCTTTATTCTTTACCATTATCTTTGTTTTTTATTCGCTTTATTCTTTTCCCATTATCTCTGTTTTTTACTCGCTTCATACTTTACCATTATCTCTGTTTTTTACTCGCTTTATCTTTTACCATTGTCTCTGTTTTTTATTCGCTTTATCCTTTACCATTATCTTTGTTGTTTATTCGCTGTATTCGTTTACCATTATCTCTGTTTTTTACTCGCTTTATCCTTTACCATTATCTCTGGTTTTTACTTGCTTTATATTTTACCATTATCTCTGTTTTTACTCGCTTTATCTTTTACCATTGTCACTATTTTTTATTCGCTTTGTTCTTTACCATTATCTTTGTTTTTTATTCGCTTTATTCTTTTCCCATTATCTCTGTTTTTTACTCACTTTATCCTTTACCATTATCTCTGGTTTTTACTCGCTTTATACTTTACCATTATCTCTGTTTTTTACTCGCTTTATCTTTTACCATTGTCACTATTTTTTATTCGCTTTATTCTTTACCATTATCTTTGTTTTTTATTCGCTTTATTCTTTTCCCGTTATCTCTGTTTTTTACTCACTTTATCCTTTACCATTATCTCTGGTTTTTACTCGCTTTATACTTTACCATTATCTCTGTTTTTTACTCGCTTTATCTTTTACCATTGTCACTATTTTTTATTCGCTTTATTCTTTACCATTATCTTTGTTTTTTTATTCGCTTTATTCTTTTCCCATTATCTCTGTTTTTATTCACTTTATCCTTTACCATTATCTCTGGTTTTTATAAGTTTCTACCTTTAATTGCTTTGATCATGATTTTTTTAAAATAATTATGCTGATAACTCCTTGTTTTTGGGTTTAGTTACGTTTCTCGCTCCAACTGTTATGTGAGAGGAATAAATCATAAGTTATTTTACCTGCCTAACATCCTAAAACTTTAACCCAATTTTCACGCACTTACATTGATCAACGCGGTGTTACGAAAGGCGTTCGATATTGAATTTTGTTGCGAAAGGCACCCAATATTGAATTTTTTTTCTGCTACATTGAGCACTTTAGGAATGCGATTATGGGGTTGCTTGATATTTCACAATTGATAACTAGTTTTATGTTTAATTTAAAAGCAATGTGCTTTTTTCTGTATTATTAACTATTGACTATACTGTACTGCAAACTATTTTAGTTTGGTGCTTTCACATGTCCAACGCTGAGTTGAGACAACCTCTAAGCTATAGATGGATTTTGGAAAAATATGTTATTAAATAAATAAAGTAACATTTTTAGGATTTCCTTGTGATATCATGCTTCATAATACTTTTATAAATTTGCCTTGTTCGTGTTGTAAGTAAATAGTTATTAATATCGGAATAGATATCAAAGTGTACATTAGAATGTATTATTCCATAAGTATAAAATAAAGCAGGGTAAAATATTTTTGGACATTATGTCGAGTGAAGTTGGACTTAGAGGGTTTTTAATATAATTAATAAAATAAAATTAAAAAAAATATCAAATTACAAAATGGCGTGCAATGTGTCAATCGTTTCCTCTAATTTTGTGATTTATTTATTTATTGTTAGGTCAACAACAAACAGTACAATTTTAATAATTCTATTCAAGAACACATAATTATATATATATATATATATATATATATATATATATATATATGTATATGTATATATATATATATATATATATATATATATATATGTGTGTGTGTGTATGTATAATTTTCTTGTGACAACGGCAAAATCAACGAGCACAGCGTGATTAATTTAGTGTTACCATTATCATATAATATTATTCCAAATAAGAAACATTTCAACTAATTTCAATAAATGATTAATAACGGAGTTGGTCAATAAAATATATAATCAAATTTTAAATTAATTATATTTAATTAAATAACAATCTATAATGGAGTTAATCAATAAAACATAGAGTCAAATAAATTTAGGACAAAACAATCGGAGTAATAAATTAATTATATCGAATTATTATAAATATAATCATAACAATATACTAAATATCAGTATATATCGAAATTTATCACTAAATATCAAAATTTAGAGTTGAAGGAAGATCATTCAGGGTACGGCTTATTATATTTAAGGGAGCAAAAAATCCTAAATTCCTGCGACACTTTGATACAAAGAAGGGTAATAACAGTGGACCGCATATATCGTACGCATATACATAGAAGGGTAATAACAGTGGACCGTATATATCCACACAACAGTAGACCGCATATATCGTATATATGCGGTCTATTGTTATTGCATAGAATGTTAAATTGAAAGTGCAGAAGAAGTGAACTGCTGTCAATTGTATTGTGGATAAGCTTATGGAGGAATACGCAGCGATTAGCACAGTGATTATTTATTGGAACATCTTATAAAATTCTCAGCATTTTATTGCAATTTTAAAATTAAATTATTGACGTCAACATTCAACGAAAGTTTCAAGGGATATAAATATTTATCAACTCTACTTTGTGCTTGTTCGATACACATAAATATTATCATTAAATATGCACATCTGACGCTAAGAGTGAATTTTTGAGACGAATATGATATTATAGATGCAATCATCTGGCTACAAAAGGCCTGCTAATGGAAAATACAAATTGAATTTCACGGTAAGCAGTGCTATGCAATAAGCAATGGTACTTTTTATGTTTTTATAATATAGCAATGATACTTTTATGCTTTTATTTTCAAAGCGAACACTCCGAAATACAACGAATTTTTTGTCACTTTTCTGCATGCGTCAACATTGGCAAATAACGACTGAGAGCGAACTGGACGATAATCTCTTCCGCTCCCACCTAACTTCACCTCGCCTCTTACCTGTCAAAGTGGTACTTATATAAATGATTATTCATGACGTCTCCAGTAAGACCACCGCACGCTGGCTAGATGGTTGTAGCGCTATTGTAATAATAAATAAATTGATTATTAAATCAACTCAGCATAATCGGTTGTTAAATTAGTATAATTAGGCAAATACTTTCAATGAATATTTTTAACACGCTTATATTCAGCTTCACTTGTATGTATGTACGTATGAATGTAACATAAATTTTCAATTAAATTTTTACCCACTTTCAGACGTCCGAATTGTTTAAAATTTTACAACGTATCAAGAACTAATGACAATACAATAAATTTCTATATCTTATGGTAATAGGATAATGGTTTTATAACTAAGATCAACTCATAAAAATATTCCTAAATATTAATTTCAAGTTATAAACACTAGATTGACACTGGATGGTCCCTGAATAGAAGAACCTGATTGCTTTTAGCTAACATGGATAGTTCCATTTGATGGTAATACTTTAATTTACGCGAACGTGAATAAAATAATTTTAAGTTCATTGTATTCGATGAACTGTGGAAACTCTAGTATCCTCATTACATATAACTTCAATTTTGATTTTAAAACTAAAAAAAACAACTTTAAATTAAAAAGACCTGGGGTACTTTCAACTTACATTTTCATACTAATTCGACCTTTGCAAATAGCTAGCGAAAAATCACGGTAACTGAGATTAAGTACAATGATTACATTAAAATTAATTTTTTTGTCATCAGAAACATCCTTTCGCTCTTAACCAAAATCTTTATATTTAAAGATTGTTATTATATAGATTAACCTCGTTTCCATTTTAGACCTTTTTATTATCCCATTTAATGCCCCATTCTCATTCAAAAACCAATCGGCAAATAATTTCCTCTGCCAAAACAAAGGCGTCCTTTCTAGAGTAAATAAAAAGAACTCCCCCTAGCCCCATACGGATCATATACTCCTTACACAATCCCCAAACGCATAAAACGAAACGTTAAACTTTAACCGACCAAACGATAAATTCAAATCATTTCCCCGCTAAGTGTTAGATACGCAAGTCCGCTGCCAATTGATTTACATATAAGAACCCATAAAATGGTACTGCTCATACTTAAAGCACTCTCTCTGCTCTCATCGCATTTAGCCTCCGGCCTGCTCGCCCGTCGCACACACTTTGATGACCTCATAAACGGACATCAATTTATGGGACAACCCGATAGTTTTAATGGAAGTGGTGAGTTAGTTTTGATTACCTCCATACCTTCATAAACTTTTGCATTATTTGCAGTTAAATTTAAAAGCGTTTGGTTCGCATACGTTTTAAACTTAATCAAACATACAGGAGTAATTTGAAATGTAATTTCGAACAAGCTTTTACTTATTTATCGGTACTAATATTCGCTGCGAAATTTTCAGTAGTTTTTCTATAATCTCTAACCAGTTACTAAATGTAACTGATTTGCAACCAAATAAATCTACATGCTTTTTTTGTAATATCCTCAATAATCTTCTCACCGCTTTATATCTTCAATCCAAATTCTTACATTTTCCAACTTACCGTCTTGAACTACGTTTTAAATATAAATAGAATATTCTGATCGCTGAGGGATCCTGATGGTCAGAACATTTACAGAAAAACAAATGCATTCTACAGAGAATAATTTTCTGTTAACTAAATATAAATACATGAACTTCATTCTCAGTATCTGTGTTCTAATTGCATTAAATGAAACAACTGACGAATCCAATATCTCAACAGTCATTACCTCCTTATCCTCGTAAAATCACGAGTAATATTTACTTAATTTCACATTTCAATTTCGTTTATACCTCTGATACATCACGAGTATCATTTTACTTTCAATTTCATTTGTACCTCTGATGCACACTCCAAGAATTATTTCACCTAATGTCATATTTCAATTTTATTCGTACCCCTGATGCACACCCCGAGTATTGTTTTACTTAATTTCACATTTCAATTACATTTATTAGTCCAATTCACACCCCGAGTATCATATTACTTAATTTCACATTTCAATTTCATTTATACTCTTGATACACACCACGAGTATCATTTTACTTAAATTCATATTTCAATTTCATTTATACCTTTGATGAACACCCAGAGTATTATTTTACCTAATTTCGCATTTCAATTTCATTTTTACCTCTGATGCACACTCCAAGAATTATTTCACCTAATGTCACATTTCAATCTTATTCGTACCTCTGATGCACACCCCAAGTATTGTTTTACTTAATTTCACATTTCAATTACATTTATTAGTCCAATTCACACCCCGAGTATCATATTACTTAATTTCACATTTCAATTTCATTTATACTCTTGATACACACCACGAGTACCATTTTACTTAAATTCACATTTCAATTTCATTTATACCTTTGATGAACACCCCGAGTATTATTTTACTCAATTTCACATTTTAATTTTATTTGGATCTCTGATGCACACACCTGAGTCTTATTTTACTTAATTTCACATTTGAATTTTATTTATACTTCTGATACACACCCTGAGTATTATTTAACTTAATTTCACATTTCAATTACATTTATTCATCCGATGCACACCAAGAGTATTATATTACTTAATTTCACATTTCAATTTCACTTATACCTCGAATGCACACCCCGAATATTATTTGACTTAATTTCACATTTCGATTTTATTTATACCGCTGATACATACACCGAGTATTATTTTACTTAATTTTATATTTCAATTTTATTTGTACCTCTGATGCAGACCCGGCGGGTATGTGCTTTTTATCTAGTAGTGCTCTTGCCTCGGATTTTGACGATAGGAGTAGATATAACTTCAGTATTATATAAGTAATCAACTTTTAAGTAAACTTTCTGAAAATGGAAAAAAAATAGGAAAATAGGAAATTTTTCTGTAAAAACTCCGCCATGTTTCAAAATTTGTGAAATATTTTATATAATATAAATTTGCCTGTGAAAAATGACATGCGTCTCCGGTCATAGGTCTGTACGTATGTAAGAATGCGTAACAAGCCGTAATTCTTAATGGCTGGTGATTCTTTTATCTATCAGTTAGTTAACTATCAAAGCAGAAGCTTACTGAATTCATACATATATATATATATATATATATATATATATATATATATATATATATATATATATATATATATATATATATATATATATATAAATAATTATTTGTAAAATAACTTAATTTTTATAAATAATTTTTTATAAAAACTCTGTTTTTTCATGTTCAGCGTCTGTGATTGCTATCATTGACTTCCGTTTATTGTGAATCTTCTTGCACTTTCTCTCTACTATCTACTGTTTTTATGTTTTTCTTAATATTATTTGTTTAATAAACAATTAATGAAACGCAGGATATGCATTTTTGATTTTATGAAAGATTCTCATCCACATATTTTTATGCTTATTTAACGTTTATATCCTTGCGTCTATTATCATTTCTTGTATCATCCATTACAATCTACCACAGTACTAATATTTCTCATTTTCCGCATCGTAATTGGCTGTAAGAGGTTGCTCCTCTAGCAATAAATCCGCCATTTATATACTTAGTTGTTCAAGTCTCAGTAAAATTTCAAAAATCAATAAATAAACATTATTGTTTATTAACTTAAAGGTTTTTTAATAAATTAATCGATTCATCCTAAATTTTGGACACTAACGAAACGCAGTATGTTGTAACCACTGCACATCACAGGTTTTATTGGCAAAAATCTCACAGTTACTTAAGGAACAACAAAAAAATTTTTTGGAACACCACTAATCGGCGCTGTTTCTGTTTTCTTTAAGTAAAAAATGTCTCTTCATATTTTCTCTGGACTATTATAATAATTGTACAATATAAGCAAAGAAGGAAGAAGGAGTTTTTGAATGAAAAAGGAATTCAGTGCCTCAAATTATACAATCTCACAGTTACTTAAGGAACAAAAAAAACTTTTTTGGAACATCACTAATCGGCGTTGTTTCTGTTTTCTTTAAGTAAACAATTTCTCTTCATATTTTCACTGGACTATTATAACATTTGTACAATATAATCAAAGAAGGAAGGAGTTTTTGAATGGAAAAGGAATTCAGTGCCTCAATTGATATAATCTCACAGTTACTTAAGGAACAACAAAAAACTTTTTTGGAACATCACTAATCGGCGTTGTTTCTGTTTTTTTAAGTAAACAATTTTTCTTCATATTTTCACTGGACTATTATAACATTTTTACAATATAATCAAAGAAGGAAGGAGTTTTTGAATGAAAAAGGAATTCAGTGCCTCAAATGATATAATCTCACAGTTACTTAAAGAACAACAAAAAACTTTTTTTGGAACATCACTAATCGGCGTTGTTTCTGTTTTTTTTTTAGTAAACAATTTCTCTTCATATTTTTACTGGACTATTATAACATTTGTACAATATAATCAAAGAAGGAAGGAGTTTTTTAATGAAAAAGGAATTCAGTGCCTCAAATTATATAATCTCGCAGTAACTTAAAGAAAAACAAAAAACTTTTTTTGAAACACCACTATTCGGCGCTGTTTCTGTTTTCTTTAAGTAAACAATTTCTCTTCATATTTTCACTGGACTATTATAATCATTGTATAATATAATCAAAGAAGGAAGAAGGAGTTTTTGAATGAAAAAGGAATTCAGTGCCTCAAATTATATAATCTCGCAGTAACTTAAAGAAAAACAAAAAACTTTTTTTGGAACACCACTATTCGGCGCTGTTTCTGTTTTCTTTAAGTAAACAATTTCTCTTCATATTTTCACTGGACTATTATAATCATTGTATAATATAATCAAAGAAAGAAGAAAGAGTTTTTGAAAGAAAAAGGATTTAGTGCCTCAAATTATATAACACATTTTTCGTATTTTTAAAGTAGATTAGAGACTTCTATTTTGAAGATAATTTGCTCCTTCTATGATTTGTTATAGTATAGTGGAGCGCATACTGCAAAATATACGATGGTACTCTGAAACAATATATTTCAATATTGGAATATAATTAATAGGTGCGTATTCAGTTTTCGCGCGGATATACTTTTTTTGTTTTTATGTTCACTACTTCGTTCTAGCAAACTAGAGCGTAATTATATATATATATATATATATATATATATATATATATATATATATATATATATATATATATATATATATATATATATAATATATTACTTACTTTTCTAGTACACTTAGTTACTTATCTGCTTACTGGTTCAGAGCTAAGACTCTGAAAACCAGCCATTCTCGCTTTTCCAACATCAGTCTCCTTTTAAACCACCTTTTATGACAATTCCTTCCGTGTCCTCTGTAAATGTTTTGAAAGACTATCTGAGTCGTCCCCGTGGTGTGTTGAGTTGAGCGCATGACCGCACACCGCGAGGACTCGGGTTCGATTCCCGGCCGCTCATCGAAGCGGGACTGGAAGAAGTCCAACCTTTCGAGGCTCTGGCATCCATTTTTCCATATGAGATATTCTTCATCTTATGTGGACACGACAACAACAACAAAGATCATCTGGAAATGTTCTTTCTCTCATAATCATTTTGTTCGACTCAAGCTTAATTCCATTTTCATTCCTTTTTCCTAACCAAAATTTATAATTAATAATTTTCAAATACTTTTCTATTTAGTCTTGTTCTTAAACTTATCGATTTTTTATAACATTTCCAAAGATTTTACGTCTTAATTTGTAAATAATGTAATCGAGTATGTCCATGAATATATTTTACATTATTCCTCATAACTCACGCATCATAAATATTACCATCGTACTTGGTTGAAAGAGATTGCTCATGTAGCAATAAGCCCGTCCAAGGCATGTATATTTTAATTGCATATATTATCATGTATATTATAATTTTATGTATTGAATAAAGTTTTAAAGAAGTGAATCAATCAATTAAGCTTTAATAACCTAATAAATAAATTAATTAAAGTTTAAGGCATTCAAAATTATATTCCCTTTTCGTCCTACAGCCAGGTGAAAACCGCCCACAAAACAGGGAAATTAAATATTTTCCATATATAAATGAAAAAAAATTATACCTTGCCTCATAGTACCTCCAATTTACGCACAAAACCAATTTATTAAAACTTTGACCCGTCCCTTTTTAACTAAGAAAATTTGATACCTTAAAATTACATAATTTTTCACAGATGATTTACTCCCAAATTGCTGGCTTCGCGGCGGAATCTGTATCAAGCTGGAAGACTGCTCCAACCACCTCTACTATGCAAGCGCGCCAGACTGCCACACCGACACTAAAGTCTGCTGTATGAGTTACAATTTCAGAGAAGTGAAGAACTACGCCAACATAGGGTTGAAAAATGCGCTGCCCTGGAAGAAGGTCCGTCTGAATGCCACGAGGCGCCCTACAGCGGCCGAGATGGATACGCATCTTAATAATATAAAGTACTACATGAAAATATTCAATATTGATATAGACAATTCGAAAACCAAAAACAATGATGAGTATAAGACCAAATATGAAATCGAATACGTCAGTTCACAAGAAACAAATTTATATTGAATTGAAGATTTATCCTATTTAAATGCTATTTATTAACCAGTATTTATTTATCAAATTCAGCGAATAAATATATATTTTAGGCTCTCGAAACATGTGAATAAGAGATTTAATATGCGCCTTAAACTTTGTATTTAAATATTGTATTAATATAGGAGACTGCCTCTTTTGGACCCCTTAGTGAACAAGTTCACACTTATTACCGGAATAATGTACTGAACGTCTAATGTGTAATATACAAGACCTGTCTTACCCTTAGAACTTTAAAGAGCGTTATTATAAATATTTTTATCGAAACATTTTTTTGAGATTTGCTGGTAGTATTTGAAACGCTTCAATTTATTGCCAAGTTAAAAAAACAAAGATGCTTAAAAAACGGGCTAAGTATTTCGATTGTAATAAAAAAAACCTTTTCGTAAAAGAATAATATAACAAGGTTAAGTTATTCGTTTTATTTTCATGCATCGTGAATTCGATTTTTCAACAAAAAAACGATGATTTGGAGACGGTTTTTCAACAAAAAAACTGATTTAAAAAAACACTGAAAAACAATATAACCTTCGATATTGAAAATACCTCCCCCGATTAAATTACTCATTTTACTTTCACGCATCATGAATATTACCGTGCAAATTTGTGTGAATATTCATAAAAGCTTTGGTCTGTAATTTATTAATTAAATAACTTTTCAACAAAAAACGATTTTAAAAAACACAAAAAATAATAATAACCTTTTATATTGAAAATAACTCCTTCGTTAAATTAACAGTAGACACAAATAGGCTAATCTTTACTCATATATAACCTTATATTTGACATTCTTTTTGAATATTATTTCAGACTTGGAAATCCCATTTGCTTTTTGTAGATCTAAATAGACCATATAATTGTTTGTAATAGCATGTGATTTAAATATGAATTTCATGTTGATAACAGTTAACCCAGTTTGTTCAGTTTGCTTGGTTACACGCTGTCTTAAACAAGAATTTTGGAAATAAATTTACCAAGTAAAACTAGCAAACAAACGCTAATAAACAAAATAAAAATATATACGGGTCGAAAATTGACATTCTCCCTTTTCTGAAGTTATTTGACAATAGTTATTTTAATGAATCTATTAATTTTTTAGCACTTTCATTACCTATATATAAAGGATCTGATTGCAGAATATTACTTTCATCTAAACATAATTTGTCGGCGGTTTTGGAGCCAAGACAGTACAAAACAAAAGTTCGGATGTAAAGAGTTTTAATGTATTTTTATTTATCTATGAACAATCTGTCAATTTATGGAAGTATCATTTGCGTTTGCGTCGTTTACCACGAGGCACAAAAATCTGGGAGGCTTGCAGTCTACTTTGTACTATTTATTAAAACATCGCCTTTTATGCTATGTTATGCTATTTTACGAACTATAATCTATGGGTCGATTTGAAGTACGAACCTGTCTGTAACGAGTTTCATGAAAATCTGCCAAGCTATTAAGACGTCATTTAATTACAAATGTTCAAACACACTTTTCGGCTATTAGTAATAGTAGCTTTTTATTAAATCCAATATATGCGCAATGCATGTACCAAATTTGTTGCTTAAATAAAGCAATATTACATAACAAACAAATAATTAGAAACAGTTTTGCATTTACATTAGTTAGAATACTTTTTAGATTTCCGAACTACTAAAGGAAAAAGAGGCTCCTTATAAAATCCCTCATATGTTTCTCTGACTGTCACATCATATTAACTTACACAAATCCCAATATCTAATACAGAAAAATAGTTACATGGATTTTTTTGGGATGAGGATGATTATTCACATCGAATACCGGGGAAATTTCTTTTAATATTCCATATACAGAAGAGGATATCGTTGAAAGTGCTGATTATAAGGGTCCCCAAAATATTTGTATCATATTTTAAGGTAGCTTGTTTGTATCATAATTAAAGGTAGCTTATCTCCACTGAAAAATACTACTGAAAACAGAGTTTTTAGAAGGGTACGCAAAGATTGCAGAAAAACTGTAACGATGATTCTACCTTTCATGTTTTTTCAAATATTCATCGTAATATGTATGTTCTCCCTACTTGATTATTTTCGGTATTGCTAAATATTTATAGTAATACCTAATATTGTTTAATAAGGGACATACATACTATCGTAAATAAAGTAATTACACTTCTATCGAAACCCTCCATACGCGAGCCCAACCCGTATTTGAAAAATTCAAATACGGGTTGGGCTCGCATATTGAGGGTTTCGATAAAAGTGAAATTACTTTATTTACGATAGTATGTATGTCCCTTACAAAAAATTCAAAATGCATGCGCGCGTTGTTGTTTTGGTATTCTATGGTAAATAAAGTAATATTGGAGAAAACATAACATAAAGGCAAGAAGTAAAACCAAAATTTTACGCAGGCCCAACCCGTATTTGAATTTTTCCTGTATTGAGGGTTTCGATAGAAGTGAAATTACTCTATTTACGACAGCATATATGTCCCTTACAACAAATTCGAAATGCATGCGCGCGTTTTTGTTTTGGTATTCCGCGATGATCCATGCATCACCGTATTTAAATAAGCATGGAATGTCGCAGATTGCACAATCGTCGCAGTTATCACATTCTATGTTTTTTTGCGTAGACTTTTCGCAGCAAAAGAGCCGAAATATCTTTACAATAATTTATACTGGTCCGGCAGTGCTCATCGCCACGTGACGCGGGCCAGAATATCTCACAACCGGTTATGGGGATAGTTTCAAGTTTGCTGCAAATAAAATGTTCAATGACTTTCCTCCGCCCCTCAAGACCGTTGTAAGGTCAATCCGTAAGTGGCTTTTGACCCATCAAATGCAAACGGAATAAAAGGAAAATATCGGCTCTTCGAAATTATTTGGTTTAAATTATATTTATTATTAATATCTTCTTTTTTCTCTTATTTTTCAAATTTTGGTTTTACTTCTTGTCTTTATGTTATGTTTTCTCCATGGGTAATAATGTGTATGTATGTATGTATATGTATATATATGTATATATGAGTATGTATTTGTATATGTGTATGTCAACAGGTGCTAACTGTAAACCGGCCGTATCGGTGATACTTATAGCATAACTGCACAAGCCGAGCTAGTTACCCTTTTGTGAATAAAATATTGAAAAATTTAAAGTCAAGGCGTGTACCTTAATTTTTAATATTTATTTTGTCATTAGCCCTAAGAAAATTTCTGTTATTTTTTATATCCACAAATAAATTATATTATTATTATATTATATGACCGGTTTCTTCCTCACTGCAAAAAAATGTAGGGCATTGTCTACACATCAATCACTTTTAAGAAATTTTAATACACATTACGTCCGAAACTTCTATAAAAATGCAAATATGACTCACTTTCTTTCTCCTATAAATCTACGTTTATTTATTGTCGTAAGGCTAAAAAAATAATTAAAGTCGCGTAATTAAATTGAATAGTACCGACAAGAGAAATAAATTCTACATCATTGTAATACATGAGCATGATGCATTTCAAGAAATTTATTTTCACTCGTATTCATAAATTTATGGGAGGATGGAATAAGGATATCACCGTTTATGAGCTAAAGCTAAAACACCTACATTGTACTGACGACAAAACACCTATTGGCAGTGAAAGGGTCGGAAATTGTAACTATCCTACAAAGAATGGAAGCGATTATTACCGACTTGTGACTCTCCACTGATAGGCCTAAAAAACCTATAGCTGGAGATTGATTCAGGAAACTGTAATCCACGGAAACCATAAGAGTTGTTGAAAATGGTATTTACCAGGGTTCAATCAAAGGAAAAAAAGGTTCATCTAAAAGAAAGGTCGGATAGTTGTAGCGAATAGCGATAATGAGAAGCGCAATGACCCGCTTAAATAAAGTGTGGACAGACAGAAACATCTCTAAATGCATTAAGCTGCGTTTGGAACGAACCTTGATTTGTTCCATCTTTCGTCATGCCATCGAGTGATGGTTGATAAAGATATCTGATCATAAATTAATCGACGCCTTTGAAATGTCCTACCGTAAGAAGATAATCAATATATCATAGGCCCAATACAGTATCAACATTTCCATTCTGAAATAGCTTGGAATTAAAGCGAAATTATCCATAATCTGTCTCTTGAAAGCTCTTGAATACTTTGGTCGCATTGTGTGAAAATCACCTGACAGCATTGAAAAGCTTATTCTCACGAACACATGAATGAAGGAAGAAGACTATGGGTACATCATTCTAGACCTGGGATAGGTCAGATCTGAAGAATGTTTGGCACTCTTTACATGAGGCCCCATGTATCGTCAAAAAAAAAATTATGGCGAAACATAATAAAAAAGGGTTAATAAAAGAAAGCTACGATTATCAGCAATGAGGGAACAACTCGAGAAGAATTCATAATAAATCGTATTCTGAAACACCCGCGATCCTATGACTGAGCAGTTGAATACCATAGGAAAGTATCATGCGAGTATCGGCAAGGTACAACGTAATTAAGCGTGTCGTGCGCAGGTACGGAGCTCCAGATCATCCGTATCTTACGTCAGTTGGCAGCAGGAAAGAACTGTCGCAGTCAACGTTATTATATTTATAGACACAACACACCAATTTATAGAGCACCTCGGGCTCCCAGCACGAGGTGCTCGCCCTATACTCTATTTCACTCATCGAATGTCCATGTCTCTCACAATGTTTTATTTCAACTTTCACTTATGGCCATCTCTTTTCCAGGTGCAAAAATATGGGGCACATTTGGAAAATTACAAAGTTTAGCATAATTACTATAGTTTTTGTCCAACCCTCTATTCAGATTTTACCAACCTCCTTTTTATAATTTTTGGCCTATTAGTTTCGGATATAAAGAAATGGTATACAATATTTTGGCACATTTTTAAAATATCTTTTAAATATGCAATTTAAAATAGAGCAAAAGTATTTGTGTGAGTACAAGCCTTTTCAAATGATAATCTACGCGATATATACAATTTTTGTTAAGACCTTTATTTAGCTCCTTTTTTTATTTTCACAGGCTTATTTAAAGAAACTTGGTGCTGCAAAATTTGTGGGCTAATAAGATGTGTTAATATTCCAAATCACGAATTTCCACGTTGCATGGTTTTTTGAGAAAATCGACAGTAAAAATTGAAAAAGGTAAATGTATGCCTACTGTAGCTTTGGTAGGCGTAAAATCATGAGAAATATTTATAAAATTATAACATCTAGAATCATAGCTATATTTTGACTACAAGCTTAGCATTTGCTTCTAAAAACCCATATTTTTTTCATACTTTTAGGTTGAATAGTTTTGAAAATAACGAACGAGACAACATATATTTTTAAAAGTATCTCTGAAGATATACTACCTAAAATTATTAAAAAAGAATATGTTGAGATCTTTATAGAATCAAAAGAAAAAATTTCGAGTACTTAATTTGCTTTCAAAAAAATGTCCTATTATCTATTGCGGTGTATGCGTTAATATGTTTTATTACTGTGTAAAATTTCAAATATTTACGTTAAGCGGTTTCTGAGGAAAACGACTCTGTGGGTGGTCGAGACGTTTCTGAGAAAAACGACTATATGGGTGACACACGGACGACATATGGACACACGTGAGAGATCTTTGTTTAAAAATCCCACACTATCCATCGATCCAACTTGTAAGTATTTTGCAATTTTTTTCACCTCCTATTAAAATAAAAAAATATGAAATTTTGGGAATATGTCATATAACGTAATGATAAGATAACAAAAAATAACACGCAATTAATTTTTATTATAAATGTACTGAAAAATAACATTTTTAACTATCGATATATAGTATAACATTTTAGTGAAATAAAGAAAATTTTCTAAATTTTTTCTTACTGCCGCAAACAGAAACCAATGCCTATTTCAATAATATAAGTATTACATATAAACTACTTATGTTTTCGTGATTTTCAATAACTTTGCATCGTATCGGACTACGAATATTAATACTTTCTAGAGCAATAATGCCTTTCATACGAAATCGAGCTAGCATAATTCAAACGACGTTATCAGACAACTGATAAGCTTGAACATTTGTGACTTGAATATACAAGGATATAAATGGAAAAGGATGATGAAATATTTTTGCGTAAGGAAAAAATGGAATATTTCGTCTGTTTCGCCTTAATTACTGTTCAATGCTTTGTATGCTTCTACATAATACAGTAGAATGCCATATCAATTTTAAACAGTAAACTAAAGTAAAAACACCTTTCTGTAAGCTGTTATAATATGCCTAAAATGTCTGACTTTCTATAATTTATTGTACGCTGTTTTACCACACCGGCAAGCTTGAAATTTTTCTAATATTGAAATGCATTCTGCATTTTCCTAACATTAAAATTTTATGTTAGAAAATATTAGAAAAAATTTAAAACTTGAATATTTTTAACATAAAATTTTATAATTAAATGAAACTACGTGATGTAGTATTATTTCTACTTTCTTTAAGTTCTTTACCACTACCTAGGTTTCGTTGTATTACAGCATCTTCAGGTGGGCTATTAGCATAGATTCGAAATGTTTCCAAATAGCCCACCTGAAGATGTTGTAATACAACGAAACCTAGATCGTGGTAAAGAAATAATACTACATCACGTAGTTTCATTTAATTGTGAATAGTGAATTTCTACAAAATTAACGCCAAAATTTTAGATTATTAATGATGCGCATGCACGGACAGATAATAATGCTGGATCTTCATACTTTGATTACTGTTTTTATAGTATCTAAAAAGAAAGCTAACTGCACAAGTGAATGTAAATACCATACGATAGTAAAATATGTGTATATATATATATATATATATATATATATATATATATATATATATATGTGTGTGTGTGTGTGTGTGTGTGTGTGTGTGTATATATATATATATATATGTATATATATACATACATATATACATATAAACGAAAGCGTAGATGGTCTTATCCAATCGATTCAGAGATCCAAATATTTTGTTTCTTACGAACATTGATTTTAAATACTAATCGATTTAAAATATAGGTAAAAGTGCATTGCACCGAATCTGTTGGAAACAATATTATATTCAAGTCATCATAGTTATCATGAACAGCCTATCTTAGTTAAACATAGGTCTCTCCAAAACGCGTATGATTGGAGCTAACGCCCATAATCGCCTAGGCCTAATCAGCCTGCAACCCACATAGGGTTGCAGGCTGATTAGCAATCACAGAGCATAGCTCCCCGCATCAGTGACTTTGCTGTCGTCACTGGTTTATGGCATTTCACTATGGGATTAGAAACACCACTCCCCGCGTTACGCCAAGCCCTCAAAGACCGCAAGCCCGTTCAACATAAACCACCACGGTAAGGAGCAGGTAAACATATTTAACTACGTAACAGTATTTCTAACAATCACTATATATTTTCAAAACCAATTAAAGCATTTATCACAATGAAAATTTAATTAAAGCTGTGATACGCGCCATGAATTTCGTAATCTTTGAGTTAAAACGGATCCGTAAATTGAAAAATAATCTAACAGTCGAAAGCGGTTTTCAATCCATGAGGTCGATCGAATGACGATTGCATTTCGAAATGATTTTCAATGCAGTTACCATTTTCATAGTTTACTTAATCAATTTTGGATATGAATTAAGTTCTACAGTCGGAATGAAAGCAAATAAAATTGACATTAAAAAATATTATGAAGACAAAAAAGTGCCACTCGAATTTTATAATTATGCTGATGAAAGATATAAATTACATTCTGCAGTTGGAAAGAAAGCAAAGAAAATCATTAAAAATGACATTGAAAAAGTTCAATATTATGAAGACGAAAGAGAGCCACTCGGAGATTATGAGTATGCTGATGGAACACATAAATTAATTCCTGTAGTTGGAAAGAAAGCAAAGAAAATCATTAAAAATGACATTGGAAAAGTTCAATATTATGAAGACGAAAGAGAGCCACTCGGAGATTATGAGTATGCTGATGGAACACATAAATTAATTCCTATAGTTGGAAAGAAAGCAAAGAAAATCATTAAAAATGACATTGGAAAAGTTCAATATTATGAAGACGAAAGAGAGTCACTCGGAGATTATGAGTATGCTGATGGAACACATAAATTAATTCCTGCAGTTGGAAAGAAAGCAAAGAAAATCATTAAAAATGACATTGGAAAAGTTCAATATTATGAAGACGAAAGAGAGTCACTCGGAGATTATGAGTATGCTGATGGAACACATAAATTAATTCCTGTAGTTGGAAAGAAAGCAAAGAAAATCATTAAAAATGACATTGGAAAAGTTCAATATTATGAAGACGAAAGAGAGTCACTCGGAGATTATGAATATGCTGATGGAACACATAAATTAATTCCTGCAGTTGGAAAGAAAGCAAAGAAAATCATTAAAAATGACATTACAAAAGTTCGGTATCATAATGATAAAACAGAGCCATTCGAAGATTATGAGTATGCTGATGGAACACATAAATTAATTCCTGCAGTTGGAAAGAAAGCAAAGAATGTCTTTAAAAATGATATTGGAAGAGATCAATATTATGACGACGAAACAGAGTCAATCGAATATAATGACTATACAGATGGAAGACGTACGTAGATCACCCTATTCCTGTAATATAATTTTTCTTTTCTTCCACTGAATATGATAATGATGGTAAAAAATATAAGTTAATTTAGTTAAAAAAAAATCCAAACTATTGGATTAGTTTTTGATTTTAACGATATATTCAGTTTGTTTATTATCAATCTTAGGCTACTTTAAAATATTTCTTTTCGAATAAGTTGTGCGCTAATATTTTTCTTACCTTCGTTACATCGACGTACTTATACAAAATCTATTCATCTATTATGATTTTATCATCGATTAACTTAAATCTTGATACTTTCCCACATATTTTGCTAAAGTATTATGTATCTCTTGCTATCCATAAATAGACAAGACGAGATATCTATTTATCCGTTAATTACCATGTTTTCTATTATAAACCTATTCTAAACTATTGCGGCCACAATCACACTCTTCCACATATTTTGCTTATCTATAATATATATATATATATATATATATATATATATATATATATATATATCCATTAATTACTTCGTTCTCTAGTACACACGTACAGAAAAATATTTCTAATGAAAATTACGAATTCAGTACTAAAAATATAGAAGAAATTAAAATTAATTGAGGAATTAATATTTCACCATACAACCTATTATACTGTAAGAGACCACATATGTTTTAATGTTTATTATAACAATGTTTAAAATAACTTTAGAAACTTGCAATAAGTATAAAGTATGGGTGTTGTTAAATATTTGCATTTGAAAAAGTAATTGGATAAGTTTTTCTACATGACATTTGGTTTTTAATAAATAGAAACCCTTATCGATCCAAAAAACTTATATACACTACTAACTTTCGCCCCCTTGATATTAGGAAAATGTAAACGAAAATTAGGCAGTACTGGCGCGATATAGTACGTTAAAAAGATCTCCCACTCTCTATTTACTTTATACACATGCGCAAACGCTCCATCTGCTAGAATTCACCGCCCACTCAAAATAGGTAGATACCACATGAAATGAAAAAAAAATTGACGTACGTAAAGATATTTATTTTTTTTCAAATTACTTTTATAACTACTAAACTATAAATGACAAATAGTTAGTGTTCAAGGAATGTTTGTAGCTAAATTAATTTTATTGCCAATATTTCAGTTTATTTTCATGAGGATTTATGAATTTTCACAATAAACACCACGTAAAAGATGTTCAAAAATAGCACGATCTCCAAAAATAGTCCTTTTATTTACCACTACCTATACCTCCAACTTCGTTTGCATATAAATCTTTAAAAAATATTGTTAATTATAAGATACACGTAATGTCATCTATAATATTAATTACAAAATAAAATTTTTTTTGTAATTATATTTTGTATTCAAACGTCAAATTGCCATATCTTCTTTTCACTTTTTGCGATGAAATGTAGTGTATATTCTACTATACTACAAATCTTTTTCGCAGTTCTTGCGTGATGCGCGAAAAAATAAACAGGCTGACATATAAACGCAATAAATCAAGCAATAAAGCAATACATTTGCGTTCTATTACTTGTGTTATGTTCCCTTGAATATTTTTTTCGTACATATCATCAATATCCAGATACGCCAATGCCGTAATTTTAATATATGTATAGCTATTAAGCACGAAACAATCAGATTTACATAGCTCAGTAAAGTAATAAAACTATAATGATTGACAACAGATTGAAATATTAAACAAATTACTGAAACAAAGCAAGCTTCTAACGAATACGTAAAAATATCCACAAAACTTATGTGCAGGAGACGACCGACAACGATATCTGCCCTTATACGTGTGGCCGTTTCGGGTGACTTACGCAATAACCTACCATAACCGCTTTACCCCACACTTCACCCCAGTCTATGCCCTTGTCACCAGTATGTGTCCGGGTGGAAAAATTCAAAGTGCGATTTTAAATACAAGTAGGGCCATCTGGTGACATATATAGATACACTATACACCTGTGTTTTTATTACGCGTCGAATAGCCAGGCACATCTTTTTTGTTGTGCTATGTATAGAAGATATGGGAAATTTGATGCATTGAGTAAATCGATTCCAAAAAAATGTCACTTCAAATAAAAAAAACGTTTTTGTAATAAAACTCCATCTGAACTAATTAAGTAATTTTAAGTAATGCGGGTTCAAATAAACATAAGAAGAGACAAATATTTCAAGAAAATAATTTTCTCTTCCATTACTTTTATTATGTACCCCTTAATTTTCTTTTTCTTTAACATTTTCAATATACAGACAAGTCAATTGTACAGTTATATTATGTGTATATCTTAAAACACTTACTGTCTCTTACCGGTTGAAGAAAAGTATATATCTCTGCGAACTTTTTCCGTGGTCTTAGCGACGATTTAGTTTTTCATGACCGGACATAATTTCTTTAGCGTTTATTTTCACTGCTACGCTTTTGCAAAGAGATCGTAATTATATACGGGCCTATAATTTTATCTACGATGTATAAACATCTTATGCAAAATTTCATTCAAATCCTGTAACAATAGGATATATAAGTAGAAGTCCTTAGCAAATTAAATGCAAAAGCAGCTATAAAATTATATGATGAAAAAAAATATAAGTCCCGACGTAATTTAAAAAAAACGACGATAAGGAACTTAGTGGTGAACGAAGATATGGATACTTAAAAAAATTTATTTGCATAAATATTTAGCTTTTGAGTAACATACAATCTTAATTTTAATTATACAGGCTCTTCAGATTACGGTTGCTGGCTGCAGGGTGGTATTTGCATCGACGTCGACGACTGCAGAAATCACAAATTTTATACGCAAGTTGTTGGATGTAGGAGTAATAAGAAAGTATGCTGCATGAACTATAATTTCCGAGAACTTAAAGACCTTAGAGACTTAGGCTTTAAAAGCATGTTACCTTGGAAAAAGCAAGGCCTTGACAAACCATATAAACCGACATACCCTCAAATCCAGACTTACGAAACTAGTAAGCAATACTACAAAAAATATTTTGATATAGATTTAGACGCAGAAAAAGATGAAGATGAAGATGAAGATATTGAAACTGATAGAAGATCATTAAGTAATGAAAAAGAAACACATATATTAAATGATCACACCGACTCTAATTCTGATGACAAAATGGCAACCGATTATGCAGAATTTCCTGATTTCTCCAGGAGTGTATTATGTAAGAGAGGTCAGTGTGCAGATAGTGTCAAAACCAAAGACTATGAAAATATGTTTGATGAAGAGGAACCTATATACTATAACGATAAGCATACAAATTCTCCAAATAAGACCATAAGTATAGTTTTAATGTTGCTTCAAGAAGTACAACAGAATTAAAACAATGAAACGTTTCTTTCTTATTTTGTTTTCGATAATTCGTCATATTCCATTAAAATGACTAATATCTTAACTTTTGACTTTTATAAATAAAGCAAGTATATTTAACCTATAACTCAAATATACTACTTGAAAAAAAAATCATACCTAAATATGAATCTAATACTACATCGATAGAGATTTTTCGCAGTAATTTTTTCTGTAAACGTTATTTATTTAACCACACGTTGTATAAAATTATAATTAATGTTGTGTTAACTAACACAGTAAATATTGTAGAAATAGTTACAATTATTGTATAACTTATACAACAGACGAGTCACTCCGATTTGCACTGAAAAAAATTTAAATCTAAATGCGACATGAAATTTAAACTTTATATCATCTTTATCTATGACCTGCGTATCTAAAAAAACTTTTTTTGTCTGTATTTCTTAGATTGCTGGAAATATATTTGGTAAATAAAGTGGATGAATCAGCAGAAAACAGCATATTTTCATTTTATAGCTTTTATCGAGCACATTTCTTGGCGTATGTTCTAATATTATCAGAGAGAAAATTAAAAAAATAAAACAATATTCCTTTCTATTGGCTATATGTTGAAGCTCTTGTTTATCCTCCACTAAGTTGGCAGCATTTGCGTTTAACGCACGTAGCGAACTTCTCAGTACCAGTTTCTAATAGTAATCAAAGAAACATTTAATTTCAACAATCCTTTTAAAAAATTAAATCGTAAAGTATCAGAGCCCGTATTTAATATTTGAAGTACTCAGTATGTGCACTTGCTCTTTTGATGAACAGACAACCGATGATAATTTGATGTAACAGAATATATATGATATTGAATATGTTAGCGCACATATCCCAATAAAAGCCGTCGTACAAATAAATCGAAGCGACACTTCGAAGCGTACAAACAAATCGAAGCGACCTGCTCTCTCCGAACGTTAGTAATGAAAATACGCTAATTAAGAAAAGGACAACACACACAACTCAACACTTGTTGACAGAGATGAGAGACCTTCTGGCAGTGGCACGCCCCTCGTGACGTATCTGTTGAATCGATGTAGAAAAGTCCTGAACTCGTTAAAACTCAATACTCAATCCTATAGAAATGTGTGTGCATACAAACGTATAAAAAAAAAAGAAAATATATGCATATATATATATATATATATACATATATATATATATATATATATATATATATATATGTGTGTGTGTGTGTGTGTATTTGTGTGTGTGTGTGTATTTGTGTGTGTGTGTGCGCGCGCGCGCATTTGTGTGTATATGTATGTATGAATATGAAGTATCAAATATTAGGCATTGGGTTTACAAATTGAATATACCACCAGTGTTAGTAGTTTCGTAGATAAACTACGGACTCATATAATTTCATTATATCTACTCATCTATTTGATGCTTCAGATAGAAATCGGCAAAAATCTCATTTAGTATGTTTAAATTAATAAATACTTTTTTTTATACAAAACTGAAGTGCATGTTTTTCGCATCTCATTAAATGAAATCATTACACAGAAACATCAGATTGACTTTTAAACTTAAAATTTTCATCCCTTATTTTGAAACTACGTTTGTGAAGCATGAAGCTTTAAATTGGTTTATAATGGACCTTGTAATTTTGAAATTGAAATTAGCAATTTAAAAAAAATATGTTAAAAGAAGTACTCAGTATGCACGTTCGTTTAATAACATTATTAAATTTGTTCTGGAAAATATTCCAGGAACTGTACTTTTGCGTATTCCAACACACATGTAACTAGTTTTTTATACAATACATTTGAAAAAAAATAAGGCCCATACGAATATTATTTCATTCATTTCATCCTATCCTTTCATTTTCCAATTTCCTGCATAAAAATGTCTGTAAAAATGTGGAAGGAGATTTGATGACACTCTGGACGACAATATTAAAATCAACAATAAACTTTTATTTAAAGAAAGTAAACAAAAGTTTTTGTAATTAAAAACAATAATTATGTGTAAACGAATTCCTCTTTGCTATACCGAAACAACTAATCTGTTACTCAATGGAAATTCAGCCACCGACCTTATTTGAAAAAAGTCGGCTGTTGTCGGCCGCCGAAAATAATCACTCGTCTGATTATTGTACTATCTTATAATAATGTAAGAAATGGTCTGTTATTTAAAAAAAATACATGTATTAACTTCAAAATGAACGCAATCTTATTATCAAATATTTATCAGTATAGTTATACTGAAACAACTGATAGATTACTCAATGGAAAGTCAACCCCCGACTTTGTCTGACGACAAAAGTCGGCTGTTGTTGGCCGTCGAAAATAATCACTCGTCTGGTTATTGTATTATTGTATAATAATCTAAGAAATGGTTTGTTTTGAAAACAATACATGTTTTAACTTATAAATGAACGTAAGACTGTTACCAAATATTTATCACAATTTGGGTAATTGGTATTTTATTTTCACAATGAACATTATGTTACAGCTCTTAGTGGTCTAAAAAAGATGCGAGTCTAAAAGAGATGAGAGTCTAAACAAAGATGCGAGTCTGGTGGACTTGTGAGAGGGGTTGGTAACCTACATAGTACTAATAGACTCACTGCGCTTCATTTATTTTGTGGTACATCCACCTACCACAATGCTTTCTAACATTTAAATTTTCATGTGGAACTTTCCGTACCTAATTTAAACAAATGCCTAAACTGGCTCAAATTTGCTGATAGGTTAGTCTTATTGATCTACACAGAATTGATTTTACGTTGGACTGTCTCTGGTGATAGACACATCTCACGCAGATCATCGCTGATACTAGTATGACCACGTTTGAACTCGTTAAATAAGTCGTTTATTAAATTATAATAAGTACTTATAAGTACTTTATTAAATTAATAAGTACTTTATTAAATTATAAAAAAATATAATTTATCGAAAATTTTTCCTGTTAAATTTATCTTGACATGATACACACAATTTTCAAATTGTCGCCAATTTATAAAAAAACAAATGATAAATTCAAAAAAATCCTTAATTATTTACTTATAACTTCAATTTTCGAAGTTTTAACCCATTGTTTCGTTACCATTATTACTGATGGCCACTATCAAGAACTTTCTGTGCCACATTCATAAGATTTTCCAAAAGCAAAACTTTTCCAAAAGAAAAACGAACAACCGTAAAATTGGCAGTACAATTTATATCGACATGCCGGAATAAAATTTTTCATTACCTATTCATCATTGAATAGAAAATAAGAATAAGAAGTTTCGTCCCACAACATTGACATATATATACAGTAATACTTCGACGTACGCGAAGTGCTACTCCGATTTACGCGAACCCGGAGTTACGCGATTTTCAAATCTCGTCGATTCGATTCGTATTTGTTTGAGCATCACACAATCTCTCGATTATCGATTACGACTTACTAATCCCGCACTATTATTCAGCTAATGTACATGTTCGGACTTGTCCCGCGGAATCAACGCATAGCCACAATTTAGTTTGTGTTAACGAATAGCCACAATTTATTTTGTGTTACTCGTACATATTTATTTCTTATATACGGAGTTCGTTCGTTAGTTACGTATTCGTTATTACATTTTTATACCGTGTTTTTTATTTTATATTTACGGACACTTGAAAGACTACTAGTGTCATCCAAACGAAGTAAAACTGATACGTCAGTATCAAACAAGAGAAAAAAAACTTTATCTGTGGTATTATCGCCGAGATGGAAAAAATGTTAAAATTATGGTGTAATAATCTGGTAAATGTGAAAAACTGTCCAATTATACTACACAAACATTACGTATGTGTCAAAGAATAGCGGCAAAAGTTCATATATTGTTAAGTCCACATTTTATTAGAAAAAAGTAATATATAGACAAAGATCCTATAGAAAAAATTTAAAAAATACTTTCCTCCAAGATTTAACTGTCGATAATAATTTTGCTTTTTTAAGAAAAATCAGATTATTTTTCATAATAGCTTATAAATTTTGTTTCCACAGACCTCTTTGAATCGGCAAAATGAAACAAAGTGAAGATTGCATCCTTTTGTATCATAAATACACAGATGTAACATAGGAATCCATGAAACTTATAACTCAGACAGAGTCCTCACAAAAAGCCATGTGAAACTGGATAAGAGGGAAAAAGTTATTGATTTTAACAGCACAGACAAAATATCGAAGTCAGTTAATAGCTCATTATAAATTAACTTGAGAAATAACTACATGTTAAAATAAGCAATCTACGTTGATTATCTTTTGGTAATTGTTTCTAAAAAGTTGCTATTTACTTCATAAGATTGTTATTTCTCATTAATGGTTATTGCTGTATTAAAAACAAAATATGTAAGCGTTTATGAAAATAGTTTTTGATTTGCGTTAGGGCCCAAAATTGTATTCCATTTTGTGCTCTGACCAATTTTTAATTACTGAATTGTTTGAGTACCAACTTCTGAGTACCAACTATATTATATTTCTGTAATACCAAGGCTATTTTCTAAGCCGATAGCGAAACGTTGTTGGTTACCGAGTTATTCGGTTCAAACAAAATGGCAAGCAAAGCGACTTTCGGATTTATTACATTTGTGACAACTTTTGCATTGATAGATATGCATTTAAATGTACTGATTTTAATAATACATACTGGGGTTACATTTCGTTGTATCGTTATATATGACGTAAATTATTTATTTATTTTTATCCAAGATGCAGATTTCATTACTTGTCCGTTCAAAATATAGAGACATACTTTAAAACCGGCTTATTTTCCATTTCCTCAAACAAATAATCATATTTTATTAAAACTCCTCTATTCAAACTACTTACTACAATACTTATATGCCTACATGTACACTCATACATGTGTTCAAACTTTTAACCGTAATGGGGTAATTTTTTAAACGGTCTAAAATTTTATTCTATGATACGGAATATCTCCTATCTATTTCCGTGACATAGGCTATTTGTTTAGAAAATTTTAGCTATATTAGCTAAATGGCACAGAACTAAAACAAAGAGAAAAATATTCTATAGCACTTACATTTCTTAGGAAAGATGTTTTAGGGCTTATCCTATTTATAAATTCGAAAGAGGTTGGCAAAGATACATTTTAAAACATATACTGCTTGGTTAATAGAAATACATTTTAAATTACGTGCACCTTACTGAACTGTACCTAAGGTACAGGATAAAAATGACGTTTAACAATTTTGAGATCTATTTGTATTTTATTTAACACAACACGATACAAAATGGTAAAATTATTTATAGAAACCATCACACTGAACAGCTATCCATTCATGGGTTTCATGTAAGGCGTTTGTTTATTGTTTAAGAAAATATGACGAAGTTACAGTAAACCATTAGGGATTCTATTCTATTCACAGAGCACGAATTCAAAAAGAATAATGAGTTTGTCATAAAGTTAACCAGGGAATAATTAAACAATGGTTTCATTATTAAATTATTCCTTGGTTAACTTAATTGGTAATAAATTAGGATTTCTATGGACAAAAATAAATACTATTATAGAAACAATAATACCATTTCAAAATAAAAATATCCGTACTTCAAGTAAAGGATATTTTAAACAACCAAATACTTTTTAACGGTAAAGAATAAATTAAACATGAATGTTAATTGAATACTCCATGTATCACCGGATTTAAATGAGCATGGAATGCTCCGAATGCTCTATCGTCACAGATATCACACTCTCTGTTTTTTGCGTAACTTTTCAGAGCAAAAGAGCCGAAATATCTTTGCGATGTATTAAACTGGTCCGGCAGTGCTCATCTCCACGTGACGCGAGCCAGAGACCGTCTTCTCTTAGTCCCGGAACATTGCACAACCGGTTATCGTGGTAGTTTCAAGTTTGCTGCAACCAAAATTTGGAATGACCTCCCTCCGCCCCTGAAGACCGCTGGATCCATGACTATTTTTAAAAGATCAATCCGCTAGAGGCTTTTGACCCAGCAAATGCAAACGGAATAAATGCAAAATATCGGCTCTTAGAAATCATTTGATTTAAATTATCATCATCATCATCATCATCATATATATCATATCATCATCATCATCATCATCATATCATCATCATCATCATCATCATCATCATCATCATCATCATCATATATATTAATACGCTAAGGTTAAGATGTTACTCTCCCTTTTTAGAAAAAACCTCACAACTAATCCACATAAATTATATATCATTTTATAGATAATTGCTTGCTCTACCGGCATCCACATCTAAAAAATTTATTATTGCTATTGTTTTTGCAAATTAATTAATTATTAAAATTATATACACAAAACAGCAATGCTGCCATCTAACGGCTCAACGTCAATATGATTGACGGTCGGTAAATTTTTTGTTTAATTTCAAATCCACTCACGTATAAATAAAGTGGCGCTTTAGCTCAATGCTTTTGATACTTGCGCCTCTATATGTCAATTTTAGTAAAATATTTGTTTGATCTGTCATCTGAGCTTCATAATGGAATAAAAACGTAATGAGCAGTGTGCAAAATTAGAAATGAATTGAATACCTGCAATCAATTTTGATTTATTAAATTGAGTTGAATAATTTATAATGTAAAGACTTCGCAAGGGTCACGCTAGTATTTAATTATATTTATTATTAGTATCTTCTTTTCTTTGTGCTGTGTTTCCTCTTTGGGTAATAATGTGTATGTAGTTATATGTATGTATATAATAACTGTATTAAAAATAATTATTAATATTATTATATATTGTGTATGCTTATAAACTGTTTATGTGTTTCATATATATTTCATATGTGTATATATGTATATATGAATATATATTTGTATATGTATGTATATTACCAGGTGCTAGCTGTAAACTGGCCGTGTCGGTTTTGCTTATACATAACTGCACAAGCCGAGCTAATAACCTTTTTGTGGATAAAATAAAAAAAAAGTAAGTTTAAGATGTGTAACTTAATTTTTAACCTTAATTATGTCATTAGTCCTAAGAAAATTTTTGTACATGTCTTTTAATTTACCTGTTGTATTTTATATCCTCAAATAAATAATATTATTACTATTATTATTATTATTTTCCATCGAACAATTTTGAGATATGAAGAAAATATTTTCGATACATTTACAAAGCAATTTCCTAAGAAATTTTTTGTGCCAATATTTTCATTCTCCATAGGTTACACACAGACATGCCACAAACATTAATTAAACCGCCAAAAAAGAATATTTTTTGCATTCAGATCAATTCGTTCACTCTGTTTTAGGAACTGGGTTTTTATTTTATCGGACTTTGATTGTCAATAGACGTTTAGTAGCAAAGCTATTAGATATCAAAAAAATTGACAAACTAACAAACAACCACAAAGTATGAGAGAAATTTTACAGTTAGCACTTTATTAAGTTCGGTACATTTTTCTTCGGTAAAACTCCACAAAAACTGATTTAAGGCTCTTTAAATTTAGACGTTTTGTGTCGGACCGCTGTCGCACGTTTACTGTGCCGCTTGCTATATCCCGTAGCAGGGCCGCTGTAGGACGGCAGCAGACCGACATCAGCCGTCTAAATTGAAAGCGTATCAGATTATAGTGTGTTCTTATGTTAGTGATGTCTATATTTGATATCAGTCAAGCCATGGAATTGGACGAAGGAACATTACTGTTAGTGCTATTGTTAAATAAAATGAAACAAAAACGACAGAACAGTTGGCAAAGTGGAATACAGCGTCAAAAAACTGTTTTCAAACATTTCCTCAATCTTACCACAAGTCTTTTTTCAAACGTTTGAAAAAAGACTTTTGATAACATTGAGGCAAGTGAAGTAAACAACATGTTATATATTTTTGTGATATTATTTGTTATTTACAATTATTTTTATTGGTTTATTCTTTTGTAAAATCCTTTAGTAAAATAAGACAATAAAGATCGTGTAGATAGGTACTAATTTCTTTGCGAAGATTTACTAATTTAAATTATGCTGTGGTATTATCGTCGATAAAAAGATCAGGATATATGGAGGCACCAGACTCTTCAGTAACATTATGTAGAGATATGAGTCCTGCAAGTTCATCTGGTGTGGACTGAAATTGATTATTAGGCTTCGGCGTCTGAAATCCTCGAAAAAGTCGCGTTTTGGAATAGAATAATTTGTCAAATAGCCGCGTTGTTCATAATATTATATATATATATATATATATATATATATATATATATATATATATATATATATATATACATATATATATATATATAATAATCTCAAGTATACAATTGTGAACCCGCATATTTTCAAATAATTGAAATTATGTCATATTATATCCATTTTACTACTCTCCGGGATCTTTTTGAAATAATTTAATAAAGACAATAAAAAACATATGTCACCGTCTTCAGAAGTACCGTCTTCTTTTATGTATGTCACCGTCTTCTTCACTTGAATTTTTTTTTTGTTTTGCAATCTTTCTGCAAGGAATTTCGAAATCTTGTTAGTCTCATCATTATTAGTAGATGATCTTTTAGTTGTAGCATTCGACGTCGACACAGTAGGACCGTCTTCAGTAGAGCTATTTTTTTCTTGCGAATCAGGTCTTATTTCATAAAGTTCCGACAAAAACTGCAGCCGATCAATATATATATTATATATATATATATATATATATATATATATATATATATATATATATTCGTAGTTTTTTCGCTTCGGAGTCACTTTCTAATTTTCGCTATTTATTCAACTCTCTTACGTATGAATTTCTAATGAGTCTCCATTTTGTCTTTGAAGTAATATTGCTGAAACAAAAATACATATTTTTTTTCAGATACTTATCGGCTAGTAACACTATGACTGAATTGCATGATTCCTATCAACATGGACTCTCAACTATTAGTGGAATTGTGAAAGACCAAAACAATAAAAAATCCTAAGAGAAATTAATTAATAATTAGGAAAATTGGTTAATAATCACGCAAAGTTTTGGAAGCAATGCAAACTTCCCTAATTATTTGGGCGCCTTAGATGGCAAACGTAAAAATAGTTAAGCCCCCTAAAAGCGGTTCGCTTTATTTTAACTATAAACACATTTTCTCTATGGTATTATTGGTCATTTGTGATTCAAATTACAAATGTATTTACATCGATATCGGTCATATGGAAAAGCTTCCAATTCACAAATATTCAAAAACAGTGATTTTTTTAAGAAACTTCAAGACAACAGTCTAAGTATACCAAGTCCTACGGCAATAATAGAAAATGGTTCATCACTACCCTTTGTTTTTGTTGGTGATAAAATATTTGACATCAGTAATTTTATACAACGCCCCTATAGTGGCATTTTTTTTAATAACCAACAGAAAACTTTTAACTACCGCTTGTCACATACTTGAAGATACATCGAGTGTACGTTCGGAATTATTAGTAACAAATTGGAATATTACACCGACCTATAAATGTAGATATATCATTTGCAATAGACATTGTTTAAGCTATACGTGCTTTACATAATTTCTTACAAGATAATTGTGATGAAATTTCTAATGTTAATCTATTAAAATTCAACACAGACAGATAGTTCAGGAGGCACAAAATCATCAGAATTTGAACATATTTGGCGTTAATTTTGTAGAAATTCATTATTCACAATTAAATGAAACTATGTAATATTATTAATATAAATAATTTATTAATATAATAATTAGTATTATTTCTACTATCTTTAATTTCTTTACCACGACCTAAGTTTCGTTGTATTACAACATCTTCAGGTGGAATATTAGCAAAGATGCTTCTTCTTTCTTCTTGCTGATCTTTGCTTATATCCCACCTGAAGATGTTGTAGTACAACGAAACCTAGGTCGTGGTAAAAAAAATTAAAGATAGTAGAAATAATACTACATCACGTAGTTTCATTTAATCATCAGAATTTGTCAGCAACATCAATTCGTGATAAATTTTTTGAATACTTTGTTAACAAAAGACAATTAACATAACAAAATTACAAGATTTGGTAGTTTAAACTAAATAAAAATAAATAATTACCTACTTAGTTTTCTCACTTGTATTTTTATTTTTAAAATCCTCGATAAATTTCTCACAAATGCCTTCCCAAGCATTTTTTTTCTAAGCGATTACTGTAAATTTCACATTTTGAATTCCACAAAGCAGGACGTACTTCTATTTCGTTTATAAATTCTTCCACGTTTATATCATCCATTGTAAATGATCCATCTAGGGACTGACTATTCACCACACTAGCTAACAAAGAAATGAACACGTGACATTTGCTACGTTGCCGTCCTGTTGTCGTGCGTATGCAGCACGGACGCCGCACCGTCCGCTTTGTATGAAAAAAGAACATCGTCTGTGCGCAGTACGACTGCCACACCGCTCCGGTACCGCAGCAGACCGACAAACAGATATGAAATCCACGAAAGAATTTACCACGCCTACACTAATTAAAACGCTATTTATGTAACTAATAAAAAGAAATTTCAATTAGTTCGGTATTAGAATTTAATTTATTAATTTCACACAATATGAAACATAGTTAATACTCACACATCATTAAATATCGTTAAAAATCTATAAGCAATTGGTTCAGAATAATATGACCAATTCGTTGGTCGCATTAACGATTATTTTTGTGAGACTTACGGCTTATATCACAACTATATTTAATTATTTTGTTTTCAAAATGTTATTCAGTTTCGTGAATTTGCAACTAACGATCACAATGGCTGCCACAATTCTCAAAGACAAGCAAATAATGTCGTACATGGATGACCTCCAACAAAAGTACGGCGATGATTACGAGAAGACAGATATTGAAGACACGATTCCAGCCTTTATACCAGGTGAGCTGTTCCCTAATAGTATGCAAAGTACAGAGTGATTATTTTCTTATATCGAACAACGCGCTATATGTTAAGTATTTGGGAAAAAACTACCCTACTATTCATGTTTTAAAAGCATTTTTCATAAAAATTACTTTTGGTTTCACCAATATATATGTACCTATACGCCGTAACATAACTGGGCAACTGCGTAGCTGGCTTAGGCGTGGATGATAGGCGTGGATCGTTTGATATAACTGTATTTATCATAAGTCACCATTAATAGAAACTTTCTAGCGCAATAAAACTATTTAACAATACCTAATATAACCGAGTAAAGGATATATATACATATATATATATCCTCTAAAATTTTCATACAAAAACGTTGAGGGTTAGCTTCGAAAATACACGTGATTTAATATGCTTTATTATCAAAAAAAAAGATAAAATAAGATAACCCCATTGTCAGAGGAGAATGGAGAGAAGTATGTTAAATCTAAAGAAGATACAAAAAATTAGACACGAAAACATAAGATCAAAAACAAAAACAATTGGTGTTCTTATCCATACACAAAAATTAAAGTGGAAAAGCGCCGGACATGTAGAAAAACTCAAAATCACACGTGAACTGAAATAGTTACAACATGGAAAGGTCCACTAGGCAAATGCCAAAGAGGCACGCTGGAAATACGACATTAGGAAATCAGGAAAATAGGTGGACAACAATGGAGACATATAGCTCAATACCGTGAGAAATGGCAAGAGGCTTTCACCTGAGAGGGGTTCCTATTTAGCAAGCAGTCTATACTTTATTAAGCTCTAAATATTTACTAATAAATATAAATATCAACTATAATTAAATAGATATTAAGAAGTTTCTAAAATTAAAACTTAAATTGTTGCTAATATTAGAAAATAAGAAGCTTTTTTATTTTTTATTTTCTTTATATTATCAAAATACTTTATTGCTAAATTTCAAGTATAAACGTCAAGTGATTTCCGAGAAAAACGACTGTAACCGACGGACATGTGAATAACTTTATGAGGGTGCGTTTTTCCACTAAGGTATTAAAAATTACATATACTCCAAAGTGTCTTTTGTAGACTTTTTGTAGACACTTATTTGTACATATTTACTAAGCGATAAAAAGCATTATGCAATTCGTAATTTCTTTAGTAGTCGTCACTCTATTTTCAATTAAAAGTCAAAAAAAGTTCGTTTTTGGAAATCCTTGATATTATTGTAGGTCACTTTAATACAAATATTTATAACTGTGTGATGTGAAATAACAGCATAACTAGACGATCGACAAAAAAATGTAGCGATGATTCTAAATTCTACAGTTACTCGAAATATCCAAAATTCCTTTAAAATATTTTTATGTCATAGTTCTAGAGATAATATGGAAAATCACCTCATATCATCTAAAATCAAAATTATAAAACGAAAGCACTATCAAAAGTTTGCCTGAAAAATATAGGGTAGATTTTATAGTTTCTCGAGATACCCACAATTCTTCCAAAACATTTTTATGCTATAATATTTCTAGAGATAATTTTAAAAATCTCCATAAAAATTATGTCCTCACTTAAAGATGTTAATTAAAAATTATGATGATGATGATTCTGAATTCTAAAATTTCTTGATGCGATTCAAATTTCTCTAAAAATAAAATTTTTATTTCATAGTTCTAGTGATAATATTGAAAACCTCCTCAAAAATTATGTCCTCACTCAAAGCAACTAAAATGAAAACTATGAAATAACAGCATACCTAGAAGTCTTCCGGAAAAATGCAGCGATGATTTCAAACTCTAGTTTTTCGATTATAATTCCTTTAAAATATTTTTATGCCATAATTGTAGAGATAATATTGAAAATCACCTCAAAATGTATGTCCTGACTCAAAGCAGCTAAAATCAAAATTATGAAATGACAGCACTATTAAAAGTTTGCCTGAAAAATATAGGGAGATTCTACAGTTTCTCGAGATACCCACAATAGTTCCAAAACATTTTTTATGCTATAATAGTTATGTGATAATATTAAAAAACTCTATTAAAATGTTGGCTTTTCTCAAAGCAGCTAAAATCAAATTAGGAAAAAAACAGCCTTACTAGAAGTTTGCTAGTAAAATAGAGCAAAAATTCTTAATTCTATAGTTTCTCGAAATGTCCAAACATTCTTGCGAAATATTTTTATGCCTTAATTCTTGAGACAATATTAAAAATATCTTCTTAAATTATGTCTTCACTCAAAGCAGCTAACATAAAAGTTATGAAATCACAGCATCACTAGAAGTTTGCTGAAAAAATATTCCGATTATTATAAATACTATGGATTCTCGACATATAAACAATATATTTGAGCCTATAAAAATATAATAGGAAAATCAAATAATTTTTGTTAAGAATTTAAAAGAAATATAACGAACTCCTAAATATTTGCACATGCGTAAGTGTATATGGAACTCTCGAACTGCGATTTCTTCTTGTACTGATTATAAATTTAATTTGTCAATAATCGTAATTCTAAATTGTTCTTTTCTTTACCTTTATTTAAAAATATTATTTCAGAGCTATTGTGAATACTTTGCTCCGAAAATAATTGCTCAATGATTTTAGTCATTATTAACTGAAAGAGTTATTCTTGTAGCAATAAGTTCACCGTCTAGATAAATGTTGCATTAAAAACTAAATTAATTAATAAAATTCATTCTAATAAAAAAGCAAAAATTTGTTCATTTTGTCTTTCTAAAACATGTTAGACAAACTCTTAAACCGCATGTCCGATTTGAAGAATTCTTTTTGTGGTAAAAAGCCCCCAGAACGCAGAAAAAAATTCATAGTCTAATTTAAATTTACCGTTCCTCTTATATTTTCTCGGAAGTGAGAGAAAAATATACACCCTGGAAACGTGATGCTGAACAACAATATTTGGAGTATTGTGGATAAATACCCTACTAATGCATCCGTATTCCAAGAACACGGTATCAGGCGGCATTCTTCCAGTTAGTGACTAAATGTGGAAAAATATGTATCTACTTGTATGCGGAATTTTGTAGCGATTCTTTGTTTGGTTTCAAATTTATTCCATTATCATAAAAACTTGCAAAATGAAATTCTTTGGACATGTATCGGGGGGTAGCAAGGACGATATTAAACTCCCAATAGTATAAATCAAACTGAAAGACACCAAATAACGTGGGAGAGTATCAATGAGATGCACAGATTAGGTTAGGAAATCCCTATGTATGCCCTACACAATTGCATTCAGAGTGTCTGCGAGACAAGAATGACGAAATATTGCGTGGCACATCATTCACCTGCAGTAACTGACACTATGAGAGTGTGATAAGAGCAAGACAAGTTTTCTTTGCCGTAATCTTAATTTCATCATTTCTATTCTGGCTTCTATCATACTAATAGGAAATACTGTGGCATAACTTATCTGATATTTTCATATTTACTTTTTTCTTTCAATGTTGAGAACTCACTTTATTTGGCTTACCACAATGACGACAAACGCCGACAGTTTAGTTTTGACTTATCACTGTTCAGCGTTACTTAGGTGATAGCGTGATTATAATCATCTTGAAAAACGGAGATCTACAATCATCCTAAAGGACTAATAATTTGAAGATTCCTCACCTTGCATTAAGTCAAATTACTTTATAATAAGTCATCACTAATATGGACTTTCTAGTGTAATAATTAATTAATAATACCTAATATAATTGTATATGTAGACATATAATTATTATAAATACCTCAAAAACTACGATATCTTGAATCATATTTACAATTGATGACAAACTTTGCGAAGGCTTCTAAAAACATTATCGTTTATTTTTCATAATTATAGTTTTAATAGTTTCGGAAAAAGGTAATATTTTTGCATACTTATCACTATATGTCTAAAGAATGTACTACCTAAAATTGTGGAAAAAACTCTTTTTTAGACCATAAGGGTCTAACTAACCCTTTGAAACGATATTGCATGCTGTGTACAGCGTCTCCCAACTTTTAGTATTTCGTTTTCTTTCCCCACTTCACATTTAAATATAAATATCCCTGAATATTACATATTGAGATATGTATGGGTTAATATGTTTTACTCTATTTCAAGTTTCTAAGTTAAGTGATTTCTGAGAAAACCTGGTGGACAGAAATCACGTGACTACTCGTATAAAAATTATTCTTTTTTACGTTAGGGAACTCTATAAAAACAAACAAACAAATTTTCCTCTTCAAATTATAATATAGATGATCATTTATTACAGAATCTAATCTATTAGTAGCTTAATTTAAAGTGCTTACTTGTAATTCAATGTTTGCAACCACGCAGGCAAGAATGCACCTAAGGCTTAGTAGATGTATTCTAAAAGCAATGGCTACCCTAACGTGAGACAATTTATAAACCCCACTGCAAAAAAACAAAAAAACAGCAGTAAAACTTTTTCTTTACAGTTATGTAATCTTAAAAAATAAGATCTTTTATATACATTCGAATAACCGAAAAATTTTGTCTGCTTATTAAAAAATAAAACAATAAAACGTTCCAAATTTAAAATTTGTATATATATTTGTATATTATAATTTAAATATTTTAAAAATATTTCATTGGTATTAAACGACTTGTTAGCGTTGTGTGGTTAGATATTGTGTTGTTTATTTATAAATATTTTTTTTAATTCATTTAAATTAATTATGAGTAATTTAATTATTGAAATTGTTTGTGTTGCTTAATTATTGAAATTGTTTAAATTTTTTTGTGTGACAAATTTTATAACATACTGTTACAGACATAACAATAATCGCTGTTAATATAGTGACTCTTCATAGAGAAGGTCATAATCGATGTTATATTTCGCAGCGGTTTATTCTAATTCATTTTACTGTTCAGAAAACCTGGAAAAGATTTGAGGAAAGGGGTTCATTCAAAAGGAGACTGGTATCGGGAAGAAAACCAGGTAATTATCTAAGGGACTTCCGAAATATTGTGAGCCAAACTTCACGAAATCAGAAGTCTGCCTACACAAATATCCAAAGCATTCACGAAGAAGTGAAATATGTAAGTGTTGGCCTGTGGACAATCAGAAAGATACTTTCGAAAGGAGATCTACATAGCCAAAGACCGGCTAAGGGTCTAAAACAACTCTGTGGATATCATCTTGCAAGGTTGAGGTCTGCCTAGAATTTTGCGACATTGACCGATGTAGAGCGGAGTAGGATTTTATTTTCTGATGGAGCCACAACGTTCCAACATTTTTGTGAGGAACAACTTTACAAAGTATTCAGAAGACCTGGAGAGCGTTCTGCTAACGTATGTTTCGAAGAGATTACGCCTTACCTCGAAAGTTCTGTTATGATTTTGCAAGGCATAAGTTCGTACGTAGTTAGCTTTCATTGAAAATGACTCACTGAATGCACAATAACAAATCAAAATTCTTATGACTCATGCACAACCAGTACTAGCCATTACAGGAGCTGCCATTGTCTTCATGGACAAAAATTATCAAACACACCGAGCGGGCAATGTAGACGCTTAACTGACTGAGGTCGGGATTTGCCGTTTAGACTGATCAGCACCAAGTTCCGACCTCAATTTTATTGAGCATCTCTGGGTCATTCTAAAACGGTATATAAGAGCTATACATCCAACCCCACGGAACATCTAAGAGTTTAAAACATTTATTACGGCCGAATGGGAGCATATTCCCCAAAAAATCATTAAAACGTCATCCAGGGCACGCCACGGAGAATTGCAATAGTCGGTATAACGGTAAGAGGAGGCCACACTTGATACAAATTTTATTTTTTATTTCTTTTCTACCGTTTGTTAAATAAAGGACGTTGCAGTTGAAGGTCCCCTTTTTTGCTGAAACGAGTAATTTGAAAGCAATACAAAAAGAAAAAGAAATTAAGAAAATGTAATTTAAAAGACAAAAGTATTTTACCTGAACTAATCTAAAAAAATTGTAAGTGCCCTTCTTGTAAAGGAGATTATGATTTGAATACAAACATTTAGTTTACGATTAATATTTACACAAATATTTACTGTACCTAAGTGCATGAATAGATGGCGCTACGTGTATTTTAAATCGCGAAGTGACATCTTCCATCCAGGCATATATTGTCTAAATGAGACTGGCCACAGGTAAAGTGTGGAAATATACTTATAAAGAACGACTTATATACTTTTTTCAGTCGTCTGCGCGTACGAAGTTGCAAGGACAGCTGGTATTTAATAAAACTTAAACACTCTCATGTATGCAGCAGATATTTCAAATCACATTTAGGCATTTCTGTAGAAATATATGTTTGTAAAATCCATGGGAAGCCCAAAGAGAAAATAACACATGCTACACCGTATCAAGTAAGAACGTTTATTAAATTTTATTTTAATATTTATTTATTATTGAAACATTTTTTTGAACATTTACAGGTCAAATCTACAAACGGAGCCTCAATAATTGGAAGTATCCGCTGATTGAAATTTGTACGGTGTACAGCATAACTACAGACTGCAAATCGCAACAACAAACAAGCGATGAAAATAATTCCTCAAAACCTTTACAAACTTACAATATACGTTTAAATTATTTTAACAACAAGCCACAATTTTCGAAAATATGGCTGCCGTATAAAACTCGAAATTCAAAGATAAAATTAAGTTCAAACGTTGCACAAAATATTAAATCCGGCCTTTATGGCGAAATAGATACACTTTCTTATGCTTATAACGATCTAGAACAACATGAAAGGGTGGCACTCGATTATGCTTCGTTCGGAGATTTCACTAGTATTTATTAGTGCTTCAAAAGAAAAAAATATCGCATGATCAAATTTTAAATTTATCCTTATGTTATGCCAGTGTTACGCTACAACATTAAGAAAAAAATTTAAAAATAAAATATATATATATATACAAATATACGTATATATATATATATATATATATATATATATATGTATGTATGTATATATATATATATATATATATATATATATATATTGTTAAAAAAAGACTTTTTCGTACATTACAGTGCGAAGGAATAAAGTTAATTACTAGTTGATATATAATATATATTTAATTAGTTCCTTTAATAAATTTAGATTAAATATTATTACATAAATTGTACAAAACTTAAATATTGTTATATATAAGATCACATCTTCTAATAAAAACGTGAAAGGAATTAACCCGTTTTATTACACAACGTTACCTACTTAACACGCATTATTACCTAGTTGAGATGGCGTGTCTGGCTATACCATATGAAAAAAATAATAATAATTGTTATGTCAACATATTCACTAAAATATAGAACCAAATATAATATTTCTCAAAAAAATACTCATCGAAATTCAATTACTTTGTGTCAGATGGTTGAGATTTCACTAATGGGTGCATTTCTGTAAAATTTACCTAAAATGCACAACGAACGAACTAATCTAGGCAAAGATTCACATTATTTGCTTAACAGTATTTATAAGAGATTAAAAAGGTTTTACTTGTCAGTTTAAAAGGTTTTACTTAATTGCCTCATTACTAATTGAATCATTTTTAGAAAAACGCTCAAATGCGAAATTAATAAAAGAACATTGGTTTCTGAGTTCAATTCCATTAATTTATAAAAAAATTAATCTCTGCAGCAAACAAAGGAGTTTTAATACTACTGCAAAACACAGTTACGCATTTTTAGGCGTTTGGAGTTCTGAAGATGGTGATGAAATTAGAAAGGTTTTGTTGTTAAATAGGTTCCTGACCCTTTTTAGGTTTTTTCTACGATCATCAAATTTGTGCAAAAAAATGTAAATTAAACACTATATATAGCTGTATTTTTTTATATCAATATAGAAGAAATCAATAAAAAAAGAACGATGCAAATCTGAAAAAGAAAACAATAAAATAAGCCACAGAAAAGTTTAATACAAAAATGGTTAGAAACCAATTTTTAACTTTTTGTTTACTTGATAATTTCAGATCACTTAAAAAACTTTGTTAGTTCATGCCTTTTCTATTGAGAACTTCATGCCTTTTATAATTCCGCTAACTGAAAAAAATGTCCTTGAACTGTGGATGAGACAAGTTTTACTGCGTGCATTGTGAGAAAATGCAAATATTTACCTATTTTCATAAAAAATTCTGCTTTCGACTTTCATCTTGTAATGACTGCTGGTTGTGCTTTTTACATATACTTATTACGCATAACTGCAATTCCATCTCCATATAAAATTGAAGCTTTTCTAGTACTAGTGTCAAGCCCTTCACCTTAGGTTGAATGCTATTTTGGACTATTTATTCAAATATTTATCACGTTTATGTTTTCGAGCCGTCCATAAGCGAACATCGTTTTAAAGTGATGGGTTCGTTGAAGGAAATTCAACTCACGTGTTGTATCGAGCATCCCTCGTACAAGTGAACAGGAATTCGCAGAACCGAATTAAGGGAACAGGAAATTTAAACTTCCGAGAATCTATCCCACCTACATGACAATTTGTATTTGAGATTGATGAAGTGACATTAGCACGATTTAAGGCCGATTCAACAACTAACGTGAAAAAAGTTGCGGAAAAACTAAATTTTACAAGCTGAATAACATTTACAACTTTTTCTTAAACGGAGGAAATAAAGAATCCTCTTTTTTCGGAGAAAATTCTTTTGAGCCTTAAGTAAAGTTTTGACAAAGACGGATTAGCAAAATTTCCATAATCTGCCTTTTTAGGAATAAGAACATTAAAACTTATACAAGCAGAAGCCAAGTGTCAACACAAGACGCTGCATCGTCGTTATTTGGGTAAGTTTTGTCGTCGTAATTTTCTTTGAACTTTTAAAATCGAAAATGAGAGATGAAAGGAAAGTAAAACAAAATTTTTGTTAGTTTTATTTTTAAAGAAATATATTCTTATATCTCAATATTCGATCCCTTATGACTCTAATTTTCATTTCTGTCATAAAAAAATCTTTGTTATCTTCCCAAAGGACCTAGAATTTTTTTTTCAATTTATTTCAATTATAATTCTTTTTGTACCAAGCTCACAAAGTTGCAAAGTTCATTTAATACCATTTTTTATTTTCTAAACCTGTTGTTTTGTATGGATAAAATTACAGAATTTTGTCGTTCGGTTAACTTGAGATGCCCGTACCGATTACCTGCAATGTCGGGTTAACAAAATACATATAGTAAAACGCGTTACGGCCACGTGTGGTATTTAATATTAGATTTCTTGTCACTAAGTTGGTAAGGGAGTAATAAAACTTAAAAATGGCTGTATCGAGAAAACTATAACAACTTGCATAATAGTAAATATGGTCAAAAATATTCAGAATATAATTTATATTTTCATATTATAATTTCATAAAGCCCCTACAATTCCATTTCTAACATCTGTATGTGTATATACATATATGTGTGTGTGTGTATATATATATATATATATATATATATATATATATATATATACATATGTGTATGTGTGTGTATGTATATATTTATAAAATTTTGTGTCTGATTAAATTGATTCGAGAATGGTTAAATTCACAATTTGATCCAGTAGGCAGCGCTGCGGTAGCGTTTTAGAATTGTTTTTCATTTTTGATATCTGGCGAAGCCGCGGGTACAGATAATTTTTACGTAAGTATAGTAAATGTTTACCTTTTCAGAGTTCCGTAGACAAACTAGGAACCCCATAATTACGCCATGTCCATTTGTCAGTTCGCTTGTATGTCACAGCTGTTATACTCAAACATAATTAAATGCCATAAACCTGAAATATGGCAAGTACGGTTATACTTATATGTAAGGCCTGCAAAGTTGTGAAACAAAAGATTTTACATTTCAAATGGTTTAAATTGTTTTTCATATACCCCCTTCTATAGAGTATAGTTGAGCAGGTCTTTTAAGAATATTGCGGGTGTGTTATGAACACTTTTAGGATACAGCGAGACAGGGAGTCACTATTTAGTAAATGTTATCACAAGACGCTATATCGCCGTTATTTTCGAAATCTTTTTTTTATCTTTGAAATCTTCATTACACTTTTAATACCGGAAATGGGAGATGAAAATTTAAAAAAAATTACTAGTTACTTTTAATTTTTAAAGAAAATATATCTTTGCAGGTATTTTTAGTACCAGATGATCCTTAGAATAATCTTATTTTATTTTTGTTGTAAAAAATCTTTATTTTAAATTTTAAAAAATGGCGTGAACTATATTTTTTTTGAAGTTATACTTCTTTAGGCGTGTTACGAAAAAATGATGAAAGTGAATAGCTGATAAGTATTCATAACAGTGGTTTATATAATTATGTTAAAAGAAAAGTTATTACAGCTGGTAGACTCTACTAGTTAAAAAGTCCACAAAAACTCCATACAGGTGACTATAAGACAAGTGCAAAAATAGCTTTGTATTTTAAATCATATAATTTTTATTTCTTTGAAGGATACACTAGACAATACATTGTATTTATAAACTGACATGGTGGGAAATAACTGTATTAAAATATGCACCGTCATTTTACGCAGGTCAAAGATACAGTAGGTAATATATTTACGTTGTGAAAAATTAAAGTTTTGTGAATATATAAATATTTAGAAATGCCTAAATGATAATGAAAAATTAAAAGTCTGTGAAGAGTTTAATAAAAATATTTAGAAATGCCTAAATGATACTGAAAAATTAAAGTTTTGTGAATAGTCCAATATAAATATTTACAAATACCTAAATGATGATAAAAAGTTATAGTTTTGTGAATAGTTTAATATAAATATTTAGAAATTCCTAAATGATAATGAAAAATTAATTTTTTGTGAATAGTTCAATATAAATATTTAGAAATTCCTAAGTAATACTGAAAAATTGAAGTTTTGTAAATAGTTTAATTTAAGTATTTTAAAGTGCATAAGTGAGCATGGAATTTTCTTAGTATGAATTCCACTCGCATTTTGCAAGTTTTTTAACTTAATATTACAAATACATAATAATTATTGTAATAATGTCCTTTCCCTTAAAGCCATGGTGCTTTCTTCAAAAAAAATGTTTTAATAATATTTTATATACGCATATAATTTAAAGAGACTAATACCGTCAATTTTGAAAATGACCGTCATATTTTAGGCCAGATTGAAAGCATCTGAGTCAAGGGTTCGATAGTTATGAGATCGTAATATGTAGACAGAAAGACAAACATATAGGCAAACCAGTCAAGATGTTACGGAAATAAAAATTACACTATTGTATAGAAAAAGTAAAAAATAATAAGCTCCTTAAAATTTCATGTAAATCTTCAATATTACAAAGGGAAAATTCGTAAATATTATTTCTACGGAATTCCCATCCATAAATGTACCATATTAATCCATAGAACTTAAAGGCTCGAGAGGGTCGGTGAAAAAAGTCATTTATTTTGGCAACAATATGTTAGGATTTTATTACAAATTGTCATTAGAATTTTACTACAAATTATGTTATTAGGATTTTACCACAAATTATGTTATTATGATTTTATTACAAATGATGTTGTTAGGATTTTACTTCAATAAAATGCACGAGCTTTGCTTATTAACCATCACCAATTACCTGGAGACAGACTCGCTGAGTATTAATAAGCTGAGAATAACCTTCATATTTAAATGTTTCTTCTTTATTTTTACTCAGATTTTTTTGTGCTTTCGTAAATAAAGATGAAATATTCTTTCGTCCTCATATTTTTAATGTAAATGTATTAACGCAAGATAAGAATACAAATGTGTTGACAAAGACATATTTTTTCCAGTTTTTTGCTTAAAATAAAAATATTATATTTAAGTTTTTTTTTTCATAACATTTAACGACACGAAAATAAAAAATTGAAATGAGATGCAGTTTATAGAATTAATAAATCATTTTGCAATAGAGAGGTACCTTGACAATCTTTTCGATCAAATTTCTGGTATTTTATTACCATTTCTTTATGAGAAAATATATTAGATGGCTACATTTTAAAACAAAGTGCAACTCTATGAACAAAGCTGTCAAACTTTTAAATATTCTATATTATCAAGCTTATTTTATATTTTAAGTTTATTAATTAAACTTAAAATATAAAATTAGCTTGATAATCTCATAAATGTCTGGTATTCAAACACTAATTGTTTTCGACTAAATGTATTTTACGGCTATATTTTCTAGTAATATACAACTCTATAAACAAATCTAACAAATCTTGATATAGTTTTTACTCATTAATAAACTAAAATTATAAAGGAAGGTTGATAATCTGGCAAATTTTTGGTGTTCGAATACTATTTACTTTCGACTAAATATATTAGATGGCTACATTTTGAATTAATATACAACTCTATAAACAAAGCTGACAAACCTTCAGATTTTAAGAAACCTTTCTCATCAATAAACTTAAAATACCAATGTAGCTTGATAATCTGACGAATTTCTTATATTCGAATACTATTTACTTGCGACTAAATACATTTGACGAAAACATTTTAAAATAATGTACAACTCTACAAACAAAACTGATCAACCTTGAATTATTCTTTACACTTAAATAAACTTGAAATATAAAGATAACTTGATAATTTGGCAACTTTATAATATTCCAATATTATTTGTTTTCGACTATGTACATTAGATGGCTGCATTTTAAAACAATGTACAACCCTATGCACAAAGCCGACAACCCTAGAGAAATTATTTACTTATTATATATAATACAAAGACTGCTCAACAATATTGCAAATTTGATATCTTCGAATACTATTCATTTTAAGATTCGATATATTAGGTGGTTATATTGTGGTGCCATATACAACTTTATAAACAAAGTTGACTTCGATTTACTAAACCTCTTCTTGAAACTGTATGCTTATTAGTGTTCGTTGACTTATTGGCTTATTCATTCAAAGAATTTTTGACGTGTAACGTCTTATAAATCGATTAATTCCGGTTGCACGCATGAAAAAGTGTCACGTTCCGCCTGAGCCTGAGCGTGCAAGCGAGAGCGCGGAACAAGTGATAGAGAGGCACGATCGGCCCAAGCGTCGGAATTTATCTCTCTTCTTGCGTGACGTCAGAGCTAGCAGTTCGAATAGTTCTGCTACTGGAACGCCGCCACGCGAGCTTCTTCGAGAAATATATTGATTATATTGTCAAAATATTTGAATTAACGAGTGTAAATAAATGTTCATTTATCGAAAAAAATGTAATTTTCAATTAACTCATTTTTTGTATTATACAAAATAATAATAATTCAGTGATAATAATTCAATTTAATTCATAAAAGTATGCAATTTTTCATCAATGTTTCTTTATGACGTTATCACGTAAAACTATCGTCCGTAAACCACTTTACAGACAACCAATTTTTTTTGGTCTTTGAAGTATAAATGTGATAATATTTATACTTCAATGATCACCACTTCAAACTTATTAGTTTTTATATGTACATATTTTTTCATTTCCATTTTTGAGTAACATGCCTTTAAAGTCCGCTTGGAATTATGCTTTAGACTCCGTATTTCAAAAGCAAAAACGAAACCCTCATAAGATCACTTTTGTTTCATTTGTCCTTTTTCTCATAGCTATTTTTATCAAAAACCACTTGACGTAGAACTAATAAAATTTAGTCGTTAATAAAGAATATTAACCTGAATATATCTCAATACCAGACACTTAAAAAAAATATATAGAACAATTTTAAGAGAAACTTAAACTCCATAAATTTAGTGGTATCCTTTGAAAGGCTAATTATATTTAAAACATCTTAAAAGATATACTGAAAAATGTGTAAAAAACATATTTCCACTCTGTTATTTCTGAAATTATTGAACTAAAAGTAATGAAAAAGCATGATTTTTAGAAATCTTCTCAAAGGTTGTACAAAAACTGTGATAATGAATCTAGATGTCGTATCATTTTGAAATAAATACAACATATAAGCTCCTTTAATTAATTACATAAAGTATTATTTCATATTTATTATACTGGGAAGTCTCTATTAGTGATGACTTCTGATAAATGAAGTAATTTCTCTTTGAAGGGACTGTGGAACCGAGTTTGCATTTAGCCGATTATTTTTGAATGATTTAAAAACATAACAATTCAATGAACGCGAACAATGAGACGTTTTACAGAAAACTCCAGGGTTTATCCCTTGAGTTAGAAATACTAATTAATAAAGCTATCTGCAGAATATATATACATGTGAATTCATGTAATATTAACGTTGTTTTATTATAATATTTTAAGAACATATTTGATTTCACCTTCGTCTAGCTTCTATCAATATACGTGATGTTATTTATACATAAGTATATTAATAATATACATCACTAAAATACGTTTTAATTATATTATAAAGAGTACACGTTGGTAAACGATCGATAAAGGTCGCGTGATACCAGACTATATATAATATAAGCACAAGGCCGTCGATAATACTAGACGATGTTTTGTGTCAACGTGTACGTTTGAAACCTCATTACACAAAGTGTACAATATTTCAAGTCAAACTCTATTATGTTAATGGCTTAGATACTTTAAAAGAAATAATACATAACCACTTATCACGAGACGATTAGTTATCCAAGTGTACAAATCTATATTAATGTATAAATTGGTTCATTCTTTCGTGTGTATGTATGAGTATTTAATATTTCAAGACACAAAAATATTAGTTCAATTTTAGCCAAATTCAAATTTCTTGTCAATTCATGTGTCGAAGTATAAATTAGACTCAAAAAGAAAACCAGCAACAGCCAATATAATATTATGGCGCTGATATAACAAAAATAAATACAAGACCCTTACACAGAGAAATTGCAAAATATAACCCCTCAAAGTTGTATTTAAATAATCAAACAGACAAAAGGAGATATCTTACATTTGTTTATAAAAATAATTCTTATTTCTTTTTCCAAAATTTTGTAAATGCTATTCCGACGAAACTCTTAGAACGAGCAATATGAAAAAAATTAAAAAATGCAGATTATATCTCGATGTATCCCCCAATACCCATATGTAACATATCTATGAAAGTTGCAGGCCGGACAGGCTCCTTGCAAAAGCCACATAAAACTAGAAAAAAGCTTGAAAGATATTTATTTTGACAAGACAGAATGAATATCAATTTCAGCTAACAGTTTATGTTTAAATAATTCAGGCAATAGATTCATAAAAAAAAGACCAAAGTTGACTATTTATTGTAATTATTTCTAAAAAAAATTGGTTGTCTGTAAAGTCGGTTTACGGGCGATAGTTTTACGTGATAACGTCATAAAGAAACATTGATGAAAAATTGCATGCTTTTATGAATTAAATTCAATTATTATCACTGAATTATTATTATTTTGTATAATACAAAGAAAGAGTTAATTGAAAATTACAATTTTTTCGATAAATTAACATTTATTTACACTAGTTAATTCAAATATTTTTTTACTTAAATTGTACAGATTAATTACAAGTAACAATGTGCTATTAACAATTTATTTACAACTTATATACATTTGTTATCATAGATCTTCCAATCTGCGTTATTCTGTTAAGGATAGGATGATGATAGGTACAGAAGCTCGCGTGGCAGCGTTCCAGTAGCAGAACTATTCGAACTGCTAGCACTGACGTCACGCGAGAAGAGAGATAAATTCTGACGCTTGGGCCGATCATGCCTCTCTATCACTTGTTCCGCGCTCTCGCTTGCACGCTCAGGCTCAGACGGAACGTGACACTTTTTACTTTTACTTACTGCTGCGAAAGTATTCTCTTACAGCCAACCTAATTACTAATCCTGCCCCGCTTGGCTAGAATCGAACCCGGGTTCCCGCGGTGCGCCGCGCTGGGCCAAAGCCGTATGTCTTGTGATCAACCAAATACATTACAGCGACGACAATTCTAGTTTCGTCGAATCCTTTATTTCGTGAAAATTATAATGATGAATGTTATTTTTCATAGAAATTTGTGATAATGTTTATATAAGCCAGCGGTAAACGCGATTCTAACTTAGTCAATTCTTTTGTACGACGTTATTCGATACTCCCATATCTGTATAGATGGCGTATATGTAACATTACGATTACGACTGAAATGAGGTCTAGACAATATTAACAGATTCAATACAACCAAGTATTTTTGTATTTAATACAAATCTTTAATTCAAAATAGGCGTCCGAAAGCATAAAATATAAGAAAAATACACATTTGTTTCAAGCGCAGAACCAAAAATCAATTGTTAACGGTGCAATGATTTGACAGAAAATCAATCAAACACTTATTTTACTTATCATAAATGGGAAATTCTAGAAAACTAAAAATTACTATTGAAAAACAATTTAAATTTTACACACAATTTACTTTTATCACAAGATAAGTAGTAGGCAGAATCTGGTGTTGTCCTTTTGCATATAGTAGAGCGTTGAATGGAATTTCGTACATCTCGTAAGGTATTGTTTGAAAAAGTTAGAAAAATTTGAAAAACAATGTCTCATAATTTTAAGCAGTAAATCTCCAGTATCTGTTTAACTTAAAATAATAAACATATTGGCTTTATATCGTAAAACTTTAGAAAAAAATACGATATTTTGACGCCTACGAAAGATACACTAAACAATGGAAACATATCCTAAAATACAATAAATAAAAACCGTTAAAATTTTAAATTTAAATATGTGCGTAAGTGTATACCTCAGTATGTACTCTCACTTAGTTCATTTTATTTTTATCAATTATTTTAGTTATAATTAATTTACAACTTCATTCAATGTTCCTAATTATGAAGACATATTATCCGTTATATAAGATAGATTATAAACATCAATTCACGGTGAATGCATAAATAACAACGATAAACTAATTTCTTAGCTTTAACGCTACCTAATTTTTAAAACGTCGCTTAAATAGCCTTTCTAAGTTCACCTTTTTCAGGTATACATTACATTTTATTGGTCGTTTTAGAGCTAGTACCGGATGAGATGATACCAGCCATAAATTCTTTACAAATTTACGACTTGGCACAAAATTAACTACTCTAGAAAATTGGCAAGCGGAGTTTATAGATCAACTCCATATCCAGCCCAGCTCAGCATCTGGCTTCGTGGGTTCACCTACAAAATGCCTTTACCTAACTGCGTCAGCAAACATTGGGATGACGTTGACCAATTGCTTAGGCACTTCAACTGTACGTGCACAAGTGTTTCTCAATGCTAAGTTGACAGTTTATAGTGTATAGTTAGATTTATTTGCATTCAACAGAGTGATGCATATAAGTTTAAAAATTAACTACTATATAAAATTGGCAAGCGGAGTTTATAGATCAACTCCATTTCCAACCAAGCTGATCCTCTGGCTACGTGGGTTCACTTACAATATACCTTTACCTAACTGCGTCAGCAAACATCGGGACGACGTTGACCAATTACTTAGGTACTTCAACTGTACGTGCACAAGTGATCCTCAAAGCTAGGTTGACAGTTTATAGCGTATAGTTAGATTTATTTGCATTCAACAGAGTGATGCACATAAGTTTTGTGTTTTCCCTGCTATTGGTGCCAAGGTTTTGTATTTTCCCTGCTATTGGTGCCGACTCTATGGGGTTCAATGCAATTTCTACGTGTGAGTTAAAAGTTAAGTAATAAATCAGTGTCTACACTTTAGCTTTAATAGAATCCAATTAAATTATAATCGTAATCAAGGGTAATCAGATTGAAAACCTTCCTGCTTCAAATCGTTCTACTCTATTTAGAGAAAAGGAATGTTTTCAGGTTATTTTTAAATTTTTAATTCGTTACAGCTTCTATCATTTAGACCCAGAACGTGGTTTATATAATTTGAGGTCAGATGATATTGAGAATCCTATTGATACACTTTATTGTTGAATCCACATAATTTCGGTATTTGTTCGATCTATATTTGTTGGATATTCAATATTTATGATGACTACATGATATTGGTACATAAATGTCTTACATGATATTGATACATAAATGAAATGTAAAACTTTGTAACCTTACGTTTAATTTCCTTCTCTACTTTCTTTCTTCGCTTTTTGTTTAGAGAAACATTACGTAGGAGTAATGTTCATATATATATATATATATATATATATATATATATATTGGCGAATTCACGCGTAACTTCGGTAATGCACCGATTTTTATATTTTTTTTCATTGAAAACTGTATAAACACGTACTCGTAAAAGCCGCATTTAAGCGGTATAAGGCTCTTCATGGGTATGTATACACGTAACGAAATGAGCATGCCGTGAAAGACTGAAAGGCAACGATTTGATTACCATTCCTAAAATCTCTGACAGTACCATAATTTTCTAAATTTATTTATATTTGGAAACAATATTTTACCTTAAAGGTCCAACTAAGTGTTCGTACTTTTATTATTTTATACTTTTCAGTATATTTTTATTAATTATTACTAGAAATCGACTAAATTTTATTCCGTTAAAAAGTTTTGTAAAGCAACGCAAATTTTCTTTTTCCGCTCACATTTTGTGTATGAGGTGGTGTCTTAAAATACATTTCATTTATTTATCATTTTGCTATATATTAATTGAGATCTCTATATGAAGTATTTACTTGGAAAATTTTGCACACGTGGGTCTATATCAAGAAAAATTTTGAGGACGAATGTTTGTACAAGATTCCAGAATGGAAAGTGAGGTCACTTGTAATATAAAATAACGCTATAGCAAAGTTTCAGATGGAAATCAGCGCCATCTATGTCTAATAGAAATATGAAGTTAATCGTTTATCCTAAATAGGGCCCGTTAATTTATTTTTTTAACATTTTTACAACCATAGCTCTTGTTACAGCTATAACTACCATAAGATAAACTATAACTTTCTTGATAGGTTGCTAAATTTCTGTTCAAGTTTATAGCTCTTCTGGAAGTGACCTGCTGGGTTTTGATAATCTATCAATGGGTAAGTGAAATATGAAATTGGTGATATTTTATGTCAAATATCTCGGAAACTCTATATGCAAACTAAGTAACTCGGGTAAAAAGTACAGGGCAGGGTAGTGCCGGGCACTTAGTTTTTTTTTTTATTTTGAAGTTAGTAAAATTACATGTAACCGAGTCAATTATTAACTATATATTTTGTTGAATTTAAATTGGCGTATCGTTTTTATTTGTCAACAAAATGAAATGAATTCAACTTTAAATATTAACCCAAGCTATCTAAATAAATCACTGAAAACCGCATCAAAATCGATTCAGCCATTGGCAAGATTAGCGTGTACAAGGAAAATTCGCACAGACAGTTTGTTTATAAAAACCCTTGTTTTAGGCTTAGTAGCGTGTATTTAGTAACACTTAGTTTTACTTAAAAATAACTCCTAATTTGTTTTTCAATTTTTTATATGTATTGATAGATAATTAACAGTAATTTACATAACTCAAAAATAATTACTACAGTGCCATGGTTATCGTGGTCCAAAAAATCAGGAAACTTCCATAATAATCTAACCAAAATTAATACAATTTAGGTTAGATCATGTACACTTATATCACTTATATGATTTTCAAATAGAAAGAGTCTATTTTAAATAATTTTAGCACAATAAATGTTTTAAAATGTTGTGTTCTGTCTATACGTATCGATATACGTAAAAATTACAAATTACAATATAAGTATCTACAAAACCTGTTAAATTCGAACAAAACTCACACTACGAAGGTTCCATACTCGCTTATGTACACATAAACCTTCAAGGCGTATAGAATTTCTGTCATACTATTTAAAAACTTTCATATTATTTTTTTAAACAAATAATTATATTGCCTAGACCGTCTTCCAAAGGCGTTAAATCATCTTGAATTTCTCAATAAGTATGAGTTTTAGAATCAATTTTCCGATAAGTTTCAGATAATCTCCTAATTATATTGTTGTTTTTCATAAATTTTGACTTTTTTGAGTTTTCGAAGTCACGGAAAAAGGGGAAGAACATATATTTTGTGGACATTTTAAGTAATATATATTTCATATTTTATAGAAAATAGTTCTATTTTAGGTAAAATAACAAAAAAGCATTTATGGAAGCCTTATTACTAAGTCTTTCAATTAATACCCCCCACGATATACAAATACAATTAAAAAAATAATTTTCCTTTACTTTTTGCCCCTCCAAAACTGATATATATATATATATATATATATATATATATATATATATATATATATATACACACATATATATATATATATATATATATATATATATATATATATATATGTATATATATATATATATATACCAATTAATATACCTCATCGTTACGTAAAATTAAAGCCTCTATATTAAACAGTTTTTAAGAAAACTGGCAGTGACAGACGAACAAACAGATGGATAAGTGAGTCAACTGGTTTTTTTTCCTTTTAAGGTACGAAACGCTAGAATTATGGCAATTCAATTATATTAATAATACAAGCATGAAACCTCGCAAACATTAAGAGTAAACACAAATTCCACAACTAAATGAAACTACGTGATGTAGTATTTCTACTTTCTTTAAGTTCCTTACCACGACCTAGGTTTCTTACGATATCTTCAGGTGGGCAATTAACAAAGATCTTTGCTAATAGCCCACCTGAAGATGTTGTAATACAAGGAAACCTAGATAGTGGTAAAGAACTTAAAGAAAGTAGAAATAATAGTACATCACATAGTTTCATTTAATTATGAATAATGAATTTCCACAAAATGAACGCCAAATATATTCAGCAAATTCACATCAAAATGATGAGCCACGTTTTTGAAATTTGGATAAAGAGTCATCCATATTTCAATGCAAGTTTGGAAATAATGTCTAGTCCGATATAAAGATCCATTCATTTGAAATTATAATGCCCAATTACGACTACAAACTACAGGATTTTAAACAATATAGCGCATACAGATGGCCATTTAAAAATAAACTGACTACAACTGCCAATTCTAAAGTTTTCTATGCTTAACAACAGTTATCTAGTTGTGTAGGTGACCTATTACAGAAAATTTTAGCATTATCCATTGGTGACAAAAGAAATACTTAGCACTATCCATTGGTGACGAAAGATAAACTTAGCATCATCCATTGGTAACAAATGAATACATAAGTATTTCTTTGTCCAGTGGGAAACTTATCCACCCAGTGGCAACAAAACTGACTACAACCGCTTTGTACGACCTATTACAGAACATTTTAGCATCATCCATTTGTGATGAAAGAAATACTTATCACTATCCATTGGTGACGAAAAACAAACATAGTATCATCCATTGATGATAAAATAAAAACTTGACATCATTGGTAACAAAAGAAATACCTAAGTATTTCTTCATCCAATGGGAAACTTATCCATCCTGTGGGAACAAAACTGACTACAATCGACAATTCTAAAGTTCTCCATGTTTAACAACAGTTAACTGGTTGTGTAGGTGACCTATTACAGAAAATTTTAGCGTCATCCATTTGTAAAGACAAACTTAGAATCATCCATTGGTGATGAAATAAAAACTTAGCATCATCCATTGGTAACAAAGGAAATACGTATTTCTTCATCCAATGGGAAACTTATCCATCCAGTGGGAATAAAACTGACAATTCTATAGTTATCTACGCTTAACAACAATTATCTGATGATGTAGGTGACCTATTACAAAAAATTTTAGCATCATCCATTGGTGATGAAAGAGAAACTTAGGATCTTTTATTTCTTTACCTAAATGTAACATTTAACTGCTGCCATCCAATTAAACCAATAATTGCCGTTTTTATGACTGACACAAATTACCTATGATATTACATACTAGCAGTGACTACTTCATCTAAACCACAACTTTGTCCGCGTGGAAGTTTGAACTTTTTCAGATAGGGTATTTAAAAAAGAAATTTAAATATGTAATTAATCATGGGTTCTGCTACTGTACCGTAGGTGGCAACCTATTGAAAATAATCGAAAATATGGAAACTTGAAAGGAAACATGTTTGGCACTGATCAAAGAATAAAGTTATAATACCATGGAGGATGATTTTTAGATTGCTATTTATTTTAATGCATATTTTACCTGAATTATATACAGATAATTCAGGGCTACGAAACGGGTACATATAACAGTACCTAACCCTTGAAAAAGTGAAAATGTGTAGATACGCTTCACAGAATCCGATATCATAACGTCGGAACCCTTTGAGATTTCACATAAAACAAAAACTAAGTTGTTCCATGGGTTAATATCTATATTCATTGTAATCAGTAAAATTCATGTTAGTAGTAATTTTTTTTAATAAATTCATTCGTACTGATAGACCGACAGACATTTTTGACACTAAGTTTGTTTTAGTAATCAAAAATGCTCATGGAAAAATTTAATAAAAACTGTTAACGCTATAATCACGAACAGATACTTCAGTTTTGTTTATATGTTTTGATGTTAATTTGAATTATTACATTTTTACAAATTCTATTTGGGAGAGGATTATAACTTTTTTATTTCTACATAAATATTTATATAAACTATTGAATGCGTAGATACTACTAAAAATAAATTATTAAATGTATACAACCCCTTTAAAGGTACTAAAAAACGAATGAAATCTTAATTTGCGGTAATAAAACTATTTTTTTTCAATCAGTATAATTATAACCGATCTTTATCAAAATTGGATACGTGTATATTGGCTTATGATATTTAATCGCCATGAATCCGAAAAGGGGTCAATTTAGGTATACGTCACACTAACTATTTTTTCTCTAAATAAACTATTAATAATTCATATCATATGATCTTAAAATTTTGAATTATTGGAATGTTTTATAAGTACATATGGTGTAGCTATAAATATATTAAAGTTTTATATACACTTACGCGTATTCTCTACTCGGCACTGTATATAAGTTCAAAAAATATAAAAAATATAATATAATAATCATTACTTTATAGGTATTTCACAGCAAGGAATGCCTGTTAAAATCTATTTAATTTCTATATAGAATAACAGTTTAATAACAACGAATCTTCGTTTCAATATTTAGTATCTGGTGTATCATGCGTTTCAAGCAAGCACGAAATAGGGTCGTCTGTTTACATCTCTTGAAATTGTCAATGCAAGTTAACCGAATCTCTTGAAATTGTCAATGCAAGTTAACCGAAATAATTTTATTTGTTCATGGTCTCATGAAATGTCAGCTTCTATGACTTTTCCCGATTTTTTATCCCATGCATGAAGAATGTCACTTTGAAGTTTAATATTTCACAAACGAGGTTTAAGAATGACAAATTATTAGTGAAATTTAAATTTAATTTTAAAAGACATATCATATACCATTCCACTGAATAGAATATTTCAAAAAATATACTCTTTCATTTTACATATACGAAGAGTAGAGTTGCCAACTACACTTCCAAATAAAGTATTGTACTTTATTGTAGGTAAATTTTTAAAAACTGCATTTGATGAGTGCAACAAATTACGCTAAAATATTACATCTATTATATACAGTCATTAATTTATCTCATCTTTCAATGATAAACCGATTTTGGTCGCTTTTCTTAAAGAAACCGAACAGGTCGATATTGAGTGAGCTGAAATTATCGAACACAACTCAATATAGACACATTTAATCGATCGACTATAAAACATTGAGATACAAATTGTACTTTTATTTATTATTAAATAATTGTAGAGTAAAGAATGTTACCTGTGTACTTTTTTATACTGCGTCTTTTTTTAGTGCCGAAGGTACATTTGGAATTTATTTACTTTAAAAAGGTGGCAACCCTAATATAACGGTATTTTAAAATAAACTGGAAGATTTGCTTCATATTTACTAACATTTTTATATTCTGCGGCTACTTGCATAATTTTGTACACATCACTCTCATTTTGTAGAAAACCTGAGTAGCAGATAAACAATCTTCCCCTCTTCAATTCTTGTGGTCAATACACTATATCACTATGTTAAACTTTAACTTCTATGTCGCATTGTTTCTGAGAAAATTGGCTGTGATAGCGGACTCATGAGTGAACTTATAAGATATTCGTTTTTCCTTTTGAGATATTGAACCCCAATAAGCGATAAGATACTAAACAACTTCAAAATAAATATGGAAAAACCTTATGCTCTCATATGTATATTCTGTATAAAAGACGTCCAAAGATTTTTGCGAAATGCAGTGACAGGTCGAGATACCAAAATACTGGTAACAAAACTGTGGGAATCAGATCGGGCTAAACATCTAGTGCAAGGCAAAGTTTATATGTTACTAAGCAACGTAAATTATAAATAAGTGAATTGTTGGAGAAAGCAGATGAAAATGTTCAAGTTCGAACAAACGCATTAAATTCCCCAGGCAAAAGCAATTACCTATTTCACCGGCAAATTCGCTCTCAGTCAGATGGTTTCATTATTTCACAGTGAAATATTTTCTGTAAGAAAAGAAAAATACATAAATTTATTAAAGTTCCCAAAAGTATACTTTTTTGTTCAAAGAAACGTTCCTTCCGAGCGGCTGTAGTTAAGTTAAATTAATTATACTAATATATAAAACATTCTCACAGAACAAAAAATGTGCTTTTAAAAGAACCCGAGTTTGATAATGGGGTTTAATCATAGAAATTATAATTAACAATACTTTTCTTCCTTCTTTAAATTTATAAAATTAAAAATATGTGTTATTAACGAGTATTTATTGTTTAACTAGTATCCTTTTAATGGTACTCTAGATATAAAAAATATGTAATTATTCATATTTTGATCGTCTCTTGTTTTGGTTTCCGAAATTTTCATCTGAATGCAGCATCGTGAAATGCCGGAAACCTATAAAAATTGTTAACTATCCCTCAAATTCCTCTACACGTTTTTAAAATCATGTCGATACCATCAAATTAAAAATTTAAAATCATGTCGATAAACAGTTTTTAGGAGGTCATTTGCATCCAGCACCCTGAAAAGTCGATGTTTTAAACAATTTTTTAAGATACTGTTGAAATACAAATATATTTTACACCTTACTTATTGATACTTTTGGGCAAGAAAAAGAAATACTGCCTCACTGTCCGCAAAATAACTTCTCTCAAGATGAAAAAACATGAAAGTTCAAAAGGACGTCTTTAATATAATATTGTAATTAAAGTTTATTTGGCCATTTTTTAGAAATATTTTGTTGTATATTTTTATCGTCAATTAACGAATACAACTTTAATTTTTTGAAATTAATGATTTTGGCTCAAGGGACTATATAAAAAATTATTATTATGAGAATCTTGTTGCATTTCTCAAATTTATATATCTTGAAAGAAGTTATGACACCGACAAGAAAATAATATAAATAACCTCGAATAACATTGATTAATTTATGAAAAAAAAATAACACATTTTTCTGTTTCGAAAGAACAATAAATAAAGTGTTATATGTGTTGTTTAAACTCATTTTCTGTTTCTTTAAAAAAAAACATTTCAAATTCCTTAAAAAAGTATAACTCGATTCACACGTGTTCTGCGCACCGTATTTTCCATTTTCTCAAAGGCATTGCAAGTAAACGGTGCTGCGGAACGTTTTCATTTCGACGGTAGAATAGCTGGCACGAAAAACTCTTTTTAAACCTTCCGGTTTGAAGCAATTTGTGCAATCAAATTTTAGTTACATTTTTGTTCTCTCCGCACCATCTATTGTTTTTTTTTAATTAATGATGCGTTAATTGACTAACAGCTTCTGTGCATGACTTTTCTGCATAAAAATTACTCTGAATCAAAAACACACATAGACACACAAATTTAAATTTATTCATCAAAATTTATTTTATCCCCCTCAAAGTAATCCTCAATACAATTAGGATAACGCCGGACCTTCCACTTTTCATGGGTTGAAAGTGTTAATGCCTTTAATTCCGGATGCAAATTCCGTTTGATGTCTACAGTTAAGTTAAAACGCGTTCCACGGAGTAACAATTTCACTTTTGGAAACAGGAAGGTGTCACACGGGGTTAAATCCGGGGTAAATATGGTGGATGGTCGATGGTATAAATTGAGATTTTGGCTTTGTACTCAGTGATAGTTGTTGCTCTGGGAGAAAGTGCATTATTGTCCTTCAAAATCCATGAGTTCTCCTTTCATAAAGCTGGTCTTTCACGGCAAATATTCTCGCGCAAACACCTCAAGATATACAAACAAAACTACTTTGTTTATTATTTATTAACTTTTAAACAAAACTACTTATTTTGTTTATATTCAAACAAAACTACTTAAAACTACCTATTAACTACTTATTAACCTTCTGGAAGTAACTAGCAGCAACACCTACATTTTCGAGGGACTTTGGCGTGTTTTTTTTTATTTGGCTCGTTTTTAAAGCGTCATTTCGTCGATCATTGACTCGTTAATGTGTCGTATTAATAGACCTATGTAAATGTTACCGATTTCTTAACTAGTATCTATATCTCATTTTCAGTCATAATGCATTTATGAGAAGTCTGTACCTCGAGAAATCACGTCTTCAGGAACATGCTGTCGGTGCTCTTTTTGCAAGAAATTAAGCTGTTTCGGAACCGTTCTAGCAGCGATGCACCTCATGCGCAAAACATTAGTTAAAGTTCCACGAACAATCATTTCGTCTATGTTCAACTCTCGAGCCAACACTTTATTACTGAAATAACGATTTTTGTGTCCTAATTGCTTCATTTTTTTGTATTTTATTTTCAGTGATAGATGTTGAAGGCCGCCCTGGACAAAATAAATTTTCGACCACTTCACGCCTCATTTTGAAAAATTTGTGCCCTAGTATGCCTATGTTATCGACATAGTCGAAGCACTGTAAACCTTTTTAATGATTCAGAAATTGAATATGAACAAGAAATTTTGTTTTAAACATAACTTATGAGGCAAAATCCTTGTTCAACTAATTTATCCGTAATAAAATTGGCAGGGCGAATTTAAGGTTGACCTATTACGACAGCTTATTTAAGGTTGACCTATTACGACAGCTTGAGCGCGCAACTAGTGTGTTCATATACTAGTTGACAGATCGCGCTCAAATTTGGCTTGGTAATTAAGGCAGGTTCTACCAATTAAAAAAAAATTACCGATTCCTTTTAAGTGGTTCACTTAAACAATAAACTCCGGATAATTTGTATACAGAACTGTAATTGCTGAAAAGATTCATATTTATTTAAGAGTTACGTTGGAAGGAATACGGAAATATGCAGCAATCTAGACATGATGGAATTATCAAAATAATCATTTTTTAAATTGCTTTTTTCCCCGAATAAATAGGAAAGTGGCCAGTGGCAAAAAGTAAAAATTTGACCTATCACTGAATGATCGGTCAAACTTTGGCTTTTTTTACTTTTTAATTACAAAAATTTCCTTATAATCCGATGATTATATTTATACAAAATACATGTACAGGTATGTAGGAATATATACAACAAAAGAACCACGTAAAAACAGATGAAGAAAGAAACAGCGAACATGTATTTATTACGAAAACATGTTAGATGGCTTTGTTTGTCAATATCTAAAATCTTAAAGAACTCGAATTCCTGGTAACATTTGATGTAAGAATAAAAGAATTCTACATCCCAATGCATTTCTTTCAACTTAATATATTTGAACTGGAATGAATATAATATTAACCCTGCCGTACAATATATAAAAATCTGGTAAAAAATTAAGAAAATGATAGCTTTTTAAGATAATTTTTATATATGTTAATAAATTTTTCAAATAATTCAATTTCATTAATATAGCTCTAAATACTCGTAAAGTGAAAAACTATTCATCAGATGTACACCTCATTTTGGTATCGTAATAATGAAAAAACCCAATTTATTTAATAAATTTAAGACTATTACTTAAAATAACAATTGGAGAGTGTGTACTTGTATTACCGTGAAATTTAAACCTTTGTGACGCGGTTAATTTTTAAGACTTGTCAAAAAAATTGTCTCCCTGTCAGCTTGTATTTTGAAATTATGATAAAGAAAAAGAATTGTCAAGTATTCTATTTATAACGTAAAACTGCATACTTCAAAAGAGCAAGATGATAATTAGATAAATAGCCAAAAGGAAAAACCAAATTTCAAAATATTAATTGCGCGCAACTTAGCACACGAGACGGAAGTGAAACTTCTCTGGCAATCTAAACATCGATTTGTAAGTATAAAAGGTAAAAGAGAAAGAGATAGAGAGAGAGAGAGAGAGAGAAATACTGAATATACATTCATAAATACTACATTGGTATAAAAAGATGTCACTACTATATACTCAGAAAAGTTTGAAAATGACATTACAAATCGACGTAAATATCTAATAAAATCTTTATATAAATTTACATAAACAGTTGTGAATTAAATAAATTAGGTAATTCAATTAATCAACAGGTTGACAAATTGTAATAGTAAGTTGTCAAATATGTGTGTGTGTGTGTGTGTCCAAATATATAATATAAATATAAAATCTTGATATAAATTTACATAGACAATTGTGAATTCAATAAATTAGGTAATTCAATTAATCAACAGGTTGACAAATTGTAATAGGAAGTTGACAAATATGTGTGTGTGTGTGTGCAAATATATAATATAAAAATAAAATTTTGATATAAATTTGCAGACAATTGTCAATTTAATATGCCTATGAGATAAATAACCGCGATGCCAGTACCACAACTCGGTTAAATGCGGCTGAAGGAAGTCAGAATGTATTGCTCCTATTGTAAGTTATATTGACGATAACTAAATGTACGGGTTCATTGCAGATTTATAAATAAATTAAGTACATATATTGTTAGTTTTGTAATGGATTAAATAAACGCAAAATAAGTAATCAATCTATCAAAAATAGACAAATAAATCGACAAAATTTTGACAGTTTGCTTTCGTTCCACAGTTAATAACTGACGCACATATCAGCTGATGGCAATAGTGAGTGCTATTTTTGCTTGATTTCCCGCATGCGTACATTTCTTGTCATATTCTATCGTATTCATCTATCTCTCTCGGTTGTCGGCAAAGCACCATTTTCCATCTTTTTTGCGATAGATTCGTTACATTTAAACGTTGCAAAAGTATTGCAAAACGTTGCATGAAGAACGTTGCGAACTTGAAAATTTTACTTTCGTCGCATCCAAAATAGTTTCCCATCAATAATATAAATAAGGAAAATTATCTTTTGTGAGAAAATGGCATTACAGGTATTGGTGTAATCGAAAATCTAAAAAATACTAAAATGACGAGGTAAAGGAAGGAAGAAGATTGTCATGTAGAAAATTCTTTAGTACTTAGGAAGAAGAAAAATGCATTAACTGTCGTTAAGTAAGACATTAACTGTCGATAAGGTATGATACAATTGATCCTTGAATCTACTATTGACATATGTTGAACAACATAAACTAACGAATACTTAATATTTTGTACCTATACATAATTAACGCAAACTAGTCATGGATAATTTTAATTAAATCAAGTGTAATGATTCACTGAATCTGAATCAGCAAAAAAGAATCGATTAACCTTAATGACTCACTGACTCTGATGAATCAGTAGAACAACGTCGAATGAGATTCACTACTATTCATTTGATTCTAAATCAAATAGCTCTTACGTAGTGTTCTGCATATGAATTGAGTTAAAAAAAAGAATTAGAACGTACGAATTAAAAAAATGCCAAACTACAAAACGAACGCCAGGGCAGGGAACGACAAATCACTTTAAAAAATGCAATTAGAAATTAATTTCAATACGAAAATGACAAAATCATACCGATATAATAACAGTATACAAAAATAGAGTACACATAAATATTTTTCAAATATTTCTACAACACATTTTCAACAACGATTCCTCATAAAAAAAAATTCGAATGAGTTTACGAATATGATATATGTTACTCACTCGCCTTAGATAATTCATTACGAGGAAGAAAGTGACACAATTATACGGCGACCTAGGTTTCACTGACTCTTCTGAATTATTTTTTATGAAATAGAAAGAGATGCACCTAATACGTTAAATTAACACATGGCTAGATTTTCAATAAGTCAGCACAATACAATTTGTAAGCCATACGTTATTTATTACGAAACATTTCTGAATCAAAGAGTCGAATTAATTGATAAGATTTCAAGTGAGTCATTTGGCTTCACTAAGGGAAATTACTCAATTGAAATCTTATCGCTAATCACTCACTAATCAGTGTACTCAATTGATTCTTTCGATCCGCTCACTTACCTGTTACTCACGCCTGGAGCAAACATCTGCGCGAAAGCTAATATACAACCTTTGATATAAAATATAATCAAACCGACCTCCTGCCTGAATGTGTAACAAACTAAACGAGATTAAGATACTGAAAGAACAAGCGAACCACTAACAGCAACCAAAATACTGCGTGAAAGCGGCTAACGTAACTGCCACGCTGCAGTATACCACATTACGAAGCACAATGTTGACTAAACCAAAATTACGGCTCCATATAAAAGTATGCTCGCTCATAAAACTCTAAAACCTGTAAATGCAGGAATAAAACAAACCGCTTTCGGCCTCAATTTTTACAAAAACACGCGCGCGCGCCAGCACACAACGCCTGACATAAAACACAATCACACCGACCCCCTGCCAGACGTGGCCAACCGGGGGGATGAAAAATATATTTACAGTGGGTCGCGGTCCATACATATTTTATTGCGCCACAAAAATATAACGACTCACCCAGAAGCGAATATAAATGTAATGAAGAGAAATATATAAAAATACACATCCAAAATCGGCGAAAACCGACGCGGCTGGCGCATCAATATTGAGGGTCGAACGGAGATTCGTCAGTACAGAACGCGATCGTTAGGAAGCTGTAAAGATTATGGCTCCGGAAAAGGCGAAGACGGCATTCGAAGTTACGACTTTCGCAAGTGAATTACACGGGAAACGAAAAAGGCTACAAAGTAAACAATATGGCCATAATTACGGCGAATAAAACTGAAAAAGAATATCAACATTTTTTTTAATTATCCATTAAGAACAAGAAAAAAACTATGCAATTTATAATGAAACAATTAACTTATAATGTTTGTATATAGAAAACTATTTCAATTTTTCTTTATTTTTGGCGATTATTAAGTTGAAAGTAATAAAAATAAAAATAATGTGGTTTCTTCAAATTTTCTTTACATAGCTAAAAATTTCCATTCAATTTTTTTTCTGTAATGAATCCAAATAAAATAAAAGTATTTCTGTTACAGTTAACGATAACAAAACACCTTACAGTAATGATACCCTTTTGATATCAACCATCGCACAAGATATCTGAAATTAAAATCAACGACTACTATTCTTTCGATTTGCTTACTTATAGGACTAACCGGCTACTTTTACTATCACCGGAAATAAAAAAAATTCTTGCCATCTTTCAGGAAAATTACTAACAATTTGAGGAAATTACGTTTAATTTAGTTTCAGCGTTGAAAATTGTTTCTGACTTCTTTTCGTCTGTCTTCTAATTTTATAAAATGAACGTTCATTAGTATTACTTTGATGAAAAATGATTCGAATGTAAGGTTTGAAAATTTCGGAAAAAAAGTGTCAATACATTTTTTTTTATTTGTTAGTTTAAAAAATATTGAAATTAAAAAAACAGCAAAAATTTTAAACTATTTTATTAATTATACTGAGTTACTTTTTAATAGCTTGACATAGTATTTTTTCCATGACATATTTGAAATAAAAAAAAACAATGACCGTAATAGAAATATCAAGGCATTAATTTATTTTCGAAATATCTTTAATACGGATATTTTATATCGGCCTAAATAGAGCACGGTCAAACATTAAACATAAGTGTTGTGTACTTTTAAAAATAATTTTTAAAAAAATTATTTATTTGGATATAATGGAACAATTGAAAGAAAATATTTTAAATCTTATTATTTTGAAAACTAACTGTAACAGCAACTTGGCTATTCAAAGAGAAGCAAAGCAACTTTCTACGTGAATGTGCATTTAAAGTAAGTTGCATGAGATTGGTGACTGTTAATATGCTAACCCTTAATTTAATTTGTAACTTGCCTATGGGCATAGGCATCACCGACTTTTACTGTAGTTTCAGTTCACGTCTCGCACCCAAATATTCCGAGTTTAAAATAGATTAACTATATGTTTTTACAAATACACAAATTTAAGATTCATGTGTGTAAAAAAGTTAAAACGTCAACTTCGCGAATATAATTTTCTACCCACACTTTCGTCGCAAACGCATTCAAGAATTAAATAACAATACCTTTTCATGTAAACATTCATCTCGTATATAGTCCTGCTCACGTTAATTACAGAAGAGGTGAACGGTTGTTCGGGGCGCTAATTATTTTACAATTATATTAAACCTATTTTATTCTTCGTTCAATTATTTCTCATGGTGCTGTTTTCATTTTGGTATAATCATATTATTGTTTCGTAATTTATTATTCATTGTGTCGTTATTATTATACAATTGCCGATTATCGGTCACATAATTTAAATTCTGAGGAGAAACAAATTTATTCATATAATCTCATTAAATTTTCACAAAGTTTAATTTCAGAGTTTTTCTATTGATTTCAAGTTAAAGTAGATTCTCGGTAGACAATTTAATTAAAAAATCGAGGAAGTTTAATTATTTCCTTTTGTAGATTTACTGAAAATGCCCTCAAATAGCATTACTCTGCGTCCCTCCTCCACATCTCGGAAATACTGAAGTTAAAATGATGATTACCAGAAAATACATCGATGATTCTAGATCTCCCAGTTTTTTGAGAAATTCGTAGTATCTTTAAGCCTGAAAACGATCCGTAAAAATAAATGATGACGTATATAGATAATGTACTTCTTGTAATTAATGAAAATCTTGAATTGTGAGTTCGATTCGTGTTGGCCGACTGTTTTTTTTTCAATAGCAAAATACCAGTTTTGTTCATTAAAACAAAATTCATCCTTTTAAAAAGCTCCAGTCATTGAAACTTATTAAGTTTAAGATTACAATCTTTTTCAATTATCTAATAGTGTACTATTCACATTTCGGAACTTTCATCAAAATTTTAAAATTCTTGTTAAAAACTCAATATTTTGGCCTAATTGTATAATATTTGCCTAAAGAAAATTATAAGGTAACGAATTTTTTTTAACCAAAATTTCGGCATATAACAATTCGTAAAAACTGCACCAAAATCATGTACCACTTGCGGTTTTATGGCGTCACATGATATCGAATAAACTGAGAGTACATTTACCGTCACAAAAAAGCTTTGTTGTGATGCTAAAAGCACGTAACGTGACTGCAACGTGGCATCGACTGAACCCAACGAATTTTGAAGGTCACAACAAAGCTTTAATTCAAAATTTTGTTGTGATGCTAAAAGTCCGTAACGTGCCATCGAACAAACCAAACGGACTTATAGCGTCACAACAAAGCTTTAATTCAAAGTTTCATCGATTGAAGCTAAACTGGAACTCTCGTAGGACACTCCACGAGCAAGTCAGGTCTCAATAATTCACAAGTGCGACGCTCAGGTCGAGGCATTTTCGGAACTGGGGTAAATATTCGTAGTCAACTCTCGGTGGGATCTAATCGATAAATGATGTCAGTCATTTTGTACACTAGAGAATTTAACGGAATGAGAGAAAAATAAATTCAGAAGCATTGAAAAGAATTCACACGTAAAAAAATTACAATGACGTCGAGAAAAATAATGCTTATGGGCAACGAAGGTAAAGCATGAAAATCAAACACCACTTTTCTGGCGCCGATAAGATAATTAGAATAATTTTTGACAAATGGTGAAACCAGAAAAAGCCAAAAATCTCACTAATATATAGTTTCAGTAAAAGTTAGTATATTTAGAGTATACTTAATCTAACCAATTGAAAAAAATATTTAATTTTAAGGGTCTCAAACGATAAATGTAAGGAACACTAATGGATTAGATAATAATATTTTTAATGTCATTAAGACAAATATTAGGTTAAGTTATAAAACCGCTAATTTGGATTTTAGTGATTTCTAGAATATTGTAAACATTTTTCAAATAGCTCTGGTATGGTATAAAAGTTCGATTATTCGATCTTCTATTCAGTTAGCATTAAATATTTCTGCTTCGTCTAGGACAAAAGTTACTGAAGAAATACGTAATATATATATATATATATATATATATATATATATATATATATATACAAAACAATGGACACATCAAATTATCACGCTTAAAACTAATACCTGGAACAGTTTCTGAGAAATACGGTTCTGATAGACGAACTCGTCAATGATCTTATATCACGTTTAAGTATCTCGTTCTTCTCCGGAAAAACGAGAAACTTATAAGATCCTAAAATTTGCTTTCGCAATAAAATTACAACTTTTAATAAGCTATGAAAATAAAATTCTATTAAAACCATAAGAGGAACTAATTATTATAAATTAAGACCGATATTAAAAGAGCGAAATCCAATGTAACATAACACATAAATAACGTAACACATAAGTATAACGCAACACATAACTCCACGTAACACTCAATCGCAAAATGTTTACTTGAAAGACTTATAAACAGATTATGTGGTTTTGATAAAAAAAACAGCACGTTTCTAATAAAAGTCATTCCAAAAATTACTCGTCACGTTGTATGCTTTGGAGGGATAAATCCAAAAATTAAGTATTTCGTAAAAAAGGCTAAGTCGCATCGCACAAAGTTAAGAAATCAATATTTATAACATGTTTATTAAAATCTACACCACGATGATTTTAAAATGTTTACCATTTTAGAAACATCCTAGTACCAAAAAAATTAAATAAACTACGGAACGTAGTCAAAAAGCCTTCCGTTTTATGACGGTCAAAAGAAAAATTAAGGGAAACCGTGTTAGTTTATTGAACTAGAAAGTTGTGAGTTAATCGTAAATACAAAAATTGTTTATGTTTTTGTTAAATATAAAACTGAATAAGTAACTTAATTTTTCATTAATTTACTTATAACAACAATCCTTACTAATATTATAAATCCAAAATTTGATATTTTTCTTGTTTGTTTAATATCAATGAATAAAAGTATTATCAAAGGAGACAAGCAAAAACTGGCCTGGTAGTACAGAAATAGAATACAATTTTTAAAAAGCTGGTATTTTTAGAACATAAAAAACTAAACCACTCAGCGATCGATAGTCAGGGAAAAGCAAAAAATAAAGTACAATCTGTAACCATATTCCAAAACGAAAAAAAGGAGTCGTCATAACCGTACATATATAATATTTTTAATATATCAAAAACCGTTAATAAGAAATAAAAATAACTATAAAAATTTACGCAATACATAATAACTTTTCAAAAACAATAGCAAAAATTTAAAAAAATACCGATAGTTTATTTTTATTATTTGTAGCCATTACCTAAATTAAGTAAAAATAAACTCATAATTGACATTGACATTCGTCCTACATTGGCAAAGGTTCTCTCTGGAGAGCTATATAAACGAACGCTATATAATCAAAGATAAAGATAAAGACATTCGCACTTTTGTCAAAAGTAATATTCTTTTTGCTTTTTTCAAGTTTTCCGTAGCCTTTTTCCATGATTCTGTTTGGCCAGCAAGTTTCGTGGATTATATTTGTGAATTTCATGGTTACGTGCATATATAGAGGATATAACGAGAATAAATCTGAATTTTGTTTTATCTTACTTGTTCACATATTTCCGTAGAACTAGCATTTATAAACTATTTTTAAATTTAACTTGGCTTTCCAAAATAAAATATAAGACTTCTCGCTTGTCTGACTGACTGACGATTTAAGTAAAACTTTTGAAAAGTTGACTCATTCTTTATTTGGAAGTGTAATTTTTATTCCTGACGCGAATCCAAAGTGAAATAAACTTAAAATGGTTTATAAAGAAACAAATAAACCTACCCCAACGGCCCGAACCGAAATCTATTTTTGTGATAACGTCGTTTGTCCGTCCATCCAGATGGACAGATGAACATACGACTTCATGACACGACTGTTTGTCAAAGGCTACTAAGTTTTAAACGAAATAAGGAAAAGCGTACAAAATTATATAAATAACAATGAGAGATGAAATAACACCACTTTGACAGGGGGGGACATAGCGTGTGTACTAAATATATTTGGTGAAGTATTTCGAAAGACAAAAACTCGCTTGTAAATCCAGTCATATAAATCAATACTTCAAAGTGAAACAAACTTAAAATGGGTTATAAAGAAACAAATGAACTTACCCCAATGGTCCGAACCGAAATCTATTTTTGTGGTAACGTCGTTTGTCCGTCCATCCAGATGGACAGATGGACGGACGACTTCATTACACGACTGTTTGTCAAAGGCTACTAAGTTTTAAACAAAATAAGAAAAAGTGTAAAAAATTATAAAAAACAAGTTGTCAATGAAAGATGAAATAACATAACTTGTCAATGGAGGACATAGCGTGTGTACTAAATATATTTGGTCAAGTATTTCGAAAGACAAAAACTTGGTTGTAAATCCAGTAATATAAATTAAAAATTCAAAGTGAAATAAACTTAAAATTGGGTTACAAAGAAACAAGTAAACCCACTACAACGTCCAAACCGAAATCTATTTTTGCGGTAACGTCGTTTGTCCGTCCATCGAGATGGACAGATTACACGACTTTTTGTCAAAGGCTACTAAGTTTTAAACGAAATAAGGAAAATAGTAAAAATAGATATATATAGAACTGGGGAACCGCCTCGGATTTGAACGTATTTTAACGACGTGAAGACCATAATCGAACCGACCTGGACCGAACTAGCGACGTATAGATCACGTTGGAGGAGGCCTACTCTGATATCATTAATTTAAAGTGAAATGGTTTAATTCACGTAACATACAAATAATGATGATTGTATTTAATTTTTCAGATATATCAAACGTATTTAATTGCAAATAATAACATTATTCAAATACAGTTAGTTTGAATTCATATGTATAATATTGAACTGAATTGGGAATACTCTTTTGATAATATTTATAAAATGATTGGTTCTGGAATGTTTTTTCTTTAATTTTCTTAAAGTATTAATGAAATTGCTTAATTATATAAAAACTTAATTCATGTAATATATTCTAATAATAACGTAGTAAATATATAAGAAAAGTGAAATCGAATATTATTGTATAATAAACTTGCATGTTTGTAAGTAGTAAAAGATTAGGGTATATCCCAATATACAGTAAGAGAATAGCCGAACAAAACAAACATTTGTTCGACCGTAAACGACCAACTTTTTTAACATACCTAGCCCAAACAGCATTATATAAGGAAGTATAATTTGGTTCGAACATATTAACTAACAAATGCAAAAAGGACCCAAGTACAAATAAGTTATAATTAATAGAACTAAGGTATTTTTGAGAAGTTCACGACAAACAAAACTTGCCAGGCAATATATTTACAATGAAAAAAGTAATATTTGCAAATAAAAACACGTACATAGTGTTTCGATACTTGAAAATTTAATTTTATAAACAAATTATTTAAAAAAAGACTGCAAAAACCTAACTGATGACATCAAATAATCAAAAAATTCGACTTCCTAAAAAAATTAATAAATGAAAAGAGATATACAAGCTTTATAATTAATATAATATAGTTTGAGCGATGTAGAATGCATCGTGTAATGGTTTTCCTTCAATACCTATGTAACCAAAAAATAAAACGTATTACGAATATAACAATGTTACAAATTATTGCAAGCGGGGACAAATAAAAAACCAAAATATGTTTACTAGTAGTCTATTTAAATTATTACAACAACAATGTCTCGTAATTATTTTGTTCCCGCCTGCGATAATTAAATGTGTAGATCTTAATATATACTTAAAGAAATTAAAAACCGCACAGTAGTTTAAAGAAAGATCTCCTCTTTAAAAAAAATCCAAATATCAGAAGTTTATTAATTATAAGATTACTCAATTTATAATTACTTCAACTATCAAAACTCGAGGCCGGGACCCTAGCAGATAATAAAGGGCACGCCCGCGGGATGTGCAATAACATTATATTGTTTGCCCTTTTCATTTCCCAGCAGTATCTTTCTTCTTGGCATCACCGGCACTATAAATAAACAAACAAGCAAAAAAGCAAAACATATTTCACTACTTCAGCAAAAACCTTTCCTTTGTCATGCAAATTTCATAATGTTTGCCCACGGCGACATTTTAAACTTCGCTTGGAACAATGAACTGAGCGTCGGATTATGCAGGCAACATAAGTTGTTGAGTTCCTTTTTTTCTAATTTACGCCGCTCAAGTGATTTAATTAACAATACTTGTAATTAATGGGCGTTTTGTTGCCACTGAACGGAGATTTTACACGTTTTTCCGTGGGCGGGCGAAATGGAGCGGCCCACTCGTAGGTTGGCTCGTAATTCAAATTCGTAAAGGTTAAACTTGCAGCTGCTGAAATTTCAATCACCACAGCCAGGCAAATTAATACTATAGTTATCATGTTTTCTTGATAATATGCAAACCCTTTTATGAAGAGAGGAAGAACAGGTATGAAATAATATGAAAAAACGAATACATTCTTATATTTAACTGCTACGGGTATGGACAATAGACAGAAACGTATGGATGAAGAAACGGAAGTGCATTAATAAACTAATGGAGAGAAGAGAAGCAGCTCTGGAAAAATTTTAAATAATGTAACAATAGAATAGAATTGTAGGAACAGAACAATACCCAAAGAGAATACCCAAAGAGAACAATACCCCCGAAACAATAGTGATGTGAGGGCAAGCATAAAAAAATGCGAACCATCAGGTTGTCAGTTCAGGAATAGAACAAAGAAAGAAACAAAAAAATCCAAATGCAAGAAAGCTATGTTGGGCAAAAGGAAACGATATAAAGGAATTGAATAATAAAGAAGGAAGAGACAAACATGAAATGGTATATCAAGTAATCAGAACACACTTCACTAGCTTCTATATCATTTAAGTTCCACAGTTCCGATGAATAATGCTAACAAATTGCCTTAATCTTCTGTGTATGTTTCATATAGCCAGGATTATCATCTACATCTATTAAAAATAAACACATCAAAGGTTGACACATACTATTCACATCCCATTGCATGCATCAGTGGATGTGGATGGTGTAGCAATTCTGGCTTGATCCTCTGTCAGAAAAGGATTTATCAGCAAAAGAAGTAAGGGAGTATATTTTATAGTTGATTGATCATGACTACAATAAAAATAAAACATGTAGTTTATTATTTAATAATGTTTAAAGTTAGTAATTTTCTACAAACGCTGAAATATGTGTTTTCTTATTTCGATATTAGAATCTAACCACAATTTTCACATCTCTAAGTTTATCTATTACGAAATAATCATGCTGTCTTCCCCCACGCCCAACAAGATTTTTTCATTTAGGGATAAGTTTTGGAAAATTTCTTTCTCAGGGAGTATTTAAACCAATAAATATATATGCTAAGTTGTAGGCTTTATATTTCTGAAGATATTATGATGATAGTCAGTCAGGATGTTAGCGTTTATATACGAGTATAACCATGAATGTGTCTATTATTCATACAGACATAATCATCTACTTTAGATATATTTAGATGATGATTTAAATGAGACATGAAATAAATTTAATAGAACTCACGCACTGACATGTAAAAGTACTATTTATACACAAGTATTCTAAGAAATTTACTGGAACGCGTGCATAAAAGTAATTACAATTCTGTAAAAAAAATTAAATCGTTTTTGTTACAATAACAAATTTGACAATAATTTTATACTGCACTCTCTAGAAGTAAACAATTTTTATATCGACATGCTGTTTCATCCATTTACTATACTTATGGGCTATTTTACAGCTTACGTTAATTGTGGTATCAAAATTTATCAACATTGTATGCTTTGCTACAATGCATTTCTGATGTGAATTAAATTCGTTGTTTAAATGAATAATTTGTCCCAATATTATCGGCGGTGTAAAAATTAGTGTAAATACTTAAGTTGCAGTGTTATGTTAATATTTATAAGGCTATTACGCCACGCCGGCAGCGACACTAAAGAACGGGGGAAGTGACTTTGTTAGAGGGATGTTTAACTTCAATCGTCAATAGTCGTGAGAAAAAGCTAGCTATATAATCAGTTAAGAGTGTAATAATTAAAATACACATAAAATTTTAAAAAAATTAATCGCATGCAACTCAGTACACGTGATAGAAGTGAAACACCTTTTGCGATTTAAACCTCGATTTGTAAGGATAGATCAGCAGAGAGAGAGAGAATATAATAAGTGTAAACTCATAGATTATGCTACATTTGCGTAAAATGATTTGAATACTGTACATTCAGAAAAAATAATAATACGGCATTATAAATCGACGTAAACATCTAATAAAATCTTCTTATAAATTTACACAGACAAATGTCAATTAAAAGAATCATAAATCACTTTGTATAGTTGTGTGTACGTCGCTCTTTTTTGCTCCACTTCCATAGCGTTGGAATATTTAGCTTTCTTTCTCTTTCTCTCTACGTCATATCTTTCTTCTCTATCATGTAACGAAATGTGCCTAAACGTGACGGGACCTTAAAATTTTACTCTCAATTCTCGTCCACTTATCGATTATCGAATCGCCGTTTAAGAAGTTTCACTTCAAAACACATATATTAGCGTCTAGTGACACCTCCATTGGCATTATACCGCACGTACATACTGAAATTGCGACTTGGGGTTTTTCGAACGTTACGAGTAGATATTATCACGTCACAAGGTTCTTATTATTGACCGAATCAACAGTATTTTCTGAATTAAAATTAAAAATGTCTTCACTTTCATATTACAGTTATGGCTGCTGAAGGAGATAAATTTTGATCTAAATTATTATGTAGATAAGTCTGTGTTACAAAGACGGTGATAGTCTATGATATGAAATCTACAGGAACTCATTACAGACTGCTCTATCAGACCATAGATGTTATATGACGTACTGATAACAGAGGCTACAAACATTTAATAAAAAATGGCCAAATATAGTATTAAAATCCCCATGAGAATCAAACCCAATCTTACAGCTGTTGTTGTAAACAAAGATGTTGTTCAGAACATGTCAGCCAACAGTAATAACTTGTTTGCTTCTGTAGTGTACGTATCTATAATTTGGATATCAATAAAATTTTCGTCACAATTTTATCCGTAAATTTGTGTTTGTATACTGGCTGTAATAAAATCTTATCTGTTATTTATACAGGGATTCTGAGTATCACACTGACTAAGAAATAAAAAAAATACTAAAGGAAAAGTTGTGATTCCAAGGAAAAAAATTATTTTTTTTATAGACACACTTGAGATATATTGAATTTGATGCACAAAAACACCTATGGGAATAATACACACGTTCCTTGTTACACTGTATACATATATGTATCTGTTAACAGCTTTATATAGTGTACGCACTCTCATATCATCGTCCAGAGGTTCGACCTAGTGATTTTCTGTACTCAACTTTGGCGTTTAAAATATTTTTCTCCAAATCGTTAGCTTTTGAACTGGATTTAGGAACGAAATATTTTAACATTCAATGCGAATGAACCGCAGATAGTCTAAATTTATATTCGAATCTAAAAAATGCAAATTGTTTAGAATCGAGACGTTTGTGCAGTAAATAGGCATTTGTAGCATTCTGCGCCAAGTTTCTTTGAAATGGATTAATTATTTTTCAGTCTGTAGCTTTTAAGTTCCAGTATTTGAAGACTTAAAAAATATAGGAAAGCAGAAAGACGGAAGGGTGGGTAATGTTGACCTTAGCTTAATGTGATATATATCTGTGTTCCATATTCTAGACTGCTGGCTCATCACCGATTTGGCAATTCCTAAACGCCGACATATTGCAATTTCACAACTATACCCATCATTATTTACGGGACCAGGATATTTTATATCAAAACATCAGGGCTGCGAAGCGATCAATTACTATAATGCCGGGTGTTCTTTTCATCAATAATAAGAAAATTCATGACTGATCAAAATTATGACGGACTTTATACGGGTAAAAAGGTCTAACTGAGTAGGAAATGTAAAAAAAACTTTACGAAAATTGTCACCATTTTTAAAAATATCGCCATCATTTTTACGACTCCAGAAAAAAAGTACATCCTTTTAAACAGACACGCCTCGTATATGTCAAGTGTGATGTAAAGAGTAAGTTATACACGATCTTTGTGGCACCTGTATACATATATAAAAGTTGTAACGAAATTATACCTGTCATTGATATAGAAAATTATGTGCATCAATCTGAATAGGAAATGTAAAAAAAAACTATATGATCATTTTCAACCATTTCTGAAGACATCACTGTCAAAATTACTATTCCAATAAAAAAAATTACGTTCATTCATAGAAATAGGCACTAATCATGCACATAGTCGCCTGTTTGAATAATACACACAGATACTTTGTTACAGGATAGCTTTTCAGGATAGCTTTTCTCGTCACTCAAATAGAGTTCAGGAATCTTTCCCTGAAAACTAATACCTAAAGTTACATGACGAATACCCCAACTTGGTATATTTACTCATGAAATATAAAAAAACACTCACAATTTATATTACTTATACAATTTAAACCACCTAAAGTATTTATAAATAACAATAAAACTAATAATACCTACGTTTCACAGCAAGCATTCAATATATCCAAATCGGTTCAAAAATCAATTAGATACCTATAGCGTTAAAGTTGGAAAACTAAACCTCTACTTAAGTATCCGGTTTTTGTCTGAAAATGATCCAAAAGGTACGATATTAGGAAAGACTCTTAGTAACAGCTTTTGACTGTCGCAGGAGTGCAATATGTGAAAAAATAAAGATTTTAAATGTAGATTAGCAAGAATTGTTCTTTAATATTATTACGGGCATTAAATGAAAGCTGGTAGCATTATTTTCTAGCAAACTGGTACTTGCAAGCTTTGTAGTTTCATAAAATGCTGAAAATTTTGCTTTAGCATCCAGGAGAGGTCCAGTAAAAGGAGAGTAAGAAGGGTGTGTTGAAATATACTGTTTTAACATATTACATAACCTTTATATTAGCTAGTAAAATAAAATTTTTATCAAACGCATTCAAATTATCCCAGCAGAATTCCAGTTATAAGAAAAATCACCTACAAAAAAATAGATATTTTGTTCGTGCTCTTCCAAAACATGTCTTAGTAAATAATGCACTCAAAAACAGACTGAAATATTTGTTGATTATAATATTAAAATTGAGGTCCATAAATCTGTTCTCTGGATAGGTCGCAATGTTTTTGGTTAAATAAAAAACAAATATTTCCGTTACTATTTTCAACCCCAATCTCTCGTTACTATCTAATTACTCACGTACAAACACAGGGCATTTCACCGTAGGAACAGCTCCCAGGGCTCGCAGGCAGCTACGACGAGTTATCGGGAGAACAACCGCCCGCCCCGTGACGTCATAGACTACCACCTCACGCCTCCCCCTTACAGCGCGCTCTCCCTACACCCCACCTGCCTTACGGCACTCTGCCCAGGCCACGAGTAGATCGACTGAGCTTTTTACACATACGGTGGAACCAAAAGAGGTAAAATTTTAGATAGTGTGTTACCACGTTAAGCAAAAGTAAATAAACCTGTTGTAACAGATGAAATAACATTTTACCTAGAAGGGCATTATATTTAGGAGAAGAAATAAATCAAAACTGCCCACGGGAAAATTACAGTGATGTCTAGAGAATCAATGGCCGTTGGAGTCTCTATATACAATACAAAACTTAGTATATGGTCAATATCAACACATATTATAAAACAAAATATCCCCTGCTACATTTGTCTGCAACTCCTTAGTGAACTTTGCTCCCATTTTTTACTGCTCAGATTAATTCACGATTAAAATAGATAATTTTTTGTGAAAATTATCCGACCAGTGGTCACGAATGTTGGCGAAATTGGAAAAGAAACGTTCGTTGGAGAAATATTCGGCTTACGCTGCTAAGGAAACAATGTATGTTCTCAAAAAACTTCATTCGTCCTAAAAAACTATATTTATATATATATATATATACTTACAGACAAATTCAGGATGCCGAACTTTGACTTTATTTTTTAATCTCATGAAAGCTCATCCCTAAAGTAAATTTAAGTGTGAACATTATTTTTGAAATTTTAAAATGAAAATTTACATATTTTTACAAATAAGTAAGTTTACGTTTTGAATTCTTAATTTTTCTTAAATGTGTTTAAAATTCCTTTGTATACCTTTTTTATCTAATTAAATATTACTCGTTATTTAATAATAAACATAAAATAGAATTTACAAGATTTTATATTCATAAAACCTTAATCAAAACTATATGCTTCATAACTTCCTCGCGACAATTTAAATTCTGTTATGATGCGGCCACTGTAGGCTTAACTAATTTATCCTATGTTCGAAAATGATATTTCATGAATATATTTAATAAATTAATAAGATAATTACTGTAATATTGGCCTTGACCCGACCCAATTTCGAAATGGTAGGCAAAGCTTTTCCTAAACTGTTTATAAAAAAAATATTATGGCATGGTGGTAAGAAAATAAAAGCATCGTGTCTAAAAGATGGGTGATGGGGAATGTCCGCGTGTAAAGTTTTACTTACTTAGAAATAGCGTCGTAACTTTTAAACTATTCGTCGGAAAATATCGGGATAGAGAAACGTTAATCTATATACTTTGGACAAAGTTTTCGGGAAATTTAATTGGATGAAGATCAAAATAGTTTTGCAAAACAAGTTGAAAAATTTGTTTAGTTTAAAAAATATATACTATATTTCCGTATGCTATCGCATACTTTCTCGTGTAACTTTTGAGAAGAACCATATTGTCGTAATTTTCTTTTACATATCTCTAATCTGAAAATAACTGATTAGAAAAAAATTTAAACGATATACTTTAGAAGAAGACCTCAAAACAAGATAGTTTTGCAAAACAAGTTGAAAAAAATTATAGTAGGACATTTATTATAGATTCAGCTTACCATATATCTACATGATATCATCGACTTGATTAATATATAACTTTTGGTGAAGAACTATATTGCAGCAATTTACTTTTGCTTATCTTTAATAATATAAGCACGCCAATGACGAATGCTTTTTTCCGCCAATGACGAATGCTTTTTTCCGACTTCATCACGATTCATCTTCATAGATTAATCATACATTTCAATCTTCCACATGACATGCAAAACCGTTATGTATATTTCAATATTGCTCGCTGAAACTGTAACAAATATGTTGAAAAGATGCAAGTCAAAATATGCGTAATGTCAGAAGGAATTGAAATGTATGTAAATACATTTCAAATTGAATCTAAAACAAACCGAATCGAACAACCGAATAATTAAAATAAAGCTATAATCAGTATTGAAAAAATAAGAATCTGAAAATAATATATAACCTATTGAATAACTTAAAACCTCAGTTCCTCTTGCATAGAAAAGGTTAAAAATGGTGATAATTGCTGAAAATTATTTTTAAAATTAAGAAGATTATTAATTATTAATTAAAACCATATAATCCACTATACATATATACTTAAACGCTCTTTCCGTTTAGTATTTTCCAAGTAAATAGTGTGCTTACAAACAGACAGATACAGCGCGGGACTTTGTTTCATAATATATAATAATAAAAATAAAATGAACAAACGTGATTTTGTAAATTTACGGCAGGCCATGCATTGAATATGCTTATAGCATACATACAGTAAAAAAACAAAATATTTTAATTAAAATATTCAAGTAATAGCTAACAATTTATTAAATTATCCTCAATTTAAAACTACTCCAATATAAAAGCTTTACTCTGCTAACAGACATAACTTATTAACTAAAGCAATTGACACCGAACGAAGTCTAGAATTTACTTCGGCAAAATTGGGAATAGTAATTTATTTAAATTAGCATGGAGCAGTTTTCGAATCTTATTAATTCTGAAACAATCTAGTTTCTTGGAGAAACGATGACAGAGAGAAACAGCCTCGAGATAACATTTACCAACAGTAACCACTGACTACGAACTACATATATTATTATAGTTGATACTGACGTGAAAGTACCAATGATGTTAGAGATAAAATTAATTTTTTATACACACACAAACTGCGATAAACTTGGTTTAAAACCTATTGTTACAAAAAAGTAATAACCTGAACGCATTGAAGATAATCTCACATACATTTATTATATGCAATGACGCAATAGAATTCTCCGGTGTACTTATATATTGTCTTTTCATGAAAATCCAGTAATGCGTTTATATTACTTTTGCCCACAGCCCCGCTCGCGTGATACTATAATGGTACTTTAGTGATATGTTGAGTTGCTCTGCGGTGACTCAGGCCCCGCTGCTGTCTTCGCTATTTAATGCGTTTCCTGCTCGACTTCACTCTTGGATCTCGCAAATATTAAAGTAATTTCGTACTAATGTTTTACATAAAAAAATTTGTTGTGCGTATAAAACCACAGGAAAAAAGTAAAAAAATTTAATTTTAATATATATATATATACACACACACACACACACACATATACATATATATATATATATATATATATATATATATATATATATATTTATATATATATATATATATATATGTGTGTGTTTAAGTATTTTTACAACAAAGGAAAAATAATATTATATTTCACTACGACCTCACATTTTAATTAGTTTAGCAACGCCTTGCTCTTAATATCCGTCGTGTGGGTTACTTTAACCAACAACTGTTGGACACACTCCCTCCACTGTTGGACACAAACCTCTCCCAATGCATGTATCATTGGAGGTGATGCCCATAATCGGCATGCTGGGCAGGCGCTTTGGCTATCTCGAACCTTCTAGGCTACGTATCATCACTCTACAAAAGTTGAAAAATGTAACAAAGGTCGGGAAACACTAGCTAAGTGGTACAAAGCAGAGAGAGACTGACTTATGTATTGACTGATCACTCCGAGAGTTACGCCGAAATACCCCTGACCTAGACAACTGATGTCGTTTAGCGAACGAAGTAGAGACGTTTAGTGACAGCAAGATGGAAGCAGCATAATTAAAACATTGTTGTGGGGGTGAAACCCAGAGAACAGCTGATATATCAAGTACATTATAATATTCCATAAGTTTAATAGGATCGAGTTATCTGAGGTCGAGTTATATCAGATCAAGTTACCTCAGCAGTCAAGTTATATAATTCTTCATCGTCACCCTATCATCATAAATATTTTAAATTTTAATTCTTTAAACTAATTTTTTTTGCAGATATATAACACATCAAATTTGTTTCCATTCTTCTTTCCCATTATTGAAGACTAATTTCATGGTATATAGCATACAATTTTTCTCCGTATATAAATTTACTAACATAAAATAAATTTTAATATTGAGGATATACTCCAGAGATTAATAGGAACAAGCACGTGAAACAAATAAAAAACTTTACCACTACTCTGCGCTTCAAATCGTTGAATGGTGATATCTAGTTAATAATATAATCTTCCTAAAAATATATACTTTCTAAACCAAAAATAAATTATAAATTTTGAAATGGGACGTGCAGATCCAGAGATCAGCATGAACTAAGAAATATACAAACTTTTCCGTTTTATATATTAGTATAGATATATAAAACGTTATAGCGAATTTTTAAAAAAAAACTTGAAGTCCAAGTAAGATAACGGTGAAACAAATTGACAAATGTCAATATGATAATAATGTCGTTATAAATGTAGTGATTGGAATACGTGAATTAAAATAAATGTAATGAAATACAATGAAATAGAAAAATAATGAATCTGTTCTAAAAACTAAATTATGGAAACTAAATTAATTCTGAAAACTAAATTATGGAATTGCAAGTATAATACTATTTCAATAATATTATAATAATTTTTTACTATATCATAAAAACTTAGAAACGTTGAATAATTTCTTATTGGTACGTCAATTTTATACAGAAAATAAGTCTGCGAATTTTGATAAAATGAGCCGAATCTGGTACTTTCGACCACGAGAAAGTAATTTAGCTTCGATTTAGAGAAATATCAATTTCCTTGGGCAGCCTGTCGAATATAGATAATTTCCATTTTAGTAAAAAATACGTATTTAACATATATACTTCATAACATCCAATTAAACTAATAGTTTATATGTATATATGGATGATAATTCAAAATAATATTAAGCTGAACTGATGTTTGACCCGGAAGGTGAGTAGTGGAACTTCCCAAAGGCTTAGGATGATACATCTAATTTGGCTTCGTTAGATTTAATTTGATAACAAAAGTATCATTAAACTAATCTTATGATGGAGTTGGAAGAGTTTGGATTTGTTATTTTGATTTGATAAGTCCTGTTCATTGCATGCCACCTAAGTGAAGGTGGATAACGAGCCGGGAACTGTATGGTACTAGTGTGGTTAAAAATAATACGTTACAACCATTTTACTCCGCATATATTCTTCCAATTTAATAAAATGGAAAGAAATTGACATAATTTACAGTAGCCACCGAAATTTAGTTAAAAAACAACCGAAAGACACTTTCTGTCACGGGTGAATACTACAAACAAAATGCAGCCAGTCACTTTGGACACTACCGTTATATTGTTAGAACAAAAGCTATTTGAAGGTCAAGTTTATTAAGTGTCGTAAGGTCGTTTGATGGACTTCGGATTAAAAAATACAAGTTTGAGAGGAATCAAGCCACATAATAATAAGGCATTGGCGGAAATCAAGAGGATGCGAAGTATACAGCCGTGGTTTATATAGAAATGCCCAAAAAGAGAGCTTGTTTGGATTGCTTGCCTAAATTTTACATTAACACTAAAAACAAGAAAAATTAAATAAGATAAAAATTAATTAAATATAAAAGTAAAATGTCTGTCTGTTTATAATATGGAAATCTTGTGGGTGCTTTTGGATACTTTTGGTAATAATTGTGACTCTTTTCACCATCATCAAGGCATAATTGAAATAGTCTAAATAATCAAAAACTCTTTAGTGCATGAAGAGCGCACGCAATGTTATCCTTTCGCCTTCGGGCAATTTACAAAGCCAATAATGCACACACACACACACACACACATTCCAGTTAATACTTTTCCCCGGTTTAGTCATTCTTCCTGATTCAACTTCCATCTTGATACATTTTATCTTTATGTGAACGCATTCATTGGAGTAGCGTTCTCAGCGAATCGTGTGATTTTTTTTAAATACTCTCTAATTGTTTAATTTGAAACGCATTCCAATATTTTTTTTATTTTGTTGTATTTCTACGTATTTTGATAATTATCATCAACTGGAAGACATCAATAGTGAAAATATTACCTCATCCATAGATCACCACTAAAATCAATCCCGTGCTATACGCATCCAATGAATTTCCTCAATCTTTACCAAGTCATAAGTCTGACTAGTGGTCGGGCATCCGACTCTGCATCCTCCAATACCTGGTCGCCATACAAGAAACTTTCTTCGCCAACGGTTTTCAGTATATGATCTGATAATTTCCACTACAACCTGCTAATCATACGAACTATTCCGGTAACCTTAATTCTCCTACGAATTCAATTGTGGTTTACATTTCGTGGATAAACCCCGAACATAGCTATTCTATAGAGAAACCCCATCCATAGCCATTTCCCACCCTAAGAACTATTTCCTACTACACCATTTCCTATTCACCACCTCATTTGCCACCCACCGCTCAGCATAATAATTTCACACTATATTTCATAGAAAAACCCCGATCATAGCCATTTCATAATAGAAAGGAAAAATTTTAAACATAATTTGTTCATTTTCATTATTTCTATAGTTCCATTATACCAGTATAAAAAGGGGAAGTATTTTTAATGAATTTGTCTATTTATTTATTTATTAAAGTTTCGGATGAGAAAAACAGAATATTTTAAAACTCATAGAAAAAATAAAGAAACAAGGTTTTTCTTCAAAAACGATAAAAAAGTAATAAGGACTTGAGGGTCTTAAAATACGTATTTTTTTAAATAACGTTGACAAATATCTAAAACTGCAGAAGCGTACGTTTATATGTCTTTTTTAAACATCCATGTTAAAATACTTTTTTTCTTTAAGGAAATTAATCGATAACTTCTTATATCTACCATATATAATTCTTATATCTAACATATATAATTCTTATATCTAACATATATAATTATTGACACGTAGGTACGACGAAATATTTACTCGTGTTTTCTTTTTAAACAAAACTTGTGTTACCACATTATGCCTCGCAAGATTTTGAAGTTAAACTTCCAACAATGTTTCCCCAGCGGACGAGTCTCGCAACGCATGATAATAACCAAACACACAAATCGGGGTGAATCTATGCCACGTAATATTACGTGAACCAAATTCCTCCATAACTCATTATAAAACAAGCCATTCCCTTCAACATAAAGCCAGAGGGGTGGTTGCGCGGGATGGGCGCCTTCGGGCAATTTGCAAAGCCAATAAAGGTTATTTATGCGATGGTAAAGTTATGGATCAATATCGCGTCAATGATAATGGATCCGCTTTCCGAATTCGTCCCCCTTTACAATGACGTCGCCTGACTCCTGAGCAGTGTTGGCAATTAGAGATTACAGTTGAACAAACAATTCATCGGGTTAAGTCACTATCAAATACTTAAGAGGTTTAATACAGTATAAATTAAGGCGTACAGTTTAAAATGACTAAATCGGTTAAGAGGGAATAAGTCACGGATGTAAGAAAAATAAGAAAGGAATAAGAAAAAGGGAAAGATTCAAAGCAAGAAATGGAGAATTAGTTTTTGGAGTTTACTCCTTAAGAATCGAATTTCATATACAATGTCCTGTACGAACTTTTATGAGAAGTAAAATCAGAAGTTTAAATCGTACGAAGTACAGAGCGTTAAGAAAGTGTAACCGTTAGGTGGCCTCCCCGCGCAACATTTCTACGCATCTTTGGAGTGAGATATCAATATGTTTATTTGGAATTTTCTTATGGCGTTATCGCAGTGACAGAATGTGACACACATAATTTACTATCGTTCGCTAATATCAAGACGTAATAATTAATTGTCCTACAAAATTAAAAAATCTTTTTTAATTCTTAGTCTGACTAGCTACTCTGTCTTACTACTTCTAGCTCTTGTTAGTAAAAGTTTTTAATTCTGTTGTATAAATTTGATCTTGTTCATGTGTGTTTTACTTAAAAATAATTATATTGTCAGCATTTTTAATAAGAATTTTCAATTTATATTTAATGATATTGATATTTATATACAGTGTTACCTATTTTATATATTCCAAGACAATCATACTTACGAAGTAAACTCCGGTCACGCGTGGGAACATTTTTTCAAAATCCAATCAAAATCAAAATCCAATCTATGAGACAAGGTTGACAGATACGCTTGACTTGTTTTCCATTATACGATTGGGTACGAGAAGGAATGGATTCAAATTCACTACTTATCGCGATGTACAAAAGAAATAAATTTTCCGAAACTCATTTCAAAAACTTACATTGTTTTTAATACCAATTTTAGCTTTCTTGAACTTGCGGTTTAAAAAAGTTTAAATAAAAGCGTTCTATTTGAATTGTCTGTTACACGTTAATAGTGAACGTCAATTGATGGAAGTTTAATAATTATATACTACTAGACACTAAACAAATGTACCTATATTTTTTCACATATCTTTCAACTGTGTCATCCTGGTATTTTATATTAAATGTATTTCTAACGTAGGAAAATATTTCATTTTGTTCGATATATTAACACTGATAACTTATTTCATTCATTATCGCAACCTTGAAAAGATAATGAAAAAAATTATCGATATTGCTTCATTTCGCCCAACCATATTGTTGTCATATCGTTGCCTCCATGTCATCCTGGTATTTCGTATTCAATATATTTCTAACGTATAAAATATTTGATTTTGTTCGATATGTTAATATTGGTAACTTATTTCAGTCATTACCGCAACCTTAAAAAGATAATGAAAATAATTCTTCATTTCATCTGACCATATTGTCATATCGTTGTCTCCGTAGCATCTTGGTATTTTGTATTAAATATGTTTCTACCGCATGAAAATATTTAATTTTGTTCGATATGTCAATATTGGTAACTTATTTCAGTCATTACCGCAACCTTAAAAATATAATGAAAAAATCATTCATCCGAACATATTGTTGTCATATCGTTGCCTCCGTGTCATCCTGGTATTTTGTATTAAATTTATTTCTAACGTATGAGAATATTTCATTTTATTCTATATGTTAATACGAATAACTTATTTCAGTCATTACGGCAACCTTAAAAAGGTAATGAAGAAAATGATTCATATTGCTTCAATTCGTCCGACCATATTATTGTTATATCGTTGCCTCTGTACCGTCCTGGTATTTTGTATTAAGTATATTTCTAACAAATGAAAATATTTAATTTTGTGCGATATGTTAATATTGGTAACTTATTTCAGTCATTAGCGCAACCTTAAAAAGATAATGAAAAAATAATTCGTCCGAACATATTGTTGTCATATCGTTGTCTCCGTGTCATCCTGGTATTTTGTATTAAATATATTTCTAACGTATGAGAATATTTCATTTTATTCGATATGTTAATATTGGTAACTTATTTCAGTCATTATGGCAACCTTAAAAAGATAATGAAAAAATAATTCATATTGCTTCAATTCGTCCGTCCATATTATTGTCATATCGTTGCCTCTGTACCGTCCAGGTATTTTGTATTAAGTAAATTTCTAATATATGAAAATATTTCATTTTGTTCGATATGTTAATATTGGTAACTTATTTCAGTCATTACCGCAACCTTAAAAAGATAATGAAAAAATAATTCGTCCGAACATATTGTTGTCATATCGTTGTCTCCGTGTCATCCTGGTATTTTGTATTAAATATATTTCTAACGTATGAGGATATTTCATTTTATTCGATATGTTAATATTGGTAACTTATTTCAGTCATTACGGAAACCTTAAAAAGATAATGAAAAAAATAATTCATATTGCTTCAATTCGTCCGACCATATTATTGTCATATCGTTGTCTCTGTACCGTCCTGGTATTTTGTATTAAGTATATTTCTAACATATGAAAATATTTAATTTTGTTCGATATGTTAATATTGGTAACTTATTTCAGTCATTACCGCAACCATAAAAAGGTAATGAAAAAAATAATTTAGATTGCTTCAATTCGTCCAACCATATTGTTGTCATATCTATTATTAGTATTTTATAATAAATTTATTTCTAACGAATGAAAATATTTCCTTTTATTCAATATGTTAATACCAGTAACTCATTTTAGTCATTACCGCAACCTTAAAAAGTTAATGAAAAAAATAATTTATATAGCTTCAATTCATCGGAACATATTGTTATCATATCATTGCCTCCGTGTCATTCTGGTATTTTATAATAAATATATTACTAACGAATGAAAATATTTCATTTTGTTCGATATGTTAATATTGGTAACTTATTTCAGTCATTACCGCAACCTCGAAAAGATAATGAAAAAAATAATTTATATTGTTTAACTTCGTCCTTTCATATTGTTGTCATATCGTTGCCTCCGTATCATTCTGGTATTTTGTAGTAAATATATTTCTAGTATATGAAAATATTTTATTTTGTTTGATATGTTAATATTGGTAACTTATTTCAGTCATCATCTCAACCTTAAAAAGATAATGAATAAAATAATTTAAATTGCTACAATTAGTCCAATCATATTGTTGTCCCATCTTTGTCTCGGTATCGTCCTTGAGTAGGTATGCCATCTACACCAGATATAGGTAATAATTAAATATTTCACAAAATGTTTAAATAAAATATTTTATTTATTTTTCAAAATTACGTGTGAAAAAATCGCCGTGTGTAAAACTATTGTAATCTAAAAATCAACGTATCGTATATATTTCATTTCATTTATATACTTAACACTTATTACGAGTGATTTCTCTAGCTGTCGCCCGCCGTTTTGCATATATAAACTTTTGGCTAATCCAACGGAATTTATTGAATTAGCTATTGTTTGAAGAATAACGTTTCCGCCGGAAAAGCGCCAGTAATCGTGATAAAAGTAAAATAGAAAGCCTAAATTAGATCATTGTTATATTTTCGATAAATTGTTTTACCGATTATTAAGCTTTAACCCTTGATTCTGGTAATGTTGGCGCTAATAATTCACTTTGGAATTTTGTAAAGAACATGAAATAGGTACAAAAAGTCTGTCCAAAACCTTGACAAGGAAATTGTGATTCGAATCAAATTTATAATCATTAGGATTTCATGCCAGAAAAGATAAAATGGAACACTTGTAAGATCAAGGATTCCGCTTTCCCTCCACATCAAAAATTTTATGAAGTAAACGGCTCACGCATCTCTCTGTCCGTCTGCCGAAGCCATTTTTCTCAGTAACCGCTTGACGTGGAAACTTGGAACTTGACACAGTAATAAAGGGCATTAACCCTCACATATCTCAGTAGCTAAATCTCAAAAATATTAATTTAGAAATATTTGAGGGTGCTAATTAAAAATTTCTCCAAATTTTTGTTTTTTTTAATTTTATATATAGTGCGAGGCAACGTTTAAAAGATTTAGTTATAAAGACCTCAAAAATAGTTATTTCATAATTTAAGGTATTATATATTTAAATATGTACAAGTTAATATGCTATATTATTACGCCAAACTTCACATGTCTATGTCGAAAGGTTTGCGAAAAAATGGAAAAGACAGACACGTGAGCTGTACTGACTTCTACTCGATTCTCGAAACAAAAAAATGCAATTTACAAAAGCAAAATATTATTAATTTAAGAGATGAGTTTACGCAAAAAAGATACTTCGAACATAAAAAAATATATGTAATTAATACCATTTTAATTAATCCAATCAATAAAAAGTTTTCGGATACGAAAACGAAATTTTTTACATTTTAGATTAATAATACAAAGTAAAAAAATAATTCCCTAAATAATCGAAAAATATACGAAAAACAATAACATTTTCGATTTATTTCATTAACTGTTCATTTTATATTAAAAATTTATAAACAAGTATCTTCAATTTTCTAGAATCCATTTAGTTTATTCAGCATATAAGTCCAAACATTCGGAAAAATTTCGGACAAAACTGTTATTCTATACAAGTATTTCATATCACCATAATACATACAAAGTGAAAAATAATGAAAACTACTTACATACTTACCTTTGCCTCTCGTCTAATCTAGACTCCCTCCTAACACTAATATAAGTACCGTCTGCGCGCACATGTTAATCAAAGCTTGCCGATTACCTAAGTAACTCGCTTACATATGACCCACTTAGAACCACTACGCTGATTACTTACTAATGGTTATTAAAGTAAGAATTAAACAAAGTTTATGGCTAGAATTAATTCTCGTATATTCCAAAGCTTTCTTTAATGTAATTGCAAGTTAAACTACCCAGTGTTACCAGATTACAGATTATATGTTGTTAATAATTTTAAAAATTATAAAATTTATTAATACCATCGATAATTGATTTCGTATTCCAAACGTATAATTGAAATATTAAAATTATTGCAAGCAGGCCTGCAAACGTAGAGACGCCATATTGATACTTTAAATATCCCTTTTTAGTTTTCCCTTTCTGTAGTCAAACAGGGAACCACTATAACTTCATTATGCTTCCATATGTGTGCAATAATATTTTCTAAATCTATAAGTACTTCAGAAAAAGGTCTCAACGTATAGCAGAAACAAAATTTTTTTAAGATACCTTCTCTTGTTAAGAAGTATAAATGTAAACAAATTGTGTAGAATATAAAATTCTGTAGACTAAATTGAATATATTTGGCGTTAATATTATAGAAATTCATTATTCACAATTAAATGAAACTACGTGATGTAGTATTATTTCTACTTTCTTTAATTTCTTTACCACGACCTGGGTTTCGTTGTATTACATCTTCAGGTGGGCTATTATCTTTGCTAACGGCCCATCTGAAGACGTTGTAATGCAATGAAAACTAGGTCGTGGTAAAGAAATTAAAGAAAGTAGAAATAATATCACATCACGTAGTTTCATTTAATTTTAACTGTAGACTATCATTATAACGGTCTTTTATAATGAAAAATGTAGTTTAGGATGTTAGACAGTCAACGCCCGTCCGTGATTGTTGCAGGCTTCCTTGTCGGCAGGCCTCCTCGTGGTGCACCCTGGGTAACGCTAAATCTGCTACAGTGACCGCCGTTCTCACCAGCCTCCAATGATGAATATTTAAGTTTAGGATATAACCACTAGGTATTACCCTAGTAAAGTTTCATTCCTCATCCCCATTTGCAAAATATAAAGCTTCAACGCCATTCGCTATATGTAGAACACATACACACACTCCCTATTCCCAAATAAAAACTATATAAAAATCTGGAAAAAATCCCAAAAATTGATCTTGATGAATATTTAAAAAATAAATTGTTTCGAGTAATCCTACTTCGTTAGTTTGGGTACTAACAAAAGAAAATTCTTAACTACGCAGAAATAAGGCAGATGGAAATAACTGGAGGACTAAGCTTGCCAGTGTATTTGAAATAAAATAATTTGAGATATTAAAATACATTTTACAATATTTATTTTTAAAAAATACAGAAAATTAATCGCAATAGAAGTTCTAACGATGTGTTAGATCGATATATTAGAATATATATTCAGAATTAAATGAAACTACGTGATGTAGTATTATTTAGAAATAATACTATATCACGTAGTTTCATTTAATTGTGAATAATTAATTTTTACAAAATTAACGCCAAATATATTCAATATATATTCAGCTTCTATATATACTTTAGGCTCCGTATGAACACGAGATAAAAATGTATGAAATTTGTGTATTCATTATTTTGTGAGATGATAGCGAAAACTTAATTTCTGCGTATTCCGATACGCCTTTGGCAGGTTTTTTTTTGGATTTTAGTGCAAAATTCAAGTATTTCGTACTAAAATCCGAGATAAAACAGAAAAAGCTTTAACTGATTTCCGATATAAACCGTCCAAAAGACACACCGTGAAAAATTATTTGTGTTTGCTTGTATCAACGCTCGATTATCAGATAGTGATATTTAACGTCTTATTGTATTAACAATGGATTCATCAATATGGCAGCACTCATAATGGAAAATTCATTATATAACTAGATGTTACCGCGACTTTCTAAGTTGGAAAGGTTATTAGGAAATTTTTTCTCTCAGATCTCTTAGGATAAAGTTTTCTAAAAACACTCATAGATGGCATCGGTGCCAATATCGTAATTTTCACCAACAAAGATTTTGTTTTTAAATCTGCAATATCTTGATAAAAAGTATCCTGTATGTTGTTTGAGGTTATTAACTGTTACCATATCAAATATCATTAAAATCCGTTTAGTATATATCGCATGATTAAAGAACAATTTATCAGAGGGACAAAAATTCCAAAGTAAAATCTGTAGATGGAAAATATTTAAAAAAAGAGTGATTGATTTAGCGTATAAAATGATAGTAGAAGAGAAAACATGTTTTCAAGACTTCTATCTATCTGGCTATCTGTCTGTCTGTTAATTTGTTTTCGGATCACGCGAAATCTACTACAGATATTTTATTAGACACTTTTTATACGTATATTAAAGATACAAAAAAGCATTCTAACTTGCTATTCTAACGATCTATTAGCGTTTTTAGCAAACTTTATTTAACGATATGGTACTGCCATAGCCATCTATTAGCGTTTGTAGTGAATTTTATGTTCATAGCATTCTGACAGAAAATAAATTATTAAAAAAGCACGAAAAACTCTTAAGAACTTTTTTTGTACGGAATTACACGCGTACGAAGTTACGTCGGTATAGCCAGTATTGATATAATTACAGTTACACATGTTAATCAAAGTTAACCACCTATCTTACAAGACAAACGTCGACAAAGGTTGGCCACTGACACCTACAAACAAAACGTCTATCGATTACGTCGATTGCATAGATCAAAATGTTAGAGTAACATTCAACGCAGACAACCGACAATAAACGGTTTGACTATATTCGGTAAAATTGAACATATGATCATAAACATTGTTATGCACACGTACAAAAAATGGCCCTGCAAAAATCAGAGAAACTCTGTACAATTCTAGCCTATCCAAATGTTACAAGTGAAAACGAGCTAACAGAGAAAAAGATAGACCATAGGATTGAACACGCAGTGACAGAGACAAATGACATTTTGTCAGCGGCACGCGCTCCTTGACATATGCATTGAGTCGAAGGTAAGTTAACCAGCGACCTTCTTCGACCAACGACGACAAACGTTGGCCGCCGACACCTACAAATGTCGGACGTGTGTAATGCACATTATGAAAAAAAGCAGAAAGTCAAAATTTTGCGATCAGGTTAAATTTTATAAAACTCGCGCGAACTTATTTGTTTACCCAGTTACCAGGGATAGTATCAAAAGTTAAGCATCATATCATAATAAAAATATCACTTTACTTATTTAAAGTGATATTTTTATTGCTTTTTTAGATTTTAAAAATTAGATTGATATTATATATTTACTGAAAATAATAATTAAAACATACATTAATTTTTTCATAGGCTATATACAAACGCAAGCATTAAACATCTGTTAAATTGATATATACAAAAACAAGCATTATTTCTCAAATATTCGACTTGGTATCAAGATAATATATGTATCCAGTTAAATTTATGAAAACTCATTGAAAATCCGTTCAGAAATAATTTGAACGACGCATGTACAGAAAAACAAACAGACAGGCAAAAGATCAAAACCATTAATTTTTTTCTCTGTTATTGATTTAGGAAACCAACTTATCCTTTTCAAAACATTAGTGTATGTGGATCTTAAGATTTATTGTTTTATTGTACATATGTATTTTTATATATTGTATAATTTAAATAGCAATATTTTGGCAATGTAATGAACACATTATATACAAATGTATATAAAGAAACCATAGTAAAAATGTAAATAATTAAACTTTATAAACACATTTTAAACCATGGACAAGTATAACCTTGTTATGTATGGACAAAATATTTATCCATTTGAATTTAGGTGTGTATTTTGTTTAACACGACACCCATAAAATTATTAATAAAAGTAGGCACTTTTCAACATAAAATACTTATTTGTTCGCTATTAGTATTTGTTTATTATTTTAACTAGTATTTTGTAAGCAATAGTTAGACGTATATTTGTTTATAAAAAGCAATAACAAACAACAGAGGAAAGAATTATTAAACAATAATCGTCAATTTTTTAGCCTTGTAATCCAGATTTTGGCCCTGTCTTTAATCGATTATGGTTTTAATCGACCAAAATAATCACTATATATTACAAAAATAATATTAGCATTTAGAATGAGAAAGTAGTTATTTAACTAGTGACGGATATAATACCCGGGCACTAAATATTTTTTATCGATTAAAAATCAAATAAACACACGAATCTATCTTCAGGTGTAAAGGAAATATTCTCGATTTAATTACAAAGTTGTTATCGTTTCAAATATTTGTTTTCAACGAAATTATTTTTGCTAATATTTTCAGAATTCTACATATTACAATCATAACGATTTTAGTATACAAATCAATTCTGTCCATTCAAAGTACAAACTGAGCCCATTTTCGCCGATGTCCTTTATCAATTACAAAGGAAAAGATAAGAAGAAACCGAGATAATCTTAACAATGCAGAAGTTAAAAACGGTTTTACCGTACCTATCCCAAAATAATTACCAGTCTCAAGTAAGACTGATGAGGCTTCAAGATAAATAATGAACGGCCCTGACAGCTAAATTTAAAGAACCTAAAGTCATTTGCTGTCATATATATATATATATATATATATATATATATATATATATATATATATATATATATATATATATATATATATATATATATATATAATATATATATATATATATACACATATACACACACCCATGTAAATATATATACATATGTACATATATTGTGTTTCCAATTGAATGGAAAGAAATTATAGCCTGGTGATGGACAGACTGTTGATTAAATGATTGTGCCAGATTGTTTTATACATTTGGAGGATAAACATAATCGACAACCTTTTCTGATTTACGTCTTTATTATGGAGAAAAAATTAATTTTTTTATTAACCACGGTTCCGTCTCTCAAATGAAAAGAAAACCGAACCCTCACAGGATAACATGGTTGTTCGCACCTCTATTCGTCCAACTATTTTTTTTTTTAAAACAGCTTTAGATATCAAGTTGAAATTAATTTAGTATAGTAACTCTTATAGCCTTAGATTGCTGTAAAAATGTCAACTTTTTTAATTACAGCAAAAATACATGGCACTTTGTAAAATACTTTCGGTCGACCTACAGTCATTGAAATCAACATAATTAGAGGTCTTATAGCACAAATAAAGGGAAAAAAATCTAAAATAAATTATTTGTAATTCTATATCTAATTATACATTTTTACAATTACTTTGTTTTTACGCCTGTCAAAGATATAGCAAGTAATAAATTTACGTTGTGAAAAAGTTATATTTGTGAAAAGTTTAATTAGAAATGCTATGTACACTTAAATGTTTATAAGTCTTCAAATGTGTACGGAACCCTTGTAGTGTGGATTCTACTCGAGTTCTACTTTTTTTAATGTCAATATTTTCTCAGTCATAATACGGTAGTTGACTCATTCTAAATTTTGATATTTTTCGTACAATATTGTGGAATAAGAGTTAATTAAAAACCAGTCTTGAAAAAAATTCAAGAATTGATTGAAAAATAAGCCAATTGTAGGCTTCTAAATTTGAAGATACGGATAGAGTTGGGTATATCCCTGTCTCTTTTCCTCTCGTAGAATATAATGTGCAATATTAAAAATGACCTCACAACACAGTATTGCCGTCCTTCTCTAAAGGTTAAATTTAAACTTTTATAACTCGGTAAATTTTTAAGATTATTAAAAAATTGTTCACACTTCATCAGCTTGTACCTTGAAATTATGATTAATGAAATAAAAAAAAATTAGTCAAACACCCAATTATTCTTTCACTGAAATAAAACTCGCGCCAATAAATTTATATGTATTGGGTCGTATCGTATCGCTTTAATAATGTTGCATGCGGTTAACGGTGCACTGCACGATAATTAACAATTGCGTTACCGTTAAAGTAATACTACCTGATAATTGCCTCGTTTTGTACTTAAAAACTTATAGAAACCGTCTCGTTATACCAATTTAAAAACAACTGTATATATTTCTCATTTCAAAATTAAAAGTAGTTACTCAAATCAAAAGCAGTTACAAATAGTTTTTGTTGTTTGCATAAAATTTCATTTTATGTTATTCTGTGATACTTAGGTTACAAAGAAAATCTAGACACTGAATGGCACGTCACTTGTTTAAACATTTACGAAATTTATTAGATAATTATACGTAATTCACGATTATCAGCTACGAACTAAAATCGATTTCGGATAATATGGAATGTGGAAAAGCAACGAAAGAAACATACACATTTTTCTTAAACTTGATCGGAATTTAAATTTATTATTTATTAATCTGGTAAAAATGTATAAAATTTTTTTTCATTTTCCTAGTGTAAATTGTAGTATAGACGGCAATTTAATATTAAAAATACATGTTTTCATCACTTTGCGATGGAAAAATCTCACGTAATTCAATAAAACTGTAAAGAAAAGCGTTTGTAAGGCACATCTTATATGGTTTTACTAAAATACTATAAAGGGCGATTTAGTATCTTTTGTATTTTCCAATTCAATAATGGGAATGCTAAAAGCATTTCTATATTCTACTTCAGTCGTCCATGATCACAGAGCCATCTTAATGATGTTTGTTAAATGTTTCTTTCTTTCATCATATTTTACCAAACTTTTTGAGCCATGTGAAAGTTAACAGCTGCGATTTGACGTAAAAGTTCATTAATCATACGTAACTATGGGAGGATGCATACTTGTAGCTTTTACAATAAGAATAAATTTTGAACTTGCTAATATTCGCTTAAGAAGTTTAACGGAAAATAATATTTTTCAGTTTCGATAAAAAAAATAACATGTGATCGTCATCGCTGTGATTGCTGCATTAAACGTATTCCTAGTAATATCAGTTCATTTTGGTTCTGAGTGAATCTGGTTTTACTTGAGATATATAAACACATATTAGTTCGTTCGATAATTGTTTGGATTCTGCTGATTTTCTGCCTAATTCTTCAGACACGTTATCCTTTTTTTACATTGTTTTTATACCGTGTCGTAAGTTTTTCGATCATCATACTTACGACACCAGAAAATAACCAATGCGAATCGCATTAAAAACCAGCAATCGAAATTTATAATTTTTTTTAAATACTTTTAAAAAGAGTAAATGTAATGCTTGCTGAATTAAAAGTATAATATATTCGCGTTTATGAAAATTGTTTTTTTTTTATGATTGCAAATTGTATTTTATTTTTTGTTCTTTCTTGATAGTCAGGGGATGGTCGTTTTTTCGTTCTAGAAAATATCATCTTTTTCAAAAATTACGTTCTACTTTTGTCATAGCAGGCCTCTACGCCGGTCTTTTTTTTTAGTTTCGTAGACGATAAAAATAAATAACTTTAAATTAAATGTTATCCGACAATACTATCCCATTCGATAGGTTAACAATTTTTTCTCATAGATATTTTTCAAGTAGGTTAAAAAAATTATACAATTTCGTCATCATATGGTTCCAATTCTGGTTCCAGTTCATAGGATATGGTTCCAATTCTAACTAGTCCTAGCTAAAATTATAAATGCCAAAGTGAACTTTTGTGTTAATTTTTTAACTCCTTTTCCGTGTCAACCGTTCATTCGACCTTCACGATTTTTTTTTCCATGGATTAAAAACTATTTTCATTTAAATTAAAAAATAACCCCTTAGGGATAACAGCATGAATATATACATATATGTATATTATCTATAGTATGTATAAAATTATTTAACCGTTTCCCACATTTTTACAAGAATATTATTTTTTAAGAAAATCTTAGAATAACTCTCATTAATGGTGAAACTACAAATACTAAAATAGGTCACATTTCTGGAAACAAAGTTGCTTGAAACGCTCGCATTGCAATGCCCTGTAGAAGGCAAAAGACCCCGAGGTCAAGCATCAACACGTTGGGTAGATCTGATGAAGGCAACGACAGGATCCACAGTAGCGCAATACACGCACGGTATTATCAACCATCAAAAACGGAGAAGCATTGTAAAAAAGGCAATACAAGCCAAAGCAAATATCCACCATGAAGTACCTGTGCTCACTGTCTACATGCGTTACGACCACTCTAGCAGGAATATCTGACTAAACAAGAGATTTTTTTTATTACACTGTACTTTTTACCATCTTCATGCGAATAACGTAAATATTATTGAGTTAATCTTAATCTCTAATAAGATTAACTTAATAATATATATATATATATATATATATATATATATATATATATATATATATATATATATATATTATTAAGTTAATCTTATTCTCCGGTAAAGAATAAAAGCATATTATTAATAATAAATATGACCCCTATATAAGTTAATTAAAAACACAATGAAGAACGTCAACAACGAATACGATGAATCAAATAAGTTAAAAAGTATTGTCGGTTATGTAAATTTAACCAACAAATCGAAGTACGTAATTCACTTAACGTAGCTAGGTCTCCCGGGGCGGTGTTGCCATGTACGCTTATTTAATTAATGCCTCGTTGCCGGTTGTACTTAATCACCCTCTAGTAGTCGCACAGTGAGTTTACATACGCCCGTCTAAATCACGCCACGCGCGTACTCTGCTCGCTGCTAATCTGCTAATGGATACGATTTTTATATTCAAAGACGTAAGAGTATATTTTTAATATTCAAATTATTTCAAATTATTTAACTCTCTTACAAACAGAACATGTCGTATTGTTTATATCTCTTAGCATCGACATTATTAAAATTGGTTATTTGGTTACAGACATATACCATTCAATGGAGACGAGTTTTAGTAATACGCAATTTAAGACAAAATTATTAAAAAATGACAAAAAAATGGAAAGTTTTTGTGTCTAGAATCAAAGCTGACTTTTTTAAAATTAAACTGCTTTGATCGGATTCTGTACTTATTCGATATCGTACTTCGTAAAAGTGACCGGATTACATGTGACTGGGCCACATTTATAGAGTAGTTATGATATGGGATAAAATAAGAAAATTATTTTAATTCTCCAATGAAATTAACGTGTGTTAGTGTGTTGTGAGTATTTGCAAGTCTATTTTACGCTATATGACAATTAGCTATATATGACAATGTTTCTAAACAATTAGGATCACCAGAACCAACCATTGGTTACAGATATATAACATTCAATAGAGATGAGTTTCAGTAACTCGCAGTTTAAGACAAAATTATTAAAAAACCACAAAAAAAATTAAAAGTTTTGATGTTTATAATCAAAGCTGACTATTTGAAATTAAACTTATTTAATCTCATTCTGCACTTCCTCGATATCGTACTTCGTATAAGTGACCGGATTACATGTGACTGAGTCACATTTATAGAGTAGTTATGATATGGAATAAAATAAGAAAATTCGTTTAATTCCCCAGTAAAATTATCGTGTGTTATAAATATTTGCAAGTCTTACGCTATATGACAATAAAACCCACAATTTTATTGGTATTACTACTCGTAAAATAGCGAACAATTTATGATTTGACCATGAGTTAAAATTACACGCGTCTACTGATTTAGAAATATAGGTAGGCTACAAATATACACACAATATAAAACGATAGGTAGGCTACAAATATATGAACAATATAAAACGATAGGTAGGCTACCAATATACAAAACGTTTCAAAATACGGCATTTTAAATACGTCATCACTCACTCTAAAATATTTGTACGCATAAAAAATATTCGTCCCTCTCACACTTAGGACATTCCTTATTACACAGCTTAGATAGAGAGGGACATATAAATAATACAGAAAGACAGTAGAAAACATGTTATTATAATAATTGTGGGTTTCATTGTTCAGAAAATTAACTGAGGAACATATTCTATTTAGGCATTATATATATATATATATATATATATATATATATATATATATATATATAATATATATATATATATATATATTTATATATATATATATATATATATATATATATACGATTCGTTTCCTGTTTCTTTTCTAAAACTTTTGATTTATTAAAAGAAAAGAAACAAAAACGAAACCAAAACGAGACCACCACAAACCAATCTACATTAAATTAACCAGCTTAATATAAATGGAACTACCTTAACCAGGATTATGTAGGCAGTAAATAGAAATAAAACTTGTTAATTTAAAAATATGTAGAATTTTTATTAAATAATTTTATAAATATTAATATTATTTTCAGGGTATGAACATATAATTACCTATTTCTACTAAATTATTTATGTTAGTTAAATGAAATAATTTTGCATAAGAAATGCCCTCATCCCATTTTTTCAGATTATTGACATATATATTCAAAAATTATATGTCAATAATCTGAAAAAATGGGATGAGGATGAATTTACTGGAAAGCGCTTCGCAGGTTTACATTTCTTGAAGGAGACCCCATTCCAAAATGTTATTAGTGCACATTTAATACCATATTTTGAAAGATCTTTTCAATAATTTTCCACCCGATTTTTGTTAAAGCTTTTACGCGTCATTCATTATGCGCGAACAATAGAGAGATATCGCTATAAGAAAATACAAGGACTAGTGAACTGAAATATCTATCTCGCTTTCTTATATAACAGCGTCTCTCTTTGCTGGTTATGCAAGATGGATGGTAATTTATATGTAAATTGAAGTGACATATAAAAAAATATAAACTTTCTACGTAGTCAATTTTATTTTCTATAGTTGTACTTGCGTAATTAAGCTTCTTTATTCCCTTAAATTCCATTATAATGACTATGCCACTTTGTCATATATCATTAAAATTAGCCCTAAACTAAAAGAGCTATTGTGATGTGATATTCAACCGGAAATACGGATAGGACAAAATTATGAGGGTTCCGTTTTTTCATTTAATTACAGAATCCTACAAAGTACGCAGTTCATATCGCTATATATTATATATTAAATATATGTATTATCTACATGAATAAAATTTAAATGAATATAATGAATTATTAAATCCACTGAAATAATCTAAATAAGGTTTATTGAATTAATGGAAATAAATTATTATGCTGGAAATTTAGTGTAATTTCTAAATTTTAAGTATTTAATAAATAATATAGTAGTAAGGAAAATAAATTAATTTGCCTAAAATGTTTTTGTACTTTATAAATTTTTAATGTTTAGTAAATGATATAACAGTAATTTATAATGCAAATAAATACATACCGAATTTTAAAACGGTCCGGTAGATGATTGGTTTACAATATAAAATCAGTAGAATAAAAAAAATAAGTTTAAATAATATTTACAAGTGTTTAGAATTGAGGTTATACAGCTAACCGCGCACAATGCCTGCTGCTCGAATAACGATACTCGCACGAAACAACCACATACAACCGTATGTAATAGTAAGAGACAGAGAGCACGAGAGGGAAAGGTCGCCTGAAGGGGAATAACGCTTTTTCCTTACGTGACAATTTCTGCCAGTTAGCTCTACTGCAAGCCGCGTGAAAGAACTTCTTTCCAATAAACGTAAATCAAAAACAGGAATGTGAAAAAAGAAAACGAAAGAGATTTAACAACAGAAACTGAGGACGAAATAATACAACATATTTTGTTCACATAATTCTAAAAAAATGTAATTATGTAAAAATATAATTTATGGTAACCACATTCAATAATTATTAATTCTTGAAAATTTATTATTCTTGTAAACATGGTTTTAAATCGTCATTTGTATTTATTAATAATAGCATTAAAATAAAAATTAAATAAATGACTGGGAAGATATTTTCAGATTGCGATCAGTTAATGCGCGTTTCGACTCAAACGCGCTGAGTAATTAATGCACAATCCGCTAAGTGATTATAGCTCTATTCCACGAGCAGCGTAATTCTAGGCGTAGATTAAAACTACATGTTAACAAGAATTTTCTTACTGCCCGGTCCCTTTGACATTTCTATGATTACTTTTTGCTTACCCGAAACAAGAATTTACCTTTAGAAATATTTTTACTTCTCATTAAACTATCGACTGTTAAACATTTCTATTTTTGTGTATTTTAAACGGACATATGTTCACCCTATTTTTAGCTATAAAATATGCTATTCCATTGTGTCAGATTAATACTTATTATTTATTTATCTGTTTATCAACTTTTATGCATAGTACATATGGCGGACTTATTGCTAAGAGCAAACTCTTCCAGTCAACAATAACAATTAGTATTGAAATTTAGTTGATAGACTAAGAGATTTTCCAATGGAAATTATATATAGTACACTAGAGAAAAAGTACAAAAGTATAAATAATACAAACTATTGACATAAGTTGGAATGGGAAAGACAGGAAAGGACAAAGGCACAAAGGCATAAAGGAAAATGTTTCAGGAGAGGCAGGACTTTTCCACTCGATTTTTGAAAATATTTAGGCACGTGATTTTCCTGGTGTCAGGATCCAGGTGATCCCAAATTTTTGCTGCAGTGAAGGAGTTTTCGTAAGAGGTTTAAGAATAAGTAGGGGAGTAAACTTTCAGATCGTAGCCCAAGGCCGTGAGCAGACATCAATCTTTAAATTAACATACATAAATCTTTAAATTTGCCTATAAGAGAATGTGGGCTCGGAGGATTTTTTAATAGAAATCTATGGTAGTAAATTAAGTAGAAATACTTATCTACGGTTTTAAATTGCATCGTTTTTATCTAAACTTCTAATAATATCGAATTCCAGTGAAAGGAACTTGGAAATCTCAAATTAATAATTTATTAAGGACACAGCAATAGCATTGTTTCTTTTCATACCAATATTATCTTCTATTTCATTTTTTATTTCAAGTTTTTCATTATTTTAAAGCTTCGCCAATATCAATTTGAAAACAAAAATTAAAAAAACTAAAAGACCTAATTCAGGTCCGCGCTGTAGATTTTGTGTGAAACCATCGGAATAAAATCATAATAAATATTTCTTGTTTATATATAATTTAATCATCAATCTAATACAGTAGTTACAAAGAGTAGTATAACAGTTACAGAATATATAAATTGAAAGTTTACGCATGTAGCAGGGGTATGCGTGGTAGCTACCGTAGCACCCGCATTGATGCTTGACGTTAAAACGTGACGATATTTGGTGATGGTAATACATACTCTTCTGGCGCTGAAATGTTGCCATCAATCTTCATATTATCACTGTTTTCTTTATTACCTTCTAATGTTGCCCGCACACGATCCGTGCACATCTGAATTGTCTCTGGACTCTGTATGCCCCATGCTTTGCATCTTTTCTTCATTTTCTTTTCGACGCTGTCGTAGCTCTTGCAATGCTCTGTTCTAGACTTTATAGGTTTTTTTCGATTCCTTTTGACGCGAGTTTTCTTTTGATCGGAATTATATAAAACGTAAATACCCAGTATATTTACAATTCATATGAAACGACGTCCCTATTTTTTTTTATTTTCCAATTAATACCGATTATGACTTGTATTCCGGCGAATAATTGTATTGTCTCACTTTGAATCTTAGTTGTGCCCCTGCAAGCTATTTACAATTATATACAAATCAACATACTAGCTGAACGCGTTTTTACGCTACACTAATTTATATATTTACACAACGCTAATCCACAACAATAACCTACACTAGTCCGATGACGTCTCTATCCCCTATAGGCTCAAACATTGTTAACGCATTATTAATCTCTACGTTATTAGCGATTCAAATCTAACGGTTTTTTGTAACACAAGAAAGTTCCACTGCCTATCAGTGTTCATAAGCAGCGAATACAGTTTTTCACGTCAAAAATAGAAATACTGTCTAGTTTTTCTTTTTTATACAACTTGACTACTGTATAAATTATTTTTTTCTTTTCTATGCGTATTTCTTTTAACATTTGCAACCAAATAAAATAAAATGTATTATGTAATTACACACATAAGAAAGGAGAAAAAATATAAAACTACCAAAAGAAAAGTTCAATATAAAATGCGAATATATTTCCAAAGAAAAAAGTGTGACGCTTATGCGCTACAAGAACTTAACTGATAGTTAACCGTGGATTACAGCTAACAACAAATACTTGTGGGATGCATACAAAGAGTCGACAAATTGGTACTGGCCTATTATGCGGTACTGACGTTTCGTATATTATAGAAACGAGCAGATACTTAATTATTAAACTGATTTTCTTATACTTCTTCACATTTCAGTTTATTTTATATCATAATATTCATAAGCAGTATATTTGAGATTGTGGCAAACTGAACTTCCCGCAAGTCAACATTATAATTCATTTCGTAATTGGTACACGAGGAACATTACCTCACTTTTCCATTATGAATTATGGATAAGTTTAGTCGGGTAAACAGTACAATTTGTCAAAGTAAATATAAATTAATTATGTCGTTTAGACTAATAAACCTATCTAAAACTATGAACAAAAAATTGACAAACTATTGGCCTTCATTATGTATTAAAAAGACCGTCCCGGCTTTTTCGGCCAGAAATAGACATTTCCGTGTTCAATTTCTCATACTGTTCTATAACTCTAAAGAAAAAGAGAGTTAGGGAAAAGTATGAGAAAAATGAGGAAAGAATGCGTTATCACATGATTTGCGTATTTATTAATTTCTCTCGGAAAATGCTTGGCGCAGAAACTTGAAAATTGGCATAGTAATAAAAATCTTCACATTTCTTTATAGCTGAAAAAAAAATTTGGAATGTAATATTTAAAATACCTTTGAAAAATGCAAAAATATGATGTATATTTAAAAAATTAGGACATCTTGAATCATCGCTATAGTTTTCCTTCAACCTTTGCGTAGAAGCCTAAAGGAAAAGTTAAAAGGGTTTCAATTTTTTTTTCAAAATTTTGGGCCTTTAATATGACCCTAAATTATGATCATAGATCCAGATTAATCCTAAAATCGATATTTCTTCATAATTTCAGCCTGAGTAGATTTGGAAAAAAGGGTCATAATTTTAGGATTAATCTGGATCTATGATCATAATTAAGGGTCATATTAAAGGCCCAAAATTTTGAAAAAAAAATTGAAACCCTTTTAACTAATCCTTTCAAACACACTGTATAAGATCTTTTTAATTATTTTTTCGAATACTTAATTTGCCTCCTAACTAAAATTTCTAAGTAAATATTTTTGAGTGTTAGATATTGGAAATATGCAGGTAAATATGATATATTACTATACTAAATTTCTAGTTTCTATATCAAGCGGTTTCTGAGAAAAAAGGGCTGTGGCAAAGGGATGAACGACAGATGAGTGACTTTATAAGGATTTCATTTTTTTTGAGGTGGGGAACCTGTTATAGATTTTAATTTTCTTTTTAAGGTAGAGACCACTAAAAGAGTTTGAAATATTTCATTAAATAGATGAAGTAATCCATCTGTATTTTATTAAACTTTGATGTTTATTATTTTGTACCAAACCGGGTTTATTCGTGCGTGTGTCTTTTTATCGCAATATTTTCTCGCAAAGTCTTTGAGATAACAAGCCATTCTCTGATACATTTATAAATTCATAACGCATCAAATATACGAAATAAAAAAGAACATATATTTTCACCTTTTTGGTGGTAATTTTCTACAGCCGCAGTTAAAAATTGTTTTTTTCTTAAGTACATAGTATCAAGGAAAGCTAATAAAATTACGAATAAAATATTTATTATTTAAAATAAAAATGCGACCAAATAATTTTCTCAATTAAACATCTTCACCTCACTCTTATATTCAAATAAAAAAATTTAAACAACCAAAAGGGAAAAAAACGCTAAAATTATTTTATTATCAAAACCTCATTAAAAATATAAAATTATTGGGCGGAATTCTAACGAAGGTAGTTTAACCCAGATTTGGTGAGTTTTATTACCGTTAATCGCATACAACGTTCGAGTTATTTCGATAAAACTAAATTTAATTGTATGGCCGTCATTAACTTATTTATCAAATCGTTTAAATTATATGTAGAAATATAACAATATAACTACAAACGTAAAAAGGTACAGTTAAAAGACCTTTCCATTTACTACTCGAGTAAAACTGTAACTAATTGAATTTAGAGTACATAAACGATAAATATTATCACATTTATCGCACCAAATCTTTCATAGAAACGAATAATTATTCCTAGCTTGGCGTTTAAATGTGCTCTCCGTTCGCCATCTTTTCTCTTTATTCTGTTCCAAATTATGAGATGCCGCTACTTTAGTTACTTTATTGTATTCGAATATATTTAAGTTATTTTTATTTATATATTTCTAAATATATCTCTTACGAACTCCCTTCAGTTATATTACATTATTTTAACCAGTATTACATTTTTATCTATTTAGACTTTAACTTATTCATATATGTAGCGAAGTTATTGGCACTTGAACGAACTCTTCCAGCCAACTAAAGCACGAGATGAAAACTTGGTATTGCAGGATACTAAATAATACTATCAGAGAGACATTATAAAATTAGCTATTCACTACAATACAAAATATTGTGAGTCGTCATGGAACGCATGGAAAATGCGAAACATCTAATTTTTTTACTTTGAAATACTTTTATTTGAACGAAATGAAAACAAAAAAACAATATCCAGATATATAAAATTATAAAATATTAATTAAATTTTATAATTTTATTTTTATGAAATAATTTATATACAAAAATATTTTTATCAATCTATTAAAAATATATTTTTAATTTTATATTACCGTTAGATAACAAAACTAGAAGCTGGTCGAATTAACTCGGAATGAGCCAACAAGTCGCAGAGCTGGCCGAATGTCAAATCGCGACTTGCCATCGGAACATTTTAACTCTCACTTAAACGCGCCATTAGATGTTTCACATCAACATTTAATAATATAACTGTGCTATAAAATTAACCTAACAGAATTTAAATTCGCAAATAATTTATGTAACAACATGGATAAGGAAATCAGATAGAATAGGAGGGAAAGGAATTCCATGACAATGGGGAATCGAAACTTGAATAACTTTTTTCAGACAAGTTTTGAAAACATAAATTGACAATGCGTGCCAAATATTAGAATCAAGTTTATTGCAGATTTTATTAGTGTATTAAAAAAAGGAATACTCGCAGAAGGTAACGGTATTTTTAGAAGGAGAGTAAGAAAAGATTCAGAACGTAATCCAAGCTATGAACCCCCAGGGCTTTAAATCTAGATTTTAGATAAGACCTTCTGCAAACTGTATTAAAAGGAAGACATAGAATATGTAAATTGGGCCGACCCATATATTTCCATCTAGTTAAGATGTGACCTACACTCAGAAATATAGTCTCATTTCCTCAGGTCAAACATATGACGGATACTTCCATTTTGTAGGCGTTCTATCATATTCTAATCTCCATAATTAACCAAGAGTGGTAGAAATATTTGAGAATATTGAATTTTAATTGCGATTGAAAACAATCTTGAAAGCGATTTAGACAGTGCAATTGCTGAAAAATAGTTGACTAACTTTATTCACTTCAGGCTGCCAGTTAAGATTTTGTTTAATTCATAGGTATAAATTTACAGGTGAAGAAAATGGAACCGAAATAGCGTTTAACATTGGATACGGAAAATATGATAGGCAAACAGGAAAGAAGCTAATCATAATGGTCTGAGATTTAATTGGGTTAATTAATGAACACTTTTTTAATCCCACTGAAAAATCAATCAGAGATCCGTATTAATATTAGTAATGACGGTTGAAATAGTAAGATATTATGTAAATGTAAATTTGTAGATCATCTGTGTATAAAGATGATTAGAATCATCAAAATGGGATTGATTTTTGAGAACAATGTTTATAAATATTCAAAACAGCAGCGGAGAAAGAGTTCCACCTTGATGTGGAAAAAATTTCCACCAGCCGCCAAGTCCATCTCTTCCAAACAAATATTAGAAGTTTTAACACTTCATGGTTGGCCAAAATAAAATACTTTCTCAGCAATTATTGCACCTTTGTATATCCGGTTTTTATAATTTTGGTCAACATTTTATAAAATAAAGCACAGTAATAATAAATATTTTAAAACCGCCCAAGTGCGTGTCCGAACACACACAACGTGCTAGGGATCCTTAGTTGTCTCTATATTAAAAAATGTAAACGGAACTTCAACTTCATCTATCACATCAAATTGTAAAAGGACAATGCCAGATTTAGTCCTTATTAAAATATACACAAATATAAATGTTGTTGAATTAATTTAAAGAGATTAACTTTTTAATTATAAAATTTAGTTCTCTAGAACTTTTGGTTTATAAAAAATTAAATTTAAACTGTTATTCAATTTCCAGTGAAAAGGCAAAGGTAATTATCAAATTACAAAATTTTCATAGTTGATTTTTGGTAATATACTTGAAAGAAATACTTTATTTTATTCGTTCAAAGATATATTGATTATGCAAGAAAGTTTTATTTTATTGGATGTGTTAATTTTAAGTCTAATTAATTTTATATTTAACCTAATGTTTATACACTATCAATATAGAGAAAGTTACACAACAATTTTAATTTCTGAGTAAGTTAACACTAGATGGTGCTGTATTATTTCGCCACTTCACAAATTAATTTTTGGATAACTTAACACTAAATTTTTTTTTGTGTACTACGCCTTTGCGTTATTTTTTTGCTTATAATATAAACAGTTTTGGTAATCATTATAGCTACGTACCAATACATAAACTAGCGCCTGCTATAGGCTTTACTATATTAAATTAATGTTACAGCAAGTTTCAACTGAAAATAAGATGCAAATGTTTTTGTAGTATAAAATTATTTTAATGTCCCCGAATCTTTTATTAGAAAAAAATAAAAATTTAAATGTACAAAATAAATATTCCCAAATCGGTGAAAAATTCATACAACGACAGGTATTATCGTTTCAAGAACATTTACCTAAAGCTAACGAAACTGTTAGACTTTGACAAACGACGAATGGATGAACATAACGAACTTTTGTAAAAGTATTTTACTAAGAAATCCTAAAAATCGTAACACAAAAAAATCTGACAAACTACATTTATATTTATAGCTGTTCAGAAAACAGTCAAATATTTGGAGTTTTCCCTTTAAACCCTGGTTCATGGTGCGGTTTCTGTTTCGAATCTCGGCGGGATAGGATTTTTTAGCATAATATAATTTTTTTATCAAAAACAAATTATTTTATAAGCCTATCTATATACTTTACTATTACTACTATCTACATACTTTACTATTTTATTATAATGGAATGAGAAATATATATTTGACCTAATTTAAACTTCAAAACAATAATGACAAATTAGCCAATATGACATTAAAGATGCCTCTTATTTTGGACTATACTGCGGAAATATACAGATTGGCAAATATTATAATAATAAAAGAAATAATTTTATAAATGACACTCATAAATACAATGCGAACATGTTCTCCACACAAATTTCGTTATGCGTTATTAATCAAAATAATAGTACGAAAATAATGTTGACCAATAAATCATTTCTTTCCTCAAAACCGCCAAGTATATCTCGACCCTTATAAAACCCACACACTACCCCTTAACGATTTTCCACAACAGCGGCAAACAAGAAATGCGAAGAAAAACACAGCTCGTGACAAACGCGGAGCGTGACCCTGAATGATAACAATCTCAGACAACATATGAGGAGTCATAATGTTCTGATCGTTGTGCGGTGCGAGAGTGGGACTTTGAAATATGAAGCCAATTTACATAACCAAGCGGAGAACGTCATGAACTTCGGACGAAAACAGCGAATTTCCTTATTTTTCTCATTAAATTTAAACTTCTATGGATACAAATGATTTAAATAAAATTATGATTTTAATAACGCTATACAATTATATATTCTAAATGGGACACAGTTTCCAATATACACCATAAATTAAACAACTGATATCGAAGCCATACCCTCATTTCAGCATTCAACGATTACGGACTTTGCACGTTTTCTGATTACGTCTCATACCAAGTAAACCTTTGAATAGAAGTCGATGTACATGTTTCGGCTACCTGAATTTTTTTTTCATTTGTAAACGTTAGACAACCACATAAAATATGGTTACTTCGTTTGCTGTCCTCTTTAGTAGAGCAAAGGAAAAATATCTCTTTGTAATTTCAAATTTTCACGAAACTACATAAAGCAAAATTACTGAATATTTAGGAAAGCCATTCGTGCAATATACCAGTACATTCGGAAGATATAAGAATTGTGTTCCATTTATTTTCACAACCTATCTCGTGGGCATATTGATCTGCCTCTCAGAAGAAACGTTACTTTTACAGAATTTATATTCTAATGGTTAAAACAAAATGTTTTATTTTCTTAATTTTTGTTGTTATTTTAACAAAATAAAAAAAACAGTGGTTAAAGACGAAAGTCTTCCAGTGTGTTGATAGTGATGAAGTGGATCCTTACTATTGGTTTCTTAAAACGACTCCCAATTACTCAGCGTGCTGAGATGCGTGCTTAGATCTCTATCCGAAATACGATCCATAAGGAGGAGATCCATAAGAGAACCAAAATTACCGACATATAGTCTCGTGACTAATTATCTCCGATAACATATGACTGACAATATGGTGAATGTGTAGGCAGATGCACAGTAGGTAGCCCATATAGTGCACAGAATAGACCATTTTTGGAAACAGTTCTAGAATGAGGACCACGTACCGAAAGGCGTAAAGTGGGATATCTCCACGTTAAAAGGACAGATGACCTTGTAAAGGTGATGGCAGTTGGATGCCAGTGGTAAGGATTAATCTCTAGGGAGATCTATAGGGGGGACTTATGTTCAAAAGTGGACATCTTTTTGTTGATAATAGTGATATCGTAGTCATTTTCATTTTCGTGTATTTACGACTAGCATTAGGCGAACCTCATTTTCCATAAGTTTACAAAACAAACAGCCGAGTGCATTTCACACTGAATACAGAACGCTCATAAGATATCCATACTCGTAACCGTAGTGTTTATTTCTTAAAATTGTTGATGGAAGGTAAACGAAATATTTTTGAATGGGAGTTCTGATCAAATGATACGATCGAGAAATTTTGAGATTTTAAAATCCATCATCGAAAAGATGTAGCGAGGAAATATATGACACTTTACATTGGAGCTTAATGTTTGCAAACGGAAGTTCAAAAGGAAAATGTTTAAATCATTTTCATTTTAAAAGACCTGTGTATATCTAATGATACTTCAATTCGATGGAAGGTGCGATGAAAATATACTCTCTTTTTACATCTATAGGTCCATCAAAAAATGTTTTTGAAGTAAAACTTCTTTACGTACGCTTGACTTAGGGAGGAGCTGGTGAATGCGTGACCAGAGCGTTACTAAAAGTGTGATCGGGCGAGGCGAACGGAAGTTGAAAGGGAAATATAAGTTAGTGAAAACAGAAAGAGAGTGAGTTACGTTTCATATATTACTGTAGGGACAAGAGAGATAGGTGCGAGCACACATTTTCTTTCTCTCTTTCTCTCATAGCCAGTGCATGATATATATATATATATATATATATATATATATATATGTATATATATATATATATATGCAAGTTTGCTAGCGTTACGCGAACCGTGATTTTATGATTATTTTGTAATGTCATTTCGTTCTTGAACAATTTTATAAATTATTATTTTGTTCAATATATTAAATATTCTACCTTTAAAGTGAATAAAATTGTAAATTCATTTTAAAGTTCATATTTTGTGAATTTGAAATTTTACTTCAGACGTGTGGTCTAAAGCACACTCGTTTTTTTATATTTGTTTTTTAATTATTACGTATTATATCTACAAGCAAAATTTCATACATATAGGTCTGCACCTGTTAAAATTATAAGTGAATGAAATTTTTGCAAATACAAATGCATTCCTATTCAGGGCTTTACGAAGATTTAAATTGAAATATACAAAGTAGGCCTTCAGTGTCTGTGTTCAAATCTCATCTAAAATTTACATAAACTACTCTAAGGAAAGAATACCCAATTCTTTATAACCTCCTTGTCCTACTTGGGTCACTTGTAATTTTTTATTCTATTTGACATTAATGGTATTTGTACCATCATTTTCATCTATGCAGTTGTTGTGCTTTTTTCTTTTAGTTCCTTACATAAAGGATTTTTTTGCCTGCAATAGACACTATACTAATATTTCTCACGTGACACTTTACGATTAGTTGTAAGAGATTGCTGCATTAAGTGCACTATTCGTATGCCTAGCTTTTTAAGTTTTGATAAAGTTTATTAAAAAAAAGTACTTACATCTTAATGGAAGAGATTAATTTAAACTTGGAAGAGATTCTTCAGGCATTTTTACAAATGAGTTACTTTGAATTAATGCGGACTAGATGTCAAGTTTTCACTTTGAAATTTGTAAGAGAAACCGGTTTGAGGTTTTCAAATATTGTTTATAGATTCTGCTTCCATCTCGCTATTTGAACCGTAACTGTACAATGGCGGTGAGTGTGCTAAGTCAATTTTTCCAAAGTTAACGACCAAACCTTTTAAATTATGAGATCGTTGATATAGCACAGGGTTTAAGATATTCTTCCGTTCATTATGTAAATATCCACTATATTTCAAAGTCACACCTTGGCCATTATAACGAGTAAAGCATTATAACTCTCCATTTGAAGCCTGAGATTATTATCAGTCAGGGTCATGCGCCGAGCTTGACGTATGCTTTTTTCCCTCATTCACTGACGTGAGTGGATTTGTAAAGGTATGGTGATATTACGAGTTTTTTTTTTTTGATAGAAAATATGTCAGCAATTAATATTAAATGATAACACAGAATTAAAAAGTCTAATAACAAAGGGGCGATTTAGTATGTAACATTTGAGAATGATACTTAAATTAAAGAAGAAAGTGGTATTATATTTTATAGAATGAGTTAAAATTAAATGTATAACAATTTTCTTTTTTTTCAAAATTAAAAGCAAACAATTTGGTTATTTTGTTAACAACGTAATATTTAATGTGATATGCAGTATTTTTAAAAAACCGTCATATATATATATATATACATATATATATATATATATATATATATATATATGTATATATATATATATATATATATATATATATATATACATATATATGTATGTATTTATAAAAATTGTAAGAAACTCTTGGTTAGAAATTGTTCGTAGATTTCATAAGTTTGTGTGTCCATCTGTCTGCCCAAGGCTTTGCCTTGCCATTTCTCAATATTTAAACTAAATAAATATTTTATTTAAAAAATTTACATTTTTTTTGCAGTTTTCTGATGGAAAATTAATAGAAGTTAGTAATACAAAGGAAACGTAAATAAAAATCATGTTTAACGAAGTTAGTCCTATAGTTAAGCATTTGAAGTTTTCTTCTTCTCAAATTTTCTCAAAATAAGCTGATATTATTTTTATTTTGGCTTCGCGAGTAACTGTCAATAAAATCTACTCAATCTAGTATGCGACGAAGTAATATGGTTATATCACAATAATTTACACATAACGAACGCTTGGAGACCTTCCATTCACACGATACGCAAAAAGCAAAAACGATTTTTATCGTCATTTTCCACTTAAACCCGTTTCGGTTTTCATTCAGATCAAAATATAAAAAGGCAACCTCGATCGCTCTGAATGGTATGTTAAAGGTCCAACGTCCCCTGATAACTGACAAAGGCCACGAAATTATTCCATATCCTTGTAAAGAAATCTTTCCGAAAAAGGACGAAAAGATGGCATCTCAGGTGTCTGATCGTAATTGGCCCTTAGTATTATTAAGTGAAGATGTCGTGAAGGAGTCTAAGGCATTTTTCCCTCTGGTCTTTCACACATTTATCATATCATTGTAGGTTTTTGCCATTCATTTCAACATTTTGAGTATAGATAAGATTCGTAATCATCTCTATATATTTTAAGTGGATGCATATGTAGCACCCAAATTTCATTATCACATTCCAATTTCACAAGCGTTGATAGGCCTATATATATATATATATATATATATATATATATATATATATATATATATATATATATATATATATATATATATATATATATATATATATATATATATGTATATATATATATATATATATATATATATATATATATATATGTATATATATATATATATATATATATATATATATATATATACCGCGTAAAATGTGATTCTTAAAAAAATTCATTAAAAATTCATCTTACAACCGATATATATCAACGATACATAATTAAAATATAATAATAATTAAATTAATATACATAATTAAATATAATTTTTGGAAAAAAGGAAAACTCTATAGACTATATTCAAACCTATGTGCCCATGATGTTAACGAACGTGAAAAGTCATTTTATTGGGAGAAATATTTATTTGAGAAACAGTTCATTGTTATCTATGTTCACAAATTGATTAGTAGAAGAATTAATTAGTTTTATTATTTTTATTTAAAAAAAAAACAAGAATAATGTCGTAACTATATTCCAATACGTATCCATCATGATGTACGAACATAAAACTAATGTTATTACGATAAATATTTATTTAAGAAAAAATTCATTCTGTTTTGGTACACTCATTAACGAAAATCTCGGTAATTAATTAAATAATATTTGTTTTTTGTCATAAAGTATAGGTCACAAAACTAGGTAACGCATACGCCAACAAAACTAGGTAATAATACATATTGCGTTAATTTACCTAGTTTAGTGATGAGTTTTTGCTATAAGATGATATATGAGTATTTGTATAAGAATATTTAATTCAAATTTTAATAACAAAACTAATTAAGTTTATAATAGGATTCAATTAGATGGAGATGTATTTTATTTTTGCTTTTTAAGAAGTTCTTCCACAATTCAAAGTCCCAAAGTAACGTAGATTTTTTAATTACTTGAAAGGAAAATAGTCGTACTTTATACACTGTTTTCGTTCCTAATTTTATCTCAGCAATTTAAACAATATAGGTAAACGGAACTTTACGAAATTCCTTTTTCCGACTGACATTTACTACTATGTATTGTCTGTTTCCATGGTCTACTCTTTTTTTTTCCACTATAAGTCAAAGTATTGGAAATATTGTCCTGACATAGCCAGCAGATTGATATACCCAGCAAGCCCAGGAAAAAAATGTTGATCTGTTTTTAATTTATAATTCAACGCAAGTATAACATAAAGTCTTTACTCAATGAAAGACTTTGGACAACATAAAACTAAGAATATATCTAAAAAAAATTGATGGCAAATGTTAGTTGGAAGGATTTCTAATTCTTTTTTAAATATGTGCCAATGGAATATATAGCAGGCAATATATTTCACAGATACATATTTTATATTCTGAAAATTTTAAATTTTGTAAATAATTTAGTAGAATTACTATTTACAATTAAATGTTTCTTAATTTTTAAATGTTTACAGAACCCTTATAGTGCGACTTCCACTTAAGCTTGACAAGTTTTTTTAGAGTTCCGTAACTCAGAATTAAATAAAACCGAAAGCTCATAGGGTCACTTTGTCGTCCGTTGGTTTGTATGTCTGTCAAAATACACTTTCTCAAGAAAGACCAGAGGTATCCAGTTAAAATAAAAAATTCAATCTTCTAACACGATGTGATAGTAAATACAACTTTCAAACATCACGTTTAAACAACACTTTGATACGTGTAATAAACATTCAATGTTTTCATCATTGAGTTATAAACTTGGTATTGTAGAGGTAAACTTTGCTTCATTCAGTGTAAAATTTTAAACTTTTGCTGATAGTTTAATAGATCTTGAAGATTAATATACGAATTGGTGGATGGAAAATGTTTTTATATATATATCAAACTAAAGTTGCAAAATTTAATTTTATATTGCAGCGACATTTTAGTAAACTTACTTTATCGGATATAAATATATTGGCAAATTTGTTTGCGAGCTATTGTTACTATCTAATACATTTAAACCCATTAATTGCAAAATTTTTATGGTTTCAGCAGATATGTTGGCACACTTATTTCTCCTATTTTTATTAAATAGTTAGAAAACGCGGAAAAATAATCTTAAATTGAATATCAGTAATTTAAATGATTGTTTTTTTAAGAAATTGTACCCTGTAAATTGTGTAAGCATTGTATTGTGTCAATACCAGTCAATACCAAATTCATTTTGGTATTGACTGGTATTGACACAACACAATGCTTACACAATTTGTTACACAATTCCATTTCTTTTGTTACTCAATTCAGTTAATCAATTTGTTACACAATTCCATTTCTTTTGTTACTCAATTCAGTTAATCAATTTGTTACACAATTCCATTTCTTTTGTTACTCAATTCAATTAATCAATTTGTTACTCAATTCCATTTCTTTTGTTACTCAATTCAGTTAATCAATTTGTTACACAATTTCATTTCTTTTGTTACTCAATTCAGTTAAACAATTTGTTACACAATTCCATTTCTTTTGTTACTCAATTCAGTTAATCAATTTGTTACACAATTCCATTTCTTTGCTTACACAATTCCAATTCAGTCAATACCAAAGTGAACTCGAAAGATACTTCATGTCAACGTAAAATTTTGGAATTTGTTACGAAAGAGGGACTCATAGCATAAGTAGAGGAAAACATCTGAAAATCATTAATTTTGAAATTATAATTTTTTTTAATTTTCCTATTTTCGTTCTGTTTTTCGTAAAATATACAAGTAAATAACACTTATTTATAAATTATTACTGTACTGAATCTGGTGAGACTTTTTACCTCCAAATAATATGGATAATCATTTCATCATTCACCATTATTAATCCCTCTTTTTACCATTCACAATGGTCTCAATTTCGTTAGGAAATTGAGACCATTGTGAATGGTCACTCCAATATAAATCGCACGAAAATGACTTAACTGATTTATCAAATACCTCACAGTTTAAAATACTATTACATTCTTATGATCTAAAACAGTTCCGTTGAACGATGATGGATAACGTTCATGTTATATATCAATTTGAATCAGGGTCAAAAACTACAATCTACACGTGGATAGAATTACGTCTACAAATGGTTTCCTTAGGAACGGTCAACAGATTTTCAGTTTCACCTCTCGTCTATTTTTTATTCGTTTTTTTCCAAAATATTCATTTCATCTTACACACAAAAGCTTCATCTTACTGATACCGCCTTGAATTATTCATTATTTGTATCTTCAGAAACAACTATGCTGAGATTGTTTATGTGTGAACTCAGGTGATTGCCTAAACCGATACAGCGCTCGTACAAAGCAATTTAGAGTACGTTATTCTTTCATATTTCTTAAAAAGCTCTAAGCAACTTAGGGTAATAAATATATTAATTTTTAAAAGTGCTGTTTTCTAGTGGTTTAGTTTAGTTTATTTCGTACTTACTGAGATATTTCAGTTTTACAGTATACTCCAGTTGCTATAAAATATCTGCATTTTATATTTATGGTTTCAGTAACTCTGAAAAAAAACGTCAATCACCAATATTTTATTTTTGGTTTCAAGTTTTGTTTCTTATACTATTTTTTTATTTGTAGGATAGACTTTTCAACTTTTTCATAAGTTTATAATATGATTCAACTGGATGAGCTATATTATATTTTTATTTTTTAAAATTTGTTTGCAATTCAAAGTGCCAAACTAAAAGTGAATTTTTATAGAAAATATATAATAATATAATATGAGTTATAATAATATATATATTTTATCCTCACGTACCCAATGGATTCATATATCCTGCAGACACAGCAGAAAAATTTGCTGTGTCCTTAATTTGTAATTTAACATAAGTAAAACCTCGTGTGAGAGCAAGTTTTTACTGAATAGAAAACTGAATAGACTAGTAGTGACAAGCGCCAATTCGAAAAATAAATTTCCAAAAAAAAATTTGGAACCTAATTACGAGTTTGAAAAATAGTGTCATAGTAATTATGAATAACGTATTACAAGATTTTGCGATTTAGGAGTTTTAAGGAAAAACTAATAAGTTAATTAATATATTTTAGGGTTTCTTCCTCAAAATGAAAACAAAAAATAGAACTCTTATTACATAATTTCGTTGCATATCTGTACGTCTGTACGTCTATTTGAAAAGTATTTCTTTTTAATTTTTACCACAGACTTAGTCACTGATCAGCAAAATCTATAGGGTGCTTCCAGTCGACTTACAATCTTGGGACTCAACATAATGAGAGATCTTGTATCACACGTAAATGAAAAAATACAAAAATAAATTATTTGTAAATCTATGTGGAATTATATTTTTTTTTAATATGCACCTCTAAAAGATATAGCAGCCAATGTTTCTATATTTATGCCATAGTCTTACTCACAAATTATCAAAACCCATAAGTTAGATCCAGTTGAGTTAGTACAATCTCGAAAGTCGGCTTAGTGGGAGAGCTATCAGTGTACTATAAGACCATAAAGCAAAAATTCAAAACAACTGATTTCTAATTCAATGTGGAATTGTTTTTTTTATTTTAAATATGCACTTATGAAATATATAATATATTTACGTTCTGGAAAATTTTAATTTTGTAAATTATTTTATGGAAATTCTATTTATTTGTGTATAAATTTCTAAATGAGTACAGAATACCCATACTACGAGTTTTATTGGTGCTTACCAGGTTTTTTAGGATTTGACAACTCAGAATGAAAAAACGGAACCCCTTTAGGGTCACTTTATTGTCCGTTTGTATGTCCATCACAATGCGTTTTCTCAAGACAGGAAAGAGGTACGCAGGTTAAATAAAAAATTCAAGCTTCTGATTCAATGTAATAAAAAAACGAATGCGCTTTAGACCACACGACTGAAGTAAAACTTAAAATTCACAAAATATGAACTTTAAAATGAATTTACAATTTTATTCACTTTAAATGTAGATTATTTAATGTATTGAACAAAATAATAATTTATAAAATTATTCAAGAACGAAATTAAATTACAAAATAATAAAAAAATCACCGTTCACGTAACGCTATCAAACTCGCATATATATATATATATATATATATATATATATATATATATATATATATATTTCATCCACTCGCTATGAGAGGAAGAGAGAAAAAAAATGTGGGCGCGCACTGCTCTCTCTTGCTCCTACAGTGTGATACAGACAATAGGCTTGCACTGTGTCTTAGATATACGAAACATAACTGGCTATGAGAGAAAGAGAGAAAGAAAATGTGTGCTCGCACCTCTCTCTCTTGTCCCTACAGTAATATACGAAACGTAACTCTCTCTCTCTCTCTCTCTTTCTGTCTTAACTAACTTATATCTCCCTCTCAACTTCCGTTTGCCTCGCCCGATCACACTTTTCGTAACGCTCTCGTCACGCATTCACCAGCTTACTCCCCAAGTCAAGCATACGTAAAGAAGTTTCACTTCAAAAATGCGGACATTCCGATATCAAGTTAAACGTTCCTGCAATATATCATTTTGATATTATTCAAATATCACTTTTACTGAATCATTAAAACTCTAAGGGTACTCACGGCAGATACGAAGGAGACTCGTAGCACTAGTGAAGAAACAACTAAAAATGATTAAAGAATCATTTTAATTTTTTTATTTTTCGATTTTTGTTCTTTTTTTTTATTTGTAAAATATACAAAAAAACCAAAGGCCCATGAATTTTCAATGTACTGAACTGGCAAAATTTTTTACCCCAAAATAGTTTATTACTCACTATTATTAATCGTCGCTTTTTACTATCTACAATGGTCCCAATTTCCTAACTCAGTACAATAGAACCCGCATGAAAATGCCTCAATTGATTTTCCAAATCCCACTACTGTTTATTTTCACGGTTTAACCCTTTTAGTGCCATGGTTTTTCACTTATATATACTTAAAAATTCCAAAGAAATCTTTAGTTTTTAATGCCATTTACCCTTGTCTCGAAAAAAAAATGTATCTCTTTCGAAAACTATCAAATTTTAATAATTTTTTCGGTGCTTTCTTAATAAAAACTTGCACAAGGATAATAGAAAATTATGGAAATAAATATTGTGAACAAAAATTGTAACAAAAACTGAATCAATCACGTATTTTCGCAGTCCGGTACATCCTTCGTATCAGCAAAATAATTGTTATCGTCACTATTATCACTATCACTCAAAATTTGCATTAAGCCAAATTGTGAGCGCACCACAATGTCACTCCCACTATCACTTTCTTCACAACTTGAAAAACGATCATTTTTACTCGAATTATTTTCGTATTCCGACATTATGCGTTAAACATTTTCTTTTCCTGGATCCTTTTTATTTTGTAATTACTAATAATATTATAATTTGAACTTTATGTAACACGTAGAGAGGTAAAAATTAACGATGCGTGCGTGCGACCTCCCCTACCGCACGCTAAACAGCAACTGATTTCGCGAGCGCCATCGCGCTCGTGGCAAATTTAGTTAGTACGCACACGAGCGCAATGGCGCTCGTCGGCACTCAAATGGTTAAAATACTGTCACAGTCTTTTGACTTAAAAAGACAGTTTAATTGAACAATGATGGGTAACCTCCCTTTTTACACATAAATTTGAATCGTGGCCAAAAACCACATTCTGCACGTGGACAGAATTACATCTACAAATGTTTGCTTAGGAACGGTCAACATATTTTCAGTTTCTCGTCTCGGTTATTTTTTATTAATTTTTTTTGCCAAAATATTCATTTCATTTTACACACAAAGGCTTCATCTTACTGATACCGGCCTGAATTATTCATTATTTACATCTTCAGAAACAACTCTACCGAGATTGTTTATGTGTATAAGAAACTTAAGTGTTTGCTTAGGTCGATATAGCGTTCGTACAAAGCAATTTAAAGTACATTATTCTTTCATATTTCTTAAAAAAATTGTAAGCAATTTACGATAATAGATATATTTATTGTTAAAAGTGCTTTTGCCTAGTAGTTTAATATATCGTATTTATCGAGTCACTTCGGTTTCATAATATACTTCGGTTTATACATATGTTGAATATCTGCATTATATAGTTATGTTTCAGGAATTCCTAAGAAAATAAAGGTCGATAACCAATATTTAATTTTTAACTGTTGAACGTTATTGATATGAAACATCTAATGGCGCGTTTGGATAGGTGTTATAACGTTCTGATTCTCTTCCGTTCTCTTTCCGACTTAATGCTTTCTTTTCTTTTCTTTGCTATACAACACACACGTAACTTTACGTGTGTGTTAGTCTATTAGCATTGTTTCTTTACTAACGCTTTACTCGTTTACATCGGTGTATTGAATTAAACTGTCTTAACACGATAAAAACCTTTATTCATTTTAAATATGATTTACAGAGATAGTAAAAGAATGTATTTTCAATATATTATTAGGAAATATTTCTGTGATAAATTATTCACGAAAAATTAAGTTAACATTTTATTATTAACAACTATATGAATATTTTTTTTTTGTTTTCATTTCGTTCACATAAAAATATAAAAAGATTTATAAGTTTAACATCTACCAGGTGTCCCATAACGGCTCACATTTTTTTTATTACTTTACTCATAGGACATAAAAACTCATAATTTTACAAATAAAGTAATGAAAAGAAACAATATCACTTCGAGATTATATTTAAATATTTTACAAATGATTTTCCAAATCAGTTTAAAACAAGTACGGTATGAATGAAATTATTTGTAAGTTGACAGTACTTTTCAGTGCACACATAACCACTACCCAACTGTAAATATATTTCTTAAATAATCTACTTAAAATAATAAGCCTAAAGCTAATAGTAATTTTAAGAAAAGACAAAGAATTCGTATAGAACCACAGATAAGTTCAAATTTCGCAAAAATTTCACAAAATATTATTCTATTTTTATTTCATAAATTCTTATACCGAATCCACTATCCCAATTAATTTTCTGTATTTTTAAAATTTTATATCGGAAAAACATTTTAATAATTCATATTGATAGTGATGTTTGTTTGTAAAAATAATAGTTGTAATCGCCTTAATTGAGCAATAAGAGTTATCTTGCAGATTAGGCGTCCAATAATTTTCGTCTGGATAATTTTCTAGCCATCCACTATCAAGCTCAGGGATCCACTATCAAGCTCAGACATCCAATAATTTCCGTCTACGTTATTTTCTTATATCTCTATCAGTTTATTTTTTGATAATTCCAATACTAATGAAGTTGGATTACTCGAAACAATTTAATTTTAAAGTGTTCATCGAAAGCTATTTTCCAGATTCTTATATTTTTTCGTTTGAAAATGAGAGTGGGAAAATACATTGAACATGGACTGAAGCTTAATATTTATTAAATGGAGCTTAAAATGGAAAGCTGTAAATCGAACTTAAATTTCATTTTTAAATGACTACCAATGATTGAATTGGGATATTTGTCTAAAGAATATACATGCACCTAAGTTGGAAACTGTGAAAATACGTTCAACGGATTCAGTCGAATGGACGCAAAAACGGACATAACGAAATTAAAAATGTTGTTTGAGTGCGGAATAAATTTGAAGAGAATCAATTTGAAATTGAAAAAGAAATCAGATAAATTAATTTTGTTTAAAAAAAAACAAGAAATAAACTCTTCTTAATATTTTGTTCCCAAATCCAAAATCTCCATAAAGGAATATTGTGAAACTTTATTACTTTTTTTTTCTCTGGATATTCAAGGAAAAATATGAAAAATCATTATTTTAATTAAATTCCTAAACATTTAGGTTTTTATAAGGAGGCAAAATATTTTTTTTTTCATTTTTAATACTGATTGATTTACAGTTTGGAAAATTTAAAACCACCTATTATTAAATCTAAATTTAAATTTACGTAATTAACTTGCATTCACCATTAATCCAGACCCAATCTGGAAAACATTATGTTAATGAAAAAATTTATTTGCATTCACCATTAAACCAGATCCAATCTGGAAAAAAATAATAATATTTTTTTTCCAAGTCTATTCTAAAATGGCTAAAAATTATAAAAATAACATATAACCTGAAACATGTTGATGCTAGTAAGTAACGTGAGTGTACGTATATATACGAGTATACACAGCTGACGATTAAGTAGCTCCTATAGCTAGCTTTCCCTACCACCGAAATTGGGCTTGATTCGTGCTATTATTTATGTAATTGGCAAACAATGGAGAACACAATACAGCCATTGTAATCCGCGACGCAACAATGACGCACGTGATTAATTACTTGACGCCCAATTTGATATATCCGAATATTTTCCTCATTTTTACTGAAAAGCTGTAGGAAATTCGCTGGCCGACTGTTTATCCCACACATTACACGCACGTGATTTTTTCAAAAATTGGTAGACAAAAGATATTCCGGCAATTGCAAAGAAAATTGGAGTGATAATTAATTAATAATATTTTCATACACTAATTTTATCGTAATGCATTTATCAGACAAATAAATGATATTGTTCTATAGTTAACTTTTTTTAAATCGACCTATCGAGATTGCAAATATAGACATCAAAATATATGTTTTATGATTTTATTAATATGTTAAAATAAGATCCAAATATGAGAGATTTTATTTATTTTAGTCTATGTGCATATAAAACCAATTACTTCCCGCTAACTGACTGACTGATTCACGAAATTTACAGAACTATAAAGCCTGTAAATATGAAACTCGGCACTCGAATTTGGCATTAGCTTCTAGGTGCTCCCTCAGGGGAATTCACAGTGAAAATTAAGGTGAAAAATCTTGGGGAAATTTCGAAATAATCGAAGTTCGCGACCAGGAAATTTGCATTTTGACTGTAATATAGAAATAAGAAAAGGCACCTATTGCAGCATTTTTGGAAGATAGTCAACCAAAAATTTTCAACGACTTAGCTTATTTCAGTGTTAAGTCTCCAATTATAAGCAAAGTATAATCTTGTTATGTGGCTCTACACTCTTTTATGTCAATCATAAACACCGAAACGAAATTTTTATAAATTATGATTTTTTATAATTTATTATTTTTATATATTATTATGAAAGTTACCAAAAAGTTTTACTTTGAAAGCAGCAAGACTTGTATTTAATTGCAGAATTGGACAAATGTAAGTGATTTGTATGTACACCACAAAAAATTATAAACGTCACAGAATGTAATGAAGTTATCTTACGAGTAAATATGACATAATTTTTTAAAACAATTAACCAATGCATCGTTTTCGCGAATTATTTGTATGCACTGGCTTTTCGACCGGAAGAACCCCACAGATTTTGATGATAAGTGAACAACACTTTTGAAGGAAAAAATATATACTTGTAAGGGTCATACCTTTGTATTAAAAGAAAGTAACGAAAAAACTTTAAATTAATTTAAAGCTGTTTAAGGCTATAGACCTCAGGACCCTTAATAAAATATTGAAGTTAGTAATTTCTTGTTATCCAAAGCACTTTCTAAGAAGAAAGGTTCTAACAGACAGACTAAGAACCCAATAATAATCCTGTAAGAGATCCGTTTTTTTTCATTTTCAAGGACGGGACCCTAAAAGTAATGTTAATTAAACGTTAATTTATTAACAGAGGGCGCTGCTGGCATTTGGCACATTTCCTGTAGTTGAGTATATACACTGATAGTATGTAATATGATAATTTCATAGATCTACCAACTATACAAAATACTTCAAAAATTAACTAGAGCCAACATATTGTCATTGAATCGATTCTTAAAGTTAATAAATATTTTTAGTAGAATCATTTGAAAATTTGTAGATAATATAAATTTAAAGCTAGCAAAAATAATTAGACAGATGTATCGAAACAACTGCTTCCTACTGTTTATACTTATCTTACATTTAATATATCAATAAATCGTGTGGGTCGATGTTCCATTCGCATTTTGTATATTGAGCTCATCCCTACATACAAAAGATCTGAACCGCCCCATGAAAGACACTCTCCGCAATCACAAAGGCTTCACCAACCAAATACAGCATCCCTTTCGACATTCACCCACAAGATTAAAAGAGCCTGTGACAACAAATAGCCATCTCTATACTTATACAAGCGGAATGAATTCCAAGGATTTGGTCTGCAAGTTTTAAAATGCAGTAAATATTGTAAAACGATTATTTCTTTATAACCGATCCATGAGTCATCATCCCTCATAGGATTAAAATACATGTATACATAGAATAGATGAAATGCATATAGTTCTTTAAGGGTATTTATTTATGATTAAGCTACAATGTAAATTGATTAATTGTCTCCAATTGTTTATGCCTTTATCTCCAGTAATATACATCTTGATTACAGTTAATATTGTAAAACGATTATTTCTTTATAACCGATCAATGAGTCGTCATCTCCATTGGATTAAAGTACGTGTATACATATAATAGATAAAATGCATATAGCTCTTTAAAGGAATCTATTTATGATTAAGGTACTACGCAAGTTGATCAATTGTCATCCTATTTTTATACCTTTACCACCAGTCATATACATTTTCATTACAGTTAATATTGTAAAACGATAATTTCTTTATAACAGACCAATGAATCATTATCTCTCATAGGATTAAAATACGTGTATAAATAGAATAGATGAAATGCATATAGCTCTTTAAGGATATTTATTTATGATTAAGGTACTACGGAAATTGATAAATTGTCATTCGATTTTTTATACCTTTATCACCAGTCATATGCATCTTCACTACAGTTAATATTGTAAAACGATTATTTCTTTATAACAGACCAATGAGTCATCATCTCTCATAGGATTTAACTACGTATACACATAGAACAGATGAAATACATATAGCTCTTTAAAGGTATTTATTTACGATTAAGGTACTACGGAAATTGATCAACTGTCATCCAATTTTTTATGCCTTTATCACCAGTAATATACATCTTCATTACAGTAAATATTGTAAATTTTTTTTATTTCTTTATAACCGACCAATGGGTCATCATCTGTCATAGGAATAAAGTACGTGTATACAAAGAATAGATCAAATACACATAGCTCTTTAAATGCATTTATTTGTGATTAAACTACTATGGAAATTGATCAATTGTGATCTGATTTTTTATCAACAATTTAATCTTCAACGTATTACTCTTTCAAAAGTTTGTATCGTTGTAAAAAAAATTATATTATTTACGTCGAAGGAATGACACATTTATTTTATTTGCAAATTGTCTTTTAGTTTTAAATATCCTTGGCTAGCTTAAAAAGTTTTTCAAAAAATTATTATATGTCAATAGTTTTAAAATAAATTGGTAATTTTCACATGTTATGAATAGGAACGCCCCGGTATGGAAATAAGGAAATGAATTTCAAACGAATCGGAAAGGACAATATACTCATATATCTATAGACATAAACATTACTAGCGTGACCCGTGCGAAGTCTTCGCATTATTTATTCCATTATAAAGCTCAGATGACAGATCAAACAAATATTTTACTAAAATTGACATATAAAATCTATATATTGACATATAAAATCTATAAAAAGTATCAAAAGCATTGAGCTAAAGCGCCACTTTATTTATACGTGAGTGGATTTGAAATTAAACAAAAATTTTACCGACCGCCAATCATATTGACGTTGAGCCGTTAGATGGCAGCATTGCTGTTTTGTGTATATAATTTTAATAATTAATTAATTTGCAAAAACAATAGCAATAATAAATTTTTTAGTTGTGGATGCCGGTAGAGCAAGTAATTATCTATAAAATGATATATAATTTATATGGATTAGTTGTGAGGTTTTTTCTAAAAAGGGAGAGTAACATCTTAACCTTAGCGTATTAATATATATGATGATGATGGTGATGATGATGATGATAATAAATAAATGAGGTGAAAAACACACTACACAAAAATTCCATCAAAATTAAATTTTCCAATATAAGAGTTATGGAAATCAAAGGATCGTATCGACTTAATATTGTAAATTTGATATAAAAAAAATTTTAGAAATATAAATAAATATGAATTTATTAAGTGCATATATTTTTAATATTACTTTTCTATTTTGTGGTCGTATTGAGTTCATTGAAAAAGATCTATTTTTTTAGGTAAAATTGGGTATTATTAAAGTAAACAAATCTCGATCAATCATCAAGTACAAAGAGAAATGTCTCATACAACTAACATTTTATACGCAAATCTAAATGTTTAAATAATGTAACCATAGCAACAACAGCAATACGATAGCCATTTTTACTGCATGCGCATTGGTTGTATACTCCTTTGACTGAATTCTCGCCAATGACATTTAAGTATTAAGAAACAGTTTTTTGGTCAAATCTCCAAAACTGTTTTTCGGATTGAACCAAAAGAAGAGATGGTAATATACTTATCAAAACAAAGATCGTGAATATAAACTATCTGGATTCTTGTTAAATAAGGATATCATAATAGCATAATTTCTGTATTTTTCTATCAGTCTATCACAGTAAAATGTACCTAAAGTTGTTTTATATGGATTTCGATATTTTTTTTCTAAATATACATAATAGGTATTATCATATCGATTGTTTTTCTAATACAAAAAATGAAAGTTATTAAACTACTCACAAATATTATTGTTATTTTCCACCTTACAAGTACATTGCCCAGTATATCATTCACAGGCGAAAACATATTGTGAATATCTCAAAAATTAGGAAATCTAGAATCATCGCTTTGGTTTTCCAATCAACTTTAAGAAAATTTCTAGTAACATTGTTTTTTCCTAATTTCACAATTTTTTCATAATTAATTTATTTTAAAAAGCAAAATTTGAACTAAACAAACAGCGTTATGTAAAAAGCGTTTTTATTAAAACCACAAGAAATGTGAGAAAAAAAAATTCTTAGGGAAATGTAGAATGTTCCTACATTAACCAATTAATAAAACTTGGCTAATTTTTTTAAATTCAAGTATTGAATATGTGTGTATATATACAGTATATGTGATATTTAAACATAAAATGGATCAAGATGAACTCCGCGGTCCGACGCATCAGATCCGCTGTTAAACTCACTCGTCTGTACTAGAAGCCTATTTAAAACATATCTCCTGGTTTGCGTAGCCAACATTGGTTTGTACGTTTAAAATAATCATTTTTTCAACCGTTTCCTTTGAAGATTAACCAGAGGGCGTTGCGTCAAAACGACAAGGATATTCAAAGAAAGTTTTCCCGGAAAATAAGATGTTCGATGGGCGTCGCTAATCTGTTCAGGGTTCAGAGTTGAACGTTAGCTCGCGGGGAAATTGTGTGAAAATGTTTTCGGGCGTGTGTTTGTGAAATTGTAACGCATTGTATTTTTTTTCTTTTCATAGGCGATACGGAAAGTGGATGGGCTGGCGGCGAAAAGAATTTGGAAGACAGAAAGCTTTCCTTTCGAAATAAGCTTTATTATGAACCGCTCGAAATCTTGTTAAAGCTCCTTGAAGTTTGACGATGTTTTCTTTCCACTATGTACGTGCATATATTCATTATCCTAAACATGTTATTTTTTTCTATTAATACCCACTTACATTATATGCTATTGTGCTGTGAAATGAGTTGAAATGGGGTACAGAAAATACCCCGGTCGGCATATATTAATACATAATTCGGAGAAATGTCTCGTAGAGTTATATATTTTTTCTATTTAGTATTCCATATTATCTCCACCCGCTTACTTTTTTGATTACATTCGTTCTTCTCTTTTTTTTTAATCTACGTATTTTATACATATTATATTCCTATTCCAACTAACCATAGTAATAATATTTAATAATTGCTGCTTTGTGGTTACCTCTAAGAAATGACCTTCGTAATCATGCTTGTCGTAATTTTTTTAGGTTATGACTAATTTTGTAGGTAAATCCTAAACAATATTTTAAAAATCAAAGGGATTTTGTTTGTTTGATTGCTTATTTGCTTGATATCTAATAGGTTTTTAAATAATAAAGAGATTTTTATTAAATATTGCATACTAATAGAATGTATTGCACACTAATGTACAGGATATATCCTAGCCAATAAATATATATATATATATATATATATATATATATATATATATATATATATATATATACATATATATCTATAAATTTCAACCATTGTTTTAATCGTCTATATTATTATTCACAGATGTTTATATTGTAAACAGCGCCATCTATTGACGATCTGTTTAACTAAATATTACATATTTCTCCACTTACTTAGTTATTCTAGATATTCTTAATAGATATTATTATTAAATATTTATTGCGCTAGAAGTTTCATATGATAAATAAAAAAAATTTCTTCAAACATGGCACGGAAAATTCGATGCACGAGCCTACTCTGTGTAAACCCTTTTACTAAAGAAAATACCTTTTATTTACTTATTTCCATATAATATTATCATTCAAAGACTGGCGACTGGGCCAACTAGTATATTTATATATATTTAACCCGAGATATATTAAGTTGACTAGTAAGTTTTTAGCCACTATTTCGGGACATTTCTAGAAAGATTGTCCAAACTTCAAGAAAGTTTTACTATAAAGTATAAATACGCCAAAGTGCAGTCAGTTGACAACAGTCAGCGCGGAAACTTTAAATAATGGATTATAATCAAATACGGATTCTATTAATTTACGAATTTCGTCTGGGTCCCAATGCAAAGACCGCCACAAATAATGTATGCCATGCGATGGACGAATCGACGGTGTCTTACGTGATGGAAAAGATTAGGTTTAAAAATTTCAGGAACAAGGACTACGATCTTGAGGACAAACCCCGTACCGAACGTCCTGTTAAATTGGACGTTCAGCGGCTACGACGCCTAATTGAAGAGGATTTTCAGCTGATCATTCGTCAATTGGCATATGAGCTACATTGCAGTCAAGGCACTATAGAAACACATTCGCATGAATTGGGAAAAGTTTCAAAATACGGTGTTTGGATACCCCACAAGTTGTCATCGTGTCACCTTTGGTGCAGAGTTGATACTTGTAGAAGTTAGGTTTCAATGTCAATACAATAGTTATTGACATTGAAACCTAACTTCTACAAGTATAGTTATTGACATTGAAACCTAACTTCTAAAAGTAACTTCGACTGGCTGAAACAGTTAGTAACTGGCGATATAAAGTGGGTTATATACAATAACCATACACGCAAACGTCAATGGCTGGGTGTCAGAGAAACAGTAGTTTCAGTATCCGTACCTGAAGTTAGTGCCAAAAAGGTGATGCTCAACTGCTCGTGGAATATAAAAAATATTATTCATTGGAAGTTGCTCCCAGCGGGATCTACAATTATTGCAGATATTTACTGTGAACAATTGAACAAGCCGATCGGCTACTTCCAATTCCCTAAAAACCTTGAAAATTGTAAAATATAACAAAATAATTAGAAAATGGTGGGATTTTGCCGAAAAGTTTAGAATTGGGAAGATACAATTGCGATTACTTTGCGATAATTTGTATGAAGATACATTGATAACTTTGTTCTAATTTGTATTTAACTAATTATCATATCTTACCTTAATTATATTGTTAATTAAAAAATTATATTCTACATAATTTGAGGTATTATCACTTATCTCTTCCACATTAATTTTAAAAAAATAAATGAAATTTAAGTAAAATATTGATATAAAAATATGTGTCAAGTTCTCGTTGGACTATTTAGTCAGTAACAAAAATGGTTAAAGTAGAAGCTTCGTGGAAATAATTTTCTGTATAAGTTGTAATTCAAAATTAAACATAGGGTAGAGAGGGGCTAGTTGAACAATACTAAGATAGGGGAAAGTTCGGCAATCATGATATATTGAAAACTGAGCATCGGACAAAGTACGTAAAATTAAGGAAATAGCGGTACGGTAGGGGGAAGAAAAGTGTGTCGATTATTTTAATTTGGCAGCCAAAAACAAAATAAAAGTTTTCACGTATTTTTCTCTTAACATTGTGCAAAAGTAATAACGGCAAAGAGGTCAGTGTTAATACTTAGTAAATTTAATTATCCACAATTAAATGAAACTACGTGATGTAATATTATTTCTACCTTGTTTAAGTTCTTTAAAGAAAGTAGAAATAATACTACATCACGTAGTTTCATTTAATTATGAATAATGAATTTCTACAAAATTAACGCCAAATATATTCAAAATTTAATCATGTTTTCCCTTTTTATTCTTATTAAAATCCAACTACCGTCTCCGTTTTTTCATATCCTATATTTCATTTTTAAAAAACACACACAGTACAGAAAAATATTTTTAAATATGCGCCTGTGAAAGACAAAGAAGGCAATATTTTTCGTTTAAAAAAATTAAAATTTTGTAAATAGTTTAATAGGAATATGATGTACTGTTAAATGTTTATAAATGCCTAAATGTGTATCCTCGTGGTGCGGGTTCCACTCGTGTTCGACAGGTTTTATATTGAGAAAGTAAGACCTAATATCATTGCGATGAGTGTTTAAATTAAAAATATATTAATTTTATTAGAGCATGTTATTTGAATATAAATTGGTTAAATTTAAGGCATCCAAATTTAATTATTTGATATATATTACCTTACTAACTTACCTCACAATAGGGTTAGATTAAGCAAGTCGGACCTCCATTACTATAAGGCAATTTCCTTTCAAATAAAATAAAAATAGAATATGTGCTTAAAGACGTTTCTTCTAAAATTTCCTATCTACCAGTGTAGGTATAAATAAATCAAAGTACTGTTTGGAAACAGCGGTACAATAAGTAATAACTTACTCAATTAGCCCCTTCCCACTCCATGACAGAGATAATTATGACGGAGACGAGTTTATTACGCCTAGTAACTATTTCAATATTTCTGATTCCAAAAAATAAGTTTATGCTTCAATTGAAGCTAAGTATGAAAAATTTCACAAACTTCAAACCACGGTACTAAATTGAAAGTATATTCAACTTCGTACTTATAAAATTTGTAATTACGAGAGTTATGTGGAAAATGAACTTAATTTGTAGCACCTAGTAGCTATTCTACAATTTTAGATACCCAAAAGAAGTTTGTGCTTCAAGTCAATATGTCCTAAATAGGAAAAAACTTCAAGAAGTTCAAACTTCACTATTAAATTGAAAACATGTTGACCTTCGTCCTTAAAAAACTTGAAATGAATTTACAAGAGTTACGACTAGGCGTACTTGACGAAATTTCAGATCTTATTTAGTATTTTTATTGACAAAATGCTACCACAAGAAATTGACGAATTTTTTTCACCGAGTTTTTTGTTGGATCTATTTTTAAACAGAAAAAGTCACGGTTAATAACTGATAAAGATATAGAAATAAATAATTTTAAAATATGTTTTGTTTTGTATATCAATATAGGTACATGTGTATGTAAACTCATTTGTATATTGCAGTCATGGCTATTCATCTAATCCCAATTCAAACAACTGATGACTATTTATTAAATCACTGTGCATTTTACTTAATAACATTTTAATTAAATCGATTTCTTAAAATCTGTAATGCACACTTGACAAGTTAAATGACGACATAAAACGAACCGATTCAAAAATTAAATCCCATGAAAAATTTAATTTAATTTAATTAACTGTAATTATTCGCTCATTAATTTAGTTATTTTACATTATTAAAATTACTTAGGTTATTATGGTAAAAATATTATGTTTCTGCCAAACCATCTTAAGAACATTTAGGATAGTTCACAATTAAATGAAACTACGTTATGTAGTATTATTTCCATTTTCTTTAAGTTCTTTACCACGACCTAGGTTTCGTTGTATTACAACAACTTCAGGGGGGCTATTAGCAAAGACAATAGCCCACCTGAAGATGTTGTAATACAACGAAACCTAGGTCGAGGTATAGAACTTAAAGAAAGTAGAAATAATACTACATCACATAGTTTCATTTAATTGTGAATAATGAATTTCCACAAAATTAACGCCAAATATATTCAACATTTAGGATGGTAATTCAAAATCTTATTTTAAGCTAAACCGTGTTTCGATATTGAGCTTCTGATGAGTTATGCATATTCCTGCATTTTATATATACACGTTTATGTCAAAGAATGTTTCTATTACTTATGCAGATGAATCTATTTATCACACTGAGTGTTTTTCTTAACAAAATATTTTATTTTTTCATAAAAATCGCAATTTTGACAGTGATTTTTTCAGAAACTGTTGAGAATTTTCATAATTTCTTAACATTTTCTGCCCGTTTTAATGCACAGGATCTTCCACATGAATAACAGGCACTTTTTTGTTACACCTTTTGTCAGTAAAATCACAATTTCGACAATGATTTTTCAGAAACTGTTGAGGATTTTCATAGTTTAATGAACAGAATGTCCTTCATAAATAAAAGGTACTTTTTTGTTACACCTTTTGCTGGTAAAATCAAAATTTTAATAGTGATTTTTTCAGAAACTGATGAGAATTTTCATAGTTTCTTAACATTTTCTTCACGTTTTAATGCACAGAATCTCCTAAATTAATAACAGGCACTTTTTGTTACACCTTTACATGTACAAAGAACTTCTCTATTATTCACAAGCTGATTCAGTGCACCAAACTGAGTATGTATGAAGCACACTTCTTTAAAAAAATTATTTTTTTTAAAATGTAAAATTTTATATAGTTTAATGCATAGAATCTACCTGCACAAATAACTGACACTTTCGTCATTACAAAAACGTTCTTCATTACCTGCGAGTTCATTATCTATATTATTTTAATTCGATTCGAAGTTCACTGAATAACTTTGATTTTAAAAATATTGTGGGTTTAAAAGCTAAGCAACTCAAAATTTGGAAATTCCTCAGCTTCGAAAGAACCTGATCGAAAACTATACGTGACAGTATATATTGGTAGAACTAATAAATTTGTGTATGGGGATATTATAAGAAAAAAAACTGGGTGCGTGTACTTAGGTACGCGCGTGAGAAGTTTTACTTCTTTGGCATCATTAAATAATACATACGGATAGATAACCTCAATTATATTGGAGCACTTGACAAAGTCTATAAACACAATTTTTTCACTAATATTTACGAATAGTAAATATATTAATCAAAATATTGAATTTAAATCACTACTGAATATAATTTATCAGCACATCTATAAATCGCACTTATATATATATACAATAAATTCAAATGAAAAAGCGGCTCACTGCGTCAATATTATGTACTTGAAGTATTTTTGTTACGTGAAATTAATAATCATATCTATCAAAAGATGGCGCTGCGCTGATGTAAGGAAATTATAAACTAATTGATATTTTAATTCTGTATGAAAAGTGAATACAAAACAAAGATAAAAACAATACTACCATAAAGCTAAATGCCTTATGGTAATATTGTTTTTATCTATTATCTGCATAAATTAAAATCATCATCAAGTAAATCTGCATCAAATGGTAATATTGGTTTTAAATATCATCTGCCTCTCTGTATAAGTATTTATCTGTGAAACTTGGATATTAGATTTATTAGTAATATAAATAAAGAATCACAATTAACGACATCAAACATTTTTAAATTATTCGAAAGACAAATAAAATGCAGAATCTAAAAATAAAAAACTTGTCTTGGAGGCGCCGAGTATCGATCTAGGTACCTCTCACATGCTAAGCGAGCACTCTACCATCTGAGCCACGCCCCCAATGTAAGTTTCGTACAAAATATTGGTATTAATATATAGTCTCAATAACTGCAACCGCTGCAACTTCATATTGTAACTTTTGTGTGACGAATCTTAAAATTTCACTCTCATCATTTTTTCATAACGCGCCTAAAGAAGTATAACTCCAATAAATTTTCTTCAACCGTTTTTTTTAAAAAGGAAACACGCATCTGAGTTTACTAAATAAACCCAAACAATATAGGACTAACACCGTGCGTCCGTGTCCGTGTCCGTAACACATGTCTCTTTTTCTTGAACAAAATAAGTAATCAATTAAGTTCAGTGGACGACGATGAATCGAACTAATCTGTTCAAATATCATAATTCTTAGGCGTCTTTACAATTATGGCATTAGTAAGAGATTCATGTCCATTTGTTGATAAATCTTAAATGACACAAAAAGCCTGGGAATAGGAGTCGTCCTATGAAAACTGCGAGGTTTATCTAGTAACGTTACAACACTATTACAAATGTTTCATCTTAGCAAATTAACGCTGACGTTTGTTATTCACGACATCTTAACTTATGATGTCGAAAATGGCTTTGTGGGGCAAGCAACGTGACGACCCCTGCGAAATTGGGTTCTGCATAAGTAATGACACGTGTTGAATTATTGATTCGAACACGACGCACTTCTGAAGTATCCGAGGTACTCGTAGCGAGAGATAGGACGTTATGTTTGTTATGCAGAGGACAAGATAAGATGACAAGTTAATCTCAAACTTGTACGAAATTTAATTTATTTTTATTGAATATAAATTTTACTAAAATCAAATTGAAGAGTTGGCGAAAATTAATAGGCAAAATTTCTATTTACAGTTACATCCTGTTGATGGTAATAACCTAAATTTAGCGCAAAAATGTGGTAAGTTAAGTTCAAAAACATTTTACAGTTTTTAAGGATTTTCCATACTTTGGAGCTGTTATTCTGTAAATTATTGCTTGGAAGTGTTAATTAGAGGACACAATGTCGGATGAATAGAGTCGGTTAAAGTTTTAAGGAGTATGTGTTACCGTATGTGGTCCAGTACTATCATAAAGAAAATAAACTCGATCAGACAACAGTAAATGTCGGTATTTACATTAGATTCCTCTGAAAACAATGCCCAATGTATAATGTCCTTGATATTCCACCAGTAACTCAATATTAACTTTTAGACATTAATTTTAAGTTTAAGTTCTGTAACTCCTGTTTTTCCTGTACTAAGCCATTGACGTTTGAATGTTTTATGAACATACGTAGCTTACTTCTCAAGACTACAAGTTACTATTTGCTTTAGTTGAACAAATCGTAACCCAGATGTAATTCATATAGTAGAAGATTCTTCGATCAGTTAATACTTTATACTAAAACATTCTAGAATTTTCAACACCAGTTCTAATTAAGTTTTTAACTTATAGGGGAATCAAATTAATCAATACAATATAGTTATCACTGACGAAAATTTACTCTAGTGAGAGAAAACGTGACGACACACAATTAAATGTCAAATTCCAATACACAAACAACATAGACTAAATCTCTGTGATACTATTTAATTGTTGTTAAAATTCTATATAAAAATAATAAAATGTACTGCAACTTCATGAACGTGAGAAAGTTATGATGGTATAGCACATTTTTGAATAAAACGTAAATATACTAAACTACTAAGTAGTATTTTAAAAAATGAGTTGAAAAATATTTGCCATATCGTAAAAATTGCTCGAATTACATAAGTTTAAACTTAACAGTTGGGCAAGGACGCAATATTGAATTATGACGTCATTTTTGGTAAAGCCGTTATATTCTATAAGAGCAAATGAGACACGGACATCTCCATTCTATCCCTATCACTAAATTTAGAAGCTCCTAGCTCGCTTATTTTTTCAATGAATTTTTTTAACATTATCAATATTGGTTTTTAATTAAGTAATATTTTCATAACATTTTTGTAAAAAAAAAGTAAATTTACGAGTAGTTAACTATTCTTTCAGAGACTTAATTAAATATTAAGTCTAATTTACACAAAGGAAACATCTATAAATAAGCCTTACATTCGGAAATTATTGCTATTTTAAGTTTTCAATTAATTAATAAATTGAAGGTTAAAGGAAACTCAAGTTCCGACTCCGCAGAACTGTGCAATAAATTCTTCTTTCTTTAGGGAAATATATTTGAAACCAATTTATTCATATTTCTATGTGAAATTGTTAAGTGACAAACTAATTTTTAGTTTCAGGATTTCCTTTTTTTGTATATTTCCAAAAGAGTTAATTATTAAACTTTCATTAGTATATTATAACGGTACGGAATAGAAATTCTTTTTTGTGTTTACACAATCACGTCTACATTAACTTGTACTTACATTTTATTCGTAGTGAATGAATTAGAATGCAATTCCACTCATAAACTTCAAAACAAAATTAAGTTGCTTCTTAAACGTCATTAGATATGTTGGGTGATTATCCCTATGGATAAGCAGCCAACACATCTAATGACATTTGGAATACATAACATATATTCCAAGAAATGTAAAAAAGGAAAGGTGAGGTAATTTCACAAACAGACAAATATATCACATACGTGTGTTTTTTTATTACCTTCCGGTAAATAAAACAACACATGTATGTGATATATTTGTCTGTTTGTGAAATTACCTTAACTTTCCTTTTTTACCTTTCTTGGAATATATGTTATGTTCTCGACAATTTATACGTATAATATAGGTATATCTGGCTTATACTGTAATTTTCGTACCATTTTAGTTGCATAGGGCTACGATTTATTTATCTATGTACTTAAAAACCCGTATCTCACTTACGGATTACCCCCAAAGCGCTGGACATGTGCAAACACTAAAAGTAAAATAGATTACAGTACACATAATAACATAAGGCGTTGAAATATTGAAAGAACTACAAAAATTAATTAAATGGGTATATGATAGAGATATAATACCTAAACACTGGCAAATATTAAACATGTATTCGAAGCATAAAAATAAATGTTGCAAACTGTATAATCATTAAAAAGGAATTTCTCCTTTAAATGTTGTTTATAAGAATTTCGCTAAGTGGTTAGTATAAAGTTAGAAGGAAACATAGACATTTTCTCTAAGTTGATTAGCAAAAGGTTAGAAGGAGACATACAAAACTAAGTTGGCGATTATTAAACGATTGTTCAATTTATCTCCTTAAAAATTATTTTTGAAAACGTTATGAATTCAACAAGGTACAAAAAATTTATGCAAAGCACTCAAAGAAGAAAGCTGTTTCAAATCCTGAAAGGAGAGTGAATCCGTCCCAAGGTTAGAAGACTAGTTAAATTAACCTTAATCAACATAAGTGAAAAAGTAAAAATCCGAATTGCCTTGACCCAGAGTTTGAAGTAAAAAAGGTTTGAGATAAGGTGTCTTTATCAACTAATTTATTCGTTTATAGTCCTTCCTTAGCATGTGTAATTAGAAAATGTAACATTTATGCAATATGAATTGTCTAAAAGGTCTAGCCAATATTTCTCCCTTTATAGATTATCTGGTACTATTTATCAGAAATAAAACGATACTCAGCGAAAGCTTTGAAGCACTGCAATCATCCCAAAGTATCATATGCGATACCATCAAAAGCTTTCTGCATTCATAAAGCACAGTAGATTATTTTTTTCCTCCAAATCGTTTGAATATCATTTTATATTTTGTCCCATATGCGAGTATACCTATAAATATATAAGTATATGGAATATTTAATTTATCAACAATTCGCTTGTTGCCCTCAGGTAAGATTCACACTATTTTTTTTTCAAATACATTCTTTGGAATATTTTTCAAAGTTTCTGCCACATAAAATACATTTCTCCGTGTATTTTTTAAACTCTGTTTCAAGACAAATTTCCAATAAATAAAAGCTGCGAAGAAAGGTATGTGCGGTTATTTTTACCTTCAAGAAATTAATTGTATTTTTAAGAGACGATAAAATCTTAAATATGAGCTTATTTGAAATCAATTTTTTCCAGGTTTACATTATTTTTAACAAATAAATTGAAAGATTCTCGTGAAACCTTACATTTGATTTTTATTTTCTTGAATAACTTACTCCTGTACGGGCCGAGACGATAGTATTAATATTCATTAGATTTTGATTGATTTTGCATGTATTGTTATATTATATGACAATATATGTGTTATTCTTTTAGCCGGCGCACTATTTACAATTTACATACTTAAACTAATCTTTGATAAATACATTGAAAAAATTTATGTATGCTGCAGAATACGGAGGAACAATTACTACATTGAGTCCGATCATCAGTAAATTATATAAAAGAATATATTTTAATCCCCCAATGAGTATACTTAAAGATTTGTGTACGATAGTTCTTGCAAAATACACAGCGCATAAACTCAAAAACATTGGATAAAATAAAATGATGAGCGGCTTGGAACAATGGTTCTCTCTGATCTACCCTATTCATAAACTAAGGATCAAAAGTTCCGATTTGAAGATAAATATGGATTCGGTCAATGCGAAGATTTTACAAGACGTTGGAACAACTGATAGCGACACGAAAGTGCTCACGAAAAACAGGAATTTTAAGGGAAAAATGTATAAAAATAATTTTTAGATGAGACTACGCTGCTTAAATTGCAATACATTGATACGTAAATGCAAAATGCGTGCCCAAACAGAAGTGCGGAAAAGATAATACGCGAAATGCTGCTTTCTCAGAATCCGCTGTAATAATTATATCCCGGTAAACCTGACAGAGTCCAAATGCAAACCGGCGACACTCTGAACATGTTACGGACAACAGACATAATTGCAAACTTCGAGTCTAACATGGAAGATTCGTCAAAGAACGAGTTTTCATGAATCCAAATCATATATTATCCAAAAATAAGTATGGAAATCTCGACGCCCAGCATAACAATGAGACCAGGATATAAACAAATACGTTTCAAAACACTCGAAGAATACGGATATATATGTTACAATGAAGGTTCATTCAGTTTCAGGCCGTTGAATTATCATGAAACAATGAAGTCAGCTAAATAAAAAAAGGAAAAAAGTAGGTAGAGGGAGAACTAGAATCTTCAAATGTAGAATAAAAAACGATAATATAGTCAAATTGATCATAAAGGAATTTCGAAAAACAAATGTAATAAAAAATTATAGTGTTATTATTTTAAGCAACTGTACTAAATAGTAAATGGGAAAATGATATTAAATAAGATGAGATTAATAAAATACAATCAAAGCAATGCAAACAACATCATTACATATGATGGGATCTTCTCTGACTGTGAAGAATCAATAATTTTGTCGAATCAGTATATGTTCATTAAAATATACATTTTATACCTTTTGGATTAAAATGAGCACTTTAAATTCTGGAATGTAAAACTGGAATATAGGTAAAACTGCTAGAAGTTTCACTTTAACTAGAAGTAAAAATCACCACTTAAGATGACAGAAAACTGAGGACCCACCAGAGAATATAGAAAAGCAATGGAATCCCTTATGTCTCTCCCTTATGTCCTCTCTATGAGTTGAACTGATATGTGCTTTGTAAGTTATGTAAGCAAATATTTACGGGGTCACAATGAGTCTCACTAAAATACAGTGAAAACAATATCTAAAAGAAACTAAGGAACTTGGAATGTGCTATTTACATGATGTATAGTATGTAAAGAATATTGGAACCAAGCGTCCGGTAATTAGATTCACATTCCTCGAGAACGGAGCCACTGTCACCTGATTCAGTCTGCAAGTACAAAATGTGGTCCTGTCTACCTCCAAAGCAGAGCTCATGGTAGCTTGCAAGGTCACCATGGAAGCGATACGCTTGAAGTAGTTGGAAAAGTTAGATAGTTACTGCGTGATCTAATTGAATTTATTCAAAAGCTCGTTCTTAAACAATGAGAACCAATGTGCTATAACTGAAACGAAAAAGGATGAGTTTCACAAAATATTGGGTAAAAATTTGTAACAAAAAATTTCATGGAAATACTATATATGGGAATCATGTATATATTGATACCCAATTTGCCGATATATTCACAAAGGCATTGTGCAGAGAAGAAAATATCTACTTGTTAATGGTGAATAATATCTCTTAACCCCAAGTTAATTTGTTTAATATGTTAAATGTTAGTTGTGACTAACACCGTTCATTTTATATGTATTGTTTAATGTTAAGAAAATATTTTAGTTCTAACAACCCGACAATACATTATATTTTTATCTGGACATGGACTTACTGTGTAAGTTTAGTTTGGATAGATATATATCTATATAGATTTATCTTGTATAAGGAATTTAGATCCGTCAGGAAGGTTCTAATTAGGAAGGAGCGTTGATGTAAATGTAGTTCTATCCATCTGTCAACACATACCTCGCAATTTGTAAAATGTAAATTCAGGTAAAATCATATATGTAAATTAGAGTATATGTAAGTCTACGTATCTAAATTAATAATAGGGATTATTATGTAAATTTAGTTTATAAATATGTGTAAGTTTATATTGTATTGAGAACTTATGTATATCACGAATGTTCTAATTAGGAATTATTGTTGAAATATTAAACTATGGCAACGTCTTCTCTTCTTATGTAATCCTAATAGTCTATGGTAGAGCAAATAAAGCTATGATTCAGTCACTGGACTTCCTCTTTTTTCTTTTCTGCTTAGGGAATTTAAGAGCTGCAGTGGCTATTTGTCCAGATTCCTCATTACAAAATATCACAATAAGCACCCAAGGTTTTTCCCCAACTCGATATTAAATCAACAAAAATTATGCCACATTTCAATTTTTTACAATATCTGTTATGATCTGTATCCATTATCCATTTGCCTATACGTATATTACAGTAATATACGTACGAGAATATAGTGCAAGTCTTAATCCTTGGCTAATTTTTGAGATTCTTTTCTGTATCGATTGATTAACTATCGTAATAAGAACCATGTGATTTTCATAACGATTTGTTATATATGTTTAATTTTTAGATACAATTTTCTACAAAAACACCTTTTTTCGGGCTCGGCGACTATTCTCGGCTCCATTTTTTTGCAAATCTTCTTAAGAATTTTCTTTGCTCTTTGCTCTTTCTATCTTTAAAACATTTTACTTATTCTGTATTAAGTACTTGACCAAAAGCGGGGTCGCTGATTGAATACTTTTCTTATTCATCTTTGCCTGATTACAAGTTAAAATTAATTAACATAAACTTATCGCATTTCACCAACGATTTGAATTTTTTCAGTTAAATAAACTGACTTCCATCAATATAATAATTGTATAACCAAATACAAAAACTTTTGATGAAAAATTCTTCCCTATACAAGCTAAAACACTTTGCTATTAACTGATTTATTATATCAGAAACTTGCCCTCCATAAACTATTTCGAAGACCACCTAGAAATGACCTTCGTCTCACAATCCCTTAGACTACCCTTTCTTCAATACATTTTGCTCACAATCCCTTAGAGTGAGACTACCCTTTCTTAAATCCTCTTTCCTCAACTGCGCAAAGTCAAGAATATTTTGCAATTAATATTTTTATGTTCTTGTTTATCGCTTTTTTATGTTACTTGTTTGTCGCTTTTTTATTTATTTTTATTATAACTTTATAAATGTCATAGTCTAATGTTTACATTTTGTAACAGAGTAGGTTTTTAAGTATATTTTATAATCTTTCATAGTATTAAAATATCATTTAACCATTGTTGTTGACGTGACCGCTCACATAGAAATTAGTCCACGAACGAATGTAAACAATTTCATGTTTATTATTAAGTTTAAATAAATAAAATAAATAATTCGAATCGACTCTTTTGAAAAAGTGAAAATCTAAACGCAGTGATAGCGGGTATAAGTTGATATAACTTTTCTTACTAGCCTTTTCTTCAGATGATCGTTCTGAAGACACCATCAAAATTATGGTGCTTCTTTGCACTTTAGAGTTAAAGATAAAATAAATTACTGCACAAACTTCTATTTATTTCATTTATTAAAATTTATTTAATGGTATTCTAAATTCATAATATAATGCAATAAAATATAAAAACGAAAACTCTGTTTGGCAAGCAATATTAGAGAAGATCGATTTCGATGTATTATTTTAATACTAGAATAAAAGTATTCCTGCTTCTTCTACAATTTACGTAAAAGAACATTTTTTTTTGGTGCAGGTTCACACCTCACGGCGAACGATAAAACGATAAAGTTTGTCCGTTTACGTTAATTTAAAATTAAACACGCTACGCAATATTAGACTGGTAGTCTATTTTTAATAGCCTGCGAATTATTTGGCATTATGGATAGAAAACCCAATGAAACAACTTTGGTTTAAAATATTAATTCTGTATTAGACAAATTAGTTGTATAGAGATATCTTGACACTTTTTTCATAAAAGTTGTCCAATGACAAGGATATAACCAATACTAAATAGATTCTATCCATATGTTAAATATACACAAATCGTCCATAATAAATTATATGCAGGCACACACATCAGATCAGTTTCATACATAGTCACATAGCGTCAGTTGCTTACATAGTCACATAGAATCAGTTGCTTACGACAGCTGTCACAAGTAGTGTAAAGAAACAGTTTGTTAAAAAATACTTAGCTTGTAGGAACCAATATGACTTCAAGTTAATTCTGAAAGTATACAAACATACAAACAAAAAACTTGTAATATTTAAGTAAGTTCAACTATATAACATTATGTGGGTAAATAAAATATATTCACTAAGTCATAAATATTTAGAAATAATTATTATTTTTTAAAGTTTACAAAATGACGTCGAAATTAAGAGATAGAAACAATACGAAATGTATCGGGTATGACAGAGACGGATAATTTAGACAGTGCAAATCTAACTTAATACGAGTAAGAGAGAGACAAAGAAACCAATATATTTACATACGCACATATGTTTTAGTGTAGGTAATGACGCATGTTAGACACATAGATATTTTAATATATTTGGTACGCTCGGTGTCTCCCTATATTAGTTAATCAATATTTAATTGTTCTAAATATATTAAGAAAATATGAAAAAAATAGAAATATAGAGAAATGCACAACAAATTAGTCGACAGAGTGGTGGTTACAAAACGTATTGTGCGAAAAGATTTATCTTCAAAAATTGTAGATTGTAGATTTCAAAAAGTGTGCAGAAAAATCATATCATTTTGAAAAGGATCATGATCCTGGAAACAAAATGCGTCAGTAGATTGTATCTCCCGCTTTCATATTTTAAAAAATCTTCCCGAATCGTTAGAAACAAAGAAACCGTCGGAATTTCACATACCTCAAAACTTAATATATTATATAAGGAAGTAGTTAACATAAATTTTAAGAAAAGAATAAAATAATACGCAATTTGAAAAAAAATAACATGCACAATGTCAAGTAATTGTTAAGCAAAAAGGATTTCCTAATGACAAAGACGTAAATGTACGCAAAATTAGTGGGTACATATAAATGGAAGATAGTTTAGTAATACGTATAAACATCATAATAATGACGCCACACTTTTATATTAAATATGGCAGATACATCTATCCTTAATACCTAAACAGTTCATATCACCTAGATTGAACACTTGACGTTGTCATCTCAACACGCACATGACATATCCAATACGAACTCAAATGTCCCATCAGCGAGGCAATCATCATTATTGCCATTCAATAATCGAATTTTAATAATGAAATTAACCCCTCCGCCGACCTGTAGCCGCCCCTACCGCACCATCGCTCTCCCTTCTCAACCCATTAACCCTAACTAGAGTTGCTAATTAATTTGGGCCACATTCGCCCCTAATGCAATTACAGGCGGCGCCACCGAGCGGGTTAACTTAACTTTAGTTTAACACTTACGTATAACGACATACCACCACGCTAGCTGCATACGTTAAATCTGCGTTAAGTTTGTGTTAGTAATGAGTTAGGGCGTAATTAAGAATGAATTAAGTTTTATGAGGAGCGTGTTTAATTAGACTGTGTTTGGTTATTGTTTTCATACGTTCAAAGAGTTTAAGAATTTACTAGCGGCAACTATAGTAGCTCTAATAACATAACCAATATAAAATCGATTTAACTTTCGTCAAACTCAGGTAAAACAAGACGCTACCCTTAGCAAGCGGTCTGTTTGTTTTAGAACATAGTGTTTGGTTTGTGTTAGCGATGAGTTAGTTTATAATTAACATTGAGTTAAAGTTTATTTACTCAAGGTATGTTTAATTGTTATAATCATAGTTGGTGTGAAGGTTTGTGAATATACTGATATTATGTGAATATACAGGTAGTTCGTTATTAAAAAAAATGAAAATTACCATGAACTACTAGATTAATCGTATAATTTAGGATTAAATATTAGTTAGTGGTATATTAGTACGTAATTAAGATTATTCGCATTATTTTATTATGTAGTTAAAATTGTTTAGTTGGTTATTGTAAAGTTTAATATATGTGTGATAATTTGTCTTCCATGTGATTATTAGTACGTAATGAAGAGCAAATTAAGGTCGTAGAAACCGGAAATAACTTAAATCCTCGCTCTATTGTTAATTAATTTCTAATCCATATTATGGTCATTCCTTCCCATAACAGAGGATATTTGGAAATTTATATTTTGAAACACATATTACATGGTTTTTATTTATTACTGACCATTTTTAATGATCATTTTATGTCGTAAGTTAGCAAGTAATACATAAAAGTTATAATAACATCTACTTTAAAATACAATTTCCAACAATTTTCCAGACGTATAGTATTAGACTTTAGATCTTAACTATTATCACGATGTCAACATTCACGAAAATGTGCATTCTGAAAAATCCTAAAAAGAAATGTTATATAGGTATGCACAAGAGAAAATACAGACCGATATAATAATTATAGTAAAGTCATCGTTTCTAGGAAAAAAGCAATTCAATTTTCCAATTTAAAGAGAAATAGACAAAAACTTGATTCAGAGCGCAGTCAAAAACAATAATTGATGATCATATTATTTGGGTCGGCGATCCCTTGAAAAATAAACACTCGAAAATAAAAATAATTGTAGTCGCATTTTCTTAATTTTCTTATATACGGCGATTTTTCATTTAATATCTACCCTTATTAACATCACACTGAATACAAGTTACAACAAATATAAGTGAAATTACCTTAAAAATGAGTACAATAACGATAATAGTGCTGAGTACTTATTTCTGAGTATGCTGAGTACTTATTTCAAACTAACATCTTAAAATGATACCGGCGAATATGAGCCTGGGCGTTACAGAATTGAGAAACAATTCTTTTCACACAAAGTTTATTTTGGAAAATGATTTGTTATGGAATACAAAAAAAACTAAACAAATTAATATTGACAGTCAGGAAAGAAAAAAAAGCAAAATAAAATTTCAAAGTCTTACTAAAAAACAGCGAACTTCATAAATGCGCATAAATTACGTTTTAAAAACCAAGAATTGTTAATAAGAAATAAAAATAACGACAACAATTGAATATTTTATCGTTCGTAGGTTCGATTCCTTCTGGTTAACCGTAAGTTATTACTCTTGTAACAATAATTCTGCCTATGTATTAATTTTGTACATTGAAGCACATAAAGAAATAAAATTGATTATTTTTAGAAATTATTTCGTTCGTTCTATCTTTTCCAGTTTTTTTTTTCTAATTTTGCGTGGCTTTTTACATAGCTTTTTACAAAATTTTGATTTGATTAAAGCACTTGGGCTTTCACTCACAACTTCCTTTACAAGAATTATAATATGGTACGTTAGTACTGAACATATTTGTACTAAATATTAACTATCTTCAAGTTAACAACATTTATTTTACTAATTTTACAGAGTTCTGAGTAATTAAGTCTTCCCAAATTAAATAACATTTTTAATTGATAAAATTGTCTATATTTTTTGAGCCATCAAACATATTTCTCCTATCTCGTGTAATGATCATATGCACACGTTAACATAATATGCAATATTAGTTTATGTATACTTGTTTCTTTACATTACATAAACAAACAAGCAGACAGTCTGAAATGACTTTTCTTTCTTCACTTCATCTTCATTACGTGAAAGTTATAAATAGCCATCAAAGAAACTTTATTTCATTTCTAAGGTATTAAACATCCGGTTACGCTAGTCGTATTTAATATTTGGTTACTTTGAATAAACTGGCTCATTGGGATACTATCAATATACCAATATTTAACTTTAATAATAAACAATTAGCATATTAAAACTATTCTAAAACCAATTTGGTCCTATGGTATTCAACTAATAAATAAAAATCGTGATAATAGCCATGGTATTAGCTTTATTGAAAAGGTATTTATGTACAATTTTTGTTTAAATATGATTTCAGGCATATGGGCGCCATGGCTAGCTTGAATGAGACGCAATCTGGAACTGATATTCTCAACTATTTTTTCGAGCATAAATTTGTTCAGCGATAAGACTCATTTTTGGCTGAATGTTTTGCTATGTTAAAAAACAAAATTGCTTGATTTGAAATAAAGGCAATCCATGTACTATTAAGACGCCGTTATATGCACAAGACGTCACTGTTTGATGTACTCTATAGAATGGAGAATTTATTGATCCGTATTTCTTCAAAGATGATGCCGACGAGAACGTTCCAGTCAATGGAGAGCGCCTTAGATCCATTATTACTGACTTTTTCTTTCTCCAATGACATTAATGTTGAAGAGCTTTAGCTTCAACAAGACAATGCAACATGTCATACAGCAAAGATACAAAAACCAATAAACCACAGACGTTGAACCACTTGGAAGACGACATTTTGTGCGTTATTGCCGATATACGACCACAACTGTTCAAGAAAGTGGTTGAGAATTGGACTTCCAGATTGCACTTCATTGGAGTCAGCCACGGCACCTATATGCCTTAAATTATATTTAAATACAAATATCACAAAGTAAACTTTTCAATAACGCTAATACCATGGCTATTATCAGTCTACTTTTTTATTTTAAAGTTGTATAACTCAAAAAAATACCTATTATTAAAAAAGCACCTTGATACACGGAATCAACCGATAAAATAGATCAGAGCAAGGAAGAGATAAAAGCCTTAAGCGCAAACTACTCGAAAAAACTTGTTGCACATGAGAACATGTTTGTTTTATAATTTATAGATAAGACTAATAAGAAAAGGAGACTAAAGAGACACATGGCGGAGTTAGAGAACAGAATCTAATTTGCACGAGTAATTGACCTAAATAAGATGCATATCTTTTTTAATACTACTTCTTGTAAAATATTAAACTACAGAAAGTATTTACTTATAATCTACACTAACTAGAGATAGACTAAAAATATAAAAAAAAAAAAAGATATATATATATATATATATATACTTACACTCTTATATCTCACAAAAAATACGGAAATTTATCCAGTCCAAGGTTTTGTTAGCACCGTACCACCGCATATCTCCGAACATTTTATTCCAGTGACTTTACCTACATACAAGAAGTGGCCAACACGGCTCTTCGCCATTTCTAGCCCACCTCTCTATCATTTCTGTTAACGCAACGGAACTCACTTTAGACGAAACATGCGCTTTTAAATATAAAAGTGACCTTCTAGTTAGTCAGTGGGCCGAATCAGTCAGTTTCTACCCTCTGGTATAGATAAACACTTAACAATTATATAAAAATTACTTTTGTTTAAAAAATGTTCGTCTTTAAATAAATAATTAAGATTAAAAAGATAGTGTCATTAAAAAAATAATTCAATCGAAAATCCATAATAGTAAACTAATAAGGAAAATCAATTACATTAAGTTACCCGAATTCCTCATAACTTGATATTATTTTAAATTTACAAATACATAGTATGAACTGAAAAATTATGTAGATATCTTTAATGAATTACTCGAGCGTAAATATCCTTCAAATGGGCGGTTGTCCAGCACAATTTAAGACACTTACCTGTAACAAATAAGAAAAATATATATTAATACAAAGATATTAGCAAAGCTATTTAACTAATTTTGATTAAATATTTCCTAACAAACATTTTTTTTTAAATTAAAAATAAATTCGAAATAAAACTTATGTAAATAAAATGTGTAGCGTAATAATAACAAATAATAAAAAAACAACTTAAACAAATAACAAATAACTGTACCTAATCATATTCTCATCTAATTATTAATCAAATAACAATAAAAAAACCATTAAGTCTCAACAACGAGAGCAGTATAAAACAGAGATAAAATTTTGTTTCAAACTCCTTTTAACTCAAATATTCTCCGCTATACACCATTACCTTTTGAATTATTTGAGTTACAAATAGCCGCGCAAGAAAAGTGCAAAGGTTTAAACTGGTGAAGGTGAAGATACCCCTCACTTCACTAATTTACACACACCTTTACATTATCTAGTTAAAGTGTATAAAAAGATTCACTAAGTCATGGAAAATTTTGCACTTAATTTTCATAATAAAATTTTGCAAATAGTCGGAAAACCGTCATAATTTTCCTTTTATGTTTGTTTAATATTACATACAGGTTATTATCAAATTGATGTAGCAAGCCTGCTTCTGAGTGCAAAATAAGGCAATTGTTCCGTAACTCATTCCATTCCCGATATACGTTAAACTAACTTTAACACAAGGGTTAACCGTCTTACAGTGCACGGATGCCGGACACCATGAGCACCCATCAAAGGGTTACACGATGCGAAGCGACGAACATCTTATTCGACTTTGAATGTTGAGCGAGATGAGAGTTATTTTGCAAAGAAAAAAATTGATTATAATAATAATTCAGTGCTTTCTTTAAATCTTTTATCCTCTAGGTCCTATCCTATTAATAAAAGTTTAAATATAATTATGAATAAGAAAAAATAAAAAAAAATTAATTATTTCTCCGTGATATTGGTTCAAACTTAAAAAAAATGTTACTTTCTTCTTATATTTCAGAAATCAATCGTCGAAAAAGTCCTTGTTATACCAATTACCCAACTATAACAACTAAACCTGCTATACCAAAGGACAAGTAGTTTGATTTTTTTCAGAAATCTAATGCTTATTAATTAACAATATATTTATATGAATGAAAATAAAACAAAGAAAACTCAAAAATAGAACTTCGAAACGAGCCAGACTATATTTATTTTATATCAAATGTACCGCAATAAATAAACGATATAAAATTATATTTACGATAATTATATTACCCACCCATAACACCATTGGTAACGTACATCAAATTAAGTTTTAATGGCAACTTAGTCTTAAGAATTTTGCTCTCTAAACTGGCGCTAACCAACTTTTTTTTCAACAATTGTCATAACCCTATGTCGATTACGGCATCAAGATGAATCTTGCGATATATTATATATTAAATCCATTAAGCCCTCGGACATCTACGATGGAGCAAACAGTACATACGTTTAGGGAAAATACAACTCCAACCCCATGTTCACGCTAACTTAAAAAAAAATCATATTTAATATAAGCACTTCAAGATATTTCGAAAAAAGTATGGTATCTCAACATCTTAAAAAAAATTTCGTATCTTATTTTATAACAAACTTACGCTCAAAAAATATAATATTTTTCGACACTTTATAGAATACCAAATTAGCTATATACCAAACCTAGCTGTGCTACGCGATTTCGTCTGCGTAGAATAATCTTAATTACGGATCTGATTAATTTTAAGTTCGCTATTCCAAAATTCTGCACAAAACCAGTTCCTTATAGATCTTCAGTACATCCTGAATTCTATATTTTATTTCCTTTCGATAGAAGAGTAAGACAAAGCAAAATAACATTGTCCGCGAGGAAAACATTATTCTCTTAAAACATTTCCAACGTGCTTGAAGGTTTGCAGTTGGGATTTCTTTGTGGTGATGACAGAGCTTTATATTGCAGCATTATGTATATTAATTATATATTATATTGAAAGTATATTATCTGACAACAATTGATGAGAAATATTTTAGAACTTGTGGAGAACAGGAAAACAGTTTTGTGACACTTCCAAGAGAAGAATTTCAAAAATATTAAAATAAACATTAACTTCTGACAAATAGGTTATTCTCAACCGACTATTGAAAATATATGTTGAAAACGTGTTTTCAGTAACATGATCTTATTGATTTAAATTATTGCATCCTGAGTAGAAATAATTGTTTGTAGAATACACATGAACTACTCATAACTAAAAATAAAATCCGGACATAGTTTGACATTTCCCAAGTATAAATCTAGTAAAGAAATTGTTTTTTCATCATCGAATTTCAACCTAAACATACATTGAAACAAAGAACATTATAAAAGAAAAAATTAAAAAAGATCAGCGAAAGGAGATTAATGCTCGACCACAACTTACATAATGATATTCAACGTAGCGCATATATGTTTTCTAAAAACATATATGCGCTACGTTGAATATCGCCTGTTGTTTTCGCTTAAACTAATCTTATATAATCAGCTACTCATTGTTAAGACAGAAGGATTATATAAATGGTTAGCTTTATCAAATAAATAAATATATGTATACACAATGACATTAATAATAAACTTGCGTTTAAACATAAGAGTATTTATACATTGAGTTCTAAAATAAAATAACATTGAATTCTCCCAGAATAATATTTTTAATCGATTTGCCTTCTAATACATTTACATTGGTCTATGAGAAAAATCGTCCTTAAAGGGAAAAATTTATTTTCATAGGTGTAAAGTTATGATTAACAGTAACCTCAAGCACTTGTGTGACACTGTGTCCTCATCAGGAGCCATAAAGTCACTAGTAATCTCACCCAATACTCACTGACACCTTGACAACCTCACAAGAATTCATTTCTGAAATCGTATAATACTTAATGTGTTAAAAAATCTTCAAATAAGTAGCACACTTATCCCTAATCAATTGAGGGTAGTAAAAGAGTTTGACAAAGATCAACTTTTGCTTCATAAGTACTTTACTTTACGAAAGTTTCTCTACTTGAAACCAACATCTATTCCTATTTGGACTGCCTGTTATATTTTAATTATCTGTTGTTTTTCCAAATAGATGTTTAAACATACTAACTAGGTTTCACACATGTTTCCATCAGCCATTAGAATTTAACCATATATATATATATATATATATATATATATATATATATATATATATATACATATATATATATATGTATATATATATATATATATATATATATATATATATATATATATATATATTATAGTCTCCAATCTATTCAAAATGAGCTCTATTAGTAAATAAACCATGGTAATAGATATCTAAACATTTCTAAGGGTTATCTTACTTCTTGATTTGGGAGAGTAGTGTAAATAAACTAGGAAGCTATACGTTCAGCTTGAATTTACAGGAAAATATTAATTTGATGACCCAGAGTGAGAATATTCAAAGTAAACGACATAATGTCATTATTCATTAAAAGCTTTTATTACTACAAAGTTTCACATACAGTGATGACAAATATACCAGATTTTGCAAAGATTTTTAGCTTCTTGACATACTATTTAAGCTGTAAAATAATTAATAACGTAAGGCATCATCATAATAGTAACACTTTTTCGTAAATCTTGCTAATAACCTTACACGAGAAAACAATGAAATATTAATAACGTAATTAAGTTCCTAAAAGAATAAACTTGTGTGGACACTACGTCTTAATATGTCAATCAGGCTTTTAAGTAAACACCGTTTCGTCACTTTCCAAATATGCTTTCAATATAATTTATAATTAATATACAAAAGCTTGGTAGCTATATCTGCACAAGTCCAATATTTCTCGTCAGATTATTAACAGAGCTTTATATCGGAAATAGATTTCGTTGAAGTATATTAACAATATAAAGATATAGGTATAAGCAACCTAGCTAGTATCTCTCTAACACACGCTGTTTAAATAGTGTTCTTCAACGTCTGATATATTTTTTATCACCAAGCTGCCTCCGTGAATCACAGCTTATAATCTTTATCGGTAAAAAGGTAAGGAAGTAAGGGCTTTCTAACACAAAGAATTTTAAAAATGGGATGTATTTTAATATACAAGGTTAAGCAAAAAAAAATCGCTTTATATATTATCATAGTCATAGTTTATGAATAATTCACCCTATGACTTAGAAGTTTACATCGAAATATCACCACGAGAATTCTCTTTTTATTTTGTACATTATATATTTATTTAAAAACTTGGATGAACTGTCATCTGGCGACTTATTGCTACAGGAGCATTCTCTTACAGTTAATCAGAGTTACAGTGTAATAAAAACAAAATGGGATAGGCATAAAACCACACATTATAACAATATGTAAAAGATAAAATAATCCAAATCAAAAAAAGAGACCAAAGAAAACAAAACAAAAATCTAATTTGATATGTCTGATGGGGTGGGGATGAGGATGGTGATTGGGATTGAGGCAAAGGATGGGTAATGAAAGTAATTAAAGGAAGTAAGATATGAAGGAAATAGAATTTTTAAATTAATGTTAAGGTAGGTACAATTTTTTTTACATATATGTATGTATGTATGTATGTATATACATATAATATCACACCCTACGTATTACATAAATTACCCTTTTCATCTGTTATGATACTGCAACCTCAAAAACAAATACAGTTATGCCTTTTTAATGTAGGTTTCATGTTTATGAATTCATAAATCATTCTTAAAAACGTTGGAGTTACTTAAGCTACTTGTAAATCTATTTCTTCTTATATATAAGTACGGTTGCATAAATTAAGAACATAACTTGTGAAAGCACTTAAATTAACTTCTCGCCGACCACGTCTCAAAGTGCACGAAGATTCTTGTATAAAAAGACCAACTCGCATAACCGTTAGCGACTTAATGATAATTTAACGCCACATTAATCTGCGTATGCGACCGGTGTTAAGACGACAAGTTACGAGTTAAATTCTGAAGTCGTTAAAGTTTGCGCGTAATTAAAGGCAAAGCAGATGGTTCTCGTTCATTTGGCCCTTCCCAAAACAGTACTCGCTTCATGTGTTTCGTAAAGTTTTCTTGAATAATTGCGCCATCACACGTTATTCTCATTACGAGCAATATCATACATTCTCTAGCATATGTTGCAAACCAGTCGAGTTCAACGTCTCCGAAACACTTAATATACGTCAGTAACCAAAATAAAAAGTAATAACAAAAAATATATCGTTTAAGAGTCATATTCAGGAATCCAAAAACACCTCCGTAAAGGTAAGACATTTATAAGAGAAGCAGTAAATTAACAGACTGTCCCAAACTTAGGTCTTTCCCAGTGGGCGCGTCTTGGGCGCGTCTTTGGCTGATCAGGTGGCTTGATGATCACAATGCGTAGCCTTTCACAGCAGTGGCACTGTTCCCCGTCACTGATTTGTGTTATTTTGGCTACACCGTTACAAATATCACTTTACCCCCGCTCATTTATAAGTGATACAAGTTAATTGAACTACATAAATTGATGCACTATATTATTAATCCTGTTACAGATAAAAATTATCATGTAACCGTAAAATATTACGCTTAAACCTTATTAAAATGTGGGAGGATGCTTTGCAGCTTTGTGGATTATTTATAACGTAGCGTGGTCATATAAGTAAGTTAATTAAATCAATAGTATTGAAAAAATTATCTTAAAACAAATAAATCCGAATCGATCCACCCACACCTGTCACGCGACTGCCTATCCGCACCGTTACTATTTTAATCTTCGCAATAACACTTTGAAACACTGTAACCCATTGCATAATTGTAAACGTTATGATGGGAATACCAATATCACTGTACCACGATAATTCAGTAAAACTCGTTTACGAGTCAGTATTGCAAAACACTTCTAAATGAGAATTAAAATACTTTCAAGCTGTTCCGTTTATGTCTCTAGTCATATACGTATGTGCTAACTTCATGTACAGTAGTGTGTTTCATCAGAGGTAGATCACAAAAATAATTATTTATGTACAGTCGTACGCATTTGTATTTTATTTTACTATTATCCCAAATGTAATGTATTTATTTTTCGGTCTATTCTCTAAACTATTTTTCGTTTGATTTTATTAATTTTCCATATAATGAACCGTACTGAGTTTCTACGTTTTAGGCTTTCGTACCTCAAAAAGAAAAACGGAACTTGTATAAGGTCACTCACGTGTCCATCCTCGTCCATCACAGCCGTTTTTCTCAGAAACGTACCAATGTAAAAAATTGAAAATTCATATCATAGTAATCAAATACATTAACACTCAAAAACATTTATATGGAAATTTAGGATCTACTCCCAGTTCTTTTAAATTCCATGTATCATTATACATGGAATTTAAAATATCTAGTTACAAGAGTTCATTTGAAATATCTAGTTGGTATCATTTGAAATATCTAGTTACAAGGGTTTCAATTTTTTTTGCAGTTTCCGGTAGAATAACTTTAGAGGTAAACTAAATAATATGCTACCACAACCTTACTTCCGAAAATACTATACCTACAAATTTAGGAGAAAAACACAAACTTGTAAGAGCTAACCCAAAAGGTTGTAGGAAGACGATAACGATGATTAGAGGTATCAAAACGTTTGAGATATTCATGAAAATTTATGTTCCCTGTATTTAATTATATTGGGTATTGTTAAATATTTATTGAATTACAAAGTCCACATTAGTGAAGACTTATGATGTATTAAATAATTTCACTTCAAAACAGAAATCTCAATGCGCGAACCAGGCTCGCATTTGGCAGTTCCTTTCTTCTCCATCAAGCGCCTTATAATACGATTATGGAATTTCTTACATTACTTTGTATGCAATTCATTCATTTTTTTAACTTGTAATTCATTCAATTTTCTTTTGTTTTGAAGAGAAACGATTCTCTTCCTTCCTCTTTCTCTTGTTTGAACGTAAATATTTCCATTTGTTTGAATAGGGGAATAGATCAAGAAATAAAACTTTTCCTAAGTATTTCTTTCTAGGTATCAGTCTATATATATATATATATATATATATATATATATATATATATATATATATATATATATATATATATATATGTAGTATATTAATAATGCGGAATTGATAATGAAAACTCAGAAATAGAACGTCATACAGTTATCGTAAAATTGTTAATGTCTAATTCACGCGATTTGAGTTATTAAAATGTCAGTGTTATTTTAAGTAACTATATGTGAACTTATTCATTTAATAGATTAAAAATAAATTTTAAATCCCTATCATTAATTTTTTTTTAAATAATATGCAAAATAGTACCTTACTCGCAAATATTTAACTGCTGGAATGATGCAGAGAAATTCGAATTGAGCACGAAATGAAACGCCGTAAACGAAACTGTGTTTGCTTATAAAAGAACCCTTCCATATCCTCAAACAGGCTTTGGAATTGGAAGCCTCAAGGGATGAAAAAATATAGCCGACTGAAGTAAGACCTGGTAGTGGATTGGGGTGGCAGAACTGAAGCGAACACAGGAGCGATCAGGCTGGCGAGGCACCGTGAATTTCCTTTATCCTTCCAAGGGAACAAATGATGTTGAAAGAGAATAAATTTTATTTTAAAAATGCAAAATCACTCCTTTGTTTACACCCACATCTATAAAATTATTTTTGGGAATTTGATGAACGTCATTTTAATTGGCAATGCATTTCCTAATAAATACGTCTATTTATGTTTCAATTATGTTTTTATTTTATGAATACCAAATTTTAGCTCATACCCGGCAGTGCTTTTCACTAAATTACAGTATAGTTTTCTCTTCTTTTCACGAAATTCAAAACATGAAATTTCTTGTTCGGAAACAATCGACATAAATACAAAACGTATTTACAATTAAGTAAAATATGATAAAATGATATATGAAGGCGAGTATTGTTTTTCACAATAGACCGACCTCGCGGTGCGTCACTGATAAATATTTTTGACCTATTAAAAACAGATATGTCATATATTGAAGAGACATTAATGGATACTAAATATACATAAAGCATTTGTACAATAAATTTCGTATGAAAAAAGGTTTCTTCGACTTCTAAATCGGTTATAGAAATAGCCGATTTCAATTGATCACAAGTGAAAATAGAAATCAAACTCTACTTATTTCAGTCGACAAGGTTCATGACGTTAGCGCCTCTGACGTTAGCGCAGACTTAGGTTATTGTTATGGCTGTGCTAAATTTAAGTTATTGATTAGCGAGTTAAGGCCACTGGTTAAAGTCGTCTTGAGGTTGAGTTACATGAATTTGAGGTAAAATTACGAGAATAATTTTGTCCCATATTTTGGGAAGTTTTTCTTGGAAAATGGTGAACCTCTACTACAGATTTATTTTCCCCCTTTCACGTGCTACCTTTTCTTCCCGTCCGCGTTTCTTTTATACTTAAAAATATTTTCTACGTATGAAAGGTTTTTCTTATATCTAGAAATATTTTAGACACGTTTAAATATACTGTACAGTTAATCAATACATCGAGCCATACGTGGATTGACGAGTTATGACTTCTATAACCTCAACACGCTGTAAAGAAATATAGTGAATATGTGTGAAGAAATATAGAACACGAACAAGTTATAGATAGATTTTTTCAACAGTCATTGAAATAAGCTAGTTAAGTAAACATCAAAATAATTCCAGATAGCGAAGATTAGAAACAGAGCCGAAAGAAGATATGAATTGAGAGTCTACGAGAGAGTCATAGCTGAGTTGCACTCGATCAATAAGGTTAGGCAACGCAAGCATCGATCGGTGATCTGGTGGATGGCCATCAGTCGCACATCTTAATAATGTTCCTATTATTTCCCCCATGCATCGGAAGGCGAGTTAAGTTATCGGTTCCGGTTGTTGTCATTAGATATCGTTATATCGTCATAAGCAAAATTAGCTCAAGAGAATCTGGGTGCGAAGGTTAGATTGTAGTGGCTTTGTTTGAAAGCCTGTAACCCGGATAATTTTGTTTTTTGGGTTTAGAGAACGCATTCCGATTTAAAAGATACGGGATAATGCTAAACCGAAGTAAGAGAATATGCTAGCCACGATTATTAATCAGAAGGAGAATATCACCGTTAACAAATATTTTTGATTATCGTAATAACAGGAGCACAGATACATAGGAATATATTATTGCATCTCTAATAAATGCTTCTCACGTTTTGAGCTTTATGTAAATCCCTTAATTATTTTTAATCAATATGCCTATGTTTTACTTGTTATTTATTCATAATGTAACTTTTACTTTGATAAACCCATCAACCTTGCAGCGATAACTACGTTTTCAGTAAGTCTTGAATAAAATTCGCCATTTTTAGTACACTCAGTTTTTGCCTGCTTCATGTAATATTCGTTCACACTCCATTCATTTTTACGTATATAAAGCAAGAAATTTTGATATTATTACCAACTTCGACAAATTCCAAATTTCACGCTATGTACGTACATACGTATATTAGCAACCCTTCAGCATTATTAACCGCTAAAATTTATTGTTGTAAAGTATACAACAAATGTTATAGTAGGATACAACAGATGTTGTAGTAGTATACAACAAATGTTTGTTGTAAAGTAAACTGCTATAGTATTATTTTACACTAACTACTTCTTTTGCGCGCTTACGCGACTTCGTACGCGCAGACCATCAAAACTTCCACACATCACCTCTGGCCACGCCCATTTCGTTAATGTAGATTCGGGTGAAAAATTTAATTGCGCGATTTAAGATACATATATACACTACACGTTTGTCCAATTAATAGGCATCTAGTGACTAGATACTTATTTGTTGTTGTTTTGCTATTGCGATAAAGATAAAGTTTTAAATTATTAAATCCGCATGTCATCCGACTCGTGGAACCGATATCAATAAAGTAAAATACAAATATTATTCGAAGTTAAACCTTATTTTCCTTTCGAATTTTCATAAAGTTTGATTAGTACTTATTAAGTGATCCATGTACAAAGAGACAAGTATTCCAAAAATGATCTTAAGGCAATCAACCACTTATTCCAAGCTTTTTGCAAATAATTTTTAATGAATAGACTCGCATTTAACTGTATGTACATAAAACTTATGATGCATAATAATAAATAAAGAAACTACTAAACAAGGAAAGAGAAAATGTTAATCAGAGCTAATATTCTTCCAAGTTTTCGTTTTTTGGAAGAAAGGCCTTGACGGACCCGTGTGTAACATTACAAAGGTTCCGTTTTTTCTTTTAAATTACTGGACCCTAAAAAAGAAAGAAAAAAATTAAGAACCGATTTTGCCTATTGAATATTTATTTAATTTTTGTGTTGACCTATTGACCTATTGACCTATTATCATTCTAGTTTTATATTCAAAATGCGAAATCGGTTCTCAATTTTTTTCTTTCTTTTTTAGTGTCCGGTAACTTGCAGGAAAAATGGATCCCTTATAATAGACACGTGTCTGTCGAAACCTTTCTTCCAAAAAATGGAAACTTTAAATTTGGGGTATTAAAAGCATATTAACTCGCACCTACCATAGTGAGGGGTATCGTTTAAAATACTCGTCATGTGAATCTTAAAAATGTTTTTCCATAATTTAAAGAGGTATATCTTCAGAGATATACTAAACTTCAAAGATATATAATTATGAAAATAATATTTTTTGGAATCTTACACAAAGATTGTATATAAACTGTAACGATGATTCTAGATATGTATTTATCATTATGTACATAGTTTTTCAGATATTTACAGTGACTCATATGACACTACCTCCACCCCCCACCCTCTTAATCTCTTATTTTACGTATGCATGTCACACGCACGCATGCATGCGCACACACACACACACACATCAATATATGTGTGTGTGTATATATATATGTAAGTGTTCGATGTAATCGTTTTTCAGATAGCGTGACAAAGCGAGAGTAAAATACCCGCAGGACGCATAAATAAACCTCCACTTAACTCAATCCTTTTCCGAACAACTTTAACCCAATCGAATCAATATTTACAAACAATTAGAAGCGTTAATAGCGGTCAGGTCAACCTGGGACTATTTACTTCACCTCGATGCACAGTGGAAGGTGAAGTTAGTGTGAATTTAATTGCTTGTTAGTGCGGCATTAAGTGCAAGTTACTGATTGATTTGTTGAACCGCAATTGAAACTTTGCTAATTAAGTTGTTTGATGTTAATCATTATGGTATGTTATTTCAGGTACTCACCTTGCGTGTTTGCGTACTACTGGCAAATTAATAATTTATTAGAGTTACCTCGTAGAATTTATTTAATTAGTGAATTACTTTAGAAATTAACAAATTTCTAAATTGCTTTACTAAGCATTAATATTCATATATACGTGAGTTCATGACAATAAACGGAAATTTATAAATAGCCGAATCCAAAGAAATGCAGTGATTTCATTTCACTTTTTTTAAATTAATAGTAATGTGTTATTGGAAGCATTTGCATTTATTTGTACACGAGCAATAGAAGCGATAAGGGAAAATGGAATAAAATGATGTAAAATCAATTACTAAATACATTGTTTTAAAAGAATATGAAGGCGATACATATCTACTTGGTAGAAACACTGGGAATATATGCAGGTTAACATTTAACTGCACACTAGACCACTAAGTTTATGTTGATTATTATGAAAGCGCCCATCGAGAAAATGCTGAGTTTATGCTGAGCAGCATTTCAAGAAGATGATAATTATGAAACGCCCCTCTACGGTACTTTTTGACGATAATTAAAAAAAACTCAGACCTAACGTTGGCATATTGAAGAGTTTTTTTTAATTAAAAATGTTCTTATGTAACTGAATTTGTTTTGCTACGTCTAATAAGTACTGACTTAGTTCAACTCTCTCTTAGCTGATTTAGTTTTCCATTATCTCCATGCAATTCTTATTTCTATTGACCAAAGGTTTTCATGCAGACAGATACACAAACAGAAATCAAGTCTATTGGTCGTCCTCCACTTCTATGATATAACGGTTATCTTTTTCCACGCTAAGAACTTAAATATCAGGGCACAAATTAACTTTTTCAAATTAACTTTTTCAAATTAACTTTTTTAAAAATCTGCGCACCAATATAATTGTTACCGCCATCACCGACACAACACAGTAAGCCCTATGAAAAGCCTCTCCAACGAGAGCTTCTGTTCACGTTTCGCAAATAAAAAGCTCTCTGGCGTCGCCTTAAAACATCATTCCTGTAAATACTCTACGAAGCTTCCTTTAACAGGAGCTTAAGAAAGCTACACGAAATAATATTTGAGCTTTCATCATCGTCGCCCAGCGGGGCGCACTATAAGCCCTGCGGCTCTGTCACTCAGGGCCGTCAAACTAGTGGCGCCGGTCTAAGTTCGCGCACACCAATTTCGCTGTGTTAATTTATTCCGTTCATTATACCTAAATATATTTTTGGGAAGGATCGTTTTTAAATTGTATTAAACCTTCAGTTCAATTAAATTTTGATCTGAAATTCTTGTATTATCTCTTTATTTGATTACAGAGCTTTCCTCTAAGAAAAAAATGCCAAATAAAAGATTATGTACGAAAAAAACAATATCACGATATACGCTTTGGTAAAATACCAATAATATGTTAAAACAAAACTGTTAAATGCCCTTAATTAAACTGAACTAAACCTCTGCTAATACATAAAATGTATTTAGCAGAGGTTTAGTTCAGTTTGCAAAGTTCTTTAGATACAAAAATTTTAATTGTTTGCTCAAATTCAAGAACAATGGAGGCTCAAACGTACACAAGCTATTTCTTCTATAGATATTACACAAGTGCTTATCAATAACACTGAATGCTCAATAAGTAAAAACATAAACATATACACATACCATATTCAAATAACAGGGCTATATACAAACTATATAATAAATTACAGAAACATTCAACATCATATAATCTCACACATATTACATTCCTATTGGTTTTGGACAATACATACGATATAGCGAGCTGACCTTGTTAGCCTTCACATTATTGCTTCTCATTCGTGTAATGCTTGAGTACCGTTATAACTTGTAATCGATATCATATTTTGTTAAAAGTAATTTTTGAGATAAGTATCGCAAAAATATAAAGAAACAAAGAAACGTTGATAACAAAAGTTAATTTAATTATTCAAGCTCGATCGCAAGTGGTAAAATCGAGACGTCTTTCAGTTTAGTGCAAGCTTTTCTTATTTTACCTAAATGTCATTAAAGTTATTGACCAGGGCCAATTCTTTCAATCACAACCTATTTATACTTAAAGTTAAAATTTCAATTCCCATTTAAAACCAAAATGGCCATCCCTCAAAGCTCAACGCATGAGCTTACTTTTTGTTTTGATCATATTTCAGTTGAGTTGAAGTCTGTGACTAGCCTCTTAATATTTTTAACCACTGTGCAATATCTTAAAATAACTCCCTTAATTTTTTTCATATCCTTTTTACTACTTTCTACGCTCATGGGTTCATTTATGAAACCTACTCTTCTTTCTAGGTCAAAAATATGGAATAAACTAGCCTTCAGCATATAACATTCAATCTTAGTGAACCCATCCAAAATGTTTAACATGAATTGTAAAGCGTCCTAATTACACCTGCCAATTACCGTTTTTAACGCCGATTATTTCTCAATTATCTTCTGGCGTTAATTTTATCATTTTCCCCGTATTTTTTGACCTAAAACTTCTTTAAGGGGAGGGGTAATGTGTCCAAACGAATGACAGTTTCTGTCGAAGTCTTTTCGATACTCAACTGAAAATAGACAGAGCGCCGTCACATTGACCTCGTTTCAAAGAAATAGAACAAAAGTTTGTGCCATTCAGATGTATCTGTGGTTTGAACGTTGCCGACTACGTATATGCTATAGATAGAGCATAAAATACCAAAGAGAAAAGAAAACGCCTAGAAAAAGCTCAAAAGTAAGATATTTTGAAATAAATATGAGTGTTTTTAGGGCCCCGCACCTCAAAAAAGGTTTCCTTATACGATCACTTCGTTTTCCGTCTATCCGTCTGTCGAGAACCATTTTCTTAGGAACGCGTGGAAGCATCAAGTCGAAATTAATATTAAATATTAAGGTCTACGATATGAAAAAAAACCTAAAATACGGCCATTTATATTGGCACATTTTGACAAATGCAAATAAATCAATACATATATGATGCTTCCCGTTGACATAGAAACTTTAAATTTGGCAAGAAGCAAGGTCTCATAGCACAAGTGAAAGAAAAAATCGTTAATTTGTAGTTATATTACATAGAAAACTTCTTTTATACGCTAATCTAACAACGCTATGGGCCTCTATCTCCCCCTTAAATTTAACAACTTCATTGGAACTATGGAAATAAATTGATGTACAAATATCCTCTAAAAATAACATCTGAATCAAAGCATCTACACAAGAGATATATATAAACACATTATCATCCAGCTACTTGTATCCGCAAAGCTTAACCATATCGCTTTCTTCCAATATTCCCCTAATAAATCGATCCACTCTGTAATCCAACGAAACCATCGGAGCAACGTTGATCAAAGGAATTAAGCCAATTAATTAGGCAATACTTCCGTCTTCCTCGCACGCTCTCCATCTCTTTCGCTCGAGCAAAGCTAAACTAATAGCCAATAGCGGGTACCTGACAAAGAGAGAGGAGGGTTTCTGTTTGCCATAATTATTGACTACCGGGCTACTTATTAAATTATAGAGCATGAATACTGATGAGAGGTGCACTTGAAGTTCAGGAGTTTTAAAACGGTTCGTTAAGTACCAAAGAGGAAACCGTTTTGACCTTTGTTTCATTTTTAGACTGGAAGGGGGATGTTGTCTTATTAAACGTTAAGGGAGATTAATGTTTTAAAAATATTCAATAATAAAATATATTAATCTACACATATCCCAATAGCTAATCTTCAAATATATCATAAGAAATATGCAAAAAATTTGCACTCGTCCCCTATCTTCGAAACTACTGAACTTAAAATTGTGAAAAAAGGAAAAAAATTTAGAAACCAACGCAAATATTATAGAAAAACTGTATTACATTTCTAGATGTCATAATATTTATAAAAAATCATATTTTTGTAAATATGCACTATATTTTAATAAGATTGAACGAAACATAACAGTCAACAATTTATACGTTGACACGTGAATAGAACCACTAAATAACTTATAATAAGTGTCTAAAGGTGGAAGAAACCTTCATACTGAGGGTACTACTGGTACTTGACAGGTTTTTTGGTAACTGTTTTTCCTTGGTAGGATTTTCAAAGATATTTTCGAACATGCATTTGAATTGCTTCTTGTCAAACTTTCCAAACCTATAGACTCCATTACTCATTAGACATCAACTTTTGCTTTAACAGCATCATTTTGACTAACTATAATAAAAACAAACATAACACTGTTTAAAAAAAAGAATATGTGCCAATGATGTAATAGATGTTTATTTGTCAAAGTAAATCTAGGATATGGTGTATTAACGACTGTAGCAAGTAGAATTCAAGAGAAATTGTATTCTTAAAAATGTGTACGAAGAAAATGGGTTCAATCAGAGTCTTATTCTGAGAAATAGCTTATTATGAAACTCTGTTCGGTTTTATGGTTTAGTCATAAGCATATTTTTGAACAAAGGAATTTGGCATAGATGTCAGAATCATTCAATTGATAAATGGATACATAAAATGTTATAATGTAGACTTTATAGGCATTATCAAAATATATACACATTTACAATATTGGTTTACAAGTCCATTAAATTTCCCAAAACCTAAATTTCTCAATAAAAATAGGCTCTTATTTCCAGTCTCTTGCTTTATTCAAATGTATTCAATGAGAAATACTAATATTACGTAAGGTGTGTAAAAATACACCGGATACCCTGCTCTAACTAGGTTTCCTTTTTATAAATAACAAGGAATCTAAATAAGGAATGTGTTATAACAAAAATAAGATTATATTTAAAGAGCGCGACTAAATTATTAGAGACGCTAAAAATTTACATTTTCCCTTATTTATGATTTATGCAATTTTTTTTTATTTCAATGTAAAGTGATTTTAATTTGTCAATTAGTGTATTATATTATAAAATCGCTGAAACCCGTACATTTAAATATGTACCAAATACTTCCTTTTTAACTGATATTTTGCCATAACATCATTAGCAGATATAACAGCTTCCACCGTCCTTGGCGTAATTTCTGTACTTTATATAATTAAAACCTCTGTATCTCACGAATTATTGCGGCCAATATGTCATTAGTTTTTAAGCCTATTAAGAGGTCATCATAAATGAACATAATACGAATAACATCATCACTATTATTTATAAATAGCACATATAGTTATATGTGTATATATATATATATATATATATATATATATATATATATATATTTGTTTTTATATAGTTATATGTGCTATTATGTATAGTATCTATACTGACGCTCGACTGATCCATAAAAGAAAATTTGACTTTGAGTACGTAAAAAAATTATTAAACTTAGTTTCATTACGCTTTTAAATAAAAAAATGAATGTTCTAATAAGCAAAACTAATATATTATCCATTAATCATATTATTATCTAATAATTCCCACTTTTTCAAAATCTTTTAATTATTTACTTTATTCTTCCTTAACTTAAAAAATAGCTTCTTAAAACCATTATGGTGCAAATAATTTATTAATTATTATTGTTGTAAGATAAATAATAAAAATAATGGATTATTATTACTTTTATATATAAATATAAACTGTACTTGTTGTTTTTTTCAGTTTTCACATGACTTGTTGTTGCTAACAATGTCGCTTGCGTGAATCAATACCATTTAATATGTAGTTTTCATGGTAAATGAGTTTTTAAATGTGCATATAGATACTTGGTATTTAACTAAACATCGATATATCCATTGTTCGGTTATTGTTTTTTGTTATCGTGAACTAATTTCTTGTGTTTATCAGGAAAATAGAATACATGAAGGACTTTTTTTAATAAAATAGTTACGTTTGCGTATCTGAAATACATAAAGAAAACTTAATATTTGTTAACTAAATAATTGCAAAATATATATAAAATCATGATAAAAGAAATGAAAAGATGACATTATATACAAAAGAAAAGAAAGAATGTCAGGAAAATTCTACAGATTTTGACGTGAATACGTCTTTAAATTTGCTACCATACGGGGGCAATCCAAAAAACCTAATGATAACAAAATCAGGGGATACAGTTTGGCGTTGCAGCTTCGGATCTATCCTCTACATAAAAAATTAAATTATACCACTGGATAGCTAATAACTGGGTAGGATCAAAGAATTCATTACGATAAGCGAGAACAGTGACGCATCGCGCGCGTTGGAGGGGGAAGCGCCGCCATTTTGAGGTTATTTTGCTGCGTATCGAGATTTGAAATTAGTATAAATTTTGATTAGTTTAAGTTTTAATCGTCAGCTGTCATCAAAATATATCGATTAAATATAAAACATTAGTTTAAAGTAGTGACAGTGAATATAATAAGGTGTTAGAATAAAAAAATATTATCAAAAATATATAATGTCGGCCTACACGCTATTGTAACACAATAATTATTTGTTTCCTTGCTTTTATCCTAAATACATAAATAAAAACATTTTAATTAAAAAATATAACCGGTTACATAGACGTATTCACGTACAACATACGGCCGTGTCCATGACACAGCCACACCCAATTTTTTTTGTTTAGGTTTGGATATTGCATATATTATAATTTTATTTACGTAAAAAAATTTCGCGTTGTCCTTATCGTATATCAGTATAAGACGTGTGCTCACATTAATTTTGTTAATGACGTTTGTTTGTTTGTTAATATATTATTCAACCAATTGAAATCGTTAGAATAAAAAGTGTACACCCGTATTTTTTATTGATGGTTAAATAAATTATTTTAATTAAAAGTTACAAATAGTAATGTGGACAGAGATCGAAGAAAAAAAGCAAAAAGGTATTTATAAAACGAAGAACGAGAACATTCGCTGAGTACGGAAAAATTGAATTTTTGCATAAAATTGTTTACAAAAAAAATTGTTTAAAAAATTATTGTAAATATTAACCTAATAGTTACTATTCTGATAATTAATTAACCGATAGAAAAAGACGTGAGGTGTCGTGGGGCGACACCGACAGACGCGAAGCTTCTTACGCATCGCAGGGAAAATTCAATTTTCAATTAGTATAATATAATATGGATACAGTATTAAATAATAAACACTTTTATAAATAATTTTCGAAGTATCCGTCACACAATAAAAAACACTTAACCATAAACCAGAATACATAAACAGGTTAAGTATACCAATATACAAAACAAGTTCAAAAAATTCCAAGAAAAAAAGCAAAAATGTCTATAATTCGTTATCTTAATTAATTTAAATATTTAATATCCTCAGAAAGGTAGCTAACTTGGCTTATGCAGCTTCGCCACAAATGTTTGCCTCAAAACTTACAGTTCACACCTATCAATACACTAATAAATACTTTAAAATTTACATACACAGTTACATACACACACGTATATAACTGCGTGTTAACAACAATATTATGAAAAATTTGGAGTGTATCTTTATATATAAAGTCATATTTTGTCTTTAACGAAGCGATGGAGTGACCATGTATGAATCTATGAATTCTGAGACGTTAGTGGACTGCTTTGAAAAATAATTATACTGATAGTTGAAGACTTAAAAAACTACTCTACTACTAGTAACTAATCTAACTACTCTACTACCTCTAGGTCGAAATCATATTTTACATTTTCAACCTTTGAAGGTATCATTCGTAACAGTTTCCATATTACTTATCATTTGGTAAGCACGTGGCCCAAATTCAACGTAAAAGTATATGTAAGAGAAAACATTTAAAAATCAATACAAATCATTAAAGAACCAAATAAATCAAATTTAATTGGGATATCGCACTTTTATATTGTACAATGAAACTAAATTTCTTAATAGGTCAATAATAATAAACCGTACTTTAGCGTCGTGAGCAATAAAGTCGACCCGTAAAGTAAAATGGCTATTAATGCCATTATTTTAAAAACGGAGTCATATATATGTATATATATATATATATATATATATATATATATATATATATATATGTATATATATATATATATATATAAAGACTTAACCTATAATAATATTCATGATATACCGATATCGCCCTTATTTTCACATGCTGTATAAGAACCACTCAAGAAATATACAGGTCACTTGAGACGTTCAAATAGGTGAAAGAGATAAGAACTTCTGATGACGTTTATCAATATCAGTGCAGTATTTTATTTCTTTGTTTTTAAGGAATAAAAAAACAGTTTTCAGTTAGCTATACGCTAAATGTGAAATTAATTCAATAGTATTTAATTGACGGACAGAAATCAAAATTTCTAGCCATAGTCACTTTTAAAAATAATGAAACAACTTATTAAAATGAAATACCGAAATGAAATCAATGTAGGTTATAAAAATTGTACAAGTATCAAATATAATATTTAAAATATAATAAACCAGTTTAAATCTGAAAGACTACAACAAATTTAAAGTGAAATACGGACTCGGATATACAGGACTGATACGTACTTGTACTCGCAAAAATAATATATTACAGAAACGTCATTCAATATAAAAAGATAATATTACGAGTGAATAAAACAAAATTTAAAAAACTGGACATCGCACTATTTTTATTAATAAAACGTTTTTATACAACATACTGCATGTTTTATTCTATAGACAAAAACTAGATACTCAGGTATATCCCTTCGAGCATATTTTTTCTAAATTTTTGTCCGAATTATCAGTCACTGAACCTTCAGGTTCTTAATGTAAACACGAGTAGAGATTGACAGGGCACTAAAGATTTTTCTATTTTGGAACAATTTTAGATCTACATATACCTAAATAAAAAAATGGCCAATGAAGAAATAACCAAAAAGATCAGAAACTGCAGAGACACGCCTGTAGGAAATTAAAACTGATCGAGTCTCGAATAGGAAGAAAGAAAGAAAAATCTCAAAAGAATTCTGATTTTCTTCATTTATGAGTTTCATTCATTAGCAAACGCTAATGAATGAAACTCATCACGGTTATTCAACATTTATATCATTTTTACCTAAAAATAAAGTTAACGTTTTTCTATTTTCATTTATTACAATAGTAGCGTTTTTTGTTCAGACCGTAATATACTTATCCGGCTCTACACTAACCACATTCAAAGCAAAATAATGCTCAAAGCCACTGGCCCCTTTGAATATGACATAACAGGTTTATTATCAATTATATACACCATTGGGGAATATAACAGCGTCTAAAATCACATGAGTCAGCATTTGTCCAAAAGTTACTCTAATTTTGTGGAAAGACCCGTATTCGAAGAGAAAAGAATTTGGACTAACTTAGGAAAATCAAACAAAAACAAAAAGAAATGTTTATCAAGTTTTTATGGTCTAACACTATTAAGTCAGAGGCGGCTAAACCTAAGGTAAATCAGATTTTGCACTTTACCCAATGATCTCCTGTCTATTCTGAAGTTTACCCGGATAAACCTAAATCTGAATAAATCCGCACAGCAAACTTTGCCCGTAACATGTATATGCTGTGCGTTTCCCGGCCATTAGAAATAACAACATTTTATAACTAATTTTAAATAAAATGATTGGCAGCATATATTATTATAATATTACTAGAATCATAAAATCTATAGATACATAAATATACCTTTGCAAAACAATTGAAGTGTTGCTTCAAGCTCCCACAATTTAGGTAAGTTGCAAAGAATACGTTGAGCCGCCCAAACATTGTGAATATGGCAATGTTACCTATTTTTAGGCCTTATTTCTGAAATTTACATAAAAGAAACTGATTGAATATGCTTATGATAGTAAAACAAAGCAATGCGGACTGTTGACTTTTGTTTTTGTTTCGATGGGAAAATATTACCATGTACTTTTAAACAGATTATAATTGTATTTTCTTATTATTTTACCTAAAAGAATGCATTTTAAGTAACATTGCAATAATTGGACTAATCGATTGTTATATACTTCTTAAAATCAGACTATTGCTCTTAAATTGACACACAATTCAAATTACGCATAGTTTATTTATTTATTTAAGACTTTGTTTCCAGTAAAAGAGCACGCATATTTTACTTATATATAATATTTATGCACTGAAACACAATTTCGGTTCATTATATTACATAAATTTAAATATCTAGATTCGTATATGGCGCAAAACAATCAATAAACCAACTGGTATAACTTATGTTTTCCAAACATAGCTGCGTACTACCAAACGCTCAGGCCTTCTGGTCTCACGAAAAACTTATTTATCGGCCTAAGCCAAAATGGAAAACCAGAAGTTCTAGCAGAAAAACCTTGATGTAACTTTTTTCGCCCGCTACCGGATTGATACAACCGACGACTATTGTCGTCACGGTGTTTGTATTATTGATTAGATTCTCCTCTCCTAGTTATTATATTTATAGTTGTATTTAGACATATTTTAGTCGTAAACCAACTAGGAACTGTGAAACTATTAACATACCGTCAGTTTTTATGTGACTTACATATTCAACGAGCAATATCGAGATGAGCAAAGGTATGCTAAGATGAAAACATAATAAAATAAAATTTTGCGGAAAAAAATGAAGCTTTACTTTTAGCCTTTTGTAGAAAATATTACATCTCCACTTAAAACTAAATAAAATTATATTAAATGGTCTTGATACGTTTAATGATTAATTAATTGTATCTATTTCGTACCCAAAATTGTAAACAATCTTCACTACTGGCTCACTCAATCCTACTTACTTAAAAAACGTATATTCGCAAGTACACAAAATTTATTAAATAAAATATCATTTAACACAATTTCTTGGAACTAGGAAAATATTTCATTCCACACTTCAATTTTCTATATAACGATTCAGAAAGAAAAAAACTGAAAATAAAATGAAAATATGTTTAATGAATCTAGGAAAATATCAGCAAAGCATGTGATCAACACGGTTTCTCAATTATATAATAGTCATCATTTGAGACGGGGCTAAAATTGTACAATAATATAAATATATATATACATATATATATATATATATATATATATATATATATATATATATATATATTTAAAAAACCAATCATCAAAATTAAACACACTTTTACGATTTCGGTAATAAGAGTATGAAACACATATACACTTCTCAATTATCGATGTAATTTTAATATATCCAGTAGTCACCGAATTATATTTCAAATTTTATAGTTGTATATATGTAATTTTATTGTGCAATGTGTCGCTTAGTAATAAAAATATATTCGTTTAAACATAAGAATTAAAAGTAAAATATATTTATAATCAATATATTATTAATTTATTTTCTTACGTCAAATTAATAACGTCGCGTTACTAAGAATTAATTCAGAGTAATATGATGTCCGATAAGACGGCCAATCCGACTATTTCAGTGTTTCTTCATTACATGTATATATTTAAAACAACGGCTATTGTTTCATAACAGATGCTTAAATCGTTATTGTTACCAAAGAAAAATAAATATTTCTAGCTGTCAAGGTTGAACCGATCCCGATTTTCTTAAGTATTCGTAGTACTGAGGTTGTAATGTAATAGTTTAGAGAATTATCATATTTTTCCTGTTTTTTCTTCATTATGAATAATGGTAGGTGGCCTGTAACATAACCTCAAATGAATTGCAAAAGTGACGCCAGATACGAATCTCTAAAGTATTTTGAAGGGACTCTTCATTTCTAATAATGTTGCTGACTGATCGGTTTCGTTCTATAAACTCCAATAACGTTTGAGGCGTATTAATCAAATATCAACTAATCACGTTTGAGGCATATTAAATCTAGTATACTAATTCTAAAACGATTACGACGAACTGTGGGAGCATAAACGCATATCTCTAGAAACTACGGCTTATATAGGGGCAGAGTTTGATTTGTTAGTTTCAAATCCGTATTAACCTTTAATCCCAGAGAAGACACTATGGGCGTTTTCCCGTCTCCGGAAAAAAATTACTTTCGTTTTATCTACTATTCTAGACTAGATATTGAATAAATAATACGTTAAGGAATGGAACCACTTACGTTATTTAACCATAATACCAACCATTACCTTCAGAGATAGAAAGTTTACACCAAAGAAAAATACGGGAAATGAAAACGGATGTGATGTATGCTGAAAGTTACCGTGAAATGAACATTTTTTTGTATATGTTAAGACTCTTTGGATAGACTGCTTGTTGTAGATGACAAGTATTTAAAAATTTGTCGTAAGTTTTTTTTGTTGATTTTTGTAGGACATGACAAACTTATTCCCAAAAAAACGTAATTCTCCAAAAACTAAAGCGTTTTTATTTTCTACAATTAATGACATTATTCTAATAAATATTATTTTTTTCTAGTACGTCATGCTTCATTTTAATCTTTTTATAAATTTGTCTTACCGCGTGTGTAAACAAATAAATTTTTAAATTGACGCCAAAATGCTTCCTAAATACCTCTTTAGGTTTCAGAGATAGGTGTGCCTACTCCAAGGTTAAATTCAATTGTAGAAATACAATAAACCATTTCAAGTCACTCTCCAACTACAAGTATTAATACAACAGTGTCAGTGATATGGCTAGTGTTAAACAAAATGCGAAAAATATAAAGCTACGCCGTGCTAAAATAAGACTAATTAGTGTATTAATGATGATTACGTTAGAAGGCATGTTTTAGATCTACGTAGCATTGCAGAAAGTTAATAAAGCAAAAATCATGCACGTAACTGTTGTTTTTTTGATAAAACAAAAATCATGCACGTAAATTGCAAAGATTAGGTCACTAGCATCATAAAGAACCAAAAATAAATAAATTGTTACTTGTTATGAAAAATGGATCCCATACGAAACAAATGCTTATTGTAATGTAAAATGTGGACTGATCCTGTCGTCTAAGTAGAGTGGTCCTGTACGCCAAGTAGTGGTCTAAGTAAACGGATGATCGACCAAAACAAACTCAGGCTGACTGCTCGATGGTACTGTGTCAATTTTACCCACTAATTTAACCTGACTGTTAAAATAGATATATCTGTCAAGGATCTCAAAATGGTAATGAAAAACCTCGTTAGCAACCAAGCGGAACTAGTCAGTCTCTCCCTCTCCCTCACAATTACTGCTTAATAATGCGCACTCTGTTTTATCTCTATAAACCTTTTTGAAGGTGTTGGAGCTATAACTGGAACTTCTTGGTTCTCCTTCTTCCACGATTACGCTTATAAAATATTACACCACTATATACCTACCCTTATATGACTAAAAGAAAATGTATTATATATAATTTTTACTTCGAATATTTTTTATATACAACGGTAACTTCAAAAGTAAAAACCTTTCTTCAGTCTAATAATTTAATTGTAATAAGAAATTACATAACAAATTTGTACTTCAGAGAAAGTACCTTCATTTTATTAAGTAAAACTGTTATAAATTGTAAACAGGAGTAAATGAGGAAAAAAAAACAATTAGTATTGCTTGTCGATACCGACAATTAAATTTAATAATCAATTTCTGACAAAAATATGAATTGTTAGGAAATCTGATGTTTTGGGATGAAATAAACGTTATCATGATCATCACGATAATGTATTATTTTTTAAACTCGTAGTATTTTTTAAAATATTGCACTTTTAGTATTTATAATAGTTATTATAATAGTTATTTTTCCACTTTTATAACGTAGAATTTCATCAATTTTACCGAAAATATACAGGATACAATCTAGAATATATCACATTACATAAAGTTACCATTGATGTTCAGTTTTACCATCACCTTTATTTTCACTTTTAGATATCAAATAGGCGAAGATATTAGTAAGTAATATAAAAATAAAATAAAATATTTTTCAAATATCACAATAATATTCAGAGAAATGTGAAATGAAAGTTTTAATAGAAATTAAACCACATTTTTTTTACAGCAATTACATCTAATCTTTTTTACAGCAATTACAGCAATTACATCTAGTTCATTGAGTATTGAATATCATTATTCATTGAATTGCTATTCATCAAATATTGAATACCATTAAATTAAAACTTGTTTTAAATTTTTAAATTTACAAATTTTAAGTTTTTACCCGACTGTGTAAAACTAAGTAAAAAGTTGGAGACAAAATAAACTGCATTTGAGCTACTTCGTATTACTGGATATCTGGATAGCAATATAATAAATCGTGTACGTATTAATTTCCCGAATTCAAATTGCAAAACAATATTGGTAACGTACAATTTCCGTAACAATATTGGTAACGTACATGAAATTAAATTACTTCGAGTTATAGCGATCTAGTAAATGCCCTAAATCGAGAGCTTCGTGTAACCACTGTAAACTATCACTATGTATTATTCTATTGATAAAAATATCTTAAAGCCTAGGACTGCATATAACTGCCGTAGGCTAAAATGAGTTCAGATACATACATACATATATATATATATACACACACACACACACATACATACACGCACAGCCGCTCGCACGCACTCACGCAGGCACGCAAGCACAGCCGCTCGCACACACGCACGCACGCCCGCTCGCACGCACGCGCGCTCACACATATATACATATATGTACACACACACATACACATGTCCAGTTGTATAAATATGAAAATATAAAAGAAGAAAATAATTATAATCAACGTACAGCCCAAACCGCTGGCTCTAGAGACTTGAAATTTTGCACAGCGGTTTCTTCTACAATATATGCATTCGTTGAGGTTGATATGGTGGTACAAAGTAAATGGCCCTACTAATTCGAGACGTCATAAAAGGACCTAAAAATATATTATCACATACGTCTTTTATATTTTTTTGGAAATCAATGAAAACTATGAAAACGTATACAGAGTGCTATCATCTCCGATGTTTGATTTTTTGGAAATCAACCCACACAGTATCAGTGGGATAAGGGTCGTATCGTTCTAATCAAGACAGGGATAGGCATGTGGTGATGTGGTAATGTGGTGTTGAGGGGGCTAAGCTCAGTGTTTAGGATTTCCATGACAGTTATTCGTACTCATGTGTATAAATATTTTTCGATTTATTTTATCGATCTCATATATATATATATATATATATATATATATATATATGTGTGTGTGTGTGTGTGTGTGTGTGTGTGTTTGTGTATTATGCCAGCAAAAATGGCTGCTAGCTATATTGTTTTTTATGTAATTATTCTGGACATTGTAATTTGATGAGTAAAGGGATATTCAATATGGTGAATAAAAAATTCGACCTGAAAAACACCAGGCTGCCTTGCTTACCTGCAATCGAATAAAAACTAACGTTTTCAGTTGCTTTTTCCTGACTTCTAGTTTACCTGATACATGGTTTCATTAAAAAAAATAGCTAGTAAATTTTTCAAAAAAAAACAATACAATCTGACAATTTACGAATAAAATTATGTTTTAATACGTTAAATAATCGTGTTACCCTCCAAACAAACGATCATTGCTAAAATTAAAAGTGCACACGCCGAGTCTTTATTTACAGGGAATATAAGGGAAGGATAGACAAGCATCAAAAAGACACGCACAAAGAAGGGAAATGGAAACCGAGAAAATTCACTTAACTCGAAAAAAATGAGTTCAGTAGAAAATCTTTTATAAAAATTAAACTATTTGGCAAATCGATAGGCTTCAATTCTGACAATAACCAACCGATAAAAAATCACCAAAAAACAAAAAAAAAATTCCCAAAAAGAATCACAAAGTCGGTTAAAAATTGCAATGTGTAACTTGCCCTTTTATGTACATAGGTACAGATCAATGGAAGGAGACGCATGTCGTTTTTCGAAAACAAATTTAGATCATAATAAATATTCTAAAAAAACTTAAAAACGATGTCATTTCTTGGAGGAAGATATCCTCTTTTCTAAAAGCTACAATAAAAGTTGATTGCTTGTAAAATTACCTAATTACTTATCTCGTCAATACTCGAGGCTAGCGCGTTAGTCAAAAATAAAGCATACACCACGTGTACATTGTGCTCAAGAGCATTTAAATAAGCTTCAAAGAAATCTGTTAATTTACAAAAAACTGCCCTGAAAACAAAATGTTCCAAATCGTTCTATTCGTTCCTCAAACCACAAACACCATAAATCATATTACCCTCTCTGCACCGTTACTCCCATTTCTCGTCTTCCTTCTCCGAGCTCTAAAAAATATATTAAAATTCCTGACATTAATTCGGATTCATTACCTTTTGTTCCTACCTCAGTCTTCATCCACCGCCCTATCTCGGCCTTTGTGTCCGCATCGCCGTCTCCGATAGCAGTAATGAAAAAGGTGTCACATTCTACACCATTGTCGAGCTCAGTCCGTTACTCTTACTCGTGTTATTATATTCGTTAACTAAGTTTTGAGTTTAAAGCCTATTTTAAACGCGCCTGGTTTATCTCGGTTTAGGGTGGCTAGAATGTTTGGAGGCGCAGTATTGTGAGAAAGATTTATAGAGGAGAGGTTAGAGCTGTGGTTTTGTGTCTCCATGTGGGTACTAGCGCATAGAATCCGAGTTGGCGTGGATAATACAGTGAAACTTTAATATTTTAGAAGCAACGATTTTTGAAGTCACCCTTAAGAATCGATTTTTATATATAGCGCCGCCCGGTATGAAGTTTTATGAGGAGTAAAATCAGAAGTTCATAGCGTACGAAGTTCAGAGCGTAAAAATAAGTGTTACCGTTAGATTCTGATTGTACGAAGCTTAAAAAAAGAGCATTAAAAAAATTGTAACCGTTAGGTAGCCTCTCTGCATAACATTTCTGCACATCTTTAGAGTGAGATATCAATATGTTTATTTCACATTTTCTTATGGTATAATTGCAATGAAGTAGTGTGACACACATATTGGCATTTTCTTATAGCGTGACACGCATAGTTTACTATTGTCGCTTATATCGAGATATAATCGTTAAATGTCATTATGTATGAATATTTGTTGTCTTCTATCCTACAAAATTAAAACGTCTCTTTTAATATTAACTTCTCAATCTGACGTTAATAAATATTTTTAATTTTGTTGTATAAATTTGATCTTGTTCATTTGAGTTTTACTAGAAAATAATTATATAGTCAGCATTTTTTATTAAAGAATTTTTCATTTATATATTTCATTTAATGATATTGATATTTATACAGTGTTACTTATTTTATACAAATAATCACCACTATAGCCGCGCGTCGAGCTGATACACACAATTTTTAATTTCTGAAATTCTAATTAGGAAGGAACTTCATATAAATGTTATGTATCCTGGAAAAATACTAAATAATTGTTTTATTATTCGTGGAATTTGTAAAGTACAAGTACATTGTGGATCAAAATCCACTATTAGAGAGCATTACAGAAATCTTTTTCTCATATTACTTAGCATTCTTTTATAATTTCGTCATTAGTCTTATAATTTGCTAACGTAACCCAGAAGCAAATTTTTGTGTACCGAACAAAATAGAAAAAGTCACATATTATATGATGGTTTTCAGAACACAAAGTTTTGCTACAGTTTCCAAAATATATGACAACAATTCTTAGTTTAGGCAATACATGGTATAACAATTGAACTTAAAACCATAATAGCATATCTAATCTGACATCACTTATGTAATAACATCGCATATTAATGGTACAATTATTTTTTTGTCATATTTTTCATATAGGTTAAATACTTAGTAAAGTGATTGACATTTATAATTAAATGATGAATTTACAATCGATTGACATCATAAGAACTAGATTTGCGTCATTTTTTCACCGGATGCAGAGACCTATTACGCAAGTTTTGTGACGCGAGAATATTTTTAATTTTTTTACATTTACGATAACAGCCACGATTTTAATCTTTCATTCTGCCAATGTTATTCAAAATACTATCGCATACGGTCAAGTTCCTCTTCTTAATGTAATAAATTTTGGGCACATCTTCAGTATCTGTTCCATTATTTTTTCAAACGAAGTTAATATCAACAGTTCTTAATACTGTCTATAAATTTCAAAGTAAATTCGCATATACACAAGTAGAAATGAAGAAAATTTAAAAGCTCCTTAGTGGCATACACTCAATCACGTCAAATTTGGAGAGCGATATGATGAGGTAATATATATGCGTTACAAGCACTACCATGAGGGAGATACGGTTAACAAGACAAATGTGCTTGTTGATCTAAATTCATGCTCTTTGCTTTGTCTGCGGGAGCACAAATTTATAAAAATGTTTCAGTTATGCGGCCGCGGAATGGAGTGAGTTAAAAATTGTTTGCAAGATATAATAGAATGTAAATATTCGCATGTCACAGCGATAACGATATAGCTCATCGAATGATCGTATTTAATATTATTAAAATCGATTTTAATATTATTAAAATTCTACTTCTTTGTAGAAGTAGAATTTTAATAATATTATAATAACGAATTGTGCCGCAAGAGCAGAGGAATATTTTATTAAAAAACCATTCTGATCAAATTCATTCATATTTACCAATAGTAGACTATACTGTATTTCAGCGATAATGATGTACCGCATCAAATGATCGAAGAATATTGGCCCTTCTTTGTTGAAGTAGAATTTTAAGAATGGCAAGATAAACTATTGCGTCGTATAAGCATAGGAACATTTCATTGAAAAATTATTTTGTTATCAAATTCATTACAACTGGAAATTCATTCACTAAGAAATCTCACAAAAATGTAGAATTCAATGTTGTCTATTTATTAAATAGCCAAAATATTCCGAATTCCGTAATAGCTGTTGAAGTTTTAAGATCTTTATCATTATTAATTTATTTTAAAGCTGTTCATTTGTAACACAGTCACTTTAAAGCTGCATTAATCTGAAATCTTACACACCGAGCGATAATGTAATGAAATAATATATATTCATGCTATCTCCCTATATCTGGAGAGAAACAATCAAATCACGTTTCGTTGTATTTCAGGAAAAATATTGTTCTTTTATTTTTTTAGAAAAATGTAAGTATGGATATGGATTTAAAAAAAAGCAAGAAAAATATGTTTTTAATTAGATATTCAGTATCACTGTGAGCTCAAGTGACTTTATGTGGCTGTTAATTTTTAATTTATAAATATTACCTACTAGCGATAATGCTAATTATTTATTACAAGCGCTTTCTTTTAATTCGTTATTTGTTAAGCGATGTAAACAGATGATCTTGTTACAGCAGAGTGTTTGCTGTAATCCGCTGACCCTAAATGGTAATCGTTAGATACCATCGACGCGACTGAGGTGACAGAGCTATTGTTAGCCACCCAAGCATCCTAGGTGACTCCTTTAATCTCACGCTTGGCAAGATAATTGGTAGACGCCAAACATGCGACTGAGATGACAGATCAATTGCTAGCCAGCTATGATTTAGTAAAATTGAAATACGTGACTAAGATAAGAAAGCGTCTGACCTCGAGACCAATGAGAACACCAATATAAAAAAAAGGTTGTGGAAAGCAAACTTCGCAGACATGTACTATTAAGTTTGAAGTAATAGTTAAAATTAATTAAAAGTTTGCTTTTCAAATTTCTCATCCCGCCGACATTCTGAAATGACGCAACTAATGGCAAAGTTCTAATTTCGGTGAGTGTTTACGAACATTTTATTGTTTAACCTGTAAAATAATTAGATTTTGTTATGTAAGTATGTCTATTTAACTGCCGTTTTAAAAATGAATTTAGAGCTATATTTGAATTGAATTTATTTGAACGAACCTGTTCATAGCCCCAATCTACCAGTCCATAAATACTTCCTGCCTTTAGCTATAATAAAACCGTTTGATTTTAAATAAATTTACTTCTGTTTTATTTTTAGCTTGTTAATATCGTAGATGACATTTGAGATCTTTCGTTAAAAAAAATAATGCAATCTTTGAAAAAAAAATTGTAAAGGAAGCTTTTAATGAGTCTGACTAAGAACCAAAGGAGAAATATCTTACGGTAATATGATAAAATCGAACAAAAACTATCTTACATTGGATAGAGAAAACCTTAATTAGAAGTCTGAAGTAAGTACAGATGTAGAAAATGTTGATATATTTTCATTCAGAACAGAGTTATAAAAAAACGCACAGTTCTTAAAAACTTATAGAATAACGAGAGCATAAATCTTGTTCTTCTTTTGTTATAAGAAAAAACATGTATCCTTTAACTCAGAACTTTAATAGCCATAACTTCAATAGCTATTTAAGGAACATTAACAGAATCAAAGGCATTATCAGAAAAAAACTTGAAAAAATTAGCAGACTAGCGAGAACGCAGGCCTTATGTTTTTAGAAGAAACATTTTTTCTTTAATGGAAATGTCAACAATCAATCTATTACAAATATGGAAATGTTTATAGACATCACCAACAGAACTTATAAGAACTCACAGATAAGCAATAGCACAAATCTTGTTCTTTTTTGTTGTTTGAAGAAATGTTTCTCCTTTAGTTCATATAATAAACAGAGAACTGTTTTAAAGACAATATCATCAAAACGTATGATTCCTGCTATAATTAAATGTATATTAATTATTTTAAGACCAATTAAAATTACTAATTTTTTTCACACTCTAAAGGTTTTAATAATGAGTCTAAAACTGCGAATAGAAACACCGATTATCATTACTTTCCTACGTAATTAATGCCTTCCATAATGGGATAATCTAATTGAGTGACCCAATTAAAGGGTTAACAAACACAAGGACAAAAGCAAATTGATTGGGATTGAAACAAAAGCATCGTATAAAATAAGATATAAAATTAATTATAATAAATTATTGATTATGAAGAATAAAATCAGATCATTATAACATTGCTAAATATCTGCAGATATTTAAAAACATTCATAAAATACTAAATTATTAAATACGATGTCAAAATAAGTTTGATCGTAACGTTATAAGGAATAGATAAAATATATTATACTTTGATTATGTATATACTATACATACTATATACATAGTCAAATATATATTATATATACTATACGTAGGTACAGAAAACACATCGGGCACATAAAATTGGTTATATTTGAAACTGGTTTCTGTAAGATAATCTCATTTTATTCGTTGGAATCGCAAATTTCGCACTAATTATTTCAGAAACGGTTGACAATTGTCGTACATTTCCTCAGAATTTGCCTCTTATTAATAATAAACCCATTTTTAAAGTGTCTATAATTTTAATTTTTAACAATTTGAAAATTATGATATTTTTTCAGGTTTAGACTCTAGTTTAGACTCAGGTTTAGACTTTAATTTTGATCTATCAGGAAGGGTCTAATTAAGGGAGAAACTTAAAATATTTAGTCTATAGTAATATTGTCCTTTCCTGTATAATCCGTGTAGCCCAGAAAAACTTTTATTCCCAACTTCCACGATAAACGAATGAACTTGAACCTCTTTCTAACAAAATTACTTGTTCCGCCCCTCAGTGTCGCAGCCGCCCATCAGCTTTCTGTATTCTGGAGATCTATAACTAATACCTATATATATAATCTATAACCTAGAGATCTATACTAATGTTTATTCATAAACATTATGCTGGGTAAATATTTTCTGTGACAGTGAATACGACTTCACAATCCACTCAAATAGATGAAAGCAGATAGACTGAAAGACGGATATTGTCTTTTACGTATGAAGATATATATATGGAAGTTCCGCTTTCTATTTAATAGTCTAAAGTGTAATTGAAGTGATAAGATCCGAGTATGACGATATGTAAAAAAGAAGACAAGACCGGAATGGTACATGGAAATATTTATACCAAACGGAAATGTTAAAAAACTTCTTGATAATAAATGCTGTGTTGAAATATTGTGCTTCAAAATGCCATGAAAATAAACAAAAACGAATTCATATCGAGTTTATGGAACAGCGTGAATGACTGTTGAGATATTTCGTAATGAAAAATTATCAGAAAAACTTTTGATGTCATCATGCAGAATAAGTAACGGAGAAAGTACGGTGATGGTGTTTTATGTTTATACACCCTCCACTGTAGACTAAATGGATTATGTACGAGGGGGTGACATTATAATAGCTTGAACATTTTGATAAAAAATAATAAGGGTTTGTGTTATATTTTCTACATATTTTTATATAATATTCAAGACGTCTGTCTTGCAAAATTTTTATGTATATCTACGTGATATCATGAAAATTTATTTTATATGATACTCCACATTTTTCATGAAACTTTAAAAATTATTTTTCGAGAACTTAATTTGGACCTCCATAAAACGTCCATACAAATATATTTTAGTATTAGTCCCTGAGACATATGCAGGTTAATACTCTTGTTTAATATACCAAAATTTCAAATTTATACGTCAAGAAGTTACTGAGAAAAACGATTGTGACAGGCTGATACGTGAATGACCTTACACTCGTTTCGTTTTTATTTTTGAGGTATAGAAACTCAAAAAACTTTTCGACAGTGAGTATGGTCTCCATAAACCTGGATAGAATTGTTCATTTCTCCTTCTCTATACTGCTTTTTTTGAAATAAAATATTAAGTATGTGTAATACGATTTTGAGCTTTATGAATTGTTCTCTAAGAATTAAATAAAACGTGGAAAATTAAAACTATTATAAGCCTTTGAAAAATGGAAAGACTGACAGCGTCGCCGCAGCAATGGGATTCCATTCAGACCATTTTGATACGGATAGCACATTATATAAAAGGTTTGATGGCCCTTTCTTTAATTTGATGTGCATTCACAATATTTCAATCGAAATGGTAGAGAACATGGCATTAAAACAAATTGTATTTACCGAAGACTGAAAATGAAGTGTGTCAGAATTGTTTTACGCTGGTCCTATTACATTTTGACCTCGCCAGTAAATGAGATGGTGACATGTATAAAGTATATGTATTATACAGGTTGTAAGAAAAAACGTTTATATTATTTATACAGAAGATTCTGTGCATCAAATAGGCTAGGAAATATAATCCTCGTCCTATGACAACTGGCAGATCGACCAAGTAACGTGGCGACGCAACTACAAATGTTTCATTTTCGCAAATTAAGGCCGACGTTTGTTATTCAAGACATGTTAATTTATGATGCCGGATATGGTTTTGAGGGGTGAGCAACGTGACGACCCCTGTGAAATTGGGTTCTGCATAAGTAATGCCACGTGTTGAATTATTGATTCGAACACGACGCACTTCTGAAGTATATGGGTCCTCTTGGCGACATATTGGATATTACGTGTGTTACGCGAAGGCCAGGATAATATGGAATATAAATTTACGTAAAGTTTAAGAATATAGGTTATGATAAGATCAAATCGAAGAGTTTGAGAGCCAAATGAATAGAAACTAACAATTCTTAAATATTTACTGATAATAGTTACTGCGTTGAAATATTTTGTTTCGAGGTACCATAAAATACAAAAAAAATAAGGCACACCTCTCTTCCGTATTTTTATCATTTATTTTGATCAGTTAAAAATAAAATCGTTAGTTGCATTTATTCGGACGTTAGGTATATCTTTGTTTGTTATGTTGTTGCAAACGTTTTGACTAAAATACGTATAAATATACGTATACGTATACATATACGTACACATATACGTATACATACACATATACATATACGTATACGTATACGTATACGTATACGTATACGTATACACATACACATACACATACACATACACATACACATACACATACACATACACATACACATACACATACACATACACATACACATACACATACACATACACATACACATACACATACACATACACATACACATACACATACACATACACATACACATACACATACACATACACATACACATACACATACACATACACATACACATACACATACACATACACATACACATACACATACACATACACATACACTTACACTTACACTTACACTTACACTTACACTTACACTTACATTTACATTTACATTTACATATACATATACATATATATATATATATATATATATATATACATATACATATACACACGTATACGCATACGCATACGCATACGCATACGCATACGCATTCGCATACGCATACGCATATACATATCATATACATATATGTATTTATATAGAGGCAAAATCAAAGAAAGGCTATTACACTGTAAATTTGTAGTTTTTAAATGGACTTATAAATACAAAGTAAATAGTCGTGATCTAAATCATTACAACTAACCATTTTCGAAAAGTCAGAGCAAAAATAGCGCACAGATTCCGAAACGACGTGCACAAACGGTTCGAAACGACACACCAACAATGTGCCAACGACAGTACAATTGCGAAGAACAAATAATAAATAAATATTGAATTAATGAACGTTTCACAGAAGTACCATATTATTCCTAAACGGATCTTAACAATAACCAATTGAATTTTTGATAGGAATAAAATTCGTATTTATGAGAATATATAAAATATATTTACTTAGCTTCAATAATTCATTGTAGTAACATTGGAAGCTTTACGAGGTAAATAATATTTAAAATTTATAATACATCAATCTACAATTCGAAATCGCTCTCAGTACAACCGTAACCTAAAGACGCTGGAAGGCTTTTGACTGGCTGCGTGATTTTTCTGGAGTACAATTAAAAAGCGAGTGCGCTTGTAAATGTTGATAAGAAAACGTGAGGGTAAAGGCAAGCAACGGGGCCGGAAGCAACATTTTTTTTAATTATTCAAATCATTATCTATATAACCCTTTCTCCTGTCAAGATAAATATACCCTATGTTTTCTTTTAAAAAAGCTAAAATTTTAATTTCTAGAAAATCAAGCTAGTACCAATTATATAATTTTTATTATATGAGTACATATTTAATTAACATGTTTTTATTAGCTTAACTTATATGTAACTACTTCTACAAACAAATTTAGAAAGTAAATTTACAGTCACTTCTAATTATCATATTACTTTGATAGTATGCAAACTTAAGTAATTATTATGGCAATGCGGACAAACTGTTCATTAACGACCGTAACTGACATTTTATCTCGATTGTAAAAAATCTTGGTCTAATGTCTGATGTACATCTCACATGGTACCCTCAGGTAAATGACGTTAGTCACAAAATTTTCTTCAAAACACAATCTCTGACACGGCTTTAAAACTTTTTTCCATCTCAACCCATAGTACACGTTTCTCAAACTTTTCTTGTATCTATCATATATTATGAACACGTGTATTTTTCTAATCTAAATGAACATTTCCTCAATGAATTGGAAAGAGTTTAAAACCTGGGCGTTCGATACATTTTCGATCTAAAGAGATTTGCTATATAGCTGAGCATATGACATGTCGTAAGTGGTTAATGATTAGTAACCAATGTAACTTTCATTCTCCATGTCTTTTTTTTTTAAATAATATCCTCAATAATCCCGTCACACCTTCATATCTCAGATCTGTCATCCTACGACTTTGAGCTACATTCTAAAAACAATACACCCTCCTAATCCCTTGTCATAGAACAATATTATATGAACCCTTAAAAGGTTATATGCTATTAGATTATGGAATCAACTGAACATAAATATACAAAATATACCCTCATTGTCTGTGTTACCTCTCATAATCGGCAGAACAAAATTGTTTTCTTTAACGTATTCTTATCCCGTCCCTACCCTTAACGTATCGTTTGGTTTTTATTATACTTAATCTTATATTATGATGTAAGTATAATATCTATACCACGTAAATCTTATAGGCATCATTAATTAGCATTCATAAATCACATACCGCCTATTACGTTATTGCATCTTTCTCACTCAATTTACTTTCGTTGACTGTAAGAGATTGCGCTTGTACCAACGATTGCACCACTGTAAACTTAATTTTCAAAGCTGGCAGTAAATAAGATAAATAAATTAAAAAAAAACAATAAATATACCATCTGGCTGAAATTTCGGGATAACTAACAATAAATCCGTCGAGTTTGTACTGGTTTGACTTTTCTCCATGAGTCCTTCATTTACATTATGTGACCAGGAGGATCTGAAAATGGAGTAGAAGATGGCCATAAAAAAAAGTTTAAGCCAATAAAGTTTGGGCTTGTTTATTTCATCATAATGTGCCCATTATGATGAAACAAATAAGCCCCTCTGCTTATAAAAGCGTGTCTTTTAGTTCTTTTTTTAAATTAAAAGTTTTAGTTATCTATAGTAATCGAAAAAGCGGAAATGTCTGTGTAAAGATGGCCATATATAATTATGTTAAAATTCGTAGGAGTAGATCAGCGATGAAAAATATAAATGAAGTTGGTTAATAAAACAAACTAATACGTATTATTTGGTTTAATTTAATATTTTTAAATTTGACTTTTTTGCTAACATTTAAAATAAGCCTCAATTAAAATGTTAAGTTACTTATTCAGAATTATTTTGCTACATTATTACACCTTAATTTGGTACGTTGCAACATTATTAGTAATATTTAATCCTAATAATTACCACGAACTATTATTAATTTACATTTAATGTTTTCTTTAGGAAAAATTGTTATCATTTTCAGAAATATCGATTGCAAAACCAGCAATTTTGTAATGCGTTGTAATTAGCAAAATAAAACCATGGAGGCTAAGAACATTTGCTTAATGACGCTATTCGAATTCTCGTAACCTCATAATAATTACCACGACCTATTATTAATTTACATTTAATGTTTCCCTTAAGAAAAATTGTTATAATTTTCAGAAATATCGATTGCAACACCAGCAATTGTTTAATGCGTTATAATTAACAAAATAAAACCATGGAGGCTAAGAACATTTGCTTAATGACGCTATTTGAATTCTCGTAACCTCATAATTATTACCACGAACTATTATTAATTTACATTTAATATTTTCCTTAAGATAAATTGTTATAATTTTCAGAAATATCGATTGCAACACCAGCAATTTTGTAATGCGTTGTAATTAGCAAAATAAAACCATGGAGACTAAGAACATTTGCTTAATGACGCTATTCGAATTCTCGTAACCTCATAATAATTACCACGACCTATTATTAATTTACATTTAATGTTTCCCTTAAGAAAAATTGTTATAATTTTCAGAAATATCGATTGCAACACCAGCAATTTTGTAATGCGTTGTAATTAGCAAAATAAAACCATGGAGACTAAGAACATTTGCTTAATGACGCTATTTGAATTCTCGTAACCTCATAATTATTATCCGGACAATATAATCATGCATTTCAACGCTGCTGATATGTTAGTTTCCTATATACCAAATCTAATAAAAAGAACTCTGTATTTTTGGCTAAATTATGATTGTTATAAGCATAGCTTAAGTTTGGATCCAGATGATTCTAAAGTTGTATAATTTGGACAGAAGGACTGCGTGTAAAAGGTGATTGTGTGTGAGTGTATGTGTGAGTGCGAGTGCGGTTGCGTGTGCGTGTGTGCGCGCGCGTGTGTGTGTATGTGTGCGTGTGTATATATGTATATATATATATATATATATATATATATACATATGCAAATGTACGTAAATTTCAGACGATACTAAATATTCATTCGTACGAAGCGTATAGCGATATTATTATATAAGCAACTTAATTGTACTGATCAAACGTTGATAATTATAACAGAAAGAATACATTTTTAAAGAACAAAATTTTGACCAACATCAGCCTGAAGACATCCAACCGATTCAATCAGCTTTTACCGAGTCATTTATCTGTTTAACAAATAAACAAATATTCCTTTATCGCATTTCATGGAAAAACATCAGCTAACACAGTGAGCACTTTCCGTAGCTCACTATGTTACTTGGAGTCTTTTTACGAGACCAACAGCAAGGGACCACTTCCATATGTCATCACTGGCAACATGCGCTAGTTGAAGATTTCCGTTTTGAAACACGAATATATTTTGAACGCAAAGATATACTAAAGTGTTTCAAATGCTACCCAGCTGCGTTGGATTCTTCGACTAACCTTTTTCTCGACCTTACATTAGATAGTTTATCCTAGGTACAGATAGTGATCAGCAACTTCTAGAATGACATTCCCATAGGGCCAAGGTCTTCCAATGAGCTTGCCGTTACCACTACTAAAGAACATGGCTATAATTAAAAAAGCCGCTCTAACGTAACTGATAGCTACATTCTTAAACTATCGTAACGATACCAAAAACCTTTACCTAGTTGTACCGTTATAACTAAGTAATTGTTTAAATAACCTATCTACCCCACCATTAAACCACAGCCTCTCCTAGCTTCATCGTCCAATTACAGCGCACCACCCTCAGCTACCGAACGCACGAATTTATTAGCTTGAACACTGTATACACTAATTACTATGCAAATTAAAGAAATCTGCCGTGGTGGCGGTTTATCAGCGCACGATCGTATCAGCGGAAGCGCCGAGCGCCCGCAATTAGCGGTCGCGCTCTGCGCCGCTTAGTTTTTAATATTCAGCGCTGTGCCGCGCCTGGTTTATTAAACGACGAACAGTCGGGTTAGGTTGAGATTTGATTTGTCTGTTATAGCGGTTTGAACTATTAACTTCTGAGTAGTTAGTCTGAAGGTTTAGACTTTGGCAGTAGAAGGTTTAAACTATAGCAAACTTAAGAGTATGGTTTATATTTAACCTTAATAACAAATCTACAAACAGTATTTTTACTTTAATGAATGAAAATTGTGAGTATGTACTTAAATCATATCTGGTGTTTTATATAGTTCCAATAAAGAGTACTAGAAAATGTTGAAGACAATTTATGGGACTGCTGGAACTAAAGGATTAATTAAAATTTGGATACATTTTTTTTCAAAGCTTTTATTATAAGACAATGTAAGTAGCAGAACTAAATGTATATGCCATATTGGAACTCAATACTGAAATAATAAATAAAAAACCGTGCTCTTAAATATTCTATACAGGCGTTGGTGACATACGCCTACATATAATCATTTGGTACAAATCGAACCATATCTGCCATAATAGAATGAAAATAATTTGCATAGAGCCATATTCTGTCATAAAAGAATGAATAATTTGCATAGAATCATATTCTACCATATAACAGAATGAAAATAATTTGCATAGAGCCATATTCTGTCATAAAAGAATGAATAATTTGCATAGAATCATATTCTACCATATAACAGAATGGAAATAATTTGCATAGAGCCATATTCTGTCATAAAAGAATGAATAATTTGCATAGAATCATATTCTACCATATAATAGAATGAATATTCTTCTTGAATATCTCTTAAATATTCTATACAGGCGTTGGTGACATACGCCTACATATAATCATTTGGTACAAATCGAACCATATCTGCCATAATAGAATGAAAATAATTTGCATAGAGCCATATTCTGTCATAAAAGAATGAATAATTTGCATAGAATCATATTCTACCATATAACAGAATGAAAATAATTTGCATAGAGCCATATTCTGTCATAAAAGAATGAATAATTTGCATAGAATCATATTCTACCATATAATAGAATGAAAATAATTTGCATTCATGATTTAATCATGAATATTATTTTTATTTTCTTGAAGCTCCTTCTAGTATAATTTACAATACATCGACGAAACGTTACCACTAATTTTCCCTATTTTTCACTGTGCCTCTGTGGCATGACTTTCGGGAATGAATACGCCAATATATACCTAAGGACGAAAAAAATTTCCGACGTAACTTTAAGCTCTCGCAAGAAAAATACAGAGTCACATCGAGACCAAATTGCCTCTCTAATTTTCCGTGCGATGAAATTTCAGCGTTTCCGCTTTCCTTATCGGGAAAATTGTTACACGTAGACGCTACTACGCAGACTCTGTTCATGTAGCTATATGATAAGTATTTTCTTTACAAACTCTTTATTTTTTAAATATTGAGCTCGTCATTCTACCGGCAGACGGTATATTTCTATGATAAGACTATTTTCTCGCTTCTAGATAACGAAAGTAGCTCGTTGAAACATAATAAATTTAAATTATGTTTTTTTTTGAGATACGTACGTAGTGAGAAGTAAAACAGAAATTTGTTCAAAAATTTGGTGAAAGTCGGTATTTGGAATTCAGATACTATACGAAGTATCAGTATTTGCAACCAAACTATGATAGTGCTCCTAACCAAACTATGATATTTTTTATCATATAGCATTTGACATATGATAAAATATATCTTCTCATTTAATCAAATAATAAATTAGTTATTGTAAAGTTGGCATTCGGTAACTATATGAAGTATCAGTATTTGCGACCAAACTATGTCAGTACTCCTTATTTTTTATCATATAACATTTGACTTATGATAAAATCTATCTGCTCATTTAATCTAATCATAAATTAATTATTGTAAAGTTGACATTCAGTAACTATATGAAGTATCAGTATTTACGACCAAACTATGTCAGTACTCCTTATTTTTTATCATATAACATTTGACATATGATAAAATCTATCTTCTCATTTAATCAAATCATAAATTAGTTATTGTAAAGTTGGCATTCGGTAACTATATGAAGTATCAGTATGTACGACCAAACTATGTCAGTACTCCTTATTTTTTATCATATGACATTTGACATTTGATAAAATCTATCTTCTCATTTAATCAAATCATAAATTAGTTATTGTAAAGTTGGCATTCGGTAACTATATGAAGTATCAGTATGTACGACCAAACTATGTCAGTACTCCTTATTTTTTATCATATGACATTTGACATATGATAAAATCTATCTTCTCACTTAATCAAATCACAAATTAATTATTGTAAAGCTGGCATTCAGTAACTATATGAAGTATCAGTATTTACGACCAAACTATGTCAGTACTCCTTATTTTTTATCATATGACATATGATAAAATCTATCTGCTCATTTAATCAAATCATAAATTAATTATTGTAAAGTTTATTGCGCTAATTTTTAATTGAAATATTCATAAAGTTTTAAACAATCTCATGTTGAAACAGTTATACTAATAACTAATAATATTTATTTATTTCTGTATTTTATTATATTTAATTGATACATATGGCGGACTTATACAAGAGCAGCCAACCAGAACACCAGTCCAGCCCCGCTCGACGAGCGGCCGAGAATCGGACCCGGATCCCCACAGTGCGCCACACAGTCAAAAGCCGTATGCGTTGTGATCAACGCAACACAACACGGTGACGACTTATAATATAATAATATAAAGAGAGAAAGCGTATTTGTTTGTCATTTGTTTACATGTAAGAGCTAAACTCAAAAACATCTTGATCGATTCCAAAAATTAATTCACTGTTAGACAGCTACATGAATCGATATAGACAAACATTATATTTTATTGTAAAAAGTGTTTGGTTTCATAAGATATAGCACTATTTGTAACTCAAACCGGAGAAAACGACAAAATTGAATATTTTCTTCGCTTACGCTGGGCTAACCGTTACAGATATAACAAAATAACATAAAAGCGAACTATGCACACCAACAAAACGTACTAAAAACATTTATGCAATATGTTTATATCTTATAGAAAGTCCGTAATATTTGTATTTATAACCAAAAATATTACAAAATTAATTCCAAAATCTAAGGCTTTATTTCGTCATTTCGTAATTGGCCTTTATCAAAATAAACCAAATACACTGTATAAATATTTCTTAACTGTACATTAATAATCAATTGTGTATCATTTGAATAATTAAATCAAAATATAACAATATTTTTGAATATGCAAAAATAAATTGCCGCTTGGCCAGGGAGGCAATGACGAAGGCAGCAGGCAGGGGCAGCAGGGCGTTGGGGTGGGACGGGTACAAGTGTATATATACGTCACGCAACTGTCAAAAATCGCAGAGGATGCTAGTGTAATATAAAGTTCAATATTATATACTCGGAGACTAAAAGCAAAAAAAAAAAATTTAAATCTGACTAATCAACTTGAACACTTTAAATATATATGACTTCTAGGTGTGTACATTTTTTATTAAGTTCATCAATAATCAGTTACTTAAATGAAAGCACTTTATAAATAAATGTTTATTATTAACCTACAATAAGTGACAACTTTACACTTAATATTTTTTTATTCCTTAAAAAATTAAAACTAATGTAAAGTGTTTTAGATTCATTTAGTAAATTCAGTTAATTTTATTTGGCTTCTTATTATTCCCAAAATGGAACAAAATTAAATTTAAATAAAACTATCATAATAGTATCGTGAGAATTGTTTTTGTTTTAGAACTAACAAGTTTTAAGTTGGTTAAGTTAATTATTTTGTTAGAACAGAAACATGAAAATGATGTTCATTAGGCGTGGAGTACTACTGATTTTGGAACCATTAAATTACAAGCATGTCATAGAGCCTTCCCTTACCTTACTGATTTTTACAAAATATAGCGTGTTTGCTTTTCTGAAAAACTGTCTCAAAACCGCCACTAAACTCACAAAATTCCATTCATATCCTCCGATGATTTCCATCCACATCTTCCTTTCCTCACTCGGATGGCAATATTTTTTTGTCTAAAATATTTAATCTTAAGTATTGGAGAATTATTCGTGCCGCTGCTTTGTCTTTTTCCAGTGACCCCGCAGCATCTCTACAATAGGAATGGTTGCGAGTCATTTTACAAGCTAACCTTGCCCTGTCTGGCGAGGATCATTCACATATTTACTCCGTCGGATCACGAAATAAAGTATAGAATGAAATTTTATTTCATTGCTTAAATTTCATTGTTGAAATTTAAAGTAATCGAAAAAAGTAACTCCAACGTTACTAACTATGTTACGTTAGAGTTGCTTTTTTTCGATTGATGATAATATGAACCTTTACCAAGTTTTGCCGTTATAATAAAGTAATTGTTTAAAGAAACCATCTACCGGACCATTAAACCACAGCCTCTCGCCATTTCATTGTCCAACGACAGTGTGCTACCCTCAGCTACCGAACACACGAATTCATTAGAAATATAATATTTACAATATTAGTTAGATACTGAAACCATTCTACTCTATTATCTTCGATGAGCAAAGAGTCACAGTGGAAACATACTCCAGAGATGGTACCCAATATAAAAAAAACTAATTAACGTCGTAATTAACGATATTGTTTTTTTTTAATTTACTCGATAATCTATTTAAAATTTGAAGTGACTGTAATTCAATTTAAAAATAAGTCGACTCTTCCAAATATTGACAAGCCATCTTCAAATAAAGTTACGCTTTTTTCTATTCAATATCAACAGATAATGAAAACCCTCTCCGATCATTATTACTCTGTCAAAGTAAACCATTATAAAATGATTCCTGATGATTCGATGTACGTGCATAATCTGACAGTATTTTTTTAATTTTTCTACGTCGTTTATAAAACCGACGATTGCATAAATAATGAGGGTGGCGTGGGTCTAAATTGTTTACTAGTGCTGTCAGCGTAATTAATTTTGAAGCGTAGCTTTTAACATGAAACTAGTATCGTTACATACAGTTTATTAGGTCGTTTCTCAAGTTATATTTTGGCATAATGCTATATTATGTACGATATTAAAACAATAATTATTTTCCCATTTCAGAACATACTGCTTCTTAGAATACAAATAGTTAATGAACATATAAGCTCGAAAAAAATTTAAGCTCATCCGTAATAATGAAACAAACGAGATGTTTCTCCACCGTAAGCCTTTAAAAAAAACAACACGCTAAATTAGTAAAGATTTTGTTGTTTATCTTACACGTATAGGAAGAAAAAATTCATAAAACAAATATTCCAGTTTGAATGATGATATGGATTATATTTTTAAAGAAAAAAAGATAGCGTTCAGGAAAAACAAACAAGCGGTGATTCAAAAAAATCGGCAATGAAACAAAAAAAACATAATTTTCTAAAACTTTCAAAACAGTGTTTTAATTTATTTTCTCTTGCGAATTTTCTGCTGAAACATTTATGTGGATAAAATGAAACATGTAAATCGAATTCCAATTAATCTCAAATTCGGCAATAGAAAATTTTTGAAAGAAAAAATTAGATACACAGTAGGATAATATTTAAAATCGTCTTATTTATGACTTATTCAATAATATTTTTTACCCTAGGCTTTCATTTCTCAACCGAAAGGATGAAAAATCGCACACTTACTTAATATGAATTTCGCAAATATCCATATATGCAGACCTAAAACTTATCAATAAAATTATATATTATATATGTAAGTCTTATGTAAATATATTTTCATTAAAAGTGTTTCTTCGCTAATGAATAATGTACTTATTTAAAATGCTATACGTGAAACATTAAAAAATATAAACAAATGTTCAATTTTCTGATTTTTGTAATACTTTTCATGCAATTTATCTAATTTAGAAGTTATTTCATTCAATATTTTAAATACTTGCTTCTATAGTTAGTTTTATTCCTATATTTTCTCTAAACTACAAGAATATAATATAATCTTAATTATAATATTACTAATTTTATAAATTGTATATATATATATATATATATATATATATATATATATATATATATATATATATGTATATATATCTATATATATACATATATTCATATATATCCTGCGTATCGAGGGTTCCGACATCATAAGAAGTTAATTTATTTGATTTATCATAACTCATCACTAATATGAAGTTCCTAATGGAACAAATATATAATAATACCTAATATAGTAGTTAAGTAAGGATTACACATATATTATCGTGATTTTCTGAAAAACTATAAAATCTAGAATACAGCTAGAGATTTCCTACCACTTATTCGTAGGCGGTTATAAATCGTGTTTTTCATAGTTTCAGGTTTAATAATTACGAAAATAAGGGGTGCGGGCATATTTTTTTTCATATTTTTCAGAATATCTCTGAACATCTACCTAAATAATAATAAATTTTTGAGACCCTTATAACTAGCCCTTTCAAACGATACCTCGCGCTATATGAAATTTAAAAACTTTTTTTGAACACTTGATATACTTTCCAAGCATCCCCCCATACAACGCACAATAATATTACCTCTCCTCTCAAGGCTTCTGAATGTCACTTAATAATTATGCGTATAAATATTAAAAAGAAGTTTTTTTTAAGTTAGCTACTATAGACAAAAACTTTTGATGAACCTTTAGACGTTGGATGATACTAAAAACCACAAAAAAGTTTGCTGCTTGAGAAACACTAAATTAGGTAGGAAACGGTTGATAGATTTACGTGATTATAAAATTTTTAGAGATTTTCATCCCTAAATGCGATTACAAGTTCATTTCTGCGTCATTATAACAAATATGCAAATCTTTATTTCGCTTTAACAAAATTCTCTTCTTCCACCAAATTCTTTCAAACAAATATCTTTGAAGCACATAATTTCAAAGAAGACTGTAATTGGCTGCAAATAAGCTTCACTCACAAAACGTCTCGCTTCAAGCTTAAAGAAAAAACGTTGATAACGAAGAAAGTAATTTTCAACGCTTAAACTAATCCTCTGCTGACATCGATGCCAATATTTGCTGAATATCAAAATCCACTCACTATTCAGCAATTTACAGAAATATTCGACTTTCCAGGAAAGGACAAATATCGCAGTGGAATATTAGCAGTGAACGCGCTGCCAGCAAACAAAGGATTGTCACTCACAGACTCTCCTATTTTTATTGGCATTTCCTTTCTGCGTTCTCATGCCAAGTGTCAATGATTATAACGGGAAGCTATGCTTGATTCTTGACCTTAATTAATAAGGAAGAATTTTTGGTATTCGAGATAAGTGGCACAGTGGATGGAGATTTTGTTCATGGGATCAATTCAATTGAGATTCAATTCATAATTTCGTATTAACTTTTTTTTATTTTTACGTATCGTAATGTAAGTCTCTTTTTTGTCTATAAAAGGGTCTTTTTTGTCTATTGCATTGTATTTTCCCTAAGCAAGATATACAATTATCCAACATCGTTCAGTCCTGAAATAAGCTAACCCTCTGCTTGCGAGACAAAAATACTTACGTTTACCACGCCTCAAGTATCTGAAACCATTGTGTATTTAAACGTTATTTTTTAAATAAAATTGTAAATTTAAAACTAAAATCTGCACATATAACGATATACGGTTTTGTTATCCCGATAATATAGTTTTAATTGCGAATACCTTCTAAAGTGACACTAAAATGTTAATGTTTGATCATTGGATATATTTTTTTGCAAATTATACTAAATGCTCAGTACAGATATGTTGATCATATCTGCAATATATGATTTGGTATTTTCTGTCTTAATTTGTGTGAATAACAAAATAATTCCTCCGTTTGTATCCTAGAAATAAATATATTCTAAAATTAGAATTTCATCAGTTTACGTACGGATTTATGTGAGTATGTGGGTGTGTCCATACATTGTTCTATAAAGCCACACAGTGAAAATCACCTTAACTTTCCATATGTCTTTAGGTACTTCACAATTCATTCAATACGACAGCTGTAAGTTGAAAATTGTATAATACGTCGAGTAAAAAAAATAGGTATTCCATAAAATAGATGTTCATAAACCGTCATGCATACATAGAACTTGCCTTTCCACAATTTTAGCAATATTCTAATTAAAATTTTGATTTTCGACCTGAAATATATACTTAGCTTTCCGCAATGAATGCAGAGAAAATCGTGAAAAAATCACCAGTGCGTTCGTTATACAAATGAAAGAACTTTGAAAGACTAAATCCGGAATGAAGGGTATCAAATAAATACTTTTAATTCAAATTGTATAAAACATGCAAAAAAATATAGAATTATGATAAGTGACAAAATTTGTTTCGAATTTGCTTCTCACACTTACACGTTTCAGTTTTTTTTCTTGAGGGACATGATTTGCTTCTATTTTTTAGTATAAAAATGTTTATATATACACATCTTTCCTTCAGTTAGCCTATCAAGTTTGTTTTCAAACGTGACTGAATATTTGGCATTGTTTGTCCATTTGCATCTCCAACAACATTAAAGTTTTAAAAGCATTAATGATCTTTACGTCGATCGTATTGAAAAATGCAATAAGGGGTCGTCGCTCAGTTTCACGATAGACGTTTTAAGACTATATTGGCACTTTATATCAAAGAGCAATGATCTTCTGAAGCCAGAGGGTTAATTCTAATACATATATGCAGACTTTCTTCCTGATAATTTAAAAAAAATATATTAATAATATAAAATTATCTATTTTTTAAAAAATTCAGTTTATTTTTAATATTTTTTTCTCAAAATCTCTCATTTTTATCTATCTACACACTTAATTAAACTAACACCGATAATTTCTAGTCATCTTCATCCAAAGAGGAATTATGAAAATTGTATAAACTAAAGTATAGTATATGGAGCAAACGCCACACCGAGTATAAATATATCATTAGGGAAAGATAAGCAATGGACGTATGATTAAATGACATTAACATATAATAAATAACTTAAATAGAAACTGTTGTATAAAGAGAAACCACTCAAGTCTGTCACTAGAGTTTATAGTAGTCTCAAATCTGTAAACTAGAGTTTATATTATTTATAACGTTGTGCCAAAAGATAACGAGCCAGCGTATTTCCAAAACTTAATACTGGGTGAGTATTCGAAGTGCGTGTGAAGAAGGATTTATGCGCCAACGCGAATAAGTGGTAATGGTCGTAGAATATAATGAACATAATACAGAATGCTGCGTAATGCCAGACTCGAAAGTGCGGCGCTTGAACAAGTGAATGAGTTCGTGTATCTAGGATGTTTATTCAAGCCGAACAGAATGGGCTGATGTGAAGTGGATGGACGAGTACTCGAAGGCGAAAGCAAAGCTTGCCGTATATAATGACGTACTCCCTAGATTTACAAAACGGGTGGTACTGCTTCATCATGCACGCAAGGAAGGCTTAGGAAAGTTTTATTCATCCTAACGGCTTTGATTTTTTCTAATATTTTTATACAGTAACCTGCCACTGGTTAATCAACAATTGGAAGAATAATATGTTTCCATATTTGCACGTTAACATGTAAAAGAACAACAAAAAGATGTCTATTATTCAAACCCATGTTATTATTAAACGTGTGTATTATTCAAAGAACGTGTCTATTATTCAACATGTGTATTATTCAACGAACGTGTCTATTATTCATACACATGTTTATTATTCAACTTGTGTATTATTCAAAGAACATGTCTATTATTCATACACATGTCTATTATTCAACGTGTGTATTATTCAAAAAACATGTCTATTATTTATTATGTTTTCTATTGTGAAATTGAAGAAATTTTGAAGTATGCATTGACAGTAATTTTTCACAGTTAAGAACTGTCATGTAGTTTCTTAATATCGTCCACTCACTTTAATGCTCAAAATCACCTATTTGAAAATTCAAACAACATGTCTATTATTCATACACATGTTTATTATTCAACGTATGTATTATTCAAAGAACATGTCTATTATTCATACACATGTCTATTATTCAACGTGTGTATTATTCAAAAAACATGTCTATTATTTATTATATTTTCTATTATGAAATTTAAGAAATTTTGAAGTATGCATTGACAGTAATTTTTCACAGTTAAGAACTGTCATATAGTTTCTTAATATCGTCCACTCACTTTAATGCTCAGAATCACCTATTTAAAAATAAACACCTTATGTAGTAAGTCTGTATATTTAGGTAGAAGATAACAAAAAGGAAATAATAAAATAACTATTTTATTTATTGTTATACTAGCAATACAACCGATTTCTTCCTCTGTGGAGCATCCAGGACAATACTCTAGGATCTGATAGGTATTGATGATACTGTTACTAAAATATAAATATAAACGCATTATTAAATTAAAAGAATTTATTTTAAAGTTTATACCAATATCTAGTGAAAAATTATAAAATTATGTTTTGTTACAAATAAAATAAATATCACCATTTAGTGGAGAATTGTAAAACTACATTATAATAATAGTTTATAAAAAAATTAATGTAGCTATTAAGTAATCTACTTAATGGTCTGTGTTATTTATTGACTCTTTCTTGACATCCATAATAAACATCCATAGAAATAGCGTTTAATTTACATTACAGATATATAGAAAGCTTCAAAGTAAAACTGTAAAATTGAAATAAAATCTGTTTGATTTTTGGGAGATGCATGCACATTCAAGGTGTTTTATTATATTATTTATATTTTTATTACCAATAAATAATAAGTAACAGGCAAGTAATGCGCCAGCAACAAACATATTAAACATATATAAACGCAACAATAAAAATCGAGTAAAATTCTAATTATTAAAAATATACTGAACTCAGGTGTACATTTTAGAAGACTATTTTCCACGTATTTATTATATAAAATACAAAAGAATTTTTTTTGCAATTGTATGCCACAAATATAAAAATACAAAATCTTTACAGTAAGAAGGGATTGTCTGTCTGTCCTTTGTCACAGTAGACTATTTCTGAAAAATTAGACTGTTTAGGTAATATAAATAACGGTATCAACTGCTCACTGTTCAAAATAATGTATTAGAAATTCATTAATATCTATGTTGTACGCGTACGATAATAATTATTACATAGAATTTTTTTTTTATTAATACCAAACTAAAATATACTCTTCAGTTTACTTACATTTTGGTACATTGGAAGCGATTGGCTTTATATAAAAACTTAATTCAATGTGCGTATACTATTATATATTAATATTAGCAATTAATTAAAAAATAAACCTATTTCCTCTTTATTTCAGAAAATATTTAAAGATTTTTTTTGGCAGAACATAAAAAATATATATTTGAATATTTCGCAACAGTTTATGTAATATAACGATATTAATATAAAGCTAAGCATAACCACAAACGGTTCAAACTCATTTTAAAAAATATTTATGTATAATGTAAATTCTGTAGGCGTATATTTGTTTCTCCTCAAACTAGATCTGAAAGGATAATTGGATCGACTAAATGTAATAGTGCTCTTAGAAAAAGTTGTGACATCAAACTTTCTATTTTCCTCCTTACCTTATTTTCTTCGATAAAATAAAATTAACCTCAACTTTAAATGGAAAATTTAACACGTAACTTTGAAATTGCACCCAAGGTTAGCTTACCATAATATCAAATAATTGCATTCCAATTTTACTCAATTTCCAAATCTGTGCCTTTGTGTAAAAAGCTCATTTAACACAGCTCCACATCCGCATCAAATCTTGCCCCGCCCAAACACTACAACCCGCGGACGAACCACATTAAAACTGACGAGAACTTATCTCGCGCTCCGTCGGAACGAATATCTAAGCGATCCTAGCCGCACAAAGGGACGTCTCGAGCGAGGTCGGCCGCAAAACGACTCGGGACCAATACGAATGTGGAGATAGTGCGGTGCGCCGATGAAAAAAATAATATCTGAATAGAGCGGCGCGGATCGTTTTCCAACACTTCGAGATGAAAGAGATATTGCTATTTGAGAGGAAGATGGAAATTGAAGTCTTCTTACTGTCACATTTATGAACTACGTGAAATGAGGCTTCTACCAATTGTGTATATGGTTAGCTAGAATTTATTATAATGGATTTCAACACAGCTTTATTGGAATATTTTTTGATGCAAGAACCGAATATTATAAATATTTTGTACCGGAAATAATGACTTTAGCATAAGAAAGCCAATGACTTTAGTACACATAATAAAATTAAGAGCAATACGTAATTGTGTAATGAACAATTCTTCTCCTTATGATGAAAATCATTATATATATATATATACATATATATATATATATATATATATATATATATATATATATATATATATATATATATGCATATAAATTTCATTAACAAAATGACATATCAAATCAAAAATAGTGTCTATTATTAATTATGCAGTAAGTATATATTGAATTCACAACTTTAAACAATTCATAGTAATAAGTAGAAATGATTCATAATATTTTTACAATTTGTTCACGTTCATCTTCTTTTGGTCATATAGATGGAGTTCCGTCATACTATTTTAGACAAATCTATATAGATATGAATAATGAACCAACATTCCACGATCATACCTCGATTCTGCTCTCCTTCTTTAAATCTTCCTCTTTACTGAGCATTATGTTCCACAGTAAAAATGAAGTTAATAAATTTACTCCAAGACAGGTGCCTTGTATACAAAGGTGTCTCGGTGTAAATTTGTTAGCGCTAGTTCGTAATCTTGTACTAATCTTAGTGCCTGATGGATGGTCACTTGTAGAGAGCTTGTAATCTGATTAACCCAGTGAGCTGAACCAACATTCCACGATTATAACTTTATTCTTCTCTCCTTCTTTCTTCTCTCGTAATCTTGTACTAATCTTAGTGCCTGATGGATGGTCACTTGTAGAGAGCTTGTAATCTGATTAACCCAGTGAGCTGAACCAACATTCCACGATTATAACTTTATTCTTCTCTCCTTCTTTCTTCTCTCGTAATCTTGTATTAATCTTAGTGCCTAATGGATGGTCACTTGTAGAGAGCTTGTAATCTGATTAACCCGGTGAGCTGGACCAACATTCCACGATCATACCTTTACTCTTCTCTCCTTCATTAAATGTTCCTTTCAACTGACCATTGTGTTCCAGAGTAAAAATGAAGTTAATAAATTTACTCCAAGACACTTCGTACTGATATTGTGTACAAAAGTGCCTCGGTGTAAATTTATTAGCGCTAGTTCTCGTAATCTTGTACGAGTCGTACTGCCTGATGAGTGGTGACCTGGGAGCTTGTGATCTGATTAACCCAATGAGCTGACCTTTGACCTTAGACGTTTTCTGTTTTAATTTTTGGTGCAAGTATGCAACTCTCCCTAATTTTGCTTGTGTTTTGATGCGGTGGAAGGTTCAGATACAGCTGTCCCTACTGCTGCATTTAGCCAACCAAGTGTCTTTCTTAACCCAATCATCAAAGACTAACATTATTTTATTTTCTTGCCGTCACTAGCAACTAGCATTATCCAAATTTGAACATCAATGATGTTTACATCTACAAGGTTGAAATATCACAACACATTATCGTTTAATTTATTGCTTGATACTTTATTATAGGGCAAAGGATCAGGACCGGCAAGCGGCAACATCTGAATATGCATTTGTAGAGATTTTTTTCTGAGGATTTAGAAACTTTTTCTAATTTACCAAATGATTTAACAAATTAACGTTTTTATCAAATTTGCCGGATTTTACTTACCTAAAATCTTAATCTAACTGAAGGTGATAATTTCTAGCTGTTTTTCAACTTAAGAAGGATGAATACAAAAGATATATTTATAAGGTATTACAACTATAAAATAGTTTAAATACAAACTAGTGTATAAATAAGCACCACTCTCGAAATCTCTAATTTGCAATATTAATAACGTGGTATTAAAAGATAACGAAGCAGCGTACTTCCAAAATTTAATGACTAGCGTAAGTATAGGTAATGGGTTTTCATTTCAGACAAAGGCTAAAAAGATTATCATCTCCACTAATTTTAGTAAAATTTTCTTATTTTAATCTTAGAAAAATTTGTCTTATTTTAGTTTACTACTGTCCTCATTTTCTTGTTAACTTCTATATAAGAACACCATATTTACCTAATTGCATTCCATTAAAAAATTCCATTGAAAGAGCTTATTTGGAAAATTCACTAAGTCATAAGACCTTTAAAATTCCGCCCAAAATCGGCGCTTATCATTATATAAATTAATTGCATTTCAATTTTATTCTGTTCCTAAATTTGTCCCTTTAAATGAAAAGCTCCTTTGACATTTAATATTGCTCCACGCCCGCATCAACCCTCGCCCTGCCCAAACACTACACCCAGCGGGCTAACCACGTCATAAAACTTACAAGAACTTATCTTGCGCTCCGTCGGAATGAATATCTAAGCAATTCTACCCGCACAAAGAGACATCTCGAGGCGGGGTCGGCCTACAAAAGGACTCGGGACCAATACGATTGCGGAGATAGTGCGGCGCGCCCATGAAAAAAATCATATCTGGATAGAGCGGCGCAGATAGTCTTCAACACTACTTCCATGTGAGATATTCGGGGAAAAGCGATATTGCTGTTGGAATGCAGGGAGAAGATGAAAGTCCACTTACGTTAAGATAGGTTTCTGTAATTTGTGTAGATGGTAGCTTATTAAACACAATTTTGACAAAAACCTCTATGGCAATTTTTCGCTGTAAGAATGAATAATATTAAAGTTTATGGTAAAAATATTATGGCAAAAAGAGAAAGGATAATAGTTTTTGTTTAAATAATGAAGATAAGAGCAATGCGTAATGAGCACTTACACGTCATTAATATACATAATAAATAGCTACAAATTTACTTATCTTATACTTTAAAAATCATCATCAAAGTCATTTCTAAGATGTTTGCCCTCGATTAGCTATTTTATTCTAAAGTGATTGAGAAACATAAAGTAAATCGTTAAACGCAACACTAATAGCACGTACACGTCATTAATATGCATAATAAATAGCTACATATTTACTTATCTTATACTTTAAAGATCATCATCAAAGTCATTTCTAGGATGTTTGCCCACGATTAGCTATTTTATTCTAAAGTGATTGAGAAACATAAAGTAAATCGTTAAACGCAACACTAATAGCACTTACACGTCATTAATATGCATAATAAATAGCTACACATTTACTTATGTTACACTTTAAAGATCATCATCAAAGTCATTTCTAAGATGTTTGCCCTCGATTAGCTATTTTATTCTAAAGTGATTGAGAAACATAAAGTACATCGTTAAACGCAAAACTAGTAGCACTTACACGTCATTAATATGCATATTAAAAAGCTACACATTTACTTATTAGGCCTAAAGATCATCATCAAAGTCATTTTTAAGATGATTGCCCCCGATTAGCTATTTTATTCTAAAGTGATTGAGAAACATAAAGTAAATCGTTAAACGCAAAACTAATAGCACTTAGACGTCATTAATATGCATAATAAATAGCTACACATTTACTTATTAAGCCTTAACTTAAAACTTAAACGAAAATAGTCAGTCACATAATAATGCCAATAATTAGTAAATCAAAATACTAAAGTCAATAGGAAATCACTTAAGAACTTGACAATTATTATCTCATTGTCCAAATTGAGCAGAAAAATTTGTTAAAATCCAAGCTAGCGTCCGTTACTAATTGAAGCCACGAAGCTGCGTACCACCGAAGAAAGCTGCCGAATGTTAGTTCGTGGTTAAGGAACATAAAATACATATGTATGCTGGTTCTATTGTAAGATTCGGAGGTACAGATTAAAACCAACCTCACCTTTGAAGTCAAATTAGTAACTCTCTGCTAATGAGTAACCCCCGTCTAAGTAATGAAGAGCTTTGATCAACTCTATCTAAAATATATAGGAAGGTAAAATCAAATTTAAAGATGAAAATTTAATTTTTTTTTGGTATTCATTTTAACATATAGATATGGTTATCCTGATTATATACTTATATTATTAAATATGATGTAGTGAATAGTTAAATTTTAAATCACATTGAATTTCTGTCTCCTACAATACTAATTTCTTAACTGCTGGTATTTAAGTTATCTAGAAGAGATTGTTCACGTAGTCATAACTTCACGAAATATATAAATACGTTGAAGTCTAAATAAATAAGTGAAAATAAATAATAAGAATCTTGAATAATGTTCATATAATTAGAAGTAATTAAGTAAAATGCAATATCATAGAATTCTATAAGATCTTGATAAAACTTCTGCTTGCGGCTTCATCGGCGCAAATTTCCGTTTAAGACTGTCCAAGATTTACATACAGGTTTTTATCTCTCGAAATACGTGAAAAACTTTTAATTGACACATTGGCCTAAAGCGTAATGCGAAATTTACATAATTCTTTAAAAAAAATACGAGTTCATCCTTTACTAATTGTCGCTTCATAATATAAACTATATATTAATTCTAATTATAAACTCTGTTGATAAATATCTGCTCAATCATGATGGAATAACCAATTCATAAACGCAATGTCCATAACGTCAATATTATATGTAGCGCAGCGTGCAATATACATTTATGTGTGTTATACCTTAATCAAATTATAAGCATACCAGACTAAGTAGTGATACGTTGCTTGTTACAGGTTTATTAGTTGATCAAAAAACTATGTGAACTATTTCCGGATTTATGACATTAATAGACACATATCCATGGAATCTAGGTTGACAGTTTTTATCTAAATATGTCTGTCTAATATAATGTGAAGTAACTCTATCTAAATGAAAGTATATGAACAAGAAGAAAAAGTAAAAATATTATAATAATTTACTCATTACTATGCATTAATTACTCATCACTATGCATTGATTACTCATTACTATACATTAATTACTCATTACTATACATTAATTACTCGTTACTATTCATTAATTGCCCATTACTATGCATTAATTACTCATTACTATGCATTAAATACTTATTATTATGCATTAATTACTCATTACGATGCATTAATTACTCATTACTATGCATTATTCAAAATAGCAAATTAAATAGATGCACCTGCTGCAACTCATTAATTTCTCCAAATGTTGTCTGAATAATATACACGTCCTTTAGTACTTGTATATGCATATGTATATGCATTTATATATATATATATATATATATATATATATATATATATATATATATATATATATATATATATATATATATATATATATATATATGTATTCTTGCCGTTACATGTAATATAACGCTTTAAGTGTCACAAATAATGTGCTCGTTTTTATGAAATGTGGCGCTATTTAGACACAGAGACGAATGAGGTAAAAAATTATAAATTCCGGTGTCTTTGGTGAGACAAGTTTCATTGCATTCGTAACTTATTGTCACCTACATATTTTCATTTTTCTTGCTTCAAATTTTACGAGTGCTTGTTTTCTCTTTTCTTTATGAAAACCTTAAAAAATTGATCTTGGGAGTGGGATAAGGTACAAAAAATGGATTTATTTTAATCATCTTATTTTGTACCCGTAAAAGCCCGTTTGCCATAATAATCCAAGGACACCAAGGATCTATTTTTATCTCAAAACTCGATTTATACGAAGGCAGGGTAAACTTGTTTGCCTTAAACATTCCTGCTTCTATGTGTTACATAAGAAAAAAAAATTGTTAAAAAAATGTTTTCCAATTTGAATGACAACGCTGATCTATACTATTTTTAATAAAAAAGAAAAATAAGACAGTGTTATAGGAAAAATAAGCGGGAACTTCTTCGTAAAAATCAATAATTATAAGGGAAACACAATTTTTAAAAACTTTTATACTTACGTACAGTTGAAACACCCATGGGCATAAAACGAAATATGAAAATCCAGTTTTTTAACATCAAAAATGAAAAATTTCTAAAAGTGCCAATTTTACACAAAACAGCAATTTTTAAAGTATATTAGGATTTTAATAAAAATATTTATACCGATGATATTTATATATTTTTTATCTTTTGAAATAATAATTTTTCAGGTATAAATGTAATTTATATCTTCTATAAATATATTTTATAATATAGTTATTCCATTCAAAAAGTACTTCCTTCTTTAGTTTTTTTTTATTTATAAGCTATATTAGGTTATTTTTATTTATAGGCTAAACTCCAACGTTAATCATAAATTTTATAATTTTACTAATCCAATAATTGCAATACAAATATGTTAAAAATAAAAACTGGCCAAGCCTCTCTATATAGTTTGGAGTTAAATTATTCAACATAATCAAGTAAGAAGACATATGTCTTTTTGTGAAAACCTTAAAATCTATGACACCTTTACTATAAAACTATAATATCCCTACCATACCTAGTTGGAAAACCCAAGTATAAGGACAGTTGGATGGCTCACAAAAATTCGGTTTGCATATTAAATATATGAAAGAAAAAATACGCTTCAAGCCAAACTCATGCAAACCCGAAAGTTATATTAATGACGAGTTTGTAAATTGATCGTGTTCAAGATATCAAATATATCACTTAAGAGACTAACGTCATGGTTAAATGGTATGTGACGTTGCATTAAGTCAGCTATAATAGAGAAAAATGTCTATGAACATAATGATATTGCATTATCAGAAGACCACATATAAGTTTGCTGCTCAAAAAATTATGAATCAAATAAAAAGCATTTTCAGGACAGATATTATTTAAAAAATGTTGGGGATATTTATGGAATTGAACTAAAAATTGATTTTAAGTTCAATTGCTCCTTCATTACAAGAAACATAAAAAACTTGATTTAACTTTAACAAAAATATCTCCTTCCGCCCTATTGATAAACAAATATCTTTGAAATAAATAAATTCAAAGACCCTGATTGATTCCCAAAAAGATTCGGTCACAAATCCTTTTGAACATAAAGAAAAGTTTACCAGAAATGAACACCGTAAGCTTGAATACTTAAAGTAATCCTTTCCTGACACGCCGCCGAGGTTTGCTGAACAGTAAAGTCCACTTACAGTTTACCTATTTGTTGAAATATTCGACTTTTCAGCGCAGGACCTTGTCTTAGTGAAATATTAGGAGTAAACGCACTGCTAGCAAACAAATGATTTTCGTGTCTCTTTCGGCATTTCTTTTCTCTTTTCTCACGCCAAGTGTTAAGAGTTATAACGTGAGAACTCTACTTTATTTTTGACTTTAATTAACAGAGAGGAACTTTGCGGTTCGAGATACTTGGAATAGTGAATAAGGATTTTTTCATGAAAGCACGTCAATTGACGTTTTATGTAAAATTTTGCACTAATTTTATTCAAGATAAGTAAAATACTCGACTATTAGCCAATATTGCTCAGTCCTGATTTATCTTAACCGTCAAGTTAAGGAACAAATATACATACCTTTACCACGCCATGAAACTCTAAGACTTGTGTATATTTAAACGATTTATTGTGTTTTTTTTTTATAAGTGAGGTTATAAATTTGGGAAAAAATAATCTATGCATATAAGGATATACTAAATTCGTATTTCAATAATTTAGTTTTACTTGCAAACGGTACCTACAGCGACATTAAAAGGTTATTTTTTATATTGGACACATTCGTCACTTATTACACTGAATGCTCAAAATATATATTTACCCGTCAAGACCCGGGAACAAATTAGCGTATCGACCAAGACTGTCCTAAACAAGTGAAATTCTCAATAGTTACACCACCAAAATTTAATTATCCACTAATTACGGAAATTATTTCAACTGAAACAGTTAAAACTAAACTATTTGTTCAAAAAGTTATGAAATTTTCAAAATGGTGAATTATTATTTCTTTATTTACAAAGTATATGTATGGATGATATCAGAAATTGTTATTAAATATTTAAAAGCCGAATTTTCAATTATTTAACAATATATCGTGAGCTATGGCAGACAAAAAAATAATTTTTCATTTAAAATAATCTCAAATAAATTTCCAAACCAAAACCAAAAATCTATAGTATATACAAAGATTAGATTCATTAATATTGCGAAAAATTTGCGACCTGTTGAATCGATTTTTCGTTACCCGCACACGGGAAACAATAAATACAGTGAAATGAATTATGTTTCTATTTTGAATTTTTTTGAATTTTTAATAACATTTTTAAAACAATTATGTAACTTCCTAAAAATAAAATGATATAATTTAAGAAAAAATCATGAAAAATTTTTATTTCGTCACATATTATCATAGTACTAACTAAAACTGGATGGGGATTGTAATAAAGCTGGGAATTGTATACTTCTATTTACGAAAAAAAAACATTATTATATATATATGAAGAAAAAATATTATTTGCATATCAGGAGTATTTCAAAAATATTTATAAATGTTGTTCTTTCCATTGCGTATTTTACGCGAGCATGAAATGTACTCTTTGGTTTAATTATTTGTAAAGAGACGTATTTTTTATTATTTTATTCCAAAATACATAACATAGTAAATCTAGAAAAAAGTATGTTCCGCTGTGACTGTAATATTAAAATTGTAGTTACTTCGGAAATCAATACTACCGCGTACCCGAATACATATGAATCCAAAGTATGTAAATCGAATGAATTGTAAAATATTATAAAAATACAGTAAATAACCAAAGTCTTTAATAAATACAGATACTTTTGATACAGTATATATGTTTGTAAAAATTTACCACACTAACTATTCCATTTCCTAAAGCGATCTCACAAAACACACCGCACAGTTCACGAACCACGGTCAACTGATTTCAATTATTTATCTTAACCACTAAACCCAAACAATATAAGGATCAAATGTATCAATATGTTTAAATATTTATTCAGTATCATATAATAGAGATTACAAGATATGTTTCATTCAGATTAAAAGCTTAAAGTAATTTGAAGCTTCGGCGCACGCAACTTTCGGACCCGATATCGAGCCCTCAAACCATCTCCGTAAATTTGTATTAAGATCCAATATGCCTACAGGTTTATGGGATTTTCGACCTAAGACAAAAAGTGCCTAATTTTGTCGCACAAAAAGACAACTTTTTTGCCTTTTGCTTGTTTTTTCCTGTTTTGATTCGACTGAAGATCTAGATAGACTTGACTCTAATTCTGCAGTTGAAATCATTTCCATAGTGATTGCAATAGGTTGACATTTTTTATATTTTCGCATTACCAGTATCTCCAAATTATAAAACAGTCAATGAAGTTCACGTCTACCTTATTCAAAAATAAAATAATGAGACGTTGATTAGGTTTTACACTTGACACTGAAATCCTAGTGCAAAAAGTCAAAAAATACCGATGATACATCAGAGACAGAGAGGGGGGCGGAGGCATAATTTTGTTATAAAATAATAGAAATTGTTTCTGACAGTTTAAGAGCTATCTTGAAATTAATCCAGTTAGTTTAGGAAATTAATTTTTTTTACTTGATGTCTATATTATTAATCAAACTGCCACCGAAACTGATGAATCAGTTATTAATAAAACGTAAGAGGATTAAACAGAAACTGTTATACAAATACAAAACACTCAAATTTCTAGTTTATAGCATTAATAACGTTGTATTAACAGACATCAAGCTAGGGTATTTCTAACAATTATGCTTTAGAGTGAATATTCGAAGTGCGTGTGAAGAAGGATTTACGCGCGAACGCGAATAATTGGTAAGTAAAGATTCTAAAACATAATGAACGTAATACAGAATGCTGCGTAATTCTAGATTCGAAAGCACGATGTTTAACAAAGTGAATGAGTTCATATATCTAGGAAGTATATGGATATATGGATAGACGAACAGAATTGGCTGATGTGAAGAATATGGACTAGTACTCGATAGATGAAAGCAGTACTTGCCACATATAATGATATACTCCTTAAATTTATAAAGCGAACGATACCTAGCCGTTATACGCGCAAAAGAGGTTTAGAAAAGCTGTACTGATCCTGGGAGCTTTTTTATATTTTTCTGTAATAACCTGCAATTTATCGACTATTGGAGGAAAAATTGTGGAAAATTATGGAAAATTGTGTATCAAAAAACGTGTCTATTAATCACAAAATGAATCTGTACATTCAACTGATCGTATTTTAAGCGTGTTTCCGTGAAAAAATAAGAATTCGTCGTTTGTAATTTTTTCAGAAAAATTGAAGATAGTTATTCAGTTCCTTAACATTTTATACTTATTTTGAACCACAAAATCATCGGTGTGAATTATAGATAGGTTTTTGTTACATTTGGATATATGTATACAGAATATAATAAAGATATGTGATTCTGAGCATCAAACAGAATATTTTCAAAGTATCTTTCTGTAAAATAATGTAATTTTGTTGTCATTAGAACAATCGAAACTCAACCAGCGATTTTTCCAAAAACGGTTGAAAATTTCCACATAGTTCCTCAGAATTTTCTATTCAGATTGGTACACAGAATCATCTGTGCAAATAACATACACTTGCTTTATTACAACCCATATTCGTTACATCCATATTGTTTACACGTTGTAACAAAGAACGAGATTATTACTCATACAGGTGACTTTTTACAAATATTTGAAGTATATTTCTGTAAAAAAAAACAATAGTTTTCTTGTGTTGAAATCGCTTTGACATGGATTTCTTCAGAAACAGTAGGGAATTATTGTTTGATGCATATATTCACCTGTATAAATAAAAGAAACGTTGTTTTTTTTTAAAGCTGTAAGTTTAAAGGAATGATGAGTTAAAAAAAATATCATTTATCAGTAGGTTTTGAAAATGTAATTTTTTTTGTCTATTACAATTTCATACCCCTTTCGTGTACAACCATATAGATACTACAATAGAAAACAAACTATTGCAATTACTTATATTAGTATTACCATAATAAAAACATTTTTTTTAAATAAAATAATTACCGCCATCTAATGGAAAATTACAAAAATACGTTATGATGAGCACTTAATAAACGAAAAATCACTATAAATAAACTTATTTAATTGACTTTGCGGGTTATTGATTGGTTTGTACTATTCAAGTGCATGTATTGATCAAGATTCTAAATTATAAAATGGCTAAGTTTCTTTGGTTGGTTTTTCCATAATGCAAGCACGTCTTGCTTTTATTATCGATGTATGACGAGAAAGAAACAAGTAATGAGTCAACAACAAATATTTTAACATATCCTGAAGCGTATCACCACAACCAGAATTAAATTAAATCTCAATCATTAAAATTAAATTATATTCAGATATTCCTTTAGGTAACTATTTAAAATATTATTTGTGAAATGGACTCTTTTCAATTCAAATCTTAAAGAAACAAAGTGTATAAAGGACGGTAAATTTTAAGTAGATCATAACATCACAAAACATACAAGTAGTAATATAAAGAATGGTCTATTACTAGCATTTAAAATCTTCATTAGACTTTAACCTTAGAATTGAAGTAAAAGCAGTTTGGGACTTGAAAAGTCACAACTTCAACTGCTCATCTTCCAAAACAATATTTCTTAAAATTCTTTAATCTTTAGGCAATACATGTAACAAATATTTTACAGAATGAGTTCTTTTATTTAAGCAGACCAGTAGTTAATAAGGTGTTTTGCTAAGTTTCTCATTGGCTTACTAACAGTGTAAATCTTCAACAATCGAAACATACTACAAATAATTAAATTTATTCTGCTTCAGTCTGTTAGCAGGGATTGTACTTGTGGCAATAAAATAATTCAGTGTGCCTTGGTATCTATATCTGGCAGTTAAGAATGAAATACAATAAATAAACTTACTTTTTGTTTTAAGAAAATCTTTTTTAGAACATTATAACAAATTTTTGAAAGAAAATAAAAAAAAATTCTAAACCTTTTGCTGCAACTTGTATAATATAACGAAAAAATCAATTGCTGAACATGATTGCCAATCATTCAGAATATGATTCAATGATTATATTTAAGTAAAATTTTTGTATATTTTTTTTTATATAATGTATCGTATATCTAAAAAGGTAATTAGATCCACCAAACCGCTTAAAAATACCTTATGTATTATCGATTTTCTTATTTTCCTATTAACTTCTGTCGAACACCATATTTCCCAATATACATTCCCGTGTAATTCTTCTTTCTAGCTAATTAAACTTCAACTTAATATAAAATAAAATTAACCCTATTCATAATTCTCAAAGTCGTTGAAATTAATACCATGATGTTTGTAAATGAATACAGAGCAATTACTATTTTCCAAAAAAACATAAATGAGACAGAATTAAGATATGCTTAAACATTAATTTAAAAATTTAATAAAATATGTAACCTTTAAAATTCCAAGCAGGATCGGCATTTATCATAATATAAAATTGCCTTCTAGCTTTATTCTATTCTCGAAACTGTCTCTTTACATAAAAAGCTCCTTTGATCTTTAACATTGCTCCACGCCCGCATCAATCCTCGCTCCGCCCAAACACTACACTCTGTGGGCGAACCACATCAAAAAACTTACGAGAACTTATCTCGCGCTCCTTCGGAATGAATATATAAACGATGAATATCTAAGCGAGGGCCACACAAAGGGACGTCTCGAGGCGGGATCTGTCTACAAAACAACTCTAGACCAATACGATTGCAGAGATAGTGCAGCGCGCCAATGAAAAAAATCATATTTGAATGGAACGACGCGAATCACTTCAACATTTCGGTATGAGATTTTCAGAGAAAAGAGATATTACTGTTGGAGTGTGGGAAAAATGGAAGTTAGTCTGTGTACTGACACATTTTTACAATACGTGGAGAGAGGCTCTTTAATTTGCGTAGATAGTACTAAAGCTTATTAGAATGGATTTCGACGAAGATTCCAATGAGATTTTTCGATTTAAGATCCAATTAATATAAATATTTTATCCTGAAAATATTAACGTTAGTTCACGTTAAGAAAAATAGGAAGGAAACGGAAGGAAAATAGCTTTTGAACTCATAATGAAAATAAAAATAATTGGTAACGAGTAATTACACCTTAACTATACGCACAATTAATAATTACATATTTACTTATTAAGTCTAAAGAAAATTGTTTAAGTCATTTTGGAAACTTTCCATTTTATTCTAGAGTGATCGAAAAATATACCACCATATAACACCAATCTAACAAATTTCACTAATTATACATGTTTTGATCAAGCTTTGGTCAAAAAAGCGCAGACTAAAATGTTGAACAAAATAATTAACGACCTTTCTAAATTGTTAATCATACAATAAAGAAAATAATGAGTAAATTAAATGTATTAAAGAAACCTTGAACCACACAAAAACTTTATAAGACGTAGCTTATTGCGTCAATCAAGTCAAAAAATACGAAAATTCGAGCTAGCCCTCATTATAAAATTGCAGCCCTAGATCACTTATCACTGAAGAAAACCGTGGAATTTTGATTCGTAGTTGAGGAACATAAAATGACAAATATAGTAATTCTAGTTTGAATGTAAGATTTTGGTATATAAAACCATCACCGAGGTGAAGTTAGCAACTCTCTTCTAACAAATTTTTCAATTCATATTATTACTAGGGATATCTGCATAAAGAGAACCAAGACGGAAATTATATTTGTGAATAGAGCAGGAACGCTTAGATAAGGTGGTGTCCTGAGAGATGTCGAACTATCGAGGAGTTTAATAACTGGGATCCTTAATAACCACAAACTGAAATTGCAAAAAAGAAATCCGTTGCCGCATCGCAACTGCAAAGAACGTCATAATTATCAAATATACAGAAAGACACCCACAGAAAAAAAGGAAAACCAAAATCAATATAGCGTAAACTTTTGTATACTTCATAATTGTCTATGGTTCTAAGACCTGGATTATAAGAGTCACAGATAAAAAACGTCTTGATGCCTTCAAGATGTGATGCTGTTGACGCATGCTGGTATCTTGGACTGCTCACCGGACCAGCGAGTTCACTATTAAAGAAATCGGCCTCAGCAATTGACCATCCAAAACAATTACTTTTCGGATATTCAGATATTTTGACCAAATTATAAGAAACAACTCAGACAACTTGGAGCAAAGCATCCTGCTGGGAAGAGTTGAGGAAAAGACTATGTGGCTGAAAGTTGACTCATTGTGTTAATCGATTAAAGCACTCTTACAATGACCAACCATGAGACCGTAATATCAGTACAAGATTGCAAAAACTGGCGTTAACCAATTTTTTCCAAGATGGCACCTATCGTTATTGAACACAATCCTTAGTCCATAATTAGGTAAAACTACGTGGTGTAGTATATTTCTACTTTCTTTAATTTCTTTACCACCACCTAGGTTTCTCTATCTTCAGGTGGACTTCTAGCAAAGATTTTCTTAGAAACCAATCTTAGCTAATAGCCCACCTGAAGATGTTGTAATACAACGAAACCTAGGTCGTGGTAAAGAAATTAAAGAAAGTAGAAATAATACTACATCACGTAGTTTCATTTAATTGTGAATAACGAATTTCTACAAAATTAACGCCAAATATATTCAACAATCCTTAATAAAAGGGAACATTAAAACGGGAAAGAAGATTACGCGTATGATCGTGGAATATAAGTTGATTTTTCGTATCTATATATGTCTATCTACAATAACGTGACATAATTCTATCTAACAAACCAAAATAAGATAAACGAGAAGGGAAAGTATTATATATTGTATTAGTAACTATAACTTATTGCTATGAATAATTCAAAGAAGTGAATCCGACAAACATACATGCCGTGATCTCTTAAATTCTCTAATTAACTAACGTACACATATATGTATGCATACATATACCATATACATACATATATATAGGCATTTTTAATATTTTATCTTCCCGCGAGGACTCCGCTTCCAACAGAAGCGGCATAGGGGTGCGGTCAGCCTTTCCATTATATGCCATATCACGTTTTAATTGTCACAAAAATTATACCCGTTTTTATGAAATGTGCCACAGTTAAACACAGAGGCAAACAAGTTAAAAAGTACAAGTGTAAATGTTGTTGTAGGGACATGTTTTATTTTATTGGTAGGTTTTTGCTACTAGCATAAAATCATTTTTTTTCCACTTTTACGAGTGCATGTTTTTTTGGAATACAAAGAAATTTAAACAAAAAAATGGATCTGAAAAGCAGAATAAAATACGAAAAGTTTATTACTTATAACCGTCTCATTACGTATTAAGGAACACATAGAATCCGCCTTGCTATACCAATTTAACAACAACTAAAGATCATTAATTTTTGTGGCAATCCTGTTTTTTATTTGATTCATTTCATCGAACAAAAGTTTAATTAAATAATTTAAGTTTTTGGTAAATATTAGTAAAATTATATTGTAACAATTTTGCGATTAAATACTTATAATAACGGTAATCATTGTTAAATGGCTTTTAAATAGGTTAATTTTAAGCTAATAAAAGAAAATGTGAAATCTTGATTTATATCAAGAAATTAAACAGTTTTAATTTAAAGTTGGTGTTATAAAGATCACACGTCATCAATAGAAATAGGCTGGTAGAGAAATAAAATAAAAATGATTGTAACATTAATAATTTAAACATTTATTAATGTTACAATCACTTTTTTTTTCTATTTATTACAGAGTAAGATGAAGATGTAAGATTTGCTTATTCATTTCTAAATCACGTTCAAAATTACGTTTATATGAACATTTCTTATAACGCCAACTAACATCCCCGTGAACCTATTTCCGTCTTCCGTCTACTTCTACTTCCATCTTGCTATCCGCCTTCCGACTGCGACATCTTCTCTTCTTAAATATGTCAATTCAAAATGTTGGAGGACAATCCATGCCGCTTACCCTACTTACTGCAGAATAAGATTTTCCCAATAGCGCTGCATCATTTTCCCTATAATATCGGTCCCGAGCCGTTTTATAAGCAGACCTTACTCTGTGTAGCAAGGATTTCTTAGATATTCACTCCATCGGAGCGCAAAATAAGTTAACGTAAGCTCTCTCGTCTGCGAGGTGAAGCATTTGGAAAAGACGGAAGTACGAGAAGTGAAAACGAACACGAAATGATAACGCTAAATCAAATAGCCAAAAGTTTGGAACCACCGCAAAAGGTACGTAGGAACATATGAAATGACTAAAAATTGACATTAAAAAAATTTAACCGACTTCAAATATCCACGAATTGCCAGGTCGACCCTTCTCTTTCTACCTTGCGAATACGCACACCCACATACACAAATAAATGCTACATATCACCGAAATCACCGCACCATTCCACAAATTTTTAGCAGAAGCATTATTCTGTAAATTTATTCATCTTCGAAAACTATATTATACCGCAAAAGATCCAAGCAAGATTTCGTGAGTTTTTGAAAAATTGGTTAAAGTTTTTGTCAAAAGTTTCTATTTTTCAATTTTAAGTCTTATCATTTCCTGTATTATCCAAAATATTACGAACTTACAAAGAAATGAGTAGTATATAATTTATTAAAATCGAAACAGGCGTACATATATGCATACCAATATACACATACATATACATACATACAGACGTACAAATCCTTTTTTGACTTCACCGCAATCAGTACTTCATGCGTTTACATACTTATGCATACCACTTACCGAACTAATTATGTGCTAGTTGCTGTTTAATTTTGAATAAATCTGTACATACTAACGTACCTACTTATTTGTTTTTTCACTTTCTTGCTCACGTAACTACTTATTTGTTTTTTCACTTTCTTGCTCACGTAACTACTTATTTGTTTTTTCACTTTCTTGCTCACGTAACTACTTATTTCTTTTTTCACTTTCTTGCACAAGACAAGCTAGTCCAAACTCGATAAGTTTACTTCTTTTAGAGTTTACACTACCAATATTGTGAATAATCCTGATTTTACTAAAGGGAAGATTTACGCCCTTAGTCTTATTGAAACTTTAGAAAATTTATTATTTATTTGTTTAGACGGCAATTGCGCTGTTCATTGTTGAGAAATTTTGTGGTATACCTTCTGCTTCCATAATTAAATTCCAATCCAAGTTTCATGGAACCATGCTGGCAGTATACAAATCAAAATGAGAAAGAATCATCTGAATTCGTTGATAAATACCGGAGGTATGAGGCAACACACACAAAAGAAAATATGGTCATATTGAAAAACTCTTCCTTTCTTGTAGACCTGTGAAAATATAATTCATTGCTCAAACTTGTTTGCCAAAATTCAAATCAACCAATTAATAAAAATAACAACCAGTTAACCGTATTTCATTGATAATAAATACATGTATATATATATATATATATATATATATATATATATATATATAAGTTCTGAAAATTACAATTTAATGACCTTAAGTCGGAATCAACAAAATAAGGTCAATTGGGAAATGCTAAACTCGACATATTGCTACGTACAATAAAAATCATAGATGAAAATATGAAGAATATTCAAATGAAAACTCAGCTGTAATAATGTAACCAGCGAATTTTTTCTACAGGAGATTTTTTAAAAAGAAAATTGGCTACGGATTTTATTATTTACCTTATATAAGCAAGAAAATGTCGAAGCTTGTTATTTATAATAACAATAAATTGGAAAACGTGTTTCAAAAAAATAAGCGGACCGTATTTCGTAAAAACTGCTAATTGAACGGAAAACTTGATTCTTAAAAACTTTTAAACTTTTACATGTTTACTTGTCAGTATTAGCTTATTAGGCTCTTTTTAGCTTGTTAGCTGAAATATCTGTGGGTACAAAATGAAATACGATAAACGAGTTTCGGTTAAACCCAAAATTGGAAATGAAGAATTTGTGCTAACACAAGTTTGAACCAAAAGAAGATCACGTTTAAAATGATGTAATTTAAACAGTGTCAGAATTTTGAAGAAAAATATTTTTACCCTGGAAATCCAATAAAATACAATAAAATTGTGTACAATTTTTGTCTTCTACAAATATTTTTATAAGAAAAGAGATATTTCCCTTTTCCCAAATTTTCAATTACTTTACTAATAGTGACTTATCTCACTAACAAGTTATTAGTTTTAGTACTTTTAAATTTTTTTTAGTAAATTCATTTTTATTCACATATTTACTCTAAACCCCAACAAGAGTTAATGAAATTTATAATTTCACTTATTAGACAATTGCAATACAAATATTTTAAAAACAACAAGAGGTCAAGTGCGAGTCTGGCTCGCGCGTCGAGAATCGTTTGAAGTTAAGTTACTTTATTTATCATAACTTCCTAGTATCATCATAAGAGATTTCCTACAGAATTTTTGTGGGGGTCTACAGACCCTGTTCTCTAATAATTTTAAAGTTCCATGGTTTTGGAAATAAAGTAATATATATCTCTGAAAATACACCAACAAAAATTACAAAAAAAATATTTTAAAGGCTTTTATAGCAAGGCCTTTCAAACCACGCCCCACATTATATTTTGAAATTAAATGTTTTCTGAGTACTTAACTTACATCCCAACATTCCAAAAGACGTATATCATAGTTTCTTAGTCTTTAAATGATTATATCCCCTGTGCTCTCAAATCTTCCGAATTCAAATTAATAATATTGCGCGAAAATACCAAAACGACGCAGTTTAAGTTAGCTAAAATACACCAAAATGTCTATGATGATGGATGATACTAAAAATCACAAAGTTTACTGGTCGAAAAGCTCTAAATTAAGTAGGAAATTATTTCTACACTGGCATAATTACAATATTTTTGGAGATGTTTATCGGTAAAATCGTTTATAAGTTCAATTCTGCTTCATTGTAACAGACATGCCAATCTTGATTTAACTTTAACAAAATTCTCTCCTTTCATCATCTGGATAACCAAATATATTAGAAGCAGATAACTTCAAAGAAGACTGTGATGGATTCGCAATACGATTCGCTCGTGAATCCTTTTAAACTTGAAAAAAAAACGCTGATAACGAACCATGTAATCTTGAATTCTGAATAAAATCTCCTGCTGACATCGATGCCGAGGTTTACTGAAAATTACAGTCGACTCAATATTTAACTGCTCAAATATTCGCCTTTTGAACGAAATACGAATATTGTAGTGGGATATTCATTAGCAATGAACGCGCTTCTAGCAAACAAAAGGTCATCATCGTTCACGCATTTTTGTGACTTTGGCGGCATTTCTTTTCTCCATCTTACGCCAAGTGTTAACGATTATAACGTGAGAGCTATGCTTTATTCTTGACATTAATTAAGAGGGAAGTATTTTGGAATTCGAGGTAAGTGGAACGGTGCCAGTGGAATTTCTTTTATCAGAGCAATTTAATTGAGGTGTGATGTCCAATTTTGCATTAATTTGTTTTTTTTTTTATTTAAAAGTGCCGCTACGTAAGTAGTAAATAACATCAATGCAAGATGGCGATTGAGACACATCAATCGCCATCTTGCATTGATGGTATTTACTATTATTTTGTTCAACTTTAAAAATATAAATTCGAAAATTTTACTAAGATGCATAACATAATTAGAAATCTCTATGAACATGCTTTAAAAACCAAATGATATATTGCGTAAATAATTTTAATATATAATAAGCAAATGTTTAACAAATCGCCCAGCAACATTGTGTAAAACTTGGCTTTTTGCTAATGTTCGAATTAAAACTTTGGTTTTCAAATTTCTATCATTAGGTAGTGTTCTGTAAAAAATCTGGAGAAAAACAAGAAAATTTTGTTTATTTTACCAATGTCTCACACAACAAAAACTGCCCAAAAATATGTAGATCTTGAATAAAAATGTAAATAAAATAACTTACCATCATAAGATCCATCAAGAAGAGTATAAAAAAAATTATTCTAAAAAGAAATGCATTAGTACCCAAATAAAATATGCAGAAAAATAAAAATTTTATAAGTGATAAAAGTTAAAAGTATTAAAATTTTCTTTGTCTAATCATATTTATTGATTTTTAAAATTTTTTTTTTCTTCGTTTAAAGAGTATGCCCCATTTCTATTTTTATGCAGCAAAAGATCCTCATGCACTTATGTCTACTTCTAAGTCAGTACATTTTGTGCACGTCCAAGCCGGATTATGAAAAGTTGACATTTTCAGATCCTCTCACGCCACCGGCATAATCCAGATTCTAATTGATTCTCAATGACGTTTACATCTACCATACTGAAATATATACCAAAGGACTATTGCTTATCTTTTCGCTTGGCAATTGAATAGTGCGGCAAAGGATGAGGAGCGGTAGGAGATAGAGGACATAATTTCAATGTCCAAATACAGAAATTCTTTCTGATCTTTTAAAGGATCTTTTAAATTTAACCATTTATTTTGGGAAATGAAGTTTTTTTCCAAATTCTTTTTTCATAGTAACTGCATTTTTCCTGCCTACCATCTTAACCAAACTGATACCAATTACTTTTAGCCATCTTTAGAGAAAAATCTCGAAAAATATTTCAAGAACAACATGCTACGAAAACTTTACACTGAATAGATTATTAATGAAGAGTAAGAACACGAAATATATTAATGTGACATCACCATTAACAAATAGTTCAAATAGAAAGTGGTGTATAAATATTCAAGTCACTTGTTACAAAATTAATAATATCCTATTAACAGATAACGTGCTTTTTTGTTTCGAAAACTGATTCACTTGACTAAGTATTCATAGTGCGTGTGAAGAACAAGTAGTAAGAATAAGTAAGTAATGTTCGTAGAACATACTGTAGATAATACAGAATGTAACGTAATGAACAGAATAATACAGAATGCTGCGTAAGGCCCGACTCAAAAGCGCGGCAACTGAATAGGTGAACGAGTTCGTGTATCTAAGAAGTTTATTCAATATGAACAGAATGGGCTGATTTTAGGTGATGGACGGAGTACTCAGTAAACGAAAGGGGTTTATCCTATATAATGATATACTCTGTAGATTTAGGAAACGGGGAGATCCGCTTCCTCGTTGGCTCGAGGTAGGAGCATTGATTTTTTTAATGTTGTCGTATAATAATAGGCTAATTAATCAATAGTTGGACAGAAAATACATTTCCATGTATAACTAATTACATATACAACGTTTAACAAAGAACATGTTTATTATTCACACAGGTGATTCTTTGCATCAAACTTGGTATACTTTAACAGTAACTATTTTAGAAGCGATTTATTTCTACATAAAATATTAAATATAAACAGGATCTAATAAGATAACAAGGTCCACCAAATGTAACAAAAGTCGTAGAAAATTTGTAATACTTCAATTTATCACTTTCTTCATTTCCCCATTAACTTCTATGGAAAAACACCATATCCATCAGTGTACAGTATCTATCATTACTAAATAGCCCAACTTGAATCCGTAATAGAGCATCATTGATAGATTCCAATAAGCCTATTTATTTTTAAATCATACCACTTTTTTAGAAATTTAAAAATTGTCATGTCATTAAAATGAAAATGCATCAATCTATATCTTTTATTTTGATAAACGTAAGAAATATGGCGACATTGCATAAAAGCCCCTCTTAGCGATCGATGGCAGATTTGACTTTTTTAACCGTTCCTTTAATTTGCATAGTTTTACGAAATAAGATAAAAAAAGAAAAGGATAACACTATTAAATTTCAAGGCAAAATTTATTTCAAAATCAAGATTGTTTACAATTTATAAATAAAAATTATTGCCATTTTAAAATTTTTAACATACATAATTCGCCCAAATGATTAAGATTATAAAAAATACTGTCATCGATTTAAAAAATAAACTTATTTAAATAACAACCAATATGATATTATTTCATTCATCATTTAGATAAATTATTATTTGCTTGTTCAGAAAAGGATGACACTATTAAATTTCAAGGCAAAATTTATTTTAAAGTCAAGATTGTTTACAATTTATAAATAAAAATTATTGCCATTTTAAAAATTTTAACATACATAATTCGCCCAAATGATTAAGATTATAAAAAATACTGTCATCGATTTAAAAAATAAACTTATTTGAATAACTACTAATATGATATTATTTCATTTATCATTTAGATAAATTATTATTTGCTTCTTCAGAAAATAATGACACTATTAAATTTCAAGGCAAAATTTATTTCAAAATCAAGATTGTTTACAATTTAAAAATAAAAATTGCCATTTTAAAATTTTTAACATGCATAATTCGCCCAAATGACTGATTATAAAAAATACTATCATCGATTTATGATATAAACTTATTTGCATAATTACTAATATGCTATTGTTCCATTTATCATTTAGACAAGTTATTATTTGCTTCTTAGTAATAACACTAGTTCAATTTTAGTTACAATATCAAAACAGGACATAATTTATTTATTATTTAATATGGCAACACTCACAAATATTTATTTAAACCAATCAGAACATTTCAATCGTTTCGCAGAGATAGTCATTGTCAGTTATTGTTTTAGAATAGCAGTACGCATAATGTGTATCAGTAGTTTTTATTAAATAATTGTAATAGGTTTTCTAGTAAGTAGAATTAGTGAATATGTCGTTTTTTAGTGCGAGTGAAAATTTGGATATGATTTAATGCAATAAAAATACTGACAAATCTCTCAGTTTATGAACTCTACGTAAATACATTCTAATAATTTAAATTTTAATTATTATGTACGCGTGTACAAACAAATTGTATTCAAATACAAATATTGATATCAAAAAATTAAATGTGTACTTAAAAATGAATAAATTATAAAAGAAAACAACTGTATTGAGTTAAGCACATATCTCTACATTTTTTTTTGTATTTACAATTCATCCGAGACTTCATAATTAATGATACGTTACACGTTACCAAACTGATTATTTGCGCTATTTACATAGGGCGCTAATTTCCACATAATTATAATTTCACACAAAAGTTTTAACATTAATTATGTTATTAATTAGGAGAATGGTTTAATTTGATACGACTTGGACAATGTTATATGAATTGGGCAAGAGTTAAAGTGACGCTTTTATTTAGTGGCATTATATATTGTATATTTAGGTAAAATTATTATTCCTAAATAATAAAACGTAGAATGCAATTAACCTAATTTTTCATGTTAAGAAAATAGTAAAGAATTATAATTAGCTTATTGAATAATTTATCCCATACCTTTAAAATTTAGCCCAAAATTTAGCCCAAATACTAGCAAAGATTTTTTTCTGGAAATGGACAAAGAAAAGACAAAAATTATGACAAATAGCATCGAGACAAATTATTTAGCAAACAACGTACAAGTACATCTAGAATATATAAAAGAGTATATATACCTTAATAAAAAACTATTTGTACGACAGAAGCAATAATGAAGATATTGACAGAAGAGTTAATAAAACCTGGTGCAAATTTTGGAGCTTGGCAGAACTTCTTAAATGTTCTTTGCCGCTGAATATAAAAGAAAAGGTAACAGATTCTCCTCTTCTCCCAACGATGATGTATAGATTTTAGATTTGAAAATTCATTAAAGAAGCAAGAAACAAAATAACTAGGTGCTATAGAGAGGGATATTCTCAAGGGGAGACTTAGAGTAATATTAAACATATAAAAATAAGAGAGAAGACAAAAGTAATAGATGCACCAGAACACTGCTTAAACAGAAAACCCAGTCGACAAAAACCCTATTGCTAGGACCCATGAAGCCAAATGGACAAAAATAGTAACGCCATGGAAGAGACCAATAGGCATAAGAAGACAAAGCACATACGCTGCGCGGACCAGATAGAAAAAAGAGTAGAAACAAAAGATAAGACGACTTTCGGAACAGATAGCGAGCGTTCCAAGAGGCCTTTATTTGATTAGATCCTAACTATATTCAACAATTATAATTTTTTTTCCCCGATATTATAGTTTTAACCAATTTTTACTTACAGAATTTATTCCGAATGAAATAAAAGTAAAAAATTAAAGGCTTCTCAATTTTTTTAATTTCATTTCATTCTTAAATCTACTACAAAACATACAAGTAGTAAACATACTACAAAATATGAGTCATCAACCTACTCTGAAATATGCAAGTAATTAAACTACTATATAACATACATGTACTGAACCTAGTATAAACAAAAATTAGTCAAAATATTTAATAGAATTCAAATTTAGGATTGAAGGCTATTTGGGCGGTAAAGACTAAGATAACAAATGTACCTCTTCCAAAGCAATATATTGTGGAATTCATTATTCTTTATTTTATAGATCCAACAAATAGTTTATAGAATTAGTTATTTTGTCTAGACCAGACCAAATCCACCTAATAACGTGCCTTGCTCTTTTTACTTTCTTTTCCTACAGTGTAGATTTTTACCAATCTACGCAGACTATTGTCGGTTATTTTTGTCCTGCTTTGTTCTTGTGGAAGAGATTTAAGTTGATTCATTGAACATAGATATCTTTGTACTAAAGGTCATCATTAAATACAAAAAAATTGATTTACTTTTGGTTTTAGGAACACAAAATTGTTAATGTCAGCTAATTCAAGTATACGATTTAAGGACAGAAAAAAACAAACCTCATTACTAAAGTGAAATAAGCCACTCTCTTGTAATGAGTAACTATCATCTAAGAAAGAACTATAACCAACTGTATCTAAGACAAAAAAAAATATGAATTATAAATCTAAATATAAAAACGCAATTTTTTAAATAGACTTTAACATAGAAATGTATGAATCCTATCTTTCTATAGAAACCAGACAACCTTACACATTCAAGTTTACTCCTAACAAAAGCAATGAGTTACGTCTATGTAGTCAGAAGCATTTAAGTATAATAAAAAAACCATGAAATCTTTTATGATCATGGAAAAGCTTCTGTTCTCGTTTTTGTTCCCACAGATTATCGATTATATTGGCATGATTTACCTAAAGATTTTGAGCTCTCGATACACGTGAAAAGCAGATTTAACTGACATATTATACCTATTAAATCTATCTATTAAAAGTAAGTACACAATTTGTTTTAGTGTATAAAAAGTACATATTTCATCGTACACGTGTTATTTCTTGGATTATACATTAATTAGAATTATGAACTATATCAATAAACAGGTTTCATGACCCATCCAGCCGCTCGCCTATCGGGGAATAACAAATATATAAATACACTTTTCGTGAAATTATATTTCATGCGTTAATATTTCACGCATCACGCAATTATCTACATATGTCTACCTACAATAATCTAAATATATAATAAAACTATAGAATTAGCCTGTTTATACATATATGATATTCGCAAGAAAATCATCAAATCACACAAGTTTTATTTTTTATATGTTGTGTGTTTTTTTGTCTTTCCTTTTGTTTATGCCTTTGTTTGAACACGCAACACATAAAAGCTACCGATTTAATTCAGATGAAACTATAAAATATAGAGGTTAACATAAAGAACATTTAATGTCATCGCAATCGGTTCGCTCTATGGGAAGATAGACGAATATAACATTTTCAAACTTAATTTACATTGAATAGTACAAGAACAAAAAAGTACCAAACTACCCACGCGCAGTAATAACAGATAAATATAGAGAACCTACGTGCATCAATAGATGGCGCTACATATATTTTAAATCGTGTATGGAAGTTTTCTAACCGTACATTTATTGGAGAAAGCAGCGTAGCCAGAAGTGAAGTTTACATAAGCAAGTCGAATGTAGGCAGAGGCATGAAGGCAGATATCGTTTTATGTCGTTATAAACACAACATTTTTCGATGTTGTGAGTACTCTTTACAAAACTTGCTTTGTTTTTGCAATTTTTTAAAAATTTTACACTGTTGTCAATATTTATAATTTAATTACTTTGGTAATTTAGTATTAGACCATGACTCTGTTTATTTATTCGCCCATCACGTAAGAACATCCGAAAGGATTTTGAAGAAGTTTTCAGTGGTTGATTCATTTAAGTCCAGGGTATGTATACAGTATGTCTCATCAAAATTGACTAATGAAAAAGAAAATATTGTAATTTGACGCTTCGATACAAAGTGTATTTATATAATAAAAAATTGTTTTTGTAATTATTATGATAGATGGTATTACGTTTATTAATCTCAGAGTTACTAATGTTTGCTAAAGATCCACATGCGAGCAAAATTGTGGGCTCAAACAGCTAGGTGGCGTTAATCTATATAACTAAAGAATATTACCAAGAAGAAAACGTAAAAAGTAAGATATTTTATTAGTGACTATTTTTGTATAGAAGTATGTGGGTGTATAACGCACATACTTGTATCTATTTTATTTTCATGTTTAGTGTTTTATCACCCCACGAGGTCTCCCCTTTGATTTTAGGTTGCAAGCGATAGGGTAATCGTCTCCGTTAAACCCAATGTCATATTTCAAATGTTTATAACAAAAGTTATACTCTTTTCATGAAAAGTGTCACAGTTAAACACAGAGAGATGGACAAACTAAAAAAATTGCAACTGCCAAAGTCGTTAAAGGGTCACGTCTTATTTTATTCGTTTTTTTTTTGCTTCCACTTATACGAGTGCACATTTTCTGTAGAACATAAACATAGTGTTGCTAACATTGTAACCGAAATCTGATAAATGGATCTTGAGAAAAGGATAAAATATGAAAATTTCATTTATTATAATCATCTTACTTTGTTCTCAGAAACTCACAACAGCCGATTTACTATACCAAATAAGAACACTAAGGATCATTCATTTTTGTGAAAAATCTATTTTATATTTGGTTCATTTAATCGAAATAAACCTTAATTAATTAGGTTAAGTTTTTGTAAAATTTAGTAAAAAAATATTGTGATAGTTTTGAGATTATCTGTTAATAGTAAATACTTTTAACAATAGTATAATTAATAAACAAGTTTGAATATATTTTAATGTAACTAAATATATAACATTCCCCCTTTATACGAAAATAATTTAATAGTTTTAATGTTGCTATTATAAAGGTCATGAAACACATTATAAATAAAAAAATAGTTGCGGAGATAATATATCAAACATTTATCGATGTCACAATCTTGTATCGATATTGTTGTTATGATGAAATTATGAATATCTAATTGAGCCTGAGAATCTTGCTTGCTGTTTCTTAAATCACGTTCAAAAAATTTTCATTTTTGGAACCTCAACTAGCATACTCTAGCATCTCCTACGTAAAATTCAGACCTATTTTTCATTTCTTTAAGCCTCCGTCCTCTTCCAACCGAGATATCTTTTCTTCTTAAATATCTTATTTCAGTTTTATAGGACGATCCGTGTCGTTCGCTATGTTCAGGGCGAAATAAGATTTTTCCAGTGGTGCCACAACACCTCCATAATAATATAGGTCCTGAGTCATTTTAAAAGCTGGCGTTACTCCGTATGACAACAGTATCTCTGATATTCATTCCACCGGACGAGATAAGTTAACGTATGTTCTTTCGACCTCAAGGTGAAGTCTTTCAGAGAGACGTCGGTACGAGAAATGAATACAAGCACGAACTGACTAAATTACTATAAAATAATCATATTAATATAACATTATATTTAAATCGTATACAAAATCTACTCTATATAATGCCGAAATATAACCAATATCACGAATAGTTTTTAACAATTACAAAATACACGAAGAACATGTTACCATTACTAATAATAACATTATAGTTGATTGAACAAGCTTCGTTACCGGAGTTTAAAGCAATTGGTTAATAAAAAAGCAAACAGTCCATGAAAAACCATAGGTCATAAAATATTAAATAGGCATATCGAAATTAAAACTTTCCTTACTTAAATTATAATTAGTGAAATAAGATTTAACATGAAATGTTTATACTGTACATTTTTCTTCGTAGAATATAAATAATCAACGACAGTATAAACTACATTTAAAAAGCTCAGCTGTAATAATGTAGCGAGGAAACTTTTTTTCATAGGAGACCTCTTAAAGAAAAAATTTGTAACTAACTTTATTGTTGGCCTCAAAGAGAATAAAGACAAATTTTGAAAGAAATACCCTAATTTGAACGACACTGTCAAAGTATACTTATTATGATGAAAAGAAAAAGTAAAGCACAGTGCTTCAGAAAAAATAACCACGTTATGTTTCGTGAAAATCGGTAATTAGATGGAAAATACAAGTTTTTAAAAACTTTCATATTTTTATGTCAGCGTTTTTTTTTACTTTCTCTTGTCATCTTATTAGCTAAAACATTTGTGTGTAAAACAAAAACATGGCAATTGAGTTTTGGTTAGGCTAAATTTCATAAATTAAAATTTGTTTTAGTGAAAGTTTCATACAAAATAGGATAATATATCAAATTATGTAATTTAGGATTTAGTACAATATCTAGACCATAGAGGTTTTTTTTAATATCCTTTCAAACTGATATTTTATATGAATTTCGGAACAAACCATATTTTCGGGCCTAAAATTTATGAAATAAATTATCTATAACTTACGTACACTATAAATATATTTTTAGTAAAGTCTTTGCAAATAAATTACATATCCATATAAAAATATTATATGTATAATTTTTAAAAGTGACGTCTCAACAAATTCCTCGAATTGTTTAATTACTTTTTGAGTAATATTTTATCTAACTCAGACGTTAACCACTCGATATGTTCAATACTTTTCACAGTTATTTTATTCAAATATTTACTATCCAACAATAAACAATAAAGTTTATTAATCAGAAAAATGCAACAAAAACATTCGAAATATAAAAACCAGCCAGTCTAACAGTGCATTAAGGATTCCCGTACATCGTTTCAAATTAAATTAACTTATCATAAGTCATCATTATATATGAGCTTCCCAGTGCAAAAAAATATTTAATAATGCGTAATATAATTGAACCAGGGGATGTTTGCATTACCTTAAATCCTATCTAATAACATAAATGCGAAAGTGTATTTATTTGTCACAACAGAGTAAAAGATCGACGTGATTTTTTTTAAAATGCCACCTAGATTATATAAATCAGCATCAAACTTATTCCCTTTTGGACTCATTCCTAAGGGGAATATTTTTATTTTTATTGCCATTCTTATTGTAAATTCACGAAAAAAAGACTTTTCCATTTCTCTTAACCTCTCTAAATGGCTCTGCGTGTTTTAATTTCCACCCATAAATCGATAACTGTTATCACGCCAGCGAAACCGCGGGCAAAGTAACATTCCAATAACTATAACATCTAAAGGCATCATTACACTCGAAGTTTTCACGCAAACGTTGTATAGGCTGCCTATACAAAGTTTGCGTGAAACCTAACCTAAAATTGTATAAGGAATCTAAAATGGTATAAAAAACAGGGTTTTCAACCCTATTGTTTACACCATTTTAGGTTCAATAGTTTCTGATATAACAGAGTTGGGAACATTTTCCGCATCCTTGTTAGTATGTTTCTGAAGATCTACCAAATATTTATTTTGCTTACCTATAATTAGAAAGAAAATATTTTTGATACCCTCATAAATAGTTCTTTCAATTAGTATACTATGTGTGGAATTTAACCTTTTTTAATAAAAATAGAATTTAAGCAATAACATATACGCAAGAAGTTAATTAAACAGTTCAAAGCGATAATATTTAACACCTATATATAAAATACAAGAGGCATTGGGTTTTCCATGCTTAGTTGTAAAACCTAAGAATACAGATAGCTCGATGACCCGCAGAAAGGCAATGTCTATTCAATGTATCAGGAAGAAAATACAACTAAAGAAAAGCACGCCGTTACCCAAGTCCGAAAGTACCAACAAATTACCCAAGTTAATATTTGGAATACCTCAGTTTAGAGACGCATATCACGTTTGGACGACAATATTTCTTGTTCTCTTCGACTTCCAAATGTAACTTAACTATCATGCGTATATTTATAAAAAGGGTTATTTAAATTAGCTGAAATAGATAAAAATATCCAAACTATAATGACGTCAGACCATATTTTAAAAAATCCATTAAAAGTTGGCTACTTGCATTAATCCATTAAAAATTGGTTACTAATTACTTTACTTTAATTACTAATTGATTGAAAGTAACAAACCATTTCTAGACCGATATTAATCATATCGTTATATAATAATTTTTGAGATGTTTATCGATAAAGTCGATTATAAGTTCAATTCTACTTCATCGCAAAAATATACAAATCTTGATTAAACATTAAAAAATCCTCTTCTACCGTTTAGATAATTAAATATACTTAAAGCGGATAACTTCAAAGAAAACTTTGATTGATTCCCAATATGATTGGCTCACAAACACTTTTATCAAAGAAAAAAACACTAATAAAGAATGCCGTGATCTTAAATACTTAAAATAATTCTCTACTGACATCGATGCCGCGATTTACTGAACATCAATGTCCACTCACTGTTCTGCAATTTGCTAAAGTATTCCACTTTTCAGCACTTTTCAGAAAAAGACAAATATCGCAATGCAATATTAGCAGTAACGCACTGTTGGTAAACAAAGTAACCTCTCTATTGGCATTTCCTTTCTCCGTTCTGACGCCCAGTATTACAATTATAAAGTGAAAACTATATTTTATTCTTGACTTAAATTAATAAGAAAGTATTTTGGTATTCGAGATAAGTGGAACAGTGAATACGGATATTTATACATGAGAATAATTCAATTTAGGTTTGATATGGAATTTTGCAGCAATACGTATTTTTTCATTTATTTTAAGCTGCCTATTATTTTTATCTACAAATGAGCATAATGTCACCTTGTGTTCTACATAAGTAAACTATGTAACGATAATGGGATACTAATATCATTCAATCCTTATGTCTTAACCCTCCTCTTGTGAGACAAACATACACAAGTTCATCACACCACAAAAATATGAGGCCCGTGATAAAGGTGTTATCATAGCAACTGTTTTTTTAAATAAGTTTTATATTTAAGACAAAAATATGTATACATTATTATATATATATATATAGATATATATATATATATATATATAAGACAACTTCTCAGAAATTACAAAATTCAATTAAATAATTGCGTTGCTCTGAAAACATAGTTTGTTTATTTTAGTACTGGTAGTACACATAAGAATAATTACACAGTTTAACTTAAATAGTACTATACTATCTGAAAACAAATAAACTATATTTAAAGTTTATTATTTAAATCGTCAATTCCTTTTTTATACAATTCTTTTAATGTGACCAAACAATCTGAATAACAATGCGAGTTCTGTCAACCAAAAAAATCTGTTTTGCTGACTGAGTTAGCCGCCAATACTCACAGAGATCTATGGAGTACAAAAGTATTAAAGAAATATAGTTTTTTTACACACACACACATATATATATATATATATATATATATGTGTGTGTGTGTGTGTGTGTATAAATTTGTTACTTCAGTCATATAATTTACCTCGCGACCTGGGCTTAAAATGTCACTCAAATATAAATGTTCATTAAATACACATTTTACAAATTAAGCTGAATAAATAAAATAGATATATTTATTACATTAGTAATACACGATTTCATATTTTCTGTTTTAATTTGTGGTACAAAATAAAACACTTCTTCCTTTTGCTTATTTTTTCTTGTTTTGATGCGACAAAATCCAAATACACTTATCTCTTCTTCTGTCAGCCGAGATCATAGCGCTGCAAAGGGCGGAAAAACTGAAGGCAGATAGCATAATCTGAATAACCATGTGCAGAATTTTTTTCTGAGACTTGAAGAGCTGTTTAAAAATTTATTCAATTAGATTAGAAAATTAAATTCTTTTTCTAAATCATTTTTCCTCAAAATATCTAGTCCGTATCTGGCTACCTTCTTAATCAAACTGACGCCGATCGTCCCCCATCCCAAGGAAAATTACGAAAATTATTTAAGGAAACAATATCCTGGAAAACGCCGCACCAAGCATGAATGGATTCTTAATGGAGCGTAAGAGCTGTAGGTATATTCAACTATTATAACCGTTACTAAATAGCTTAACCAGAAATTATCATATAAATAGAAACCACTCAATCCTCTAGTTTAAGCATTAATAACGCCATATTAATAGATAACGAGCCAGCGTACGTCTAACACTTAATCACTAGAGTGAATATTTGAAATGCGTGTTAAGAAGGATTTACACGAGAACGCGAATAAGTAGTAAGTAATGGTCGTAGAATATAATGAACATCATACAGAATGCTGCGTAATGCCAGACTCGAAAGTGCGGCGCTTGAGCTAGTGAATGAATTCGTGTATCTAGGAAGTTTATTCAAGCCGAACAGAATGGGCTGATGTGAAGGGGATGGACGAGTACTCGATAGACGAAAGCAAAGCTTGTCGTGTATAATGATGTACTCTCTAGATTTACAAAGCGGGGTCGCACCGTTCCCTCGCAAGAGAGATTCAAGAAAGCTTTATTGATCCAAGGAGCTTTGATTTTTCTTTTATATTTTTCTACCATAACCTACATATGATTAATCAACAATGGGAGGAATAATATCTTTTGATGTGGATATGTTTATATGTATAAACAGATTATAAGGAAGAACGTTCATAAAGGTGATTTTGGGCATCAAACTGATACTATACTTCAGACATTTTTCTGTAAAATAATCTAATTTTTTCTTTGGAATTGTAACTGTAATAGTAATTATTTTTTATAAATGTTTAAGAATTTTCTCATAGTTCCTCAACGTTTTCTACTCAGTTTAATATAAAGGATTTTCGACTCAGTTTTTATATAGAGAATCATTTTTATGTATAATATACACGTTTTTTAATACCCTTGCATATTTAAACAGAAGGTGGAGTAAAAATATCATATATGAAATAGCTATCCATTTATTTAATATACATTTATTTCTTTACTATCAATTCGACCCATTCATCGCGCGGAAAAACTATCTTATGATATATGTTGAATTGTAAATGTTAAAATTTGCCTATTCCGGTGGGCTTCCACGTAGATACCCTGGAATATGTTAGATACAAACATTTATACTAATATTCAGCGAAATAAGATTTGTTTGTAATGTAATATTTGTGGAGGTCTAATATTTTATTTTAGTTTAGATCTAAAAAGATAATTAAATCCACTAAACATAGAAGTACTCTTAGAAAAATTTGCCATATTTCATTTTACCGCTTTTCTCTTCTTCCTATCAATTTCTGAATAAGAACACCTCGTTTACCTTTATATTTCGGAAAAATTTTCCTTCTAGCTAGTGAAAAATTTAATAAAATGTAAATAGAATTGACGTTAATAATTTTTCCATTCTAAATTAATAAGGTAATGTTAAAATTTATGTAAAGGTTAGTTGGAAAATTTATCACATACCTTTTGGAATTCCTCGTTGAAAAATTATATGCCTTTCAAAAAAACTATCTCTTTACGTAAAAAGCTCCTTTGACCTTTAACATTGCTCCACGACCGCATCAATCCTTGCTCCGCCCGAACACTACACTCTGTGAGCGAACCACATCAAAAAACTTACAAGAATTTATCTCGCGCTCCGGCGGAATGAATATCTAAACAATCCTAGCTGCACAAAGGGATATCTCGAGGCGAGGTCGGCCTGCAAAACGACTCGGGACCAATACGAATGTGAAGATAGTGCGACGCGTCGATGAAAAAATCACATCTGAATAGAGCGGCGCGGATCGTCTTCAAAACTTGAAGATGTTCGCGGAAGAGATATCGTAGTTGAAGTGAGGAAAAGATTGGATTTGAAGTCTACTTACTGCCATATCTAATCGTTACGTGAAAAGAGGATTTGATGATTTGCGTAGATTGTACAAGGACTTATTAGAATTTATTTCAACGAAGGTTATTACGGAGAGTTTTCTATGTAAGAACTGAGTATCACCAATCTTTCATGATTAAATTTTTTTCTAAATTTCATATATAGTATGATCTGTCGTTTGAAGGGTTAGTTATAACGTGTCAAAATTATTTTAATTAATATATCTTCAGGAATGCACTGAAAAATATTTAAAAAATATATACCCATCATTTCAGAAACTACTTAACCAAAAATTTAAAAAAAATTAAATTTGCTAAAAGCATACGCCAAGATTTCAGAAAAATATAACAAGTATTTTAGATCATGTAGTTCTTGAAATATTCATGACAGTATCTCTATATGCTACTGACTCGTAAAACTGAGTCGTTTACTGTGCCGGAAAGTCCTTATTAGTGTTAACTTATGATAAATAAAGTCATTTCACTTCAAAAGAGGTACGGAACCCTGAATTTAGGAAATCTATAACGATGCAACGAAGATTTTTACGGAGAGTTTTCTATGTAAGGACCGAGTATCAACAATATTTTATACTGGAAATATTAATGTGAACCTAAGGTGGAAAATAGCTTTTACAATAATAATAGTAAGAGCAATGCGTAGTCTGCATTTACACATTAATAACATATATATAATTAAGCATATATGAATATGCTTATAGAATCTGAAGAAAATCATTGAAGCCACCTTTAAGATTTTCACATTTAGTGAGCTATTTTATTCTGAGGCTAAAACGAAAATAAAAATAAATCTAGCTCAAATTTTGATAATTTTACATGTTTATGTATTGTTTTTAAATGTCTAGCAAGATGGCAGTATTTAAGTTCCTACGACTTTTGGGCTACAAGAAAGCGTACAAAATAGATTAAATTTACGCATTGTACATTCTATTGAAGTGTTGTACTAAATTTATATTATTATATAAAAATGTCAAATTTCATCCTACAGATTTTGATTGTCATTTTATGATGGAATTCCATTCCTCACTGTTGTTTACAACTCGTTTAATCATGATTGCACCTATCTCAATGATGATTTCCGTAAGAGACGTCCCTCAAGAACGACAAGTGAGGGTAACATAAATACAGTGCGGCTCATTTCAAAGACTGATGAAAGTAACTTATCGACAGATTCGGGCAAATTTAGGTGTTGGTAAGAATAAAGTAGAGAAAATGTTATGATTGTTAAAGCGTCAGGAAATTTTCTAATAGACGAATACTCCAAGACTTAACCGAGGCTCAAAAAGACCATCACGTTGATCGGGAAATGAATAAAGAAAAAGTCAACAGTAGCCACTCAAATACTGTATGCGACGCCATCACAGGTAGAGACAATTTGATGTTCCAAATGAAACTTAAAACTAGGAGATAATCTGCATAGTAGATATTCTAAAGAAACAAAAAAAAAACAGAAACGATGAAGTACTGCATAAAATATTGGTTGTTTCGTTCTACGGACGGACAGGTTATTAGGCAAATGTTTGTCCTAGAAAGCAATGGTTTCAATGTTAACCACATATAATTTATGGTTGTACTTTACCATAAAAGCCCAAAATAAGCTCTACATGAACGATGAAATCAGTTTAGGCGAGAAAATATTCTGTTTAGCCATTACTAAATAACAAATATATGATTAATATTGAACTTAAGCATAAATGCGAATAATATAAGCCTACGTGCTACTACAAAAACAATGCGTATCGCATACCGAATGAAACTAGCAAAAGGCCATATACTGTTGGGCCCTGGCAACATAAAAATAAAAATGACAGTATTATACAATGGCGATTTTACCATTGGACATTTAATTAATCCTCACAAACCATATAGTATTCCTCAAGTATACACCAAGAATCAATTAATAAAATTCAGAAGTCATAAGAATAGTTTTAAGTGGTTAATAATTTCAAATACGATGTACTTATATAATTTCGAACACGTCGTACTGCTCTGCTACCGGTGCCGACTAAAACAATTCTGGTGTGTTCTTATGGCTACACGAGAGAAGTGAAAACTTCTAATTTTAAAATATTTATATATTAATAATAATTACATTGATCTCGATTATTTCAGCGAATCTGTAACAATTTTAAAATACAATTATTTCTAGACTCTCAAAGTAATATTAGGTATAATGTATATGATTACATTTGTGAATTAATCATTCTGTGGAATTTTGCTCTGATTGAACTTCTTCATTGTCATCATTTTCTAATAATGATACATTACATTTATGAAAACTTAAGTGTTTTAAAAATATTTTAGATTCAAATTTAATTAAATATCTAAAAATGTGCGCATAATGCGCCTAAAAAAGTAATTCACTTGGCCGATGCCGAAGAGAGCCGAGTTTACCCGATTCAGCATCACCGACTCGAATGTGATGGCTTAGTTCCGTTCACTGATCAGAAAAAGTGCACCTAAATAAGTTTTCACTTCAACGACAATCGCGCGCCGTCGCCGTTACCTTTGTTGCGTAACATAAACATTGCAAATGATGTTTACATTTTGTTTACGTTAAAATGCTATTTAATTTGTTACACTATTTTTATTATTGGTGGTATTATTTATTTCACTATTTTATAATATTTATGACAACTAGTACAGACTCGATTTTTATTTGACCGTTAGAGTGCCGACGAGTATTAACTAAATTTGCCGCGAGGGCGATGGCGCACGCGAAATCAGATGCTGTTTAGCGCGTAGTATGGGAGGTCGCTCGCACACATCACTAATTTTTTATCTTTCTACGTGTTACATAAAGTTCAAATTATAATATTACTAGTAATTACAATATAAAAAGGATCCAGGAAGAAAAAAATGTTAACCCATAATGTCGGAATACGAAAATAATTCGAGTGAAAATGATCGTATTTCAAGTTGTGAAGTCAGTGATAGTGGGAGTGACGTGGTGCGCTCACAATTTGGCGTAATGCAAATTTTGAGTGATAGTGATAATAGCGACGATAACAATTATTTTGCCGATACGGAGGATGTACCGGCCTGCGAAAATGACGATGTAATCTAGATTTCAGTTTTTGTTATAATTTTTGCTCACAATACATATTTCCATAATTTTCTTTGTATTTTATTATCCTTGTACAAGTTTTTATTAAGAATACACCAAAAAAATTATTAAAATTGGAAAATTTTTGGAAGAGATACAGTTTCTTTTCGAGACAAGGGTAAATGACATCAAAAACAAAAGATTTCTTTGGCATTTTTAAGTAAATATGAGTAAAAAACTAAACGGTTAATGTCGAACAGTTAAATCCACATGTTATAGATGAGATGAAAAATACATCCCCTAAAAATTTTATTTAATTCGTCAATCAGGCAGATGAGAAATCTTGCATTTTTCAAAAACAGGTTTTTTTTGTAATAGATTTTTAAGGACTATTTCTATAAAATTCTATGAACTAATAAAATTACAAAGAGCAGATGTGTCTTCTATATACAAATGTGATCTAATAACCCATGAATCATGCAGGTATGCCAGAATCATTGAAGACAATCACATAAAACTCGAGAGTAGCGGAAAGGACATTCATTTTTACAGCACAGAATGAAAGCCAGTCAGTTAACCGTTTATTCCTAAGTAATTTAGGCTGTGGCTGCAAATTTAAAAAGAAAATCGCTGATACTGATTACTGTTTGTAGTCATTTCTAAAAAGTTGTTGCATGTTTCGTTAGGTTTTATTGTTAGTTTTATGCATTATCATAAAACTCTTATTGTATTAAAAATATAAGCGTGTTTGTGAAGATATTGTTTTTGTTTGTATTATGGTAACAACCCGTATTTCACTTGTTACACTTTCTCTATTACCAGTTTTAGAATTGTTGCTTCTTTATATTCTAAAGATAACTGTCTTTTTTATAAATTACGTTCTATATATATATATATATTTATATATATATATATATATATATATATATATATATATATATATATATATGACGTCAAGTCGTCTTTCACCGATCTCATTTGGTAGCGATTTATAGGTTAGTCATAGATTTATTAGGTAATAAACGAACTTAGTAACCAACTTTCGTATTTATAATATTAAATATTGGAAATTTTTTTCTAAATTTCATATATAGTATGAGCTTTCGTTTGAAGTGTTAGTTATAATGTGTTAAAATTATTTTAATTAATATATCTTTAGGAATACACTGAAAATTATTTTAAAAATACATACCCATCATTTCAGAAACTACTGAACCAAAAATTATGAAAAAATTAAGTTTTAAAAAGCATACGCCAAGATTTCAGGAAATCTATAACGACTATTTTAGGTGACGTAGTTCTTGAAAAATTCATGATAGTACCTGTATATGCTACTTAGTCGTATAAGATATTGTTAAATATTTACTGCGCCGAAAAGTCCTTATTAGTGATAACTTATGATAAATAAAGTCATTTGCCTTCAAAAGAGGTACGGAGCCCTGATTGGCTTCATTAATGTTGACGATACAAACTCGCTGAAAGTGAATTATTTTAAGATACTTCTTTGTTTCCAACTTTCTGTCGACGGAATTGAGACATAAAAGAATTCGCTGCAAGTTTGTTATATATGAAAAGCAATTTGTTAACATTATTCACTTTACTGAGATAATCGTGTGTTTTCTAACTTGGCAAGATAAATTCTGAAGTAATAAATATATATGAAAACAATTTGTAGGTTATATAGTTTATAATTTGTCCTGTAATTAGATTAAGTATCGATCTAAAAACGTATCTTAAATATCTGTGTCAATATCCATTCTATTGTCAATATTTACTGGTTACATAGAGATATAAATATGTATTTTTACTTATATTGAAGTCACCTTTAACAAAAAAAAATTTAATATTCCTGATGAATGGCTTGAGTCTCGACTGTAATCATTTGTCATGAATATCCGAGTTTAATGACGTATGTATAAATGATTTATATATATATTATTATGACACTGGAATTTCTTAGAGCTTTTCATTCAAATTTGGAAAATCAAAATTCAGAATAGAAATTAGCAGCCATTTGAAAATTGTGTGTGATACACACAATTTTCGACAACGTCAACACGAATTTAATACAAGAAAATTTGCGTTCGATGACTTTTATGAACGACAGCCTCAATCAATAACAATGTTACGAGCGATTTTCATTGGCATTTTATGATGAAACTCTATCCCTTGTTATCATTTATAACTCATTTAATGAGTTAATACATAATTGCACCTATTTCAATGATGAACGACAAGTGAAGGTAGCATCGATACTGCGCGGCTCATTTAAAAGACTGATAAAAGATCATCACGTTGATGGATTTCTCAAATGCTGCATTCGACACCATGACAGGTGCAGAAAATTGGATATACTAAATCGAACTTTAAACTACGAGATAATCTGCATAGTAAGTATTCTGAAGAACTAGCTACAAAAGAACAGAAATGATGAAGTACTGCATAAAATATTGGTTGCTTCGATCTTCGAACGGAAGGGTTATTAGGCAACAATTGTCCTGGAAAGCAAAGGTTTCAACGTTAACCTCATATCATTTATGGTTGTACTTCACCATTAAGGCACAATAAGCTGTACATGAACGACGAAATCATTTTAGGCGAAAAAAATTAGGAGTTTTGTAGTGCAGCTTGTTAGTTGTTTTTGCAACGTTATAAAGTTGACATATCGCAAACCGAGTCTTTCGGGATGACATTTTAAACAATTATTACAGATATGTTTTAATTCCTGAAGATATACTATTTTATTAATGGAAACAAATTTTGGGCAAAATCTCATTGTCAAAGTAAATGGATTTACAAAGTTTCAAATACTTTTTCAAAAAATTGTCTAACGCGCAAACATGTTATTGAGGGGGAAAAGTCTCGCTTTCTAACCAAAATATTCTTACCAGACGCTATAATATTATTATTCAAATCTAAAGTGTTTTAAAGCCTTAGTTAGGTTAGTTTAGGTTTTACTTTTGGGGGGAAAAGTCTCGCTTTCTAACCGAAATATCTTACCGGACGCTATAAGTTTATTATTCAAATCTATAGTGTTTTAAAGCCTTAGTTAGGTTAGTTTAGGTTTTACTTTTGGGGAGAAAAGTCTCGCTTTTTAACCAAAATATTCTTACCGGACGCTATAATATTATTATTCAAATCTAAAGTGTATTAAAGCCTTGGTTAGGTTAGGTTAAGATTTACTTTTAGGGAGGAAAGTCTCGGTTTCTAACCGAAATATTCTTACCGGACGCTATAATATTATTATTCAAATCTAAAGTGTATTAAAGCCTTGGATAAACAATAAAAAAATGTTTTGCTAATTACCTCAATCCGGGCAGTTATCGCTATTGGTACGACAGCTTTCCATAACCCTCCTGTAACCAGTTTTGTGATAGACAAAATAAACAAACGAATTGTTTGATTACCTTAAAAAAATTAAAATTAAGATACCTTTACCATTCCAATTATAAATAAGATGCCATATTAAGATACAATATTATAAAAGAGACCCAATGGCTTTGTTCCTGGATATATGTTTATTTTTTGAAAATACTATGCCCAACTTATAAATTTTACAAGCGCTTTGGAGAGGTAGGAGTACCATAAAAACAAACGATTTTACAACAGAGCAAAAACAATAGTGGAAACAATAAAAGACAACATAAAACAGATGAATAATCACTAGTTCACAAAGTAATCAATCATAAAACCCCAAGGAACTCCATAAACGCCATTCATAAAGCGGTTAATTAAGCGAAAAAAAATACCAAGAATGAAACCTTAAAAATCATCGAAAATTCGAGTCCATTGATCACCACATACCAAAAAATTGATGATATTTTTTTTATTTCAGGCATAGTTGCAGCAAACAAAATCAAAAGAAATTTAATTACACAGAAAACACGCATTTTCAAAAGTCTAAGCAAGGAAAATGAACTAAAGCCTGTGAAAAAAGTCCCGAATACAATAAAACACGTCCCAACATCGACACCGGTGCTTGTATTTTTTTTCGTCATCGTCGCCTCTATATGTTTAACTGCGACACATTTCATAAAAATGGGTGAATTTTTTGTGACACTTAAAACATGATATCACATGTAACGGAGAGGCTGACCGCACTTCGTGCCGTCTGCAATAAAAGCAGCGCCCCCGTGGGATGATAAAATACTAAAAATAAAAATGAAGTACGTGTGTAGATTTTCGTGAGTGTTGTCGTCAAAATAACTTATATATTTTTAAGTATAGGTTGGTTCGTGAGGCACTCGTTAAAAGCGGTTTGATTGTAATATAATTTTTTACACATATTCATTATTTTTCAAAGTAAGATTTTTATTAGTCAAGACATTAGCAATTTACAAATTCCATTTATCATTAAAATAAATATTAACCAAAAAAAATTAAAAGTAAGTACTTATTTTTTATATGCTTGAGTAAAACAAAATTTATTTGAATGTTTTTGTTATATTAACAATATTTAAAACTTCTTTTTCAAATATTGAATATATTTGGCGTTAATTTTATAGAAATTCATTATTCGCAACTAAATGAAACTACGTGATATAGTATCATTTCTACTTTCTTTAATTTGACTCGGGTTTTTTCGCGGTAATTATATATTTAATGAGTGAACCTAGATATTATATATACTAAGTACTCACTATGTCCCGACGTTTCTGACTGGTTGCACAGCCTGTGGTCACGGGAAGACTGACGATTTTAGGAGTCACCGCTGCGACTCGGGAGTGTTTTTTAAAACTACCCCCACTTGGTTTATTGTAGAAATCTAAGGCGCGTTCACACTAGACCTACACACTACACTGACGGTGTCATGACACTTGGATTTATGTACGCATCGCGAACACCTAGTTGCAATCACTGGATTCCAAGCCGACGAGAGTTTGAATCCGTCTTCACGGTTGAAATTTGGATGTTTTTTAATTTCAATCGCTTCCCGTATAATCCTCTTGAAATAATGAGGCTCAGAAGAAATAACCTTGGGGTCATGAAGTTCGATCCAGTGATTGGGGCCCGAATCAACTAAGTGTTCTGCTATAGCAGACTTACTTATCTGGCGGTTCTTCACAGCTGCTATGTGTTCCTTGATGCGTTGGGCGATTGTCCTTTTTGTCTGGCCTATGTAGGAAAGACCGCAGCTACAGTCGATTTTATAGACACCTGGCTTCTGCAATGGAATTACGTCCTTTGGTGTCCGCAGCTGCTTGGCCATTGTTGTAAGAGGGGTGTATATCGGTTTTATTGAAAACCGTCTGAGTAGGTTTCCAATCTTATCCGTCACCCCTTTTACATAAGGTAGAAAAGCCGGTTGTCTGATCGCCTCGGCGTGTTTAATTCCAGTGTGCTTAGCATGCAATCTCCGTGTTCTGTAGCCATTCATATTTAGTACCTCCTGGACATGCTGTAGCTCATTCTGTAGATGTTCAGGGTCACAGAGGTCATGAGCTCTGCGCGTTAGTGTGGAGACTACTGACTGAAGATGAGCAGGATGGTGATGTGATGCAGCGTTTAAGTATCTGTCTGTGTGAGTCGGTTTCCGGTATACAGTGTGAGCCAACGTTCCATCAGGTCTCGCCATTACCTTTACGTCCAAAAATGCCAACGTCCTGTTCTCCTCCAACTCATAGGTGAACTTAATCCGAGGATGAATCGAGTTGAGATATTCATTCACCTCGTTAGCACTTCGGATCCTTCTGTCCAGGATACAGAAAATGTCGTCCACGTACCTCTTCCATAGTTTTATACCACAGGCCGCACTGTCGATCAGCTGTTCGAAATATTCCATCCAGATGTTGGCAAGTGCTGGGGCCACCGGACTACCCATAGCGACACCATCGATCTGAAGATAGTACTGACCCTGGTACAAAAAGAAGTTTCCGTCCAAACAATGTTCCAAAAGTCTCCCATATTGGTCTGGTAATTCGAGATCACACAGCATCTGTCTGACCACATCAAGACAGTCTTTTAACGGAACGTTGGTAAACAGTGACTCGACATCAAAGCTTACCATTATGTCATCTGGTTCCAACCTTATGTCCTTAACAATGGCGACAAAATACCGGGAATCCTTGACGAAGGATGAGGTGTTTCCTATATGTGGTTGCAATATTTCAGCTACATGTTTGGCCAACCTGTACGTCGGCGAATCAATTTGACTCACTATAGGCCGCAAAGGAACCTCGGCTTTATGAATCTTAGGTAATCCGTACAATTTAGGTGGTTGAACTATAGCCGGCCTGTGTAAATATTGGTATTCATCCTCCGTAAATAGATCCTGAAATTCGTGTATAGCTGCCCTTATGCGTCTTGTAACTCTGGCCGTTGGATTATATGATACCGGCTTATACACATTACTGTCATTCAACAACACACGTATCTTATTATTGTAGTCCTTGGTGTACATCACCACGGTAGCATTGCCCTTATCGGCTTTAAGAACTAACAATTCCTCATTTTCCCGTAGGTTCTTAAGTGCTTGCCGCTCACCCGTAGTGACATTGGGTTTCTGAGGACGACAGTTACGCAACACCCTTGATACATCTTGTCTCAGCGTTTCCGCGTCTATTGGTGGTATTTTGTTGCGAACGATTGTCTCCTCTACACCGCTGATAACTTCCTCATACGGTATTTGTTTAGGTGTCATAGCAAAGTTCAATCCCTTCTCAAGAACGCTCTGTGTGTCATCATCCAAACTCGAGTGAGTTAAGTTAACTACCGTGTTTGTTAACTTGTGTGTTGTATTATTACCCGAATGCTGGTTCTTCACTACTTTGGTACGTGACAACAAACTATGAAATTTGTTATCATGTCCCTCGGTACACAATTCGAACTTGCGACTAGCTCGTAAATACGTAATTCGGTCACACAATTCAAAGTCACTTCTTGATAACACAACACTGCACTCCAAATGAAGGTCATAAAGGTCACACTGTACTTTGTTCAAATTAAACCGTTGATTTCTAATTAATTGTTTAAGAAGGCGGACACTCGCGTTTCGTAGAATCTTATCGGAATATGCAATGTCACTACGCGGTTTAATGCGACAACACGTAGGTATTAAGTCCCAATCCCTACATTTAGTTAAAAATGTAATGGATGTTTGCAAAGTCACAACTTTATTCCGAAGCGATTCAAGATGGCACACTTTATTAACTGTTTCCGGCCCGTACCGGTTAGCAATAGACTTTTTCAAACTTTCGCGATTCGAACACATATTTTATTTGATTTGACTCGGGTTTTTTCGCGGTAATTATATATTTAATGAGTGAACCTAGATATTATATATACATTCGGGTAATAATACAACACACAAGTTAACAAACACGGTAGTTAACTTAACTCACTCGAGTTTGGATGATGACACACAGAGCGTTCTTGAGAAGGGATTGAACTTTGCTATGACACCTAAACAAATACCGTATGAAGAAGTTATCAGCGGTGTAGAGGAGACAATCGTTCGCAACAAAATACCACCAATAGACGCGGAAACGCTGAGACAAGATGTATCAAGGGTGTTGCGTAACTGTCGTCCTCAGAAACCCAATGTCACTACGGGTGAGCGGCAAGCACTTAAGAACCTACGGGAAAATGAGGAATTGTTAGTTCTTAAAGCCGATAAGGGCAATGCTACCGTGGTGATGTACACCAAGGACTACAATAATAAGATACGTGTGTTGTTGAATGACAGTAATGTGTATAAGCCGGTATCATATAATCCAACGGCCAGAGTTACAAGACGCATAAGGGCAGCTATACACGAATTTCAGGATCTATTTACGGAGGATGAATACCAATATTTACACAGGCCGGCTATAGTTCAACCACCTAAATTGTACGGATTACCTAAGATTCATAAAGCCGAGGTTCCTTTGCGGCCTATAGTGAGTCAAATTGATTCGCCGACGTACAGGTTGGCCAAACATGTAGCTGAAATATTGCAACCACATATAGGAAACACCTCATCCTTCGTCAAGGATTCCCGGTATTTTGTCGCCATTGTTAAGGACATAAGGTTGGAACCAGATGACATAATGGTAAGCTTTGATGTCGAGTCACTGTTTACCAACGTTCCGTTAAAAGACTGTCTTGATGTGGTCAGACAGATGCTGTGTGATCTCGAATTACCAGACCAATATGGGAGACTTTTGGAACATTGTTTGGACGGAAACTTCTTTTTGTACCAGGGTCAGTACTATCTTCAGATCGATGGTGTCGCTATGGGTAGTCCGGTGGCCCCAGCACTTGCCAACATCTGGATGGAATATTTCGAACAGCTGATCGACAGTGCGGCCTGTGGTATAAAACTATGGAAGAGGTACGTGGACGACATTTTCTGTATCCTGGACAGAAGGATCCGAAGTGCTAACGAGGTGAATGAATATCTCAACTCGATTCATCCTCGGATTAAGTTCACCTATGAGTTGGAGGAGAACAGGACGTTGGCATTTTTGGACGTAAAGGTAATGGCGAGACCTGATGGAACGTTGGCTCACACTGTATACCGGAAACCGACTCACACAGACAGATACTTAAACGCTGCATCACATCACCATCCTGCTCATCTTCAGTCAGTAGTCTCCACACTAACGCGCAGAGCTCATGACCTCTGTGACCCTGAACATCTACAGAATGAGCTACAGCATGTCCAGGAGGTACTAAATATGAATGGCTACAGAACACGGAGATTGCATGCTAAGCACACTGGAATTAAACACGCCGAGGCGATCAGACAACCGGCTTTTCTACCTTATGTAAAAGGGGTGACGGATAAGATTGGAAACCTACTCAGACGGTTTTCAATAAAACCGATATACACCCCTCTTACAACAATGGCCAAGCAGCTGCGGACACCAAAGGACGTAATTCCATTGCAGAAGCCAGGTGTCTATAAAATCGACTGTAGCTGCGGTCTTTCCTACATAGGCCAGACAAAAAGGACAATCGCCCAACGCATCAAGGAACACATAGCAGCTGTGAAGAACCGCCAGATAAGTAAGTCTGCTATAGCAGAACACTTAGTTGATTCGGGCCCCAATCACTGGATCGAACTTCATGACCCCAAGGTTATTTCTTCTGAGCCTCATTATTTCAAGAGGATTATACGGGAAGCGATTGAAATTAAAAAACATCCAAATTTCAACCGTGAAGACGGATTCAAACTCTCGTCGGCTTGGAATCCAGTGATTGCAACTAGGTGTTCGCGATGCGTACATAAATCCAAGTGTCATGACACCGTCAGTGTAGTGTGTAGGTCTAGTGTGAACGCGCCTTAGATTTCTACAATAAACCAAGTGGGGGTAGTTTTAAAAAACACTCCCGAGTCGCAGCGGTGACTCCTAAAATCGTCAGTCTTCCCGTGACCACAGGCTGTGCAACCAGTCAGAAACGTCGGGACATAGTGAGTACTTAGTATATATAATATCTAGGTTCACTCATTAAATATATAATTACCGCGAAAAAACCCGAGTCAAATCAAATAAAATATGTGTTCGAATCGCGAAAGTTTGAAAAAGTCTATTACTTTCTTTAAGTTCTTTACCACGACCAGGTGAACAATTTGCAAAGATTTTGCTAATAGCCCACCTGAAGATGTTATCATACAAGGAAACCTAGGTCGTGGTAAAGAACTTAAAGAAAGTAGAAATAATACTACATCACGTAGTTTCATTGAATTGGTTCTTTTTCAATTTTACAATTTTCGCAAAATATTTCGAAAATGGCCAATAAGCGAAAGTTGTCATCTATGCATAACGCCTAACATATTATTTAATTTTTACCGATTTCATGTTTGTATCCATATCACAAGGGATTCAATAGTATTTATTAACCTATAGGCAGTAACACACCACTACGTTAAATCCTAACTTCGTCAGTAACTACAGCGGGACGGATTGGGTCAATCCAAACGGCGGCCTTTTTAGAGACGTTCATAAATCGTAACTCTAAATTTCAGGTACTGAAAATTTACTCTGAGTCTGGTTTATGGTAGAACTTTTGATGTATATTAATTTTGTAATTATTTGAAATAAATAATCTAATGTAACACAGATTTTTTATTTAAGAAAGTTGTTTTACACCTCCACTCTGTATCATAAAAACATTGGGATACAACGCCGAAAAATTGTCATTAAAAATTTTCCGTCTTTTATAGTTTAAATATTCTGTTATTTATTTTTTTCTCCTGTTGAATATTTATTTTTCCTTTCACCTCATGTGATTGTTCTTTTATCATACTTGTATCTCACGCTTTATTTAGCTGTAAGTAACTATATCCGGATGTAAATTACTTTTTCTAGTCTTACTCAGTTTCCCATAACCGATCGATTTGGAATTTGGAATATGCACATTACACGTATAACAATCAAATTTTGTAACAATAACTAAAAATGGCGAAAGCTTTTGCTCATTAGTTGTTACAAACTTTTTATTATAATCTAGAAACTTAACGTGATGGCGCCAAACATTTTTAAACGAAGTGGAAATGCTACAAAAGAAAAGACTAAAAATAATTAACTTTAAAGAGGAGAAAATATTTTTTCGTATGAGATTTTACAAAAGAACTTTAAATTTGTAAGAGCCTCACTCTAAATAAAAAGATCTTTTGTCTAAATTTAAAGATCTTTTGTAAAATATAAAAAGGAAGGGTGTCGATAAGAGAAAACCAGTAAAAAGTTTTATTAATGAATGGTCAAGGACTGAAGTATATGTCCAACATTATCGGTGTGAATTAATGAGTCCATTCAATAATAAATCCATTCACATGAGTTATAAATGATCAACTCATCACCCGTTTTAATACATTTTAACTACATTCAGATTCATATTTTTTAAATTTTTTTTTTATTTTTTTTTATTATTATATGACACAATGGAATACAGAAAACCAATCTTACGATATTCGATTATTGGAACCTTTTATATCCATGTTTGTATGATTTAATTTGTGTAACGATTGATTTTGCTCACTATGAAATTGGTCAAACTTTGTATATATATTTAACAAACAACATAACAAACACATACATAACAAATACATATTTTATTTATGAAGATAACTTCTGTTCCATAAACTTAATTAAAATATCGTAAAAGTTCATTCGGGGGTTTAATTAGTAATTGGTGGGCATTTATTGATGATCACTAAATTAATACGGGTGGCACAGGGTCACTCGAACATCAGTTTATAACTATCTTTCGCATAATTATAATAAATAAAGGAATAGTCAGGAAATATATTTATGCAATATTGTAAAATTTCTTACGTTTATCAAAATAAAGGGTACAGGTTGATTTTAGCGGCACAGACTCACTCAAACATCAATTTATTCCTATAGCTACGCACGACACTCAAATCTGGTCGGCCACGACGGTTTTAGAGAGAGCTAGGTGTGCTACGGTACCGGCACGTTACACTGTTGACATCCGAGGCAAGCAGGTATCGTAGTGTTCGTAACTTGCCATTATCTTACACATATTACTTCCCAGTTAAATCACAATTACCTTTACCGTGCAAAATTATAACAAAATATATCCTTGCCTTTTGCATAATTATAAAAAATAAACGAATAGTCAGGAAAGATATTTATGCAAGATTGTCAAATTTCCTTCTTTATCGAAATAGAAGTCATAAGTTGATGTTAATGATTGACAATGATTTTATATTAAAATAATATTACTTTTTATTGGAAAAAATAAGTTTATTGTAATCCACTATTGACGTACTATCATAGATTGAAGTGGCGCGCTCGCGGATAATTACATTATAAAAGTCAACGAATTAATTCACTACCATCAATAGTAATTTACATTTCTGGTCCTAACGTATTAAAAAAATACTTACGTAAAGAGATGAACTCCGCAATAAGTAATGTAAAATTAGAACTAGTTTAGAAACGTTCCACTCGATTTCTTTCTTTTTACTTTATTTTTATTAGTAATATTTATAATAGAAATGACCTCGTTTTACTTTTAATACGTTTGACTATTAACTACAAAATGTATATTAACCCAATATAAGATTAAAAACTGATCAGCGGAGGAACTGTCTACTAACCTAAATTGTATTTTATTCGTACCGTAAAAAAACCTATGCGAAGTTCATCCAGACCCAGACTACAGGATAAAATTAAATAAAGATAAAAGTTTACCGGCGATTGAACCACAATTATGCACGATCGAGACGAATAACTTTTGTATATGGTGAGTCAGTGGCCGACAACTGCCGACTTTTGATGAATAAGGTCGATGACCGATTTTCCTAATTAAGTATCTGCTATCTGGGCAGTCGTACATTCTATTCTTTCTCCATTAGTGCGTTTTAACTAATAACATTCGGATCGGTGAAAGTCGGCCAGAATCACTTCAATTTGTTTAGGGGCAACTTTTGTCGGACGTGTGCGTTGATATATTAAACACAATATGTTCTCTTTTCTCCGATTAGTGTCTGTCGTTTGCGTTGCGCGTTAATATTACCATATAACAACTGTCACATTTAATATAAGTTTAATCTGCACATATAATAAAACTGTAACGAAATGAATTCTGTACATGGAAAATATTTTAAAAAGAGTAATTAGTTTAGCATATAGAATGGTAATTGAAGCAAGAAAACCTGTCTGTTTGTTAATTTGTTCTTCAATCATACACAGTACATTAATAGTTTTTACCCTCGGACAATATATTGAATATTTTTCATTTATACATTTCAAATTTAAATAAAAAACTGATTAGGTGTATACTATGATTTTTCTCAAACGGTTCCCAAATTATCATGATGAAAAGATTACGTTGATATTAACAAAATATCCATCACACAGATCGTGGGCAGCGGCATACTGTAGGAACACGCGTGTATGAGCAGGGGAACGGGGAGAGGTTAGTGCAATTCGGCCCGCGCGAGATTTTAACTAAATTAATTATCAGTGGCTAATATAAGGTCATCAAATAAACGCATCAAAACACTGCACTTGCATTTTGGAATTCCATGTGGCCGAAGTCACTAATCACAGCTACTAAAGTACAATTTAAAATACTCCCAAATTTCCTATCTTCAATCTCCTTATACCCATTTCCTTATTAAAACTGTTACCCGGTATAGATCGCAAATTAAATCATCCCTGTCTCGTTTCTATGCCATCATTCACGACTGACTATTTAGACCGAAAAAAGGAATCGATTCATTTTATCCATTAGCCCCAAACGCTCTCCGCTTACGAGGGCCATTAATTATTTTCACTATCGCATCCCCTACCTTTTTAAATTGTCGTCTTAAATCCTCATTTTTCACTTCCTATCTTCCGATGTTGCTGCACCCTGCCGGGAATAAACTCCAATTGAGTAATGTCTTCTGATCAGTTGGAGGGAATCTTTGTGTGTGCCTACATACATGGGCATGTCGCAGACGGCATCGAGAAAAAAGGCATTTATCGGTAACATTATTTTCTTCAGTATTAATTATTACTTAGTACAGGGTTTCCCAACCTTTTTTTGTTGAGGCTCCCCGGACTATAAATTATATTTTCGTGCCCCCCTTTATTTTTTCATGCCCCCTCTGATTTAGTAAATTAAATAAAAATGGTAACTGAAGTTTGTAAATACACAAACTTACCTTTTAACAGTGAAACACAATAATTTTACACACAATTTTTCGCAAATTTGTGGTAATAATAATGAATATGATATTTAATTTCATTAATTTTATGCATGTAAATTAAACATTACATTGTAATGTTATTTGTTAACGTTATTTGTATATTTTATTGTTTTTTCTTTCTAAAATGCAAACGCTTTCCGTCCCCCCTTGACATCTCTCTATGCCCCCCTTGGGAGGCGCGCCCCCCTGTTTGGAAACTCCTGACTTAGTACATGCTGAAAGTTGGGTAATAGATTTTAAAGGGACAACGTAAATTGAAAATATTTATTTTTGAAGTGAAACTTCTTTAGCGACGCCTGACTCAGAATAACTGTCACGTTAAAATTGTGTAACGCATATTCGACGCGGCGTCAACATGTTTGGCCGACGTCGTATTACAGTTGAAACTATTGGCATTGCATTTAATTAGTATAATAATAAATAGCTATGTTGAATATAAAGAATTATAGTTATGCACAATGTAAAAAAATACAGTTATGTTGAATATAAGGAAATATAGTTATGTTGAATATAAGGAATTATAGTTATGTTAAATATAAGAAAATATAGTTATGTTCAATATAAGGAATTGTATTTATATGGAATATAAGGAAGTATAAATCTTAGTATCATTTCGGCTGTCATGTGAATTGAACAACTGTAATATTGTTCAATTCACAGTTATGTCAGCTCCAGAACAGATAGGAAAGATGGATTCAAAATGCTAATTATTTTATTTCATAAATGACACATGTCTTCGGTGTAACTGTGTTTCATTCCTTAATTAGTTATTATATGTTAACAAATCTGCCAAGTACGAGTAGAACTAATACACTAGAGTCCCGTACACATTTAGATATTTATAAATATTTGAGGGTACATATTACTTCGATTAAATTCTTTAGAAATATACATTTTATACAAAGAAAATATATTACCTATTATATTTTCCAGACGGGTAAAAGTCTGTATCAAGGATGTTAAGTTCCAGGATAATCCCCATAGTTTTCAACCATACAATTCATAGTTAAAAACCCTATTTTTTATCATTTTAGCTTGAGTAGTTTTGAAAATAAGGAGTGCAACATATTCTTTTTTATATTTTTCAGCATATCCCTAAAGATATACTACCTAAAATTATGTTAAATTTAAAAACAATAAGTTAGTACTTTCAATGATATTTCATGCTATGTAAAAAATTTAAAAAAAAACAATTTCAAGTTCCTAATTTGTTGAATATTAAAACAATTTTTATAATTCCTTAATACATATACTATTGAATTTGCTGCGAGTGTACAGCAACTAGACATATTGCATTTTCTGATATTTTAGGTTATAAATAAGTACAAAGAGATACAGATAAGATAGTTTGGAAATTAAAATACTTTTTTATTAAAATAAAATATAATTATGTTGAAAAATAGATTCTTTATTTTCACATAACTATAATTCCTTATTTTCAACATAATTATATTTCCTTATTTTCAACATAAATATATTTTCTTATATTCAACATAACTACAATTCCTTATATTCAACATAACTATGATTCAACCTAACTATATTTCCTTATATGTAACATAACTATATTTCTTTATATTCAACATAATTATAATTCCATATATTCAACAACGTTTATATGTTGTTGAGTATTATCACACTATATTCATATGAAATATAACTTGTTCAAAAAGTAGACCAAGGGTGTACGGAGGGAACACGACATATTTTTGAATTTTATATGAAAACTATTGCTCCAATAAAAAAATAACTAAACCTAATTTTCTATCTGTTTATTGTTTGTTCTGGAGCTGATATAACTTTACCATAATATTGTTCAATTCATATGACAACCGAAATGATACTGAGATTTATACTTCCTTACATTCCATATATCTACAATTTCTTATATTCAATATAACTATATTTCTTTATATTCAACATAAGTATATTTCCTTATATTCAACATAACTATAATTCTTAATATTCAATATAATTATAATTCCTTATATTTAACAACTTTTTGAATATTATCACAGTATATTCATATAAAATATAACTTCTTTCAAAAACAGACCAAGTGTGTACGGAGGTAACACGACATATTTTTGAAATTCAAATAAAAACTATTAATCCAATATAGAATAAAAAGAAACCTTTTAAATACGTATTTTGTGTAAAAGCCCAACATGCAATGAAAGCTATTCACAGGTCAGAAGATTATTAGATGAAGAAAAGAAAAGCTCATGTAACGTATTTTCTATGCAGGCTTTGAAGAGACATACGTGATTTGTATGCGAACACCTTAAAATAAAATTATATACCAATCCTCACCTACGGCCATTGACCTTAACCCGATGGAAAAATCTGATCGGCCGTTAAGACGAAATTTCGATTATACTTATTTGCTCTAAAGCACTTTTACAGTAATAATTTTGTGGTATTTAAGACTTTGTGGTACCGAGTCAATAACTTAGTTAAAAAGATATCTCGATGTAGTTAGTATATTTTTTAATTAAAAATATAATTAAATGTTTTCACATAGACAATCAAGTATTTGTTATACTACCTATTAAAATAGGATTTCAAAGTTCGTTATTTATACTGGAATATTCATTTTAACGATAATTATTTTCAGTTGATACAAAATTTATTTTCGAATGACATTGGATAGAATCTTTGTGAAATTAAAAAGCATTTTTTGCGTTTTTACCAAAACTATTTGTTTTTCATTCAAAACTTAATAAATATATAAATTTTATTTCAAAATTCTCAATAAAACCTTAATGTTTTCAGGTTTGTAAATAAGTGAATTTTATAAATAGAATAGTTCGATATCAACTTTTGAAAAGGCAGAACGTTTATGTTGCGCGAAAAACAATTAAACTGTTTTCACTTGTAATCAGAAAATTGGACAGATAATTGTGTAAACTAAAAAGGTTCGCTAAAAATTATGCTAGTTGATAAACAAAAAATAGTTTATTTTTAAATTTCATTTTTTCGTTTCTTCATTTTCGTTTCCTTTTTTATTTTAGTTAAAATTGAAAATTAATGCAAAATTTACTAAGTGAATTTCGGCAGAACTTTGACTATGGGTTATAATAGAGTTATAAAATAATCTTTGACTCCATCACTTTCATAGTATACAAAAGTTAGGAATAATTAAATTTTATAGTACATTATATTTAAAGTTAGGAGACTGAAATTGGGTCTTCAAAGTAACTAAAATACATAATTTTATTTAGCTTTTAACACAACCCGCTTTATTTTCTTTGTCAAAGTAATTACTTTACGTTTTTAACTTTTAATGTTTATGTTCAAACAAAATATTTACATTGCCCCGAGTAATTAGATAACAAACAACATCAGAAAAAAGTTCTACCAATTTCGTCACAATTCCGCCTAAAGTTACCGTTTTAAACTACTTGCTGTAATATTATTAAATATTTTTAATAAAATATGTTTTGAACCAATACCTTCAAGTATTAAGAAAATTACTATTTTTGTTGTCAAAACCCTTAAGTCAATTATTTAAATAAAGTTTTAATAATGATTATTAAAACGACTTAATAATTATTTGTTTTCTTTATCATATCATAACCTCTTACAAAATACTGGGCAGTACAGAAACATCCAAGTGCGTGTAAAGCTCGTATATCGAGGATTCATCTCGTTTGAATCGAAATTGTTTTATAAAAAGTCATCAATAAGATGAACTACTTAAAGCAATATATATTTACTAATATATAATATTATTATGGGTCCTTATATTCACATCAGAGGATCAAAAGTTAATACTCTCAATGATATCATGTCTGAGATCCGTCGTAAAGTCACAGCATTTAACCAATGTTTTTTCGGTCTTAAAAAGTACTTGAAGTCTAACTTCACCAGTAGAAAAACAAATATTCATGTAAGATGTAAATTATACAAAAGCTTAATTAGACCCATTCTTAGATACTCTGCTGAGACATGGACAATGACAGAAAAAGTTACTCTGCTCTGTTTTTGAAAGAAAGATTTTAAGAAATATTTTTGGTGGTCTAAAATGTAACAACATTTGGAGAAGAACTAACTCTGAACTTTACAAATTATTTAAAAAAACGAATGTGGTCAAATACATCGCAATTAAGAGAATAAAATGAGCAGTGAACTTGAGCAGAATGGGCGACAGTCGGACAACAAAAATGATCTTCTCAGCCCGACCATTGGGCTCCCAAAAAAGAAGAAAACCTAAACTTAGGCGGCTCAACTACCTTGAAAAACACTTTAAAATCCAAAGTGTAACGAGCTGGATGCCTCTGGGCAAGAACAGCAGAGCTTGAGAATTGATTCTACGGAAGGCAGGGGCCCATCATGGGCTATCAAGCAATTGAAGGAGAAAAATATAATTATTAAAACGGTACATTATCGTCAATATCTCAAAAACTATGACATCTAGAAACATGGTTGTAGTTTTCCTAGAATCCTTGGGTTTTTAAAAGTATTGTTTTTTCATAATTTCAGGTTTCATAGTTTCGGAAATAAGGGGAAGAAACATATAATTTTCTGGATCTTTTTCAGTACATTTCTGATAATGTAAAATAATGAAAAAACAGCGATTTTAAAAGCTTATTTCAAGTCTTCCTAACTGGCCCTTCCAAATGATACTACAGGCAAAATTTTAAAAAGAATCGTGTACTTAATCTAAATTTTTTTATTTTGCCTCTCATTACATAAAACAATTGTACAGATTTTGAAAGAGATGTAATAAAAACAGGACAAACATATCATATATTTGATATAGTTTTATTACATCTTTATAGCTATAGAAAAAATTGTGAATGTAATCAATCAAATAATTAAACAATTTTGTGGGTAAACAAAATAAAGGTAAAAACGACAGGCTTTATAACAACAATTCCTTATGGTTAATTTTATTAAGTTTTTAAAATGAAAAAATCTTAAAACTCTTTCTCGCTGTCTTCCTCTCCCCTTGATTCTCCCTCTTCCTCATCTCCTCTCCCTCCTTCTCTCCGCTTTCTTCCTCTTTCTCCCTCACCTTCACTCTCACTCCCTCAACTTAATAATACATTCCTTCTGCAGACAAAGGCTGCGCTCCATAAACTTCAAATTACCTAAAAACTACTTACCCAAACTACAAATGAAATGAAAGTATTGCTGTGTATAAATCAATAGTACTAAAATAGCATATAACTGAAACGAAAGATTAATCTGAATTTTTGAAGCAAAGTTTGAAATGTAGCTGTTATCACCGCGAGGAATTTATTCACTTTTGTAGCTTTATTTGACATATGGTGCCAGAGGTTCCTTTCCATGGTAAAATTAAACTATTGACGAGTAAATTCGATTTGGAATATTTTGACATGTTGACTAACCTGCAAAAAAATATTAATGTATATTTCTGATTCAAAATAGTGAATATTTTAAGTATAAATGTTATTTCTTGGATAATCATTTTGGTTTAAGAATTTTTTTCTCGCTGTTGTTACGAAATTGATTTCCGTAAGATAATTTTTACTCAAAATCTACCACTCCCTAAACCTGCTGCTCTAGACCGCAACCTACTTGATCTCATAAAAAATCATCCCTGGTTACAAATAGTTTATTTAAATATACACTATCGGTGTAATAGCAGACATTAAAGTAAAACTGGCATTTTTGTATGATGTGATTGAATTTTTTTGTTTACTTTCCTTCTAATCCCAACTCTTTCAATAAACTTGTCTATTCTTCGTAAATAAATTTCCATCGAAATTTTCCCATATTTATTGTCTCCTCCTCCGTTTATCGAAATATAGCTCTATGACTTGATCTTCATAGCAATCATAGTATCGTAGCAATGTCTAATACTTCAATTTTAACTTTTGATGGGCTCATTAAAAGCATAGAATTGAAATTCAGTTAATTGGATTTTGCTCCAACACGATTTTCAAATCCTGAAATATGGCGGATACAAAGCTGTAATAGCTATTTAGAAAATGGCATATTTATCAAAAATTTCAGCAACCTTCGTGTACTTGAAAACTTTTAGGGTATCAAACTTCCCTTCACTCGATATTTTGAACGATGTTAATCCGTTTCTTTACGAACTACACTTTGATAGTTCTCGGTTACGAACAAATATCGTGAGCCTTAAAAATCCTCTCTTTCTCTCTTTCCACAAACTTTCTCCATATTCTTCCGCCTTGTTAACAGATCGACGTTACCAATACAAACTTTTATTTCCATTATTTTTCCTAAGTCGGGTAAAATGATGATTATTAAACACATAATACACGATGGTCAGCCAATAACAAAACAAAACCATCGCAATAAAATAAGTTAAAAATAAAAATAACAAATGACTTCCAAAAGCAATGATATTTGTCAATTTACTTTAACTTCACACGTAAATTACGGTGATTGCACTCATGCGGCCAGGTCGTAAGCAAACGACGTGTTTACACTGGCCTGCAACGATACCATACCGGCACAAGCCTTTCACACAAGACAACATGGTCCTTTCACACAAGAGAACATGGTTCTTTCACACAAAACAACATGGTCCTTTCACACAAGACAACATGGTCCTTTCATGCAGGACAACATAGTCCTTTCAAACAAGACAACGTGTTCCATTTTTAAATCGGAGGAGAAACCAATACAAGTGATATTCAAGTAAATAAAGTACATAAATGAAGTTAAAAAAAATAATATTTCTTATCTACATACGATTAATAAAAGATAAAACTAAATTACAGTCGTATAAGGAACTTGTTTTTCTCTTATCGTTTCGTGACACTACTTAACTATATTCCAGAGATTAAAATATTTCACGGTAAAATCTATCTGGAAAGAATTTATTCTTGTTATTTTCTTCCGTTTTTTCCCATATACAGGGCCTGGTCTCTACTTACCCAATTAGTATAAAAATATCGAAATAAACTCGCATTTCTAAGCACGTAAGTATGTAAAACACGCGTTAACTACTCAAAATTTCACATCACACTGTGTCTCTCACTCGCTGATGCATAGTAAAGTCACGCATATCTTACATACATACACCACAGATAGCAATGTGATATGTGCTCTCCACTAACATTTTCTTTGAAGAAGTAATTTTACGTTCGTATTTAGCAATTGACAATGCTGCGCTAGCTAATTACGACAAAAAATGTCTCGTATATGTATATATATATATATATATGTATATATATATATGTGTATATATATATATATATATATATATATATATATATATGTCGCGTGTTTTTTTATAATTTAAGTTACTTTGTAAGCAAAATCCAGCAAAATTAAAATAACGGTTTCATTTTTCCCAAAATATTAAAGATATCCCTAAGGGTAGAGGGGCTAACCTGATTATTTCAATTACATTCAACATCATTTTATGCCGGAATCTCTTATCGCCGGAACGAAGCGCCGCCTTTAACTAATTAATTACGAACACCGCCTCTGGTTAAGTTTCAAACACACTACAGCGCAATATTTTTTCGTTCCTTCTTTTTTATTTAAAAATTTGCTCTGTTCTATAATGCAATTTCATAGTTTTTAATTATTACTCTGCAGCAATATTTATTTTCTTTAAAAATCACTAGATATGAAAACTTGAACTAAATTAACTAAGGTTTAACTTTAAGAACATTAACATTTAAAAATTTACTTTGAGGTACCAAATTAAAAAAAAATTATAACCATGATGACCGATCTGAAAGAAAAAAAAAGAAAATTTCACAGAAATCTCAACAAATAAACAGAAGAAAATGCACTTTTCCTAAAATTTTAGTGTCATTTTATATGGATGCAATTTCAAAGAATTATTTAATTTCTCTAAACGAGCGAAATAAAGGAAAGTTTTGAAATACTAATATATATAAAAATTATAATATAATAATTTCTATGAGACATTTTAAAACGCAAATGCTTTGTAATCTGATATATTTTTTGCAATCTAATTATGAATAACCACCCAATGATGACTATTTGTCACGACTTCATTAACATGGATTTTTGGATTTCTTTAGACAGATTATTAAAAAAAAAATTTAAAACAAAGCATGAACATTTACAATTAATCAAGGGTTTTGCTACCACATCACAGATGCGTCCTATGAAATTGGTTTTGTTACTATACCACAGATGGTACTCATGATCGAAAATGTCGATATCGTCGAAAATATATATTAGGTACTGACCAAAGACTAAATAATATGGTTCCGTGCAAAGATCTTTCTAAATTCCATTGTATTTGAATGCGTATTTGACCTGAATTAGGTATATAATACCGCACCCTCAAAAAGTAAGGGGGTATAACTTTATTCATGGAATCCAATACATCATAAGGTGGAAATGGTAACATCATCATAACATCGAAACCGTTTGACCAATCACGATGAAACAAAAAGTAAGTTGATCCCATAGTAACTATTTCTAAATTTTACAATATTCATAGTAACATACAACGATCCATGGTAACGTAACATTACGTAATTTATGGTAACGTAACAGTCAACGTACGGACAGACACGTAGAGATACATTTCTTTTACCAATAATTTCTTATACCTTTCAATAATCAAATATCCAAACGGCCATTTATTTTAGACCTAAAAATTCAAAAATCACAGACAGATACTTCATTTTTATTTATCTTTGTTATGATCATCCGCACAATAACATCTTGAGACCATCTCTTGCCACAGCATATCAACTGAACTAAAAAATATATAAAATATATATTGCGCCCATTACAACGTCGCCTTTACTTGTAGTACCTTATATAGGGTATGTATCACACACGACATACCTGTGTAATTCGACTCACCACCCCAGGGCAGAGGGAATATGAAATGAGCAAATAACATTCGTTCGCTCAGCGACAAACCGTGGTGGGAGGGGAGGAAGGGTGGGCGAAGGGGGTGTAGGTTCCTGAGTTTTACCGGGAATTTTTTTACGTTCCTTTTGTTCCTTCTAATGATAGCCCGTTAAAGTAAGGCCGCGGTCGTATAGACGTCCTTAATAGATTCCGTTCTGATGCTACGTCACTTGATTATTCATGTGCGCTTGAAGCCTGACTGAATTGAAAATGATGAAGGTAATTTATTCCTGGAGCCATACAACTTACAGGTTTATATCAAAGTGTCTTGGACTTTCCTGAAGTGTAATCAAAAAGAAATTGTGTATATTTTTCGTCAATCCGTCGCCATGTCAAGAGACAAGCTAGTCGCTTAATATAGAGGACATGTCCAGGAATTTTCAGCCTCTTTTTTGGATAAAAGTGGTGCTGAATCATTGTCTAGTTTCTGAATTATGGCGTTTTTAAGTTTTAATAATATAAGGAATACGAAGTATCATATTTACATTATTAATTTTGCTTAATACTACCGATTTTGGTCCACATTAATTGAAGCAATGTATGTATGTCAAAAATATGTATACGCTTCGGTCACTGAAATTATATAACTGGAAAATTTCCGTTCTTGATTTTTGGAATTATATTTCATATTACTTTTTTATTCAAATATATTCACAAGTTCCATTAAAAAAAATATTTCTATACTTTAATGGAACTTGCAAAAATATTGGAATAAAAGAGCAATATAGTTATTCTGTCACATTAAAATTGTGTAACGGTTGATAAAACAAATTAATATTTCCAAATGGTTTAATAGAAATGCTATATATTGTTAAATATTTGTATATACCTAAATATTTATGGGACCTTCGTAGTGCATGTTCAACTCTCCCCCGAGTCCCCTTGTCTATGCCAAGTACTTGCTCTGTATTACATTTCTGCGCTAAAGATAAATTACTGGACTACAGAACACGTGATAATGATAATAAATATTTTCTCGATATCCAATGACACGTTTGGATAGGAGTTAAAATATTCTGATAGTACGTCGCGACGTGCCATTCGGTCTTCGCGTCTTGTCGACTCTTTCCGACTTAATTCAGTCGGGTTCGTAATTTGTCGCTTCTTCCAACTTAACACTTTTCTCTCTACTAACACATACGCTACTTTACGTGTGTGTTAGTCTATCAGCATTGTTTCTTATTTACAAACGATTACAATTTTGCTCGTTTATATTGGTATTTACAAACTCCGGTACCAAACGTACAACGTCCAAAAATATTTCAATATAAAAATAGAATAAAATTTAGGTGTACTCGTATTACATCTGGCATGCATCCAATGACTGCTCATATTTTTGAAGACTATGTACATGGATTGGAGAGTATTTCCAATTTTTTAAAGGCAATTATTTTAGTATAATACATGGACGTGGACTATTCTAGCATTAATACAATACAAAACATAGATTATTTTAGCATTATTAGGAAACCATGTGTGTTTTTTTCGTCCGTTAATGGAATATATTTAAATTATCCGATTTTTGAGGTTTTTGTTGCTAGTGTTAACTCTAATCTATTTTTGTTAAATATTTTCTTTTTATGACAATATTTCTAAACTAACAGAATTTTATATTACCATTTTTAATGATTACTTTACTTTCATATTTGTAACATGCACTCTACTGAGGCTTCGTGCAGAATTCGTATATATTTTATAGTCGTTCCCACCCCAACGTCCCGCTATTCGCGCCTGCTTTCAATACCGTCGCCTAGCTGACCATGCAACAATTTATTTTTGCATATTCAAAAATATTTTTATATCTCTTGAATGAATAATCCAAATGACTATATTATCATGAAGACCAATTTTTAAATAACCAAATAGAGTCTTAAATTCCGAAAAAATATTGTAATATTTTTTAATAATAAAAAGAAGTATTACCGATTATTAATAAAGTATAGATATATATAGCGTTAAATTTCTTTTTTTTGTGGATCTTATTTTGATGTACAATTTATTCTCATTCTGTTTTGTTATTTCTGTGTCGGTTTATCCAGCGTAAACCTAAAAATTAGTCAATATGGTAGTTTTTCTCCGGTTTAACTTACAAATATTGCTCTGTCTTAAGGAAACCTAAATATTGAAAATAAACGAAGATAATGTCTATCTGAAACAATGTAGCTTTCAAACAGTGAAATTATTGTTGTAATCGATCCAGTAGTTTTCAGGTTTACTCGTTGCCCATAAATAAACAAAAGAGCAAGTGCATGCTTCTCCTTTATAACTTTATAATAAAGACATACCATTTTATTTTATAATATTTAGCTAAGTGCGTAAGAATAGACTATTCATTCAATAATAGTCCTATAGGTCTATACTGACTTGTTTATTATTGACTAGTAATATATGTATTACTTTTGTATAGTCATTTACTTGTTTAGTTTTATTACAAAATCAATTAAAATTTGTATTGTTTGTAATAACAGATTCAGGTTGTCAATATTAAATTCTATATTATTTCAAATGAATCTTTATATAAGTAACTATTTACATGCATATGTTTTAAATAATTTGTAGTTTTCCATAGAAAGTTTTAATTTTTTTCGTATCCAGCTATTCCTGATATTTGGTTAGAAGATTGGAATGATAGTTTTTTAACGTACATAAATTAGATTGATTGTACATAGTTTCATCAACTTCAACACACTGAGCAAAAACAGCAAGTTGGGATAAAATGTTTTAAACCTAACAGAAATAAAAACTTTGTGAAATCAAAAGCAGACATTAATATCTTTTTTTATTCAAATTATTTTAGTACTGAGTATTTTTCCTCACATTTATATATCTAAGTAATGATAAGTTTACATTATTTTATTATAACTAACAATTAAACAAAAATCTTTGAAAAACCTAGTCATCGAGTGCACTGCAAACGTTTGATCACAAACCTATTAAAAATATAAAAATTAATTAAAAATGTAAAACTTAAAAACAACTAGAAGCAAACAAAAGGGGCCAGAATATCCGCACAAAACGGAGACCTAGATCAATCGCTGAGTATGAAAAAAGAGAGTAGGTTTCTATTATAATAGTTAACTAATTAGCAAAATAAAAAATCGTTAAACGAAGACACGTCGATACATACATATATCCAAACCAAAGCCCGAGACCCATGGCATATTCCAATGACACTTTATGTCATAATAAATATTTTTATAATTTAAAATATAGTACCATTTCTTACAGGTCGCCTCTTTCCAAAAGCTACATTAAAAATTGACTACTTGTAAAATTACCCGATTTATAGTTACTTCCGTCGTGGAAACTTGAGTTTAGTGCACTACTCGATAATGAAACACAAAACCACAGGGTGTGCAATAAAAGGTTTGATGAGGTACAAATAAAGTACTATTGCGACCACTTTATTATATAGTTAACTTTTACATACATATGAGACCGGTAAATAAAATATTGATACCAATTGAAACATATTTTTTGCCCATATCCACGAAGACTATAATAATTCATCAATTACGTATTACACAGAATTTCAAACAAAATAAAATAGACCAACAGTTACAACATTACATACATTCTATAATCTATATACTATTACATAAATGTATGTCTCTATGGAGCGAACAAAGTTTTTTTTTTAAATTACTTATAAAATCTACTTGTTTCCATATTTACTTCAGAAAATGTTGCAAATAGGAGACGGAATACAAGGAGAGAACGCCGCAATATATTTTTTGTCTTGACATCTAAGGATTATCGGAATAAGTAATGAATAATTTTATAAAGTTCGTTGAGCATGCGATGGTCGTCTTAAAAAAACTTGTGTACCTTAACGACATTAATAAATGTTCACTCAAAGCTATTGTATAAATGATAATATCACACACAATTATAATTTTTGGATAATTCCGTAGGCAAAACTAAATGTACACTAAAAGCCATGGACACGTGCCGATTCATGAATAGGTTAGCATTTAAATAAACTTTTAACTTTCCCGACCGCCATTTTGTTAGCGATTGACTGCCTCTGCCGCCGGTCAGAAGCATTAGGCATTAGTTTTGTCAAGCGTTACACAATTTTAACGTGACGCAATGATTCAGACCTTGCTAAAGGAGTTCATTTTAATAAAGGATTGTAGCCTAAGATTAAATTAGTAAGAAATCAATAACAGTAATAACCACACATCCGGGGATACGTCTCAGCAGTTATTATTTTTTTGGATATTTTCAAACATGATCATATTCATAAAAGTACATAACTAAGATACATGACTGTATTTCAAGTATACTTCTAAAAAATTTGCTAAATATTTACATTGTCTGAACGTGGTGACTTTGAATACAAAACCTTTATTACCATTTTGTTTTTAATATAACATACTAAAATTTCTCCCGAAATTTTGATCATGTTTGAAGGGTAATTTAAAAATGAATGCCGGTCGGAAAATCATTTCGAAACGAAGAAACCATTTGAGAAAGGAATTTTCCTCTGAGGATAGAAAGTTTTTTTAACACCAATATAGTTATGAAATTTGTAAAATTATTTATATCAATCAGGAATATGTTACTTATTAAGACAATGGCTAAAGCAGTGTTCCTTAATTAGTGATATACATATTCCAGACATAAGCGACGTATTAAAAAGCACTTATTTTAAAAATTTCCTTATTAATTTTATAGGTTTTGCACTTAACTAATTATTTTTAACCATAAATGGATATTCATGTACAAGAGGACATATGCAGACACGTACGCAAATACGCACATCTACGAGCACACAAGCAGGCATATGCGCATGAACAAGGCTCAAAAGGTCATTAAAAAAATTAATCGGTTAATTCTCGGAAAAGATAACTATTTTATCAACACAGAATGAATGTCAATAAAAGTTGACAATTTATTTCTAATTAATTTAGACAAGGGGTATAAATTTTAAAAAAAGGTATTACTGTTAGTTTTTTTGTATGATCGCTTTCAAAAAGTCCTTATGTACTTTGTGACAATTTTATCGTTATTTTAATGTCTTATTAGTACTAAAATTTTGTTAAATGCAACTTTATAAATACAAGTTTTTTCGTTCCTTACGTTTGTAAAATTGTATGTTAGATTTAACCCGTCCCGGTTGGCAGTCGCTGAATTGTTCGTTTTTTATAATTGAAAAAGTACTCGCTTTTTTTTAAAAATCACATCGAATTTTTGTTCCATAAAGCCCATTTTTGCCAGTCTCGTTTAATAATAATGAAAAAAAGCTGTACGATCTGTTCTTCTACAGTATCAAAAAAGGCCTTATCAAAATACTCTTAACAATTCACATTCATTATTTTGAATATATCGTTACAATATTCTTGGATTTCAGAAAGTTCCTGGCTAAATAACTGCTAATCCATCTCATATCACTACCCAGTTAGAAAAATGATGGATTACTTAGACTTATTCCTTTTCTCTGAATATTCCTCTATTTGTATTCTTACAAATTTTAATTTATTTCTTTATAGTTATAAATACAAATTAATGACAACGTCCTGCTTGTATGAGAACGCACCCTAATCCATATCATTTTATCCACCTTCTCAAAGCGAGTGTGTACGTTCGTTATCAACAAGAGTAAAGCAAGGTCCACATAAGTAGCCAATTACTTGATGTTTATACGAACGAGGCTCGTTCCATCCTACTTGTATTTTTTTATATATCTCAAACATTTTCCTCTAGTTAATTTTTGAAGAAATTTTCCTTGTACGTTGAAATTATATATTTTTCTTCACATTTCAATTTATTCGCCTAGAGATATTTATTGCTTCGTAACCTTTACCGAGGCATAGGGGACATATTTTTTCCTATTAATCTTTTTGTTTTGGATCAACGACAAATTTATTTTTAATTTCATTTCACTATTGATTTTTTTAAACATTTGTCTTAGAATGTATGGTTCCACCAACCTAAAATATAAACAAATGAATAGATTAAAAAAATCACAATGTACAACTGGTCTAACTATATTATTATAATAAAAAAGTAAAACTTATGTGTTAGTTAGTCCGAGGTAACTACGAAAACTAAAAATTTTAAAAACACCCTTCGTTCTAACCTAGACCACATTTTACCTAGTTTGATGCAAAAGCATTGCTGGAAAAGAGGATAAACTTACAAAAGTCGAAGAAAAGAGCTTATATCTCACAAAAAGATTTCCGGATTATACGGCATACTAGTTGAAGTACATAGTCATTTTTAGAAGCAATATAAATTAAAATATAAGATGTGAAATTATTTTTATAAAGTATGGGGTAGTTTTAAGAGGAAAAATAAAATGTCTTAAAAACTACTCTTTGCAATATAAATGAAAATAATCCTCTGGTAATGTCATCTAAATATATATATATATATATTTATATATATATATATATATATATATATATATATATATATATATATATATATATATATATGTATGTATGTATATATGTGTACACATTTACGGAATTTCTTATTAGAGAAAACTAACGTAAATTTTAATAATTTTTTGCTGAAAATCATAATTGAGACATAAATGTAAGAAATTCCTAAAATGTCTGAAAACATTTGTGAAGTGTTAATCCACATTAACACTTCAAAAATCTTAATGTAATTAAGGGAAAACTTTTTTTAGGAGCGTTGAGTGATTTTTGGTGGGGGAAAATCTTATGGCTTCACGTCATCGACATGTTAACAGGACGTTAACAGGACATCTGTAGCTAGCAGGTGACCTATGTATACGTATATACACCAACACATTGTATATACCCGACTGTATGATGTGCGCTTTGGACGCATTTTACATAAGTAAGATCTTGTGAGTTCGCGTCACCGATATGCTGTAAAAGCAGTATATCTGTAACTATAAGAGTGACGTAATATTTTTAGGAGCGTTGAGTGATTTTTTATAGAGGAAAATCTTATGGCTTCACGTCACCGACATGGTAATGTTTACAGTACATATGTAACTAGCAGGCGGCCTGTGTATACGTATACACATATATACAATAACACATTATATATATACCCGACTGTATGATGTGCGCTTTGGACGCTTTTTAGACAGATAAAATCTTGTGAGTTCGCGTCACCGATATGCTGTAAAAGCAGTATATCTGTAGTTATAAGAGTGACGTTTTGTGCAACATTAGTGCTGTGTATATCCATACAAACAGATATATCTATTAAATCATTTTATTCTAATGCATTCTTAAAACTGTAATATATTATTAATATTAAAAAATGAGATGGGATGGATGGGTTGCGGGGTTGAAGAAGAGGGTGATGAATATGCACAATGAATATATGTGAGAATTCAATAATGTTCTATAACAATGTAAAAAATTCTTCAAATTTCTAGAAGTTACTAGAAAAAACTGGAACACACCCTCAAAGCTATCGACGTGTAACCACCATAGTACATGATGGGAGGGTTAAGGCTACTACCACGCACAAATGCCATTCGTCTGCGGTATAAAGTTTTGGCTACATAGTGGAATATGGGCACACGCACGACAAATTTTATGTTATATATATATATATATATATATATATATATATATATATATAAATATATATGTAGATATAAAGATTAAATAATATTTTTTAAATACATAATTAAAACTCTAATGTATTATTAATGTTAAAAGAAATGAGAAGGGGTGGGTTGCGGGAGCGAGGAAAAAGGGTGAGGACAATGAAAATGTAGGAAAATTCGACAATGTTCCAGAACATTATAGAAATTTCTCAAATTTCTAGAAAAAACGGGAACTTTCATATAAATAGTTACACATTTTATTTAGAAAAGAACTTTTACAATATATTACTACATAAAAGAAAATACTAATATATTTAGGGATGGTAGAAGGAAATCACAACATAATAGAAGGCTAGGAGAATCTAACAGGTACTTGCGAACATTTGCAGACATTTTCATATTGAAAACTAATAAAACATCCGCTTTATTGAGCAATTTCATGAATGTCATAAAAATTTCTCATACATCTCTAGTAAACTATAGAAAGAGCGTAACATACAGTCTTCTGTCTGGTTAATAACTGGACGTTCGACAATTAAAGAACAAACGAAATTTGGAAATTTCATAAAAATGTTCTTAGAATGCTGTTGGTTCACGAAATTCTTTCAGTCAAAAATCTAGCAAAACAACAAGCAATATATGCACGACAATGGGTGCAAGTGTATTCTATTACATCGGAGCCAAGCATTGCTAGCAACGAAGGAAATGTTCGTGACTCTGATAATCCTCATCCTGGGTGACCTCTCACATTGAAACAAATCACAAATTCTCTATCTGATAAAGCTACACTCCTGTTTTGTGGAAGAAGTGTATATATTCTGTTTAGATATCCCATAAACTAACACCTCTTCAAATTGCGTCGTATGCCAGAGGATGTGGATAGACTTGGACGGAGTTACTGAATTCCAATCGTACCAATGGATTAGCTAAAGCACATTTTTAGAGATCTTGAAAAGTAGATAAGGGTTATAGTTAGGGCTTACGGAATTATTTACAGGCAACTCCTTCCAACTATACTTCCCATAAATTTAAACAAAGTGGATTTTTTGTAAATGCTAATTATCTACCTTACGTAGTAAAACAGACGCGTGAAAAAATATTTTTATTTTAATGAACTTTGCTTCATCAAACCTCTACCCCCTCCCCCGTAACTTTAAGACATTTTACCCTCTGATTGTCTTCTGCTTTCCTCTCTGTTCAACTATTTAGATGATAAAAAAGATAGACGCAGATCATCTTAAAGGTAAATTTACCAATTTTTTCAGTCAAAATCGTACAAAAAACAAATTTTATCTTTGCGACTACGCTAGCTAGACGCAACAGATAATGTTTCTGTATAATTGAAGATTGATATTATTAACTACACATAAAATACAAAATTATTTTCTGAACTTATATGGCTGGTTTATTAGTTATCAAGCTGATATTTAAAAGAAGCTATAAATTGTGTCGGTCACGTATTTCCATCCAATTGTTTGCGTAGCCTTGTCCAAGATATATACCTATATTTTTTCAAGTCAAATATTTAGATAATACATCAATTTTAAAGTTCTGATCAAGGTCGATTTTCAGTTAGGTCAAGAGAGCATGTTTCCATAAAGAACCAAGAGTAATAAATTCATTTAAGGAAGATGAATTATAGTAAGCTAAAAGAGTCAGTGTTCTACCGAAATTTCAGCGACTACCATTAATGAATTGAGTTTAATAGCTAAGATTTGATCTTAAGCCTAGGTGTTTCAGGATTAGAGAAAAAATTAATTGTGAATAAACTGGTAGATTTAGAAAGTATTCTTTGATTAATTATTAAAATAGCTCAGAGTTTATTATAATATCTATATTCCAGGCTAAAAAATATCACCAAAATAATAGCAAAATAAATTCACGACTATTTCATTTCAAACCGTTTTATTTCAAACCAACGAAAAGAAAATAATAATTGCACCCTCCGCCATTCTAAAATAATAAAAGTCGTACAGCACAGCTGGCAAAGTCAGTATATTACGGGCCAGCTCTCCAGATGCCCGGTACCCTCGAATATAATAACAACAGGGGATTATGAGCTGCGTGTCGTGCAGCCATAAAGCGCAGAACGAGGGTCACGCGTCCTGGGAAGTGTCAAGAAAAATGGGACAAAAAAATAAAGTGGATTATATAGCTCCAACGAAGTCCACGTAGTACTCATGTTTTTCTAGAATATTTTTTTCATTTTTTTCCCTCTTACATTTTACTGAAAGCAAGCCGTCATGGATATTACTTAAATAAAAACGGGGGCCTGCGGAAAATATCAATAAAATTAAGTGTAGTCGGGTCACTGTTCGACCTCGCATACGAATCTATTCAAAGTTTTTCTTAAAACGACTTAAAATTTGTATTACCATTAGGATAAAGGTGCTTTCATAACCAGTTTTCCTTGTATGTATAGTGTTAAGATTTTCTATAATTCGTATGGTATCTTTAAGAGGGGGAATTTGTCCTATAAACTATCTTTGTTTTGGATAAAAATCTTAGCTTAAAAACTCGATATAACTACATCACTATTGTCCATTAGTGTATAACAATATCCGTACGCAGGTGAGAGTAAAAATAATGTAACGACTGTTATTCCGAATATTTTGATCTTAATATTGCTATTTTTGTCCTATTATTATAAAACAATTCATTTGTTGCTAGTAATCATGTATCTTATTTGTTACAGAAAATTATTAAACTAACACTCATATTATGAATAAGCCCTTGGATAAATGTGTGAAATTTGTTTTTTGCAAACTAGATTCTGCTTGAGAATTCGTTCGTGTATATAATTTATTTGTCTCCCATTTTTGCTAAAATCCGTTCACGTGCAATAGTAACATCCCCATTTATTTACAAACGGGGGAAATTTTGTATGCTATCCCGTAGGAACCAAAACCGGACTTGGTAATTCGTGATATATGTGTGTATTAATACAAGCTAAAATTAAACCAAAGGATTTTTTATTACAGACAAAACGAGATGACCAAAGTGGACCCTAATGTTCATTATACAAAATGCATGCTATCATTCAGAAACTTCTTCTGGTGCCGTGATAAAACTAAATCTTAATTCAAGCTATAATCAATTCGTTTGACAAAGTTCAAGTAGATCCGTTAAGAAAGGACGTAATTTTAGAATATGAAACATCCATCCATCCAAACTTTCGCATTCATAATATAGGTCAGGATATTCAAGCAGTCGATATATTTATTATTATTTTAACGTTAAAATGAACAATTCTATTTTCAAAGAAAAACAAACATTCCTAAAATAAAATATGTGGAAAATAAAAATTTAGAAATATTCATTACCATGTACTTAAAGGTAAGAAATATTTATTATTATAAAAATTAAGAATATGTAGAAGAATATTCATTTCTATCTTGAGGGGGATCAAAAACATTGTGTTTAATTATGAAAGAGGTATTTAAACTACGTTAGTATTTTTCAGCCACAAAAATTATGTCTTTGTAAATTTTGAATAAAATTTATTTCGTTTTGATTGCCATTAAATATTGATCTTACGAATATCAAATCATATGAATTACGATTAATACTGAAGAAGCCTTCCATCTAAATAAAATTATGACACTGATTCATATTTTTCAAAGAAAAAGAAATATAAAATAAAAAGAATGCACAAAGGATAGGAAAGTATAGGAAAGGAAATAGACTAAAATTGTCTTAAAGCGTTTTTATCAGAAAAAGGGGTAGATAAAATTGATCAAATGAAACGTGACACTTTAAATTGTGATACTTTCCAACGATGATTCTGAAAAGTTAAACTGTATCAATACAAGCTTAAATCAAATCCGAGAATATTTTATTATAGACAAAACTAGATGATCAAGATGGAACCTAATTACCATTTTACAAGATGCATACTAACTTTCAAAAACTTCTTCAGGTGCCGTGATGAAAAGTTTGCTAAATTTCGAATAGATCCGTTAAGAAAAGACGTAATTATAGAGTAAGAAATATCTACTTAACTTTGTTAATAGCACTATTTTGAAAAGTGTTTTTGAATATTGTAACAAGCGTCGCACTTAAAACTCATATTTGCACGAATTATTTTGAAAAGTGTGGCGACCCGAAAATATACCACTCCTAAAGAAAGCATTTAATATATCTTCTTTAAATCAATGTCATAATTTTATTGGAAACGTCAATTTTAATTGAAAGTAACACTTGGAAACAACATCTTAACTTACAGTTTTTTTTCCAAATAAAAAGTATTCATCGCTGAAGCAGATATTTCAAAGATTATGCATTCTTGCTTTTTATAATTTTAATGAAGAGATATGAAAACAGAAAAAGACAAAATGTTACAAACACTTGAAACTTATAAAAGACAAGGAAATTTAAATTTAACATATGACTTTTACTTTTTTTTGTAATTTTTTTTGCTTTGTACGTGAAAAAAAATATATCCCCTCCACCTTACTGCCGAAACTATTGAATCTACAAATACAAAAAACGGGGCCAAGGAAAGGTTTTACGAATACTGTACGTAATGTTTTCTAATATTCCTCGTAGTTTTAGAGATATTCGCCATAAGTAATTAAAGTAATTTCACTTCAAACGAGGTGTAACATCCTAGATGTACGAGCTAGACACACATATTTTTTGTTTCCACTCACATTAAAAACCGAAAAGCTGGTTAGTTTGTTCGTTTGTAACCCAGTAACTCTGCAACCAAATAAGAAATTATTATTTAATGTACCACGCATGTGTTTTTTTGCTTATTTACATAGATGGCGCTAAAATTAATTTTAGGTGTTTGTTGCTTTATCATTGTAATGCTTAAATAAAGTAATAATCATCCATATAAAAGCAATCCACAAATAAAGTAAGAAATATCCATGTAAATGCAAAGCACAAATAAAATAACAAATATATCATATAAATAAAATGAACAAATAAAGTAACAAAAATGTAAATGCCATGCACAAATAAAGTAAAAAACATCCATATTGGTGCAATGCACATATAAAGTAACAAACATCCATATAAAATAAAGTAGCAAACATGCATATAAATGCAAAGCAAAACAAACGTCCATATAAATATAATGGATAAAATTGCGATACGTTACATTGACTCTGGATATACGAATATACGATGATAAAACAGTACAAACACATTTCGAAAAATGCTCATGACATGTTCTTATAATAAATGTCATCTTTTGAAATGATGCTGTTACGAATAATTAAAAAGAAACCTATAATTCACTTTTAATAAATAGCAAATAGAAAACAAACTAATCACTAATAATCTTTTATCCCCACATCATTTCATCCCAATATAGAATTAAATTCAAAAATAATCAATAATACAATAACAATTACTATACTAATAGAAATTGTTTAAAAGTAATTTAGTCAAAACATAAAAATTCTCATAAATAATTTGAAAAGTACTGAATTACTCAAAAAGAAATTAATAAATTTATACCTCAGGTGATTCATTTTAACATTAATATCACATATACACTAATAACAATGTGTGTATGTAAAAAAGATTACCCAAACTGATGGCTAAATAAATTTTCACGATGAGATGATGTGGACATAGCAAATAACATTTATATCATATAAAGCAATAATATTTCATCGGACGAATAATTCCCGTAAGATTAACCTTGAGTTTCTTCGATAGATAACAAATTTTAGTAGAACAATACGTCAACAGATAGTGCAAGGTCATATTAAATTTCACATGTACTAAGAACCCAAAATCTACACATTTTTAATAAATATGATTTAAAATTATTTACAGAAAAGTGTAATAATACTTTCTAAGAATCAGGGAAACCGCTGAATTAATCGAAAATTCCTGTAAACGACAACCCCGGAAAAAACCAGTATAGAAAAAAATTCAACTTCACATTGGAGAAGAATTAATTTTCCTTCTAAGATGTGACATTGTACTAGTCTTCAATATAATATTCTGAATAGTATTGTATTTATATCTCAAATGATTTATCTAATCTCATATAAAATGCAATCAAAATTGCGATGCCTGTACAGTTTTCTCAAGTTCCAAACCTAAAAAATAAAAAAAAATCAGATGCTCAAAAACTTTGCTTTGACTATTTTTGTGCACGCCCGTCGCAAGTTAAAATCTTTTAAACTATTTTAGGTTATTAAGATGAATACTGAGATTAATTTATCTGTGAACTTATAGAAAGTATTCAAATGAAATTTTAAAAACTACACGTAAGAAGATTTTACCTTCACAATTTTTCAGTTTTCAAGTCTAAAATATTTTTCTGTTTATTAGTATTATAGATATTGTTGCAAAATAAAATTAGCATGAGTTCTGATTTGGTATTTTCATTGAATTTTAAACTGCATGTTGGCTCTCATAATTATAACCGTTGGTAACTTAATGTTTGGATAAAAATAGTATTAAACAATAAATAAATTATTTATTAACGTAACTTTAAATATTATCATGCTGAAAAAACGAGAGAAAATTATAAAAATTTGAAAAAAGTGATTATCCAGTAAAATATTTCGAAATAATAAAACAAACAAAGATAAAATACTCCGTTTCAAACTTCCAACTAAGTCTAACTTTTTCAAAACTCCTATTACATGTGCCGTTTGTCTATTACCATAGAGATGTGTAATATCCTAATTTTAATGAAGAATATTTAAACAATCCTTAAAAATGTATGCATGCGATACGTTTTCGGTTTCAGAAAGTATGATCAGCATATTTCTAAACACAGATCACTTCTGAAATGGTTGAAGATTCGTGATCATCGCTGATTTCACGTGTTTATGCCTCTATTTAATATAGTAAAAACTCGTCTGCTCGTGGTCTTGGATTAGGCTCTGAAAACTTACTCACCCTACTTATTTCCAAAATGTACCTTTACTTCTTCAGCAGAATCATTTTCTGTACAAGCACCTGAACTTTGAGAGCAAGTGGATCCTGAGAGCAGGAAACAAAACGATAAACATCTTGAAAGATCGAAAAAGTCCCACCCTAGCCAATTTAGGCGTTTGTCTTTATTTCTTCCATCCTAACTAATATCAACGATTGCATTCTATTTTTTTGTCTCTTTAAGTGTTACCTATGTTTATTATTATTTACCAAGGTTTACTTTTTTTTTATTCACATCTCATATTTTATATCGTAATATCTCTAAAAATCTACCAACAACCAATTCTTCAAAACTCAAGTAATTTCCATGTAGCAATGAATCAATCAGATGTGCTATATATTAAAGTTGTCAAACAATTCAACAAATTTATATTGAAGCAAAAACGTAGACGAATTAGTCCAATTTGTATCGTAACGAGTATTTATTCCCTATACACTCACTTTATTCCAAACATTTTCACTAATTCCCAAGCATATACAAAATCACACTTCCTTTGCCATACAAGAAAATGTTTTCAATCAATCAGTTGAATCAATCACAAGGTCACTGTCTCATTACTATCTTAAGCACCACATTTAAATTTTACCGGATTAAACAAAGCTCTCAAAAAGCTCACCTCTCACTTGCAAAACAATTAAATGCTTTAAGGTGCTTTATCCTCCACAGTACTTACACAAAGCTTTAAAGTATATATGAAACAAAGTTTAACGTATACATATCTCTCTTTCTCTATATTAGCCTTAATTTTGTTCACAAACATAAACCTTCATATTTATGCGTGTACTTTAACCGAAAGTCTTTAAAATGTAAACGTTAATCGTGTATCTAACGAAAAAAGTCAGTGAGGCGTGACTGTATATATACCGTAAAGGTTCGGCAAAAGCTTCTTCATAGTTAAAAACCTATTTATGTCTGCATAGACGTGTACGTTGTCCAATTATCGGCTTTAATAGACGGCTTTCAGTGTTGTTCTTTTCATGACGTACAGTTATTTTATTTGTAGAAAATTAGCCGTGAATGAAATGAAATATTTTGTTGAAAAAATGAATAATAGCTTAGAACGAAATAGATTAACATGAGTTTGTTGTATTGTACATTTTTATTACAATCTTAAATCAAATTCATTAATGAAATTTTACGGTAAATTTAATTAAGTTTACTAAAAGTTTTAGTTATTTGATATGAAGACAATTTTTACTTTTAATATGTATCTAAAAATATATTTCATTTCCCTACTTCTTCTTGCTTTGGTGAAATCGAATTTAATTATTGTGTTCACCAATCATTTTTTCTCTGACTTGTTCTATGAAGGCACCCAAGTAAGTTACTTTGGAACTTTCCGTAATTTATGGAAATTAATTTCTGAACCTGCAATGACTGCAATTGATTCCTTCAGAAGAGCACCATAATCATTGCACATCTATATCAGCAGAGCGTAAGGGACGTGGTTTTTCTTCAAAATCATAGATCACTTTCTTGAATAATTTGAAAACATTTCCTTTTCTCGTAGGCCATCGTTCACTCGCCCATTGCATTACATCTATTGTCTCTATTGGGCTACTGCTCGTGATCCATACGAATCTCATAAATTAGAAGGATCTGTACTTGTAGTCGATTTAAATCCATTTTATTTTATGGTAATTAACTTGAAGGCTTAACGTTAACTCTCATTAACTGAGCTCGCTTCGGCCTATTTATAATATAATATCCTGAAAGGTTACTCTTTCTACAGAAATCCTAAATTCGTAGCTAAAATTTTGTAAGCTAACCTAATATTTTCCTCGCAAACTGTTATAGTTTGTTTTTTATAGACTTTTTAAACGTTTTTAAGTGTAAAGGATAATTTGGTTCCACAACGGACATACAACTGTCAATAGCGACATCTGTCAGTCAGTGACATCTGTCGACAGTAGTATATCCGTAAAAGTACATTGGCTTACGTTTTGATTAAAAAAAATTTTCTCTAACAGTCAAAAGTTACGAGTGTTTATAATTTAAACAATACATTTCGATTATCTTACTGATTTCTTAAAAAGTAAACATTTGTTGCTGTGCTTTTTGTGTTTAGCACAAAAACGGCGTGTCCAATTGACAAAATACTTTCACCATTATATAACTTGGTGTATCCATATAAACATAGAATACCTTTTTTGAACTTTTAAAAAGTACCGGGCGCGATTTTGAGTTGAATTTTTAAACCAATAGAGCTACATTAAAATAACCGTTTCTATTTCATTGGGATCGTAAACAACATGACCCATATTATCAAAATCGAACCGTTTTCTATTTCAAAATCAGACCATAGAATAGAGATAAAGGCAAAAACGATTTTCCTGAAACCAGATAGAGAAATCAAAAATATTTTTACATAAATATTTGTAGAAAAATTTATCTTAAATTGAATAACTAAAACGAGATAAATTTTAATGTCAAATTTCATTACTGAATTTGATATAAGATTATCGAAAAGCGAGAGGTTCTAATTCAATGTGTATCTGTTTTTTATGATTTTACACGTTTCATTTGTGTAATATTGTTATACCATATTAAATATTAATTGAGATCTCCATATCATATATCTATTTTAAAAAGTATACGGCAAAGTCCATATGGTGAAGAGTTCATGTGTTACAGAGATGGCTCTCTTAAATAGAAAAATAAAAAAAGTAAGCATCTTAAAATGTTGTATTTAAATCGGCAATCAGACAAATTAGGAAAAATTAATAAAAAAAACTCAGGTCATTTTTCTACAATGAAAAATTATCTGATTTTTTTAAATGCTATTTCTACTGAATTCTTTGAACTATCAAGATAAAATAAAGTGCAGATTTTGTCTTATTGTATGTTCTATACAAATGTACTAACATATTTATATATATATACTAACACATGACACTGGCAGGCTCAACAACGTCTTCAAAAAACGCTACGTACAACTTAAAAAATTGCTAGAGACATTCATTTTGACAACGTAGAATAATTGTATTGACATTCTTTCTGATAGAACGTGTGTATTTTATATTTATTTAACTTAGGCAATGGCTACATATTACATAGAACTATCGATGTACTGACATTCCTTCTGACAGAACGTGTATATTTTATGTTTATTTAACTTAGGCAATGTCTACACATTAAATGGAACAATCGGTGTATTGACATTCGTTCTGACAGAATGTGTGTAGTTTACGTTTATTTAATTTAAGCAATGGCTCCACATTAAATAGAACAATCGGTATTGATTATTTTTTTTGTAATTGTTAAAAGTCATTATGCAATTTATTAGATATTTTTATTTCTTTTAACATATCTTGATTTATTAAAAATATAATATATACGCCTTTATAAAGATTTTTTTTGTTTTAAATTAATATTACAAATTTTATTTAATTTTTTGCCACTTTCTAATTAAATCGATGAATTAACTAAAAAAAAACAACTTTTTAGAAAGTTATATCCTACCTCTGTAACTGACAGAGAAATGGAACAATGGACATAACGAAATTATAAGTTACTGATTTTACTATTGAAACTTAAACAGACGTTCTTCTTCACCAAAATAACTCAGTTAAAGATAAAAGTAAAATCATGGTCTAAAATACATCTGACGAGACATGCCACGTAAACGTAAAAGGAAATACGTATGACGCATTCCTTTTTTAGCCACAGCAAAAAGCCTTCGGCGTTATCCTTTCTGTACTCTATCTGTCAACGTCGCTCCTCTCCCTTATCGCGGCGTCGCTAAATTGTATCTCAAGGAAGCGCGTCATTCGTCGTATGATCGTTAGACGCAATACTTTTTATCGCTGTAAACATTTTTTTACCAAACCAGCGATGCCACAATATCGATTTCCGCCTTTGAATCGCATAATTCTAGGACTGTACTCAAATGTCGTTAATCGTTTGAGAAACTGAAAACAACCTCAAAATATCCCCATATCGTAAACACCTGTTTTTGTTCGCTGTATTATGCAGGTGTTTTGTTAGTTAATAACTTTTTAAAAAATGGACGGAAGAGGTCAGCAAAAGTTCAAATACAATTTTTCCCGCAAGTTACAAGAATTAAAATTGCTCTATTACTTAGAAAAAACCTCTATAATAAGTCTCTAAAAACTGATACTAATTCTGGAGAACATTTCGAACTATCAAGACGAAACCAATTAAGAATTAAACGCGTCAAATCCAAACTGTAAATGTAACGGAGCAGGTCGATGTGTGTGTATGTTTGTATGCGTGCGTGTGTGCATGTGTGCGAGTGTGTGCGTGTATGTTTGTACCGACAGGTATGTGAATGTTTGTGGGGATGATCGCTATTTTTAATTTCGGTGGAGTAATATAAAAATGAACGTTAGTATGTGTAACAATATGTGCATACATACACATATACGAGTATATACAAAAGGGTGTATGTAAATATTAATATTTTTTTATTTTATATTCAAATCATCCACAAAAATAGAAATGTCGTTTGATTTTTTGAACAATTTTCAGAAACGCACGGAGGGTCCGCGCGAAAGCGACACAAACACAAATACTATCCTAACATAAAATGATGTATCTTGTAATTTAAATTTTTGAAGTAAATAAAGAAAACCATGCATGAAACTTGAAATAATCGTCAAAGCCACGTAAAGATCTGAAAACAGACTCGCCAAAAACACAAAACGAATGTCGCTTTCGTTTAACAGTTATTTTTAATTAAATTTGGCATAAAGATTTAAGAAGTGAATCTTATTATATTTTATCGTAGTCCTATTGTGTACTCTGAGTTGTTTGGTTTTTAGAATGCCGCTACATAGCATTACTGCTACGCTGTAAGTATTTTATTATTAAATGTTCAACTCTAAAAAATACCATTTATAAAAATGTCTCGAGCGAGAGACGTAAGCATCGAGATTTTAAAGATAAAACGTTCTTATCCTGCAAGTTGCTATTCTTTACTCCAACAATGTTTCAAGGTGCACTCCACTGTCTACCATTGTCTTTATTTAGAGCTTAACCATAGTCGTATACTTAAGTTGTAGATATATACCATCTGTAAAATACCACCCGCAGAATATTATATTCGGCCACTAAACAATTTTTACGCAGATGAAGTTGCTGCTTGTTACCCTAGCTAATATTATAAATGAGAAAGTGTATTTAGTTTTTTCGTTTTCAAGTCTAAATTACTTAACCAAGTAGCCTGTGTTATGCAGATGAGTATAAAATATTTTGATCTTGGGATATATATATTTTTTGATATCCATTGCAAGGATGTGTACAAAATATGAATACAGAAACAATGGCATACGTGACATATCAAACTAAATCAAAGAGAAGAATTTAATTATTAAACTATTTTGTCATATTTTCTCGTTCTACGCGAACCGATCCATGGATTAAATATCAAAATCTGGTTTTACCTGTATTTGAGGTTAAAAGTGAGAATTTTATAGAAAACATGATACATATATATCTTTGTTACATCTCGCTTATTATTCATACAGGGGATTCAGTATATCAAACTAAGTAGAAAATATTGAGACAACCCTTAACCGTTTCTGAAAAATTCCTAATCCTTCGTTTTTTATAGAAATATACTCAGTTTTTTATAGAAATATACTCAGTTTTTTATAGAAATATACTTCAAATATACTCAGTTCGGTGTAGATAATCATCTATTTGAATAACATATACGTCCTTTGTCACAATTTGTGTATTTGTGCAGTGTTTGGTAAGGGTAAATTTTGTCGGAATCCAATACAATATCTCAAATTGAATTAATATTATTTTTTGTCAGTGCTCTACATAAAGAAAGCCTGTAGTTTTAGATTAAATTCTTAAATATATTTTCAGGAAACATCAAAGTATATACTAATTTTTTTTTAATATCTTTTATTATGAAAATCATTTTCTCGTAAACAATTGAATCTAAGCATTGGAAATGGTTAAATGGTGTGAGATGTACACACTTATTCACTTTTGTACTTATATTTTAAGTTAACGTTATTGTTTATTTTTGTACATAAATAAACATTTTTTAATTTTCCCGCAAATTAATTTTTGACAAGACTTTTTTTAGGACTGAGACAATAATTATTGAACGTACGTATTCTAAATGAGTAAAAAACATGTCCATTATTCAAAGAGGGGATTGCGTGCATCGAAATGAGTGTACATGGAGTATGATTCCGGTAAGAAACGTAAATAATTTTTTCGCAAAGGCAAACTTGTCGGAACAATTTTTCTTTTCGGAAATATTTCTTAGAGACGATATTATCAGATATAAGCATCCTAAATTAGTAAAAAACGAGTCTATTATTCAGACGGGTGATTATGCGCATCAAACTGAGTATACGTGGAGTGTAATTCTGTAAAAAACTTGAATCGTCAAGAAATTTTGGCAGCAATTTTTTTTCAGAATGGCTTGTAAGACTGAGACGATATTATCAAATGTGTGTACACTACATAAGACAAAGACGTATCTATTTTTCAGCCTTTTTTTTCAGAGATTTTTTGCATCAAACTGATTTTGAGGCACGTTTCTGTTTAACACCTGATTCACCTTTTTACTAAAACCGAAACTTTGAGAGCAATTTCTTTTTTTCAGAACGGTTTGTAAGATTGAGACGATATTATGGAAAGTCCGCATTCCACAAAAGAAACAAATGTGTCAATTATTCAGATACGTAACTTATGTATCAAACCAATTATATATGGTGAGTGTTTCTGTAAAAAACGTACATCATCTTTTCGCTGATGTACGTTGTACGTGTGATCTTATTCAAGCTAGTATTTTAAATGAAATTATTTTTAACTACAAAAAAAATTGGTATAATCAGTATTCTATATTTATCTGTATGATGCATGTTATGTATGTACAAAAGTTCCCAGGAATCAGTTGAACAATCAGTACGTGGAATTAAAACAAATAAAGTCACAAATGGACTCATTTTCACATCAGACAAAATGTAAACAAAAACAATGTCACTGAAAAGATCGAACTTAAACTAATACACATTTTAACGCGGGGACATAAAACTAATTTTAAGTTACCGTAAGCAATTATGAGTCCGATTCAAATGTTGTACCAGCATTTGCGTCAAATATGCATTATAGATAAAATTGGAGAAAAAAAATTTAAAAATATACATTTACGTTAAAACATTATAACAATGTTTCATCAATTATATATACTTAACATACACGATTAAGTCTATGCTTCACACCTACCGTTATATTACTAAAAATAACGACCAGCCTATTATAAAATATTTAAACTTTTTCAACAAATATCTATACTTTTAAGAAATAAAAACAAAATCTCTGATTTCATTTTTCAGTCTTCTATTGTGACACTAAAACTTGACAAAAACCGGGTTTTAAACCTATTAAAATTTCATTTAGGATTCTTCATTCATTTATATTTTAAAATTTTAGATAATAGGTTCTGTTTGTACCTTTTTATTTGAAACGAGCCTGACTTTTTTTACTTTCACTGGCTGTTGTGATATATACAGATAGTAGAATATTTGTGTTGTGAATCAGGAAAAGGTCTCTTGTGGAGGAAATGGGCAATGGAGTTATTAGCAGTTCCATAACTTGCATTTACTATAGAATAATTTAATTGCTTCAGATTGAAATTGTTGACCGGTTTTGGTGATTTTTTTTCTTTCGATTGGATACCGAATTTTAACAGAAGCTGTTTCCAAATAATACATTTTTATAAATAATTTTCTACATAAACTCGTTTTTTTTCGTACCCGGTGTCTGTCCTCGATCTCGACTTTATGCCTTTTCTCTATGTTCCTTACTATTTGAATTTTTTTACTTCCAACGTTTCCTTAAAATTTTAAAAGTAATAAAAAACGCGGCTTTCATCTTTGGTTTTACCAACGATTTCGAAATATTAAAATTATAATATTTTTTATGAGAAATTGCAAAGTACATCTTTCAAAGGAAAATCATGTAAGATGGTCGCTATAGTATTTTTATAAATTTTCAGAGTTTTTGTTTTTTCTTTGTTTTTTTATATATATTTTAGGTACAGTAGTTTCAGAAATAGGCGATTGATATCTATTTTCCATATAGACGATTGTTATTTTTGCAAAAAATGTCAAAGTTTACCACTCTCATAAGCTATATTTATGTTTGAAGAAGGGCACCGGTGGTATGATCATAAAAATAATTATTTATTACATACACATTAGGCGATCAATATATATAACGTAACTGTTAAGTTCTATTACGAATCTAATTATATTTAATTCATTAAAAAAATATTTAAGAAGATCAAACTTTGATCAAGAAAATGATTCGTCCAATTATCTGTGATTTTAAATGATTTTTCTTATTTAGTCTACTTTTTAAGTCTTTTAAGAAAGATTAAAATAAAAAGTCGATCTTTTTGACTAAATATAATCTAAACTTATTAAATACTCGCAAGTCAATTTTAACTATTACACACGACTAGAGTTACTTAGAACTCCGATAATTTTACAAGCAATAAACTATTATAAAACAGGAAATCTTCAGGGAGTTTTATAAAACAGGGAATCCTCTGAAAAATTTTAAAAATTTACCTCTGAAAAATTACATTCGTCTTCGTTCATGAACGTACGTATGCTACGGACCACAATTCTTAATCGGTGCTGGTGATTTTTTTTTCGTTCGATCAGTTATGCGCTTCAGATTGAAATTCTTGACCGGTTTTGGTGATTACTTTTCTTTCGATTGGATACCGAATTATAACAAAACCTAGTTTCAAACGATAAATTTTTATAATCAGTTTTCTACGTAAATTCGTTTTTTTTGGGCCCGGTGTCAACTCTCGATCTCGGTAGGCGCATCTTCTTGCCTCTTCTCTATGGATCTTTTTGCCTCTTCTCTATGTACTTTTCCTTAAAATTTTAAAAGTAATGAAAAACGCGGCTTTCCATTTTTGGTTTTACCAACGATTTTCAAATATTAAAATTACATTTTTTATGATTTTAGGTTCAGTAGTTTTATGATTTTAGGTTCTTAGAAAGTTCTTCTTAGAGATAAGTAAGTAATATAAGATTTTTTTAAATTTTTTTCGTGATTTTCGGTTTAGTAGTTTTGGAAATAGGCGATTGATGTCTATTTTCTCAAGTGAGATATTTTACAGTACGTCACATAGGCAATCATATGAAAAATAAATATTTATTTCACAACTTAAAAAGTATCTTTCTTATTGTAGGAAGAAATATAATTAAACACAAATTAAAATTATTATGTAATAAGAAACCGGTAAAAGTTTGAAAAAATTACATGATTATATATCACATTAATAAAGACCTGAGATAAATCTATTCCAAGACTAGGAATTTATTGGGGAAACTTATATACAACAAAACCATTTCGAAATAATATTAGATTTTTATCACACATGTAGTTTAGAAGCCAAGAATAGAAATAAGATCCATTTTTTTAAAGATAAATTTTATCCATCAATTTGCAAAAGTCTAGACGACATTATAAAGTAATTGGTCGTAAAATTAAATATTTTGAAAAAAATAAAGTATTAATCTAACTTTCCATATATTCATCAAAATATAAAATAAGGAATTAAAATAAAAAAAATTACGACCTACAGAAAATTTCAACCGAATCGTTGTACTGCGATAATTTCCAAAATAAATACACAACATATCAAGGACATATATTCTTTGAAGTTGATTAATAAATGTCGTTAACTAAATATTTATCAACGAGCTTGTCAACCTTGAAAATAACACTCCACCGCACGGGCTAATAGCCAAAAAATATCACTAAAACTTTGAACCCGAAATTACCCCGATTTTCCTCTTCAAAACAATGCCGCCTCACACCCTCTTTACCCCCTCTAAGCGCCGTAATACTGCTTAGCCACCACTTACGTCGTGTAGTAAACCCTATGCCTACAAACCAACAAACCTACATAATACGCGTCCATTAACTGGTCATGTAGGGGTAGTAATATCGGGTCTCTTGAAACTCGTAAAACAATAAACTTCGATTATAACAGACGTGCAATAAAGTGCGGTTATGATATCCCTCTCATGAAAACCCCATAATAACACTCAATAATACTTAAAAGCTTTAGAACATACCTCTATTAAAGATTGTAAGTTATGCATGAATACTTGTCACAAATGCTGTAACAGAACATCTCTTCGACCATACGCAGTTGAAATGATATAAATTGTTTGATTATTTTACTATGAACTTTTCCATCCAATTATATACTGGTAACTATGATGGCATTAACTTAAAATTCCGCGTTGTTGTAAAGAGCTTTTTTATGCAAAAAAAATTCGTCATATCAAAATACGCGTAAAATAGGGTCTTTATTTCTGTAAATTTTTATCACGTATTAATCAAAATGATTATAAATGAACTCTCAATCAGAAGCCAGAGTAGGTAGGAAGTATTTGAATTTTTTTCCAATTTTTCAAATCCATGAGTGATAAATCGGAGCGACGGAAGTTCATCAGTAGCCAGAAGACTTACATCGCTTCCGATAGATTTCTTCAAAGATCTGCTACATGCCACTTGCATACAATAGTTTCCCGCAACTTTTACCAAGTCAACTGTTCAACTAACAGGGTGTGGTCCCACTTTACGTCTTCATATACGTACGTAGACCATTCGAAAACCTTTATTTCTCAATGGTTGTGGGTTCCGCGTACTACCCTACGATTTGCCAATCATAGGACCTATGACGGTAGGCTTAGTTCTCCTATCGATTTCCTCATTACGGATCATATCTCATAGAGAAACCCCGAGTATAGTCATTCCCTTACTTTGCTGAATGACTTGGAAACTTTTCACGAGGCCAATACGGAGTCACGTCTCACCGCAAGTAATTTTGAAAATTAATCCAATACGATCGTAGTATTATAGTAATAAATTTTGACGAAGACCTGTTTTGCTTCATAGGACATAATATAAAATAAAATAAGGCTAAATTAATTATTAAAAAGATTTTTAAAGTGAAAACTTCTTTAGGCTCGCCATGCGCATTTTTTCTGACCAGTGAAGGAAACTGAGCCGTCACGCTCGGGTCGGTGTAAACTCGGCTCTGTATCGCCTGAATCGTGTAAACTCAGCTCCCTTCGGCATTGGCCAAGCAACTTCACTGTCTAGAACGGAGTGCATCGTTTCAAGAATTACGTTTTACTTTGATTAATATGTTAATTGAAAGTAGTTTAATGTAATACGAGTATGTCATTGTAATTTTTATTTTAGTATTCGCTTCTATCGCGGGGTCATTAGAACTTACCAGTGTTTTTTTAATTCTCTAAATCTTGAATGACTTTTAACCAATTAGTTAACGTAAATATTTGTTCCCCTCGATAAATTGAAATTGAACAGAAATAGAGTATTAATATTAAAAAGAAAATATTTTTACTAACTGAATGGAATTTTCATCCTAATCCTGCTTCATCACTTTGCAGATAATTGTAATATGGTTACTAATGTTAACAGTATTTTATATAAGTTCACTGCATTTTAGGAAAAATGTTATCTTAAAATCCAACATATTACTGCTCTTTCCAATTGATTGTTCCCTTATTTACTAATTAAAATGTAACTTTATGAAACTCCGTAATCAAGGAAGCATAGTAACATCGTCTTCAAGTTCAAATTAATTTTTTCGCTACTTTGCCAATTTAGTACAACGTTTAACTACTTATAATTCATTTAAGTAAGATTAATTAAATTTTAAAGAAAAAAATCATTTAACGATGAGAGTGAAACAATAAACTTAGGCGTTATATATGTATGAAAAAGTTAATTTATTTTATTATTCACTTAGCATTACTTTAATTTAAATATATTTATATTAAAAGACACATTAACCTTGGTCGCTTTTCAATTATGGATGGCAAGATTTTAAAATTACCTTAATTCTCTAAAAATTATAAAAAACAGCATTACCACTATGACATATGATTTACACAAATGATAAATATTTACTATTTAAAAATAGAGAAAAACACTAAATTATAGTTTCCAATCTATGCACAAAACGTTATGCAAGCAAATGTTTTATAAATCTCAATTATTATTAAGCTAAATATTTCAACATCTATGAGAGACACATAGATAATAGCGTATATGTAAATTAGGAGCTAATTAGATCAACGTCTATGAGAGACATACACAAAGCATATAAGCAAATTATGAGCTAATTAGGTTAATTCTAAATGCCACTGTATTTGCGGCTCCTCCAATGTTTCCAACATTACAAAACGTCTTTCCTGATAAATTTCTTACAAAATATTAACGTTTGTCATATGCTAATTTTTTGTATTCTATTATTTTGCAAAACCAAATGAAATTAAAATAGATATCTCAACATTCATTCTCATTCCAAAATAATTCGATTTGTTTAAAAATTGTGCATTATCTGCACTCCACAAGCGCTAATGTCAAACTTTAGATTGAAGGATTTTTTTTATTTTATTTTAGTTTGAAAACATTAAAGAAGATTCAAAGCCGTACTGTTTTCTGCCAGTACCAAGATTGAAAGCCAGCACTTCTGAGTTCAGAATCTAATATTTCAAAGCTTCACTATTGACTTACTTCGAGAAATGAAGAAATAAAACTGTAACCACTACGTACTTTTTTCTCTGTACTAATATTTTGTGATAATTAAATGAAAAAATCTTACAATCCATTTTATGAATGTTCCATTTCTTCCTTCTTTAATCTACAACTCCTATACTATTCAAATACCAAGTTTAACGTTCTTAACTTAACAAGCGTTGCCCAAATAACATGAACATATAATCAACGCCAACGTCCTAGTACACATATCCACGCAATATAAAGCCTACTTCGAGAGCTAGACAATAAAGCGAAGGTGACAAAAAAACTCTTGGACTTTGTGTCGAAATAGGTCTTTTAAAATGAAATCGAAATTTCCTTTACTATCTTTAAGTGTTGAGTCCTATTTGCGACATAAAAATATTAAAACTGTCGTACATAAATTTTCAACCATGTTTTAGAAATATGTGAAAAAAATTCCAAACGTAGAATATGGAATTTTTAATATTGATTAATTTGAATTTTCAAATAATATTTGGTTAAATTACCAATACCAATTTCAAGAGATATGTATAAAATCAGAAAATATTTCTTCATGCCTATCCAAGATGGCACTTGGATAGTCTTTTTTTATAATTATGGTAATCTGATAGTAAAAATATAAAGCAAATATATGAAATGAAACCAAAACCTGTACTGCTAATATGTTCATTCAACCGGTAAAAAATATCGAATTATTCAGAAATACGAAGGAAAATTTACAAATCTAATTTAATAGTACATAAATATTGCGAGAAAATTCTCTTTTACTTTTCATTATTTTTCATTTCACAGACCATTCACTAACAAACAAGGATCAGTTTAAAAAAAATATAAATAAGAGAGAATCAAATTTCATTCGACATTATTTCTTAAATAAATTGAAAACTTTCCTTAATAAGGACGAACAAATATCTAAGAAATTGTTAACATGACATGTTTTCGCTTGACCTTTATTTTTTTATTCATAAAATACCTTTCTGTATTCTCTGACATTTATTTCACAAATAAATTTCATTTGATACAATGAGCTGAATGTTCAAAAGCAGATATCACCAGACAGTTGACATTTAAACGCGACCACCAACTTCGATACTTTTTTTTATAATGAACTTCGCATTACGTAAGACAGGAAAATTTATAAATCTAATTAAATAGTACATGAAGACAAAATAGAACAACAACGAAAATAATAAAATAGAACATGAGGCAATTTGTAAGTTTAATAATGATAGCATAAAAACTTTTAATACGCTTCTGGCGAAAAGTTTTTAGTAACACTATTCCATTAAAAGGATTTTCCACCATTAAATCGCTTAATGAAAATTCATAATAATAAGGGTGTATAATAGTCTGAACTATACGTGAAACTTCCTTTAAACTTTAGAATGGAAACGGAAATGGCGGAATAAAATAATTATTCTTTTTTTTTATAATTTGAAGACAGCAATGTTTCGAGTTTTTACTTTCCAGATATAAAATTATTCCACTTGATAAGATACATAGTTATCTCGTACTACAAATGAGAAATGATTTAAATTTTAAAGTTTTCACAACATAATTCGGAAAATCTATACACAGGTCTTCTACATTCTAAAGCAGAATACATTTCCATCCATTAGATAACATATATAATTACAAATAAACTTTTATCAATCTTTCAATAACGATATTTGAACTGGCCTAACCATCTCAGTAAATATAGAATGAGTAACACATCAAACTAGAGATGTGGTATCATATCTTGTTAACATTGCTCTCTGGAGAAAATAATAATAAACTCTTTTTCTAATTCATAAACTAATTCTATTATTGTCCGTTTAAAAAAGAATTTTATGAACGAATTTTTAATCTCCGCAATGTATTATATTTATTTATTTATAATATTTTATGTATAGGACATATGGCAGTCAACCATAACAATTAGTATTGAAATTTAGTTTTTTAAAGATTTTACAATGAAAATTCTTTATATAGGCAAAACAAAATTTAAAAAAAAAATAGTTTTAGAATTGAAATTCTTATCGTTGGAATCTTACGAAAACTTGACATATTTTGTCACGTGAATATTTTTTGTGGGATTTCAACTCTTCTTTTAAAGCCAAGCTAATTTTTTATTAAACCATCATACCTACTGTATATCTCTTGTAGTCAGAACTTTTCAAGTATTCACGTTTTGGGGCTTGGTGCAAATTTTGAGATGACAGACTGTTGAATAGAAACATTTAAATAATTTCATCACTAGGGATGAATAACACTTCATAAGGTATTATATGTTACTTTCTTCAATTAGTCTGGAACAGTTATCATCGATGAGTACATTTTCAAAGAAAATCTCGTGCAACACTATAAATATAAGTTTGGCTCCAATTTTCATGTCTTCAGACATACTTTTCATTATTTTCTTATAGTTTCAATTATGTCCACGTATAACATCAAAAAGGCATACATTGAAAATTTCAGGCTCTTTAACAAATTTAGTGACGTTCAAAGTGATAGATGAATCAGTCAGTTTCTAATTAATCTATCAGTGGATGTCAAAAGCCTAAATGCGTCAAATTTGGGATACCCTGTAATATTGTTTATATCTATCTGTGATTATCTACTTTGTTTAATCGCTAAATATTAGTTCTGGTATATCTAAGTTTAAATTATTATTAAGATGCAGAGGGGAGTTATTAGCGGCTGAAAATTATCCACGCAAATAATTCACGACTTACACAGCCGATTTTACGGGTATTCTAACTCTGCAGTGTATACTTCTTTATCTCACAGTCGTTCAGGATGTATTCCTAAAAGATATAATACTTACAGACCTCAGTTTACTTTCTTCATTATTCTTGTACTACATAACTATTAACTGGTATTTCTTGCACTACATAACCAATACCAAACTATACGACGAACGTTTCGTCTGAAACTGTTAACTGAACATCTTGTTTCACATATTTTAAAGCTCCTATTCACGAAACCTGATGGACCGGATGCGAGAATATATACGCCAATGTGTGGTAACCTAATATCAACCTACGACCCTCCGCCCCTACAAAGGCTTTCACGCTGCCCTTATCAACCATTTCCTCGACTAAATTATGACCCTATAGGCTTGCTTAACACTATAGGGTGCGATGAACAACCCATGGCCTAAGCGTGTGTTTTTTTATTACGAAAATAAATGAGTTATGGTGTAAATTTATTTTTTGTGCTTTAATCATCTCATTTTTGACAATGTAATCTTTTAAATCTTATCAGCTTAACGTTTTAAAATACGCCCTTGATTTAAAATACGCCTCTCTCCCCTATTTACTTTAAACTATGCCACCATAAGTTACGATTCCTGCATGAATTCCACGTAGATTAAAACCGCCGGAAAATGCTCGTATGTAACATACGCTAATGTAAATAGTTACTACTTGTTACAAATATAGCTAGGATATGTTTAAATTATTCAATATCAATATATTAGTTTTTGTTTAATTCGTAATATTGTTATAAATTTAAAAGTTGACTTCTTTGTTCGTTTTTTTGTTACCTAATAGTACTACAATAAAAAACAAAAGATTACGAAATTTCTAAAACTTATAACTAATGTATTGAAGTAATACACTGACTATATTACTTGTGGCTACATTCACTTAGGATGCTATTATAATACCATGAAAAGGGTATTGGATGAATTTTAATTAATCACGCCTAAATGGTCACATTATCGTGAGAATGGACAGATTATCGTGAGAATTTGTACAAACATAATTCATAATTATAGTTAACATACAGGCTATTCACTTTTCAATAAAAAAAATTAATATTACTAGATTTCAATAAATGGCTCTCAAAAAATAAATATTACTCTATTTCAATAAATTCTCTACCTGTAAACCCCACAGCCTCAAGCGAAACTTCGCGTAGGCGAGGACGTGAGCAAAGCTTGTTATTAATATTTGTCGTTTTATTTCTAAGGCTATATATATACATACATATATATATATATATATATATATATATATATATATATATATATATATATATATATGTGTGTATATATATATATATATATACACATATAATACAATTTATGTAAACTTTTCATAAAAATAGTAATCAATTTCATGCTACAGCCGTTTTTTCTTACATCATTTATTTTACACGATATTCTTTCGTTATTTTATATCTACGTTTATTATTTAATTATCGTAAATAGTGCGTATTCAAATAAACTGTTCACAAAATACTCGTAATATTAAACTGCTATAAAAATTTCAAGTTTTTTAGTTCATACAATAAAAGTGTATGGCCCTTTATATCTCTTTACTTTTTTCTTTATTTTTATCGTAGTCTTTCTCACTAATCGTCAAAAACCCGATAGACCAATAATCTTGGAAATCTCCATAACGGGGGGTTTTACAGCACAATTAAAGAAAAGATTTTAAAAATCAATCATTTCTAGTTCTATGTGGAATTATACATTATTTTTAAATATGCGCCTTTGAAAGAAACAGTAAACAATATTTTTTATAGTATGATCTTACTCACTGATCATCAAAGACTTCCGATTGATCAATAATCTTGAAAATCGGAATAATGGAAGGTTTTATAGCACATGTGAAGAGAAAATTTTAAAAATCAATAACTTCTAGTTCTATGTGGAATTGTACATTATTTTTAAATATGCGCCTTTGAAAGAAACAGTAGACAATATTTTTTATAGTATGATCTTACTCACTGATCATCAAAGACTTCCGATTGATCAATAATCTTGAAAATCGGAATAATGGAAGGTTTTATAGCACATGTGAAGAGAAAATTTTAAAAATCAATAACTTCTAGTTCTATGTGGAATTGTACATTATTTTTAAATATGCGCCTTTGAAAGAAACAGTAGACAATATTTTTTATAGTATGATCTTACTCACTGATCATCAAAGACTTCCGATTGATCAATAATCTTGAAAATCGGAATAATGGGAGGTTTTATAGCACAAGTGAAGAAAAAATTTTAAAAATCAAAATTTCTAGTTCTATTTGGAATTATACATTATTTTTAAATATGCGCCTTTGAAAGATACAGTAGGCAATATTTCTTTATAGTATAATCTTACTAACGGATCATCAAAACCTATAGGATACTTCCGGTCGATCTACACAAGTCTTGAAAGCCGGAGTAACAGGAGGTCTTATAGAACAAGTAAAGGGGCAAATTCCAAAAATCAATTACATCTGTTTCGATGTGGAATTATACATTTATTTTAAATATGACCATGTGAAATATATAGTAGACAATATATTTTACATTCTGAAAAATAAAGATTTTGTAAATATTTTAATAGAAATACTATGTATCATTAAATGTTAAGAAATGCCTGAGTGTCTAAGAAACCCTTGTAATGCGAATGTTATTCTTTCTTAGCAGATTTTGTTTTAATTATAACTTTGACAAACTATGATTAAGTGAATAGATATTTAATTTATTGTACTTCTTTAATAATTTTTTTTCATAACGTAATTTACTAGTTTTTTGACCGCGACTTTAATCGCGTGTATTACTTGATGTAGCCATTTATTAGTAACAGCGACTATAGAGAGTTAATGATGTCATTATGGTTAATAGGCCTACATGCTTCTCTTTACTTCATAACTTTTTTATATCACATAAAGATATGTCAGTTTCTTTTTAAGGCTTTAGTAATTACTATATTAACAGCTAAACATAAATTTGCTAAGTAGTTTTAAAGCTATATCGCACAAAAAAAAATAAACAGAACTAACCGAAATACTTCTCAATTCGAAGTTCTACTCAAACGACAGTTTATAAGATTTTTAAAATTTTTGAAATATGTAATTAACAAAAGAAGTAACCCAGACCGGATTACACATTAGTTCGACGATTAAGGTGTTACATACGTTCAGCGCCCCATAACATCGGCCTTGCATATTATTTTTAATAAGATATTCAAGAAATAAACAAAATACATGTGACGCTTTATTTATTAGTCCTTTCGATAAAAATATGTATCATTATTTTCTACTGGTATTTTAATTGATTATACAATTTGATTAGAAGTTAAACTTAACGCTACAAAGAAATGGCAGTACTATCAGTCTCATTACCTATTTTAAAGTGAATAAATTTAATTTATCAGCAATTCAAAACAATTCTTATGGCACAATATTTTAGATGTAACTAATCACTAATAATATTGAATAACAAATTTAAAAATTTAATTTCTCACGGCCAAAAGACTAATAAATATAATATCATATGTAAATTTTGTTCATTTTTCCCAATTTCCCCTTATAAGTATTCTAAAAAACCCTTTTAATATTTTACAAACTATATTTAAAAATGGTAAATAAAACCTTGCTTTCATTTTATAAAATCAACGCAATTACATTTCACTCGTTACATATGCGAAAAATATGATCATCCCCATGATATATTTTGCTACGTACATCCCACCGAAATCTCAATCTAAGGCAGCTACTTGCAAAATAGCATGAGTGATCTAAAACTATAGAAATTGCCAGGTTCTGACAGACAGAATAAGATGCAAATAGACATAAGAAAGTCAGAATAGTTCTTTGTTTCGCTACGGGACATTAAAATGATGTTAACCATAATACAAATTGGGATTTTAATAATTTAAGTGACAATTTTCCATGAATCGATCAAAATAAGATCAAATTTTATTTATATATTGATTTCGTATTTTATTTTTGACGTATAAAGGCCAATTTAAAAATTTCAAATTAAAAACAAATATGATGAACAAACTCAAATTATGAAAGCTTAAACAATATAGAGGTGAAATCAATTCGTATTTAGGCCAACGTAATGATTACAGTTCTCATGTTATTAAAAAAATGACAGTGGATTCAGGAAAATTTGTTTATCTGCTGACTCTTCCATCTTGTTTTCTGTTCCAGATTTTCCAATTTGTAAACATAAAATTCGATGTTTCTGAAAGTTTAATTTTGTTTATATCTCTAAAACGAATTTAACTCCAAAAACTTATTTAATGACAATATATCGATAGTATGTGTCGTCTCATTTCATTACTGCTGTTATTTAGGAATAATCTTATTAATATTTTTTTAATTACTAATTTTAATTTAGTTTGTCGAATCACCTGATATGGAGTTTTCAAAAGTTATAAAAAGTATCTTAAAAATCCATAGCCTCTCGAAGATTTATCGGCAACTTGGAATAATATACATTTTGAAACACAGCACAAATTGCTGTATAATATATAAGTTTTCAAAACTATCTGAAATAAAACTAGCAAGTTTCCTCTTTAACATCAGGCTTTCATACTAAACTATACAAATGCACATTAATCAATTTTGATATTTTTTTCACCATTATACTAAAGATTAAAATAATGTCATGAAACTATTAAGTCATATGGTAATCCTTTCTCCAAAACGAAAATACCTTGCTGTTCTAGCTATCTGCAATATATGATGCAAAGTATGTTAACTGGGATCGTCCCTGAATGGGTTAACAGCTACGCTATTGAAAACGGTTAATATTTATGCCCCAGCCGAATAGTGATTTATTTTAAACTATAATATTCTGTTGGATCAGCACATGTGGACTTCGATAATATAATAACGGAAGGTGGTAAAAGGAAGCGGGTGGTATTTGGGATTATAGAAGCATGAGTTTGGCCAGAAGGGAATTTAGGAAAATTATGGTTAAATTAGATGAATGCAAACAAGTTCAAACTGATTACCAAGAATATATACTGAACGTTTAGTGTATAATATGCAAAAGCTGGACCCTGAAAACTTTAATGTAATTAACACTTTTATTATAACTATTTTTAACATTATCTTGCAGACAATATTCGTAAACGTTTTATTTTATTGCCAAACTAAAAAAATAGTGACGTTGAAAAAAAATAGATTGTGTCTGTCGATTTCAATACAAAATATATTCCACAAAGCAATAATTTAAGGAGGCCAAGATCAAGTCATTCGCTCTGCTCTTACACATCGTGAATATTACTGTGTAAATCCGTGTTGATCTTTATAATGGCTTTGGTTCGTAAATAGAAAAAATTAAAAATAATATTTTGGAATATTTTCTACTTTCTAAGTGATTAATTTTTATTTATCCAAACCGAAAGTCACTGGCAGTTTTTAGAGGCAAAATAATACAAAACAAAATATTCTAGCTATGACTATGTCTTAAAACACACGAGCTTCAATGTATCTTCAATAAACTCAGTATAAATTTATTCCAAATTACGGGAGGTAGTTTGTCATTAAAATACTTTTTAAAACTTTTTAAAACCCCACATAATATGAAGCTGAAAATTCCCGAAGTAAAATTTGCAAATGAAAAAAATGGACCACGTTTCTTCCTAAATACTAGCAGCAATAAAGTCATCAGACGCATCATGACGTTAAATAAGCTTTTTAAATTTTACTTCGCTTTAAGCTTTAAGCTTTTAAAATTTTACTTCGCTAATAAGCTTTTTGAATTTTACTTCGCTTTAAGATTAATAAATACTAAATTTTAAGAAACATAGATTTTTAGGCTGACAAACTGAAAAAATCAGCAGAGAGATGTATTTTTCAGAATCACAAAAAATAATCATATAATCCAAGATTCAATCAATATAATCTCTAATAAAGAGATCAATATAATCTCGATGAGAATCGATTCCACGTTATATTCATTGATAGTGCCTTGATAATTTGAGATTTCATACCGTAATACGATTTTTATGTGTTCATAATTTTTTGATGATAAATAGTGTGGAAATTAAAATAAAATGTTACAAATTATAATCTCACAGAGATCGATCATGGATTAATTGTTTGATTTTGTTGGCGTTGGATTAATTGTTTGATTGTGATTGCTTTCGTAGTAATAAATCTGATATATTTATCAATCGTATATATTAAACTTCGTAAGTAAATAAATTAGTAAATAGTTATATATCACAAGTATTAGTTGCAAAGAAATAAGTATTTACAGATATTGCTGATTGAAAAAATTAGTATTTTTTAATTAACTTTATAAAAACTTAGAAAAAATTTAAAGATAATGAAAAATTAAAGTGAATTTAAAATATGCGGTCATAATTCTATAGTAGTACGATCTATTTCTAATTGTATATATAAAACAATAGCAAATTTGGAATTTTTTCAAAACATTATGTAATTATTTTAAATTGACAATATACCACCATAGCACTCGATGCGAAAAGCTCGTGTTAGACACAATAATTGCCGATTTTAGATAAATAGGTATTAAATATTACAGCCTATATAAAAAAATTTACGTGGTTAAAATGAAAGTGACTGGAAATTATTCTATTTTCTTTTTGCCTTCGCTCGTATACGTTTCAAACTTTGAACTTTTTTTTGTCAAATTTATTCATTTGTTTATTTATTTACAAAGAGTCATGGAAACAGTACAGCTATTACAACTATACGATTCAATAACGATAACAAAGCAATTCATCGATTCAATGACGCTATAATACGTAACGTTGACAGACATTAAAAAGTTTATTCTCATTCATAACAAAGGAAACCATGGGAAAACGAGGAATTTCCATATAATTCAACATTTAAGATATGAGATCAGATCCTTTTAACTATGTAATTGAAATATCCAAAGTGTTCATTCGAAAATTGTTAATATTGTATCTTCATAGTTTTGTGTAATAGTTTACGTTAAGTAATAAGAAATCGTTTCGCATATTATCATTGAAGGTAGGCACGAAAGAGTGTATAAATGTTACCGGTAGTAGAAAACAGCAATGAAACATAAAAATGTTATTCCATTTCATTTTTTATTGTAAACATATTTTTATACCACATTGATATTTTAAAACGTCATAAGTTAATACGATAGTGGGTGCTTTCCCCTGATTTTGCTTCTAGTAAGAAACAGTATGTGACCGGTTTCAACTTGTCAGATATAAGTAGCCAATAATGCGAAATGATAAATGTATGTAACTTAGTTTAGTACAATTTTTTATATTTTGTAACTTAAATGTTGTATTTTGATCTGAATTATATATTCCTGGTACCGATATAGCAAAAAGATGGTGACTACCCGAGCGCAGATAGTTATGATGTACATAGTAAGAGAATTTACTAAATTAGGACATAGCATATTTTTCTATTTAATATACGTAAAATCAATTTCGCCGGTGACACTTCACCTGTACTGCAACGTACGATAATCCAGCATACCCAAAAGAAAATTGATATCGAAAAAAGGTATTTGGACACTTTCAATTATTAGACTTTTACGTTCCATGTGTGCTTCAAATAACAGAGCTGGCTTCTTGGCTTTGAACTTACTTCGCACTAAGTACTACATGTTAAATCAATTGAAGAAAAACATCGAAGAAGTTCATGCACACAATTCCAAGCCTTACTTTTAATCTAAGTAAAATTAATTTCAAAATTTCAAATATAGGTATATTGTTTTATACTTATCATGAACAACTGACTTGTTTTTTAAACTTCCTAACAATATAAAAAAATGGAGACGTGACATGATATAAACTAACTTTATTTTTTGATGCCAAGTATTTGAAAGAAAAACATCCACATTTATTGAATTAACGTAGTTTCTATAGGCATATGTACAACTGAAACATATCTTTGTAGTCGAGCTAATTTAAAAATGGTGTTTGACAAAGGTAGAATTTAGTTTTAATTCAGAGAGATTATAAAAAACCTTAAAGTATATTTTGCTATAAATCCGATTAATAACATAAGTAAATACTTGAGAAAAAATAAAAGGGCAAAAAATGGAGAAAAAATAGTACTAAGTATTTAGTAGTAGAACTTATATCTGTATATGTACTGAGTTAATAAAAACTGAGTGGGATGAAACTTAACTAACCAGGACAAGTGTTACGTGTTTATTAACTTTCTGTCCAACTATAATAGAATCGGAGTGACATTTGGCCTCAACTATAATGTAATAATCTGGTTCGTCCCTATTAATTATCTATATCCATATCGTGAGTATATACTATTGCTATTATTTGCACATAAAGAAGTATTACGATGGCATTTCTCCTCTTCGCAACATAAGCGATTGGTATTTAACTCGAATAAAAAAGCTACTACCAAGTACTTGAAGTGAAATGATTTTACTTAGTCGGAAGTCGTTACTAATATGGACTTTCGAGCACCATAAATATTTAATAAACCCAAAACAATTGAATAAATTTATATAATCATGAATATCTCATAACCTATATTATCTAGAACCACTGTTATAGTTTTCCTACAAGCTTTAAGTTCGATAAGTCTCAATAAGTCTCTAAACTATCAGTATATTATCTAAATTTATGAAAACAAATATTTCTGAGAGTCTTAGAACTAGCTATTTCAAATCATGCCACAATATTATGATATCACAATATTCGAATTCCAACTTAATTTGGTTCCCTTCTCATCCTCCTTAAAATTTCCATATAAATATTTTTGAATATTATCTATTCACATTGGTGCCAGTTAATATTATTATAACTAAACCAAATTTCAAGTTCTACTTCAAGCTATTTCTGAGAAAAACACCTGCGACAGATGAACAGAAATACTCGTAAAATTTTATAAAGGCCCTGTTTATCCTTTTGTGGTGTAGAACTCTAAAGTTTTATAACAAATGACCAAATTTTTTAATTTAATTTAACTCTAAACCACTGACAACATCCCAGTCAAAAAAGGTCCCAAAAGGCAAAAAATAGCCCTTTATTCAAGCTGACTACCGACATGCCCAAATTAATACTCTGCCCCTCTGTAAGATACGCCACTCCCAAAGCCATTAAACCCGTGTTACATTATGAAATTAGAAAGCGCAGGTTCTTTTTTCACAATTTCTCACAAAATATTATTTATTTGGAGTCCTGAAATAAGCGAGTATAAATTTAAACCCGACTAATGCTAGGGTGGGAAAAAATATGAAAAGTTACATTATGTAATCCCCTTCCCTCACACTTATCGCGCGACTTTATGACCCCTAGGTGAGGGAGGGTGACCTATATAGGGGCGGCTGTGAGTCTACCTGGGTAGTGATGTAGGATTGGATGTTACGTACGGCCGTATATAGGGGTCGTTATTTCGGAAACTGGTCGTGATATGCAGCAAAGAAGAGATGATAATGATAAAACTATTGTGAGATGCTATCTACGTGTATCTTCGATGTTTTTCCGTAAAGATAGTCATACAGTAAAACTTATATTAACCACGTTTAATGATAAAAATTCAAGAGAAAATATTACGGACCAAATATTAAATTTAAAAATTCAAACTTGTTAATTCCAGATTTGTAAAGTATTTTTTGTTGGTTTATAGGGTTATCCTAAAAACAACAGTTTCTGAAATTAATTCTCAGTATTTTATTTTGCCTCCCACATATCCATATGTTTAGTTTGCGTACTGGTGGCAATTTTGCTATATGATTTTATCTTTATTGATACTGATGATAATATAAGAGTAGCTTACGTCTGTCCGGATAAGAAAAGTTATAATATGAGCAAAGGTAGTGCTCTTTAATTGAAAAGTTGAATTGCAAATAAAATCTTTCCTAAATTAGATTATAGTACCTGCCTCCAATATATGCATTAAATGCACTGCACAGCAAGCAAACAAGCATCACCAAAAGATTGCAACCCAGCCAGCGTTGATTCTGCACTTTTACATTTTGACTAAAAGCATGTAAAGAAATAAACTCCTTTTGGTAGTTCTTCTTGACTATATTCTTGATCTTCTTTAACCATGTTCTGCCGCATAGGTGTAGACTTCTTTCTTTCTTTATCACTCCTCTCGATTTTGTGCTTCTTCGACCCATTTTACTCCAGTACTAACGCATATTTGGCCTACGTTTTTCGACCACGAGTCCTGCTTTCTGACGATGTGTCCAAGCTAATTATCATTTCATTGTTTTCTGTCAAACCACTGAAATATATAGTTATATAATTACTAAAACCAAGTCCTTTTCCATCATACGTACTTATACTCCAATTACAAGGGACAGTGTAAATTAACAAATGAAAAGATTTCAGTATATAATAACTTAGATATTTGGCTTCGCATCTATCAATTTTAATCAAAACTTAACCGGGAACCTTCAAGTTTATAGGTACTCTACACGATAAATCCGAAAGATTCAAACCAAACTAAAACTTTTAAAATAAAAATAATAAGTTTAAAATATTTTAGTTCCTTTTGTATAAAGGTTAAAATAATATTGTAATTTTTAAATTAAAATTACAGTTAAGAATATAAATTTCAGCAAATTTAGATTACTAAAATTTTACCTGAATGAAAAGTACAGATTTTTGCCGAACATCGTGCCATTTTTTTCTGAATATTTTTACTAAAAATCACGTCGTTTCATTTAAACTACATAAAATGTTATCACTTTTACAAATTTGAAATATTGTCTAAAGAAATAATATTAAAAAAATCTGTGTACAAAATTTCGTAATCAATTAAGTAAAGGAAATTCGCTTGAAAAATCAAAGGCAAACTCCTTAAAAACATTACTCAATATATTTCCGATTTCTGCAAAATTGGTGGAGTATTACATTGTACATAATTGAAATAAATGCATGCTAAAATTAAAGAAAATGACAAACGCAAATGCCAATTTGTAGATCAGTTTTATTATTTTCTACTCATTTGCAGAAAATTTATTTATACTAATTATCCCCGCTAACATAATAAATATGAAACGTTTCCTGTATATTTTTTCGTTTGGCTTTTTTTCACACTTGAACGGATTTTGATGAAATTTGTATAATGAAAACATAAATTTGTATATATAAAATGTACAGCCTGAATAAAAAGATAGGCTATAGATAACTACGCTCTCTTTTACAGGAGCATATCCGTAAACATAAACGCAAAAAATAATTACATCGACGCGCGAAAACTGAATGTGCTGCCTGAAGCATAGAAAAAGTTTGCGGCCATATATCGTCAACAGGTAACATTCAATAAGAGCTTTAGAGACAAAAAAAAGTGTTATTTCTCAATATTCTATTATTGAGTCATATTTATACATGTATATTATTAAAACTTATGAATCTTTATGTAAATAATCATTGTAAGCAAGTAAATATATTTAACTACAAATGTTTCATTGACAATATGTACTATTCCTTTATATTTGGTTTAGTATTTATTTACGCGGTACCTATATATTTCGATCAGACCTAAAGTTCTGGCATTTGGAGCATTTGTGCATGTGCATGAGATGATGAGAGAGAAGAGTGGACCTGTTTAAAGTATCAAGTCGCGCCGACCCTGCAAAACGGCGATCTGCTCTATTCTAATAGGATGCAGGCAAACGATAATTAAATAATAAAAAAGGGACAACTATTTACTTATATTGTTACAGACAAAGATATTGAGAAAGAAAAAGACTAATCCGTTAAGAATTGCGATATCCGTGCGTAATATTCGCACTCCGTTCAAATAAACAATATTAAAAGTATTTAATAGTTTGTGACCGATTTTTAACTTGTTGCAAATCTGCTTCTTATGATAATATACTATAATATATGTAGATTTCTTATATAATTTAATAAGGGTAGTCAGTATTATGTGCACATTTGACATCAGCTTGCTTGGCGATAGTTAAACTTATTTAATTAGTTTTGTTTTTAAGTAACTGAAGAAGCAAAACACAAATTGTCACTTTTTGTAACAAAAGTATACCAGCTGTAAAAATGTGACTTCATCTGGTGATAAATGATATGCATTGTGTATTTAAAGTGCTAATGCAAATAAGCGATGAAGTGCAATTCTTCTCATTTATAACTCAACCAATCAAAAATAAAATCACGCCAAAAATGTTAAAGTAAAAGAGAAGTCGATATCTATACTACAACATATTAGTTTGCTTCGCCAAAAAAAAAACAAATACGAAAAAGAATGGAATTTTCTATTTTTTAGTTTGAATTCTAGTTATGAAGACATGTCATGTTTTCATTTCTCAATTCTAAATCAATATTTCACAAACCGTTGATCCGCGGAAAACATACCTATCGGGTTACATAGTAAGCTCCAAATCATTTTATTTGAAAAATTCTATTTACTAATCAATATTAAATTTTACTTGCCATGTTTTCATTTTCGCTAAACTTATTAAAATTTAAATACCTAACATTTATGAAAACTTGGCAAGGCAAGTTAAATATAGCCTGGTAAATTTTAATTTTTTCACATAGATTACACTTCTAAAAATATTTTACAGTAAAATATTGTTACGTTCTGTGAAAAGTGGAAGTTGCTCTTGGTACTTGAGGTAATTAAGAAACTCAGGCTCCAGTGAGAAAACTACACTCCCCAATTTCCCCTTTTATGCATGAAACCTACAATTGTACCTTTTAAGATACTAGATCAATAAGATATATATTGTAAGCTTCGATAGTTATACAGTAAGTTAAAAGCATGAAATAAAAAAAAACACGAAACTTGATATAATACATAATACTATACAGATTTAATATCTCTTGGTTTACGAAGGAAAAGTTATGTAGGAGGGAATATGGTTTGAAATATCTCGTCTAAATATACACACAACATGTGCCTACGCGAATTTGACTGACACTGCCTGAATATTTAGACTACATGTCTGAATATTTAGAAAGCACGTATTGTATAATCAGATTATTTAATAAACTACGCGAAAACTTTTCGAATTTACGTGAATTCACGCGAAAAAGACACCTTTAATTACCTATTAATGAATCTGAAAGAAACAATTACTGACTTCTATTTACTCAATTACGGTTACAGTAACGAATTGATATACTATTTTTCTTTTAATAAGGTAGTAAAAATTATACAAAAGATGCTGAGATAAATACGACTTCTTCCTTTACTGAATACTACGTCTCTTGGGCACTCGCACAGACGCACGTTATTACAATTTACGTAATTATATAACACATGTGAATTTTTACTGTAACGATACCAATGCGGACCTTGCTAGCGCCAGCACTCGACGCATGTTTTTGAAGTAAAACTCCTTTACTCACGCTTAACTTGGGGAGTAAGCTGGTGAATGCGTGACCAGAGCGTTATGAAAAGTGTGATCGGGCGAGGCGAACAGAAGTTGAGAGGGAAATATAAGTTAGTGAAGACTGAAAGAGAGAGAGAGAGTTACGTTTCGTATATTACTGTAGGGACAAGAGGGAGAGGTGCGACCACATATTTTCTTTCTCCCTTTCTCTCATAGCCAATTATGTTTCGTATATCTAAGACACAGTGCAAGCCTATTGTCTGTATCACACTGTAGGAGCAAGAGAGAGCAGTGCGCGCGCACATTTTCTTTCTCTCTTCCTCTCATGGCCAGTGCATGAAATATATATATACATGCGAGTTTGCTAGCGTTACGCGAACGGTGATTTTTTTATTATTTTGTAATTTCATTTCGTTCTTGAACAATTTTATAAATTATTTTTTTGTTCAATACATTAAATATTCTAAGTTTAAAGTGAATAAAATTGTAAATTCATTTTAAAGTTCATATTTTGTGAATTTGAAGTTTCACTTCAGTCGTGTGGTCTAAAGCACACTAGTTTTTTTTTAGTTTAAAAACGGGTTCATATATTTAATACATTTTTGTTTCAATGCCAGCGCCGCAACATTGCCTTTATCGACGTGCATTGTGTACAAGAAAAATAAGTGCCAGAAATTAGTTTCCATGACGATAAAGCAAATGATATAATAACATTAATAATACTATTGAATATATTTGGTGTTAATTTTGTAGAAATTCATTATTCACAATTAAATGAAACTACGTGATGTAGTATTATTTCTACTTTATTTAAGTTCTTTACCACGACCTAGGTTTCATTGTATTACAACATCTTCAGGATTCAATCAAATATCTTTGCTAGTAGCTCACCTGAATATGTTGTAATACAACGAAACCTAGGTCGTGGTAAAGAACTTAAAGAAAGTAGAAATAATACTACATCACGTAGTTTCATTTAATTGTGATTAATGGTACTATTAAATGTATTATAATACGCAACATTTCTGAACAAAATGTTCCGAATTAAAAATAGTTATTTGAAAATACAGAATAAATTCATCAATGTATCTTGCTGAAAAACACCCTGTATCGCTTGGAAGCTGAAGCGAAAGATGTAACACGAACCGAGCGAGTTGACTGAAATATGATCAGCGGCCAAGCTCTCGCATACCCTCACAAAGTTTAATCCTTAGCGAGACGAGAGTCCAAATAGTGGGCCGAGTACGCTCGTAATACTTTCTCAACGACGGAGTGTGTCTCGAACGTTTGGCTTCTATTATTTAAATATGTATCTATCTAGCCATCTATTTATCTTTATGTTTAATCTAAACCCCAGGGATGCTGCATAAACTGCGTTGAAGGTGACTTTATATAGCCATTGCCCATATGACTCATTACTTCCATAAATTATTAGAAAAAGGATACCAACCTTTGCAGTATTGCTGGAAACGATACTGAAACAGTTACATTTAAAACATAATATTACAGATATATATATATATATATATATATATATATATATATATATATATACATATATATATAAAGATAACTCTTCTAAATCTGTATTAATATATAAAGCAGAATAGTTTGTTTGTTTATTTGTTTACTTGTACTAATATTGGGAATCATATGTCCGATTTAAAAAAAAATATTTTCGTGTCAGAAATCCAAACATTGAATAAAGATATTGACTAAACATCATCACAATACAATTCATAGGGGCAGACCAGTGACAGAACGCAACAGTTTTTTTTTTGTTTTATTTGCTTGTTTGGAACCAAAAATTACATTTCATATTTTTTGCGTTAGAAAATATCTCCGATTTAAAGAATTACTTTTACATTAGAAAGCCTGTATTTTGAAGAAGTGTGTTGACTAAATATTACCGCACTACAATTCATAGGGGCAGAGCAGTGACAAAACGAATAGTTTTTTTCTTGCCTTTATTTATTTATTGGCCCCAATTTCTGCAATCACAACTTAAATGTAATTTTTTTTTGCATTAGAATACAGGTTTGGTTCAAAAAAATACTTTTGTATTAAAAAACCTGTACTTTGGTGAAGGGTATTAACTAAATACAATCACTAGCCAATTTTGGAACATTGTACTTATGCACATAAATGAGTCTGGGTACCATGAAATAGAAACTATATACTTAGAATTTTGTCAAAGTACATAAAATTCGAAAATGTTCACCTTTTTTAATTTAATTTTTTTTAAAAAATGCCAATTTTGACCTTATGAAAAATTAATTTTTTTTTAGTCTTAATACAGATAAAGAAAGCACGCGAGCAAAAATGTGAAGTTAAATGTTTTAATAAAAATATTTTTCCACCTTTCAATCGTACAACCTATAAAATAAAATTGAACGAAAAGTCTAATCAACAAATGTCTAACACTGCGAGATTTCAAAGTTAATGTTCAGCTTTTAAAAATTGATTTAGAACTTTTGTTAAAAATACTTTTTTCTTTGATAATTTTACGATCACTTTCTTTAAAGTTAACTTGCAATTTGATAGTGAGTGAACTCCTGAAAATTTAAACAACTTCTTAATTTTTTTTATTAATCGGAAAACATCATGCATACACCTGCTAAAAAATTTAAAATTCTCTTTTATGTACAGTGAATTAAAAATATCAACATATTTTACTCCTAATTCGGGATTTACTTTAGACATCGCGAGATACCTTTTAGGGGGTTTCATAGTCAAACAAAGAACTCTACCATTTTGTCCTGCTCATGTGCGTGTACGTCCATCTGCCACATCCGTGTAGATTCTACCATTTACACATACCTACCTACGTATGTAAAGTTACCTCTTTTTTAAAGTATCCTATATTTTAACTCCCCTAATTAAGAATAGAAATGAAAATAAGAAATAGCCAACCCCATTGTACGACGTTTCATTAAAAACGTCTTTCTAAATGAAGTTTGGCTCCATTTGCCAACTTTCAACCCCGTTTACGAAATATTAAACTTCAAAGTTGTTTGCAATCCCTATACCACACCTATCTCTCCATTTTCAAAGAACAATCAAAAATTGTTAAAATCCCGAAAATACGTTTTGATCAATACTTTCAGATGTAATTATTACAAGTAAATCAACTACATTTGTATTGGGAATATAAAAAAACTCTTAATCGTGCGGAAATAAAACAAGTGGAAATGAAACTTGCAAGTGTACTTAAGATAAATTAATGTGAATTATTAAAATACATCTTACTATATTTAATTTTTTTAAAACATAAGAAAGGCTAATCGCAATAGTAGATGCAACTGCCGGAGTATTCGAATTCTTATTCGCTACCATTGACCTTTGTAGGCACGTACATAAGAATTACACGTACAACATAATTATAATATATATATATATATATATATATATATATATATATATATATATATATGATCTAAAATTTTGTAAATTTACTACGGAATTCTGATATATGCGTAGTCTGATACAGACCGGTTTTCTTGTGATAAATATCTTATATTTATTATATTGAACGAGTGCTACTTACTTCTTACCAAACGACTTCTGTAATAATTACATAAAACTATCGTGAAGTAATTGTGAACACAATGAAAACTTTGAAGAAAACTGTTGCAGTCACTGCAAGGTATTTAAAGAAAATATAAACGAAAGAACCAGTTTGAAAAATACTTCGCACTTTAGAGCTTTGCATTGTTTTGAATTTTGTTAGGAGCCAAATACACTAGCAAAAACATGGAGAACCATATTAAAATGAAAAATTGTAGTAGAAGAGAAACCTCTGTAGACCATTCTTAGATATCTTATAAACAATTCAACTCAAATTCCGAATTCTTCCAACCATTGAAAACAAACGAAAATTTTTGAGAAGTTTAATTTGGCGATATTACGAAACTGCACAGTCTATTCTAGCGCATAATTTTAATTGATTTGTTAAAACGTGCAAAGTGAATGGGAACCGCCATGGGAATCCCAAATGCACCGAATTGTAAAATCCTCCTTAATTTACCATTCGAGTTCATTTGCGCGTGAATGTCTCCCTATTAAACGAGATACCGGGAATAGGGAGACATTCACGCCCAAATGAACGACAGTTTCTATCGAAGTAATTTCAAACTTCAATAACTCGGCTAAAAGTAGATACAACTACGCCATTGCTTCTGTAGAGGAATATCTGTGCCAGTGCAGTGCTGTAAGAATCATAGCGACCGATGGTCTCCAGCGCAGGCAACGTAAACCCTTTTGAACCCTATTGTTTCTTTGATATTTGCAAGAATTGTTTAAATATTTTCAATGCCATACATAGTGTACTTCTGACACTACTACACTGTATTCAAAAAGTTAAATTGCAAATAAAGTGCACGCTTCAAAACAAAGTTTTATTGAACTTCAATGTATTATATATGATTAACGTATCCACGAAAATAACCGTGTCCATACAGGACAATTCCTTAAAGCCAAATTGACAGCATGATGTAAACTAAACGTAGGTTATTGAATAAAACCTATAAGACGCCACAAGGTCAACGTTCAATAATACGTTGTCATACACTCATATCTCAGGAAATCAACAATAAAACTAACATTTTAGCCATAACACAATTTATTTCTTCACCACAAAATCGAGCACTCAAACCGCGACTGCTTTCAACAAGATTTAACTGTCTCAGCGCTTATCTGGCGAACCCCTAGGCAATCCAGTTTCTCTACAAGATCCCTCAGGCATGGACCGAGCACGTACATCAAAAACTACCCCCCAATTTCGAAAGCTCAATATAAATATCCTCGCTTATTTAAGGCGCTGCAACTTCAAGCAACTCTGGGTCAGCTCTCAGGGGCTAAATACTTCACAATGTCGTGAGTCGGTCGGATCGATAACACCCTCTCTCCACTACCGTGTGGTACCCACAGATGGATAGAGGATTTACCAAATATGAACTTTAGCCAAGACGTAAAAAAATTACTTGCATCTTGTTCAAGAATATATTACGTCTAATTCTCATAATATAATCAAATATTAAAACACAATTTATTAATGTCTTCAATTTAAACCTCTCATTTTCGTCAATTTCGCTATTATAATTTTATTTACATGTCTTATTGCATTTTGATTACAAAACGTATATTTTGATACAAATACAACACATTGTCCAAAGTCACAGAATATTATTTTACTCGTATATATTTTTTTGTAAAAATATCTTAAAAAGATATTTGAAAAATGTATAAACATCTTCCTCTTAAAATACTTACAGGAAAGAAGAAAAAAAATTGTAACATAATGCAAAAGATATAAATTTTGTCGTCATAATTCTAATTTTTATGAACTGCGAGAAAAAAAACATTGTTTACACAAATATTTAATTTAAATATGTACACGATAGTTTTTACCAAGAAATTAAAGAAAAACAAAAGAATAATTATTACATACCGGAGTTTAAGCCAAACAATGAAAGAGATTTGTTTTCGAGTTGATGCCTCTTACTCTAAGTTTACTATTTAATAAGATTCAGTTTAGTTTCCTCCAAAAAGTCATATTTCTATAAAAAATCTATAGCAAGATCGCAGATCGCCGCTCTAAAATTTTAATGAGTCTCTTTATATCAACTAACAGTTACGTTTTATTTAGTTAATGGTAAGAACAAGGATAAAAATGACTGGCCCTGATTTCAGGAAACCATTTTAAATAACAATTTTGATAAAACCACATTGACGATAAAAATTCAAATTAATGCTTTATTTTTTTATTGAAGTTATATGTAATCGTCTGTAAAAACCAAGATATTTCATATGTAATTTAATCACTGAACCAATAATTAGTTGTAAGTGCTGTACTAAGCTGTTATGGCACTAGATATGGAACCAGGACCAACATTTCTCTAGATACTTTGTTTCGTTTAAACTATTTCTACATCAGTAAGGGAAGCGCTATCAATGGCACTGTTTATATAGCGTGAAATGAAATCATATTATTTTATCATTTTTATATAAAAATCCGCCCAGAACACTTGAATATATAAAAATAAATCACTTTAATAAGGAAAAGTAAAATTTTCAAAACTAATACTATACTACAATCTAATTTTTACTATTTAAAAACATCTAGGATTGTTATAGTATTTTGTATTAAAAGTACTTTTTTATTTCAGCAAAAACAACATTTGCAGTAGCTGATATGCACTAGTATAAGTTGTTTACTGGTATTAAATAGAGGTTATCTAGTGACAGAACATTGAAATATTTCGATTGGCCATCTTATCTTACTGATGGTTTTCTCCCTGAATTACGATATAAAAAAAAATTAAATATAAATACAGAGGATATAATAACTTTTAAGGCAAGTTTGTAATTTTATTTATTTCAAAAATTTCTAAAAACAGATTAAATATAATTATTACAAGTCCAGCACTATACGCAACGAAAATATTCTGAAGATAAGACGGACCCAATCCCGTGATCAATCCGTTCATGTAAACCCATTTATCGACACCACCCCTCACCACCTGAGCTTGCCTTGGGCGGAGGGTGGTTGGTAATTATGATTGCCCAATATATAATGGGCAGTGTAATGAAGTATATACACAATATATACAACGATTATTCTACATAGCTGAAGTTTGACCAGTAAGTTAAGTATAGGTTTGGACAAGTTCGAATCGAGTTCGAAACTTGGAAATGTTTTGTTGTCACAATGTCAATTTCTTCTCGGTTATTATATTGAATATGGTTATATTTATTAATAACTAGTTTGTACCCACGACTTCGCCAGCGTGGAAGTTGCAATGTTAACTATTTAGGGTTTTCAGTGATTAATACATTATTATACACAATTTGTTCTTTTTTTAATAAAATGAGATAAGCATTACTTGGCAATATTTTGATTAAATCTTTAATGTTATTGACGATTAAACATTAATCAGAATACTCTAATTAAATTTTGATGTATTTTTCGAAAGTACTTTCCCAATGGAATGATACTTAGAGTACTTTATCAGTGAAACAATTATTTCCATCTCCAAATAATTGGGAACGTGTATTATAGTGCGAGATAAGTTAACATGCTACCATACATAAGAACGTTTGTGAGAGGTGTTTGTTTGATCTGCGCCTTTTCTTCGTGGAATCACTGTTATAAAGTTTGTATGAAATCACCCGCGAAATGAAGTGTCACGCTACCCATAATTCGATTATTGTTCCTGAGATTAGTTTACTATCGAGTGCATCCACTGTATTTTTTATGAGATATTGTGCTTTTATCCCACACTATCAAAGAACAGTCTTGTAATAAGTTTGCTGTGATACACTATTTCGATACGCTACACACTCCAGAATTGTCGCGAATTGTATTTATTAATAGTATTAACATATCGTATATTCAAGCAGAGTAGCTGCAATACCGGTTGAGGTCTAAAAGTTTCCGAACTTAGTTTCGCTAACAACAAATATATTACAAAAGACTTTCCAATTCCACAATATGCGTCTCAAAAGAAAATGTTTCCTTATTGTGAACGATCTCTTCAAAGGGTAGTTTCATAGGCGAATTTTAGACCAAAATTTAATGATATCTCTTGCCTTTCCGTCTGTAACTTCAATTCTTTTCTATAATGTATTGTTTCTCTCACGTATTCTTTAAATTGAGATACAGAATTATCATTTTCAGAGATAGGTAAACCCATACTCCTAATACTTTTGTCTGATAATGACTGTATTTCTTTTTCAAGCTCAGGCAGTGCAACATTTAAAAAAATGTGCGCGTCAGCGCCACTGGAGTTTGCTCCTTATTTACGCTTGTCTTGGAATATATAAAATAGGTAACACTGTGTATAAATATAAATATAGTCTATCAATATATCTCTTATCATCAAGGCAGCGTTCATAAGAACCGCATTTGCTTGACTGTCTTTTCGTTGACTCACGTTGCAAAACTGGGCTGCATGAAATTTTTTAACGGAATAATATACAACCTATGTCCCTGTTTAAGGTCCTTTCTAAATATTGGTGAAAGAATTTTTGAAATCGGATAAGTATTTTTGGAGATTACCTCCTATATCCAAACTTCCAAATTTAACTTTTTTATAATATATGAAAAAAAAATTTAACGGGCTAATATACAACTATGTCCATCCTGAAGGACCTTTCTAAATATAGGTGAAATAATTTTTTAAATCAGATGAGTAGTTTTGGAGATTACCTCCTCCATCCAAACTTACAAAATTTAAGTTTTTTATAATATATGAAAAAACAAATTTTAACTGGATAATATACAACCTATGGACATCCTGAAAGTCCTTTCTAAATATTGGTGAACGAATTTTTAAAATTGGATGAGTAGTTTCGGAGATTACCTCCAAATGTATAAACAAATGTATAATGAGTAGTTTCGGAGATTACATCCAAATGTATAAACTGTTACATTTTTTAACGGACTGAACTTCTGATTTTACTCCTCATAAAACTTCACACCAAGCGCTATATATGAAAATCGATTCTTAAGGAGTAAACTCATAAAACTTCATCTTTATAGTCAAGATTAAAACTTTAGCATTATAGTCACATTCTGTTCTCTCTGCACATAATATAAAATATTTTCTGCCATACTGTCTTTGTGAGAATTCCATTAAATGAACGTATTGAATATCTGACAAAATGCAAGCATTATTGAAAACAATATTTTCACAGCTGCACTTCTACCAGAACCTCGTTTCTTATGGTTTCAACCAGTGAGTATCATCTTCAAGCAGCACTAAAAGTCTGAAAGCTGACTGGCAATAATTGAGAATGACTCCGTGAACGGTACATGCACTTTTGAAAAACGTTAAACCTTTAACTTTAATCAGCAAAAGATATAATTACGATTGTCTTCTTACGACAATCTTGAAAAGCTCTGTGCATTACTGGCATGGACAGCGTAGATGCAACCGAGTGCATTCCCTGTTTTGGTTACAACATAACCTTCGACTGGGCTACTTTATTTTCGATGCAAAATTTTTTTATAAACCCACGTATAAATAAGCGGCACTTCACAATACAGCAACGTTTTAGTCAATTGGTTTTTAGCACGTAAATTTAAGAAAGCAATGACAAACGGAAGCATTTTCAGCCGTAAAATATATACGCTATCCATTAGCTAGATGCGCGGCTAGATGAATGACTGGTTGTGATATTTCATGACCACTAAAACCTAGTATCCATCAGATGGCTTCAGTTGAACTTATGCATAGGTTAAATTAAATTATGATATCGCACGGTGAAAAGCTAAACAAAATTTGCCTCCTAACTTCCCTTATTTATTTTTGTACACGCACTTTATCTCCTTGACTGAACTGTAATAGTCAATATTTATGAATTCGTCAAAAATTGTGAGCAGCACGGGATGTAACTTTTGAAATCCTTTTTATATCACTTAGTATAAATTCCATCCTTCATACGAGGAGAGTGTTAATTCGAATACCCGCATGGCCGGTACGCCACATGGTTCGCTGCTTTTGGGGACAAATCCGTTAGCATCAGCAATTTCTATTCGTATAATGTAGTCAATTTTATCAGAGCTTGTTTTGTTTTTGAGTCTAATTAACAAGGGAATATGAGGCAGAGAGACCTCTTTTTTGCCATTCTATTATGTATATAAAACATTGTAATATTCCAAGAATTTTGGATTTGTTTATGAAGAAAATCAGTTTCTGAACTTTTAAATGAAATACTCTACTTATCTAATGATGTTATGTTACAAAATGGATTTTTTTTCCGCCCATTACTTATTGCAAGTAAAAGCAATAAAGAGATGAGCCCATCTATAACTACGAACATAGATCGTGACGTCTTGTGCACACTCATGCATGTGTCGCAATCGAGTCGTGAATGATGAAGACAAATAACCAATTGACCCATATCTTCTGCATTTTCGTCAGCTCTCGAAGCATCTTGTAAATGAATATAACTTTCAGCGCATAATTTCTTTTCATTTTTCCTAAAGAAGAAAACCTTTTTTCTATGGTTTTAACGCACATGTTCTCCCAAAATTGATTCGTTGATACGTCATAACGCACAATTAATTTTAATTCTTTACTTCGAATTAATTCGTCACACATAAAAGTTCACCCACGAAACCGTCTTTTGTAGATATTCTCAGGTATTAGGATCAATAATGCTGCCTTGCTAGTTTTGGCTGTATTGCATATACGATCATGTCGATAAGAGGGTCGTTTATCAGTATGAATTTTAATATTGAAATCAGGTGCATTTTATGGTACAAACTCTGCGATATCCTAAACGGCAAAATATAATTATTGTTTTCGTATAAAATATTTCGTGAATTACATACTAAATCTAGATTTATACCACTTATGCTAGTATTAACACTTATGTAACATTATCTTGAGTATTGTCGTATTCCATAAAATATACTTATCAAAAATTGTGTATCTTTTCTGCGACTGGTAGAACGCTTCCAATAAAGGAGTTTGCTTGACCTCGTACTTATATCGTACTTGTATCTTTGTACTTATGGCGTATGTGCTACTTCCACAATTTGCTTTGCCCTAAATGACAAATTGTACGACAAATGAAATGCAAAATTATAAACTCTAACGCCTTTGTTAATTTTGTTCGATAAACGGTTCTGTTGATTGGAAGCATTCTGCGATCGGTAGAATGCTTCCAATAAAGGAGTATGCTTGAACTCGTACTTTAAATTTAGATGTATATCCTGATTCGACAATTTTTTTGAACCTATATGATATCATTTGAAACGCATTATTGTGAACTAACGTGTTTAATAAATTCTTTTGACAAAAAGTTCTATTCTGATAACGAAGAATTAAGAGGTTCTGGAGGTGGCTGAAAAACCACTGATTTTACTTTGCCCGATTGACAATATAAATTACAGATTAATCTTCAAATTTAAGGGCTAAACAAAATCTGCACGGAATTATTAATTACTCTATATTTACTGATTTGTCATTCTATATAGATAAATAAGTCGTTAGTGAATTTTATTATTTGGATAAGATTAAAATGTGTGTCCTTTCGCTGTAGAATACGCTGTACTCAATCTTGCTTTGAGCATCTTAGTTTAGTTTTGCGCTAACATTGATCAGCGTGTCTCGCTCTGTCAAACACCTGACATAGGTACACACGTCTCCTTCTTCGACGAGAAACGTATCTTCCTGTAATTTTTGTATACCTTAGTTCTTGTCCAGATTCGGATTCATTTTGTCTAGTTAAACGTGTTCCTTTTGCATTACGTGTTCCTTTTGACTTACGACATTGAAGCATATTCAATCAATCGATACTTAAATACTCGAAGAATAATTTATAGACACTTAACTTTAACTATTTAAAAAACTATATTTAGAAAAATATTTTCATCTGTCAATATCAACTGCTGTGTTACTCTAATAAAAGTTACTCCATGATTAAGTTTCTAGAAATATTTTTATTTATAAACCTGCGATTCACTTTTTGCTATATTAACCAATTTAATGTTAATTGAAATTAGGCTAGTGACAATTGCTTACATAGTCCATGAGGAAAAACAGTGGGGATTGGTAAATTATTGAATTTTATGGAAATTTCTTAACTTTTCAAGGCAGTTCTTCTTACACTATATTGATGTATTTAGGGGTGAAGAAAGTGTGGAGTAGAATTTTCTAGAACTTTCAAAAATTGTCCCTCACATTTAAAAATATTTCCTAACATTCTGTTGAAATATTCTTACTCTAATCTGACATGTTTCGATAAGTGAAAAGTTCATTGTTGAATTTTTTAGAATTTTTTTGAATTTTCCTGCACATACGAGAATGTTCCTAAACATTGAACTTTAATTATCTCACCTCTAGTATATTTTGTAGAAAGATAAATTAAGTATTGAATTTTCTAGAGCTCTCTCAAATTTTCTAGCACTTCCTGAAATTTTCCCTCACATCTGAGTTTGTAGGGTACATTCTAGTATCTAGGGAACCTTGCATTATAATTATCTTATTGTAAAATATTTTGCGAAAGAAAAAAATTCAGTGTGATATTTTATTTTTGAAAAACCTTTCGGAACAAATACTTTAGACAATGGTGAAATAGCAACGAAATCCGTTTAATAGAACTTGAATTATAAGAGAACATAATGACATACTTTGCATCCTCTATATATATATATATATATATATATATATATATATATATATATATATGTGTGTATATATATATATATACATATATTGTACGAAATTGGCCGTGTGTGTGCCTATATTCCCCTCTGCAGCCAAAACTACATATCGCAGACGAATTTCATATATGTATGGTAGTAGCCGCAACCTTCCCATTGTACACTATGGTGGTTGCACCTCGACAACTATAAGGTTGTGGAAGAGATGGGGGTTGAAAGTAGTCGACCTCGAAACGTGTAACTTCCAATATGAAAGTTCTAGTTTTTTCTAGAAAGTTCTAAAAATTTGACGAAATTTCTACAATGTTCTGGAACATTATCGACTTCTCACTTATCATTCATTGTCGTCTCCATTTTTCCTTACTCCTGCAACCCACCCCTTGTCATTTGTTTTAACATTAATAATACGTTACACTTTTAAGAATGTATTTAACGCGAGTAACGTTTACGTTTTTTTATTACGCGAGTAACGTGGCGAGCCCGTTATTTCTCTGACGAGCTCAGTACGTAAACTTATATAATGGTGTAAATTCAAAGACAGAATTAATTACCCAAATTGATATTATCCATTTGATATTAAGTACCTAGTGGATGTGTGCAATATATAAAAATGTAAAATACAATTATTTTTCACAACACTAAATCACTGAGTATATGAATATTTGCACGAAAATAATACCTTAAAACGTAAAAGAAGCATCAGCGTATTCTTAGTAAAAATCGCTACAATTAATTTACTCAACAGTTGGAATAGCACAACAGTACAATACTACGTACATTGTGTTTCCAGTAGAAATAGCTTGACAAACGGGTTCTACGAAGGCGATACTAAGTACCGACCTTTGTGAGAGCCTCGTCAACATATTCACGCAAAAGTTGATCGATACAAGTGGACAACTGCAGAGTGCGAGAGACAGACAATTAGGAATTCAGTCAAGTTCAGACTGTCGGATGCAGTTAAGGTTTTATGAGGTTCTTACCTCGGCAAAACCTACGTATACCCCTAATTCTTAAACATTGCCTATCTTTTTATGAATATTCATTCCCATACGTCCCGGAGTTCCGTACCTGCGTGCTTCGCAGGTGAATAGCAACAAAAGCGAGGTGAGAAAGCGGTTTGAAAGTTTCTAATGAATTTATTTTAATAAAGAGTGAATTTTTTTGCAAACTTTAACTCAAATATGTAAGATGATGTTGACACGAAAATAATTTATTTTTTTTAATTTCATTTTGCTTATTAAGAACACTATTTTTGTTATTTTTGTTTTAAAAGTATTCGGTACTTACTTTGGAATTCATAAGTAATTTTCGAACACCAATAAAATATTGCCTTTTATATCTACAAAACTTTCGAAAGGCTACCCAAAAATTGTAATGTATCCTTTCGACAACTTGTACATATTTTTTTAATAAGATATTATTTTATACATCATTGCTTTATCGGTAGCCAGATTTATCGACAGGATACATTCTGTAAACTAAAGATGATTTACAGAGTGTATCCTACCGATGAAGCTTACCCATATATGTTTAAGAATATTAATATATTTGTCAATTTTAACTACAAAAGTTTTAATGTGGAATTCGTGTATTCTTTTCTTTTCATTTATAACCTACCTTTATATTACTTTAATGATTACTGACCTGATATTTACCAAACTTGGCATAAAATTTTAAGCAATAATAATGTTTATATGTTATGTAGGACCAAATATGAATGTAGGTCATTACTCATGCATATTTTCTAGTTAGAATTGATGCCGAATGAAAAAAAATCCCCATTATAAGGAGTTGAAAGATTTTCAGAAATGTTTACAACAAATGATTAAATTATCTGAGGGATATTCATGTGCTCCTGATAGCGAAGCTGCGATTACTTTCAGCTACATTTAATATTTTTCTGGATTGTTGGACCACACCCAGACAGGTGGCGATTTGTAATCGACCCAATGTTCACATTCTTTCATCAGTACATTATATTGACCTCAAAAAATATGATAACACTTCTTAATTTATATCACGACCCGGATAGGTAGCGATTTGTACTCGACGCAATGTTCACATTCTTTCATCATTACATTATATTGACCTCAAAAAATAAGATTACATTTCTCAATTTAGATCACGACCCAGATAGGTGGCGATTTATAATCGACGCAATGTTCACATTCTTTCATCGTTACATTATAATTTATAAAAAAACACACAGAATTTCTTACCTTGTCACTATATTCACTTATCTACCTATTGACTGAATTGATGCTCGGCAAAACCTACGTATACCCCTAATTCTTAAACATTGCCCGTCCTTTTATGAATATTCATTCCCATATGTCCCGGAGCTCCGTACCTGCGTGCTTCGCAAGTGAATAGCAACATGTTACTTAGGCCAGCCACTAAAAAACAGCAACTAGCGCATGTCGAGGTTAATTGTTCTTATCGGAACAATGTTCTATTATTTAGTTGTCTGGTATTCTTTTCGGTATAGTTTATTATTATATGGTTATCAGTCAGTGTTAGCAAGTCTGTACAGCTACAGATTTAGGATGTATACAAATGTTTCAGAAAAGACAAAATATATAAATAAGCAGTAAGTATATGAAATAAAAGGCGAAGTATAAAAAAAAACTTTAAACAATCGGTAAACGATGGTACTTGCTAACGTCACCGTGATGCATGAGAGCAATACTGCCAAAACGGGAATAAGTGCAGCATTATTCATGTTATAGAGTAATAACTGTCCTTTAATTTTACGGCTATAGCCTATTATTTTGTTGAAAATATGTTTAATATTTGCACACAGCAAAAAGCAAAAAATCTTTTGGATCCACCACGCATTGAAAAATTCACATTTTACAACATAAAATAGAAAATAACATTTACACAATATTATTTTACACTAGCTATGACTGCATCTTCTTACTCGTAGGTCACTGAAAAATGCAACGATACCATTTTTAAAAGTACATTTCCACACTTCACTTCTGGCCACGCCCATTTGGCCAATATATAACCGGGTGGACAACTTTATTTCGTCTTTTAAAATGTATGCAACAACGTCTATTTATTTATGTATTTGTGTAATCACTACACGTAGAGCAGATGCTTTGGGTCGGTGCACTAAAGCAATATAAATAAATTTTAAAAAAAATGAATTCGTATATCTTCTGTTTGAGTGAACCGATTACCATGAAATAAATGGACCAATTGTTTTTTAGTAAACACACAAACATATTAACACTTGAAAAATTATCTAATGTATTCTGTAACTTATTCACTTATCCTACTACCTTCCTATTTTTTCTCACCACCCCCACTATTCCACCCCCCACCTGTAATTATTTTTATTATATTATATTATATGCAATATACTAAAACAAATAATACATAAATAATAGAAAATTATAAATAAAATTCTTGTGTGTAAAGAGCGTTACGATATTTGAGTACAGCTAGGGCAACCTTTTTATCTATTTCAGGAGGTGAAATCAGATCTAAATTTAATTCCACAAGTCAGACTTGTTATTTTCCCGTTTGGTCGGAATTTAGTATCTCGGGTAACACTTGTGATGTTCATATTTATCACGAATTGGATTCCAAGAATCAGACTATGTCAAGAAAAAAATAATCGAAAAATAATTTAAGGTAAAATTATTGCCAATTAAATGAAACTACGTGATGTAGTATTATTTCTACTTTCTTTAAGTTCTTTACCACGACCTAGATTTCGTTGTATTACAACATCGTCAGGTGGGATATTATATGGATTCTTTGCTAATATCCCACCTGACGATTTTGTAATACAACGAAACCTAGGTCGTGGTAAGGAACTTAAAGAAAGTAGGAATAATACTACATCACATAGTTTCATTTAATTGTGAATAATGAATTTCTTCAAAATCAACGCCAAATATATTCAGTATTTGTAAAATTATTGAATAAAAAAAAAGATTTTAAGATTCAGTACGGAAATAGTTTTTTTACGAAGTAAATAAAATATTAGCAATCAATGTGTGTAGTTTTTCATCCACTTATTCCAAAATAATGTTCTGTATAACTGTATATTTTTGCTCAGTTTTAAGTAAAAACTTGAAAACCAAATAATGGAACAGACAGTACAAAAAATAGAAATGACTTTTCAATTATTTAAAAACTTTGAACTCCAAAATGTTCCATATTACTTTATAAACCTTACACGAAAATACACAAACGGTGGAAAATTCAGAAAATGCCCATTTAAAAATATCCTCATTTCTTAAAAGATAAATATATCTGCACTTATTTGTACTCTAAAACTTACATAATTCAGTCACAAAACGAGCGGCATCCCGCTTCCTCCCACGGGTCGCACTATCACATGCAGTCGGTGGAGTAGCTCGCAGAATCAGCCTGAAATGAAACAACATAATTTTGTGAAAACGTCTATGAAAAGATATTTAACGTTGAATATTTGCATCCATTCAACAGGCTCACATAAATTCACTATTTCATACCTATATTTAAACTTTAATGATGGAAATTAAGCTAACAATAAATTTAATAATCTACTTTATTTTAAAATCATTACAATTAAATAATTGACTTTCAACAAATCAAATGCCCGATTTTCTTTTAAATCAACCGTTTTTCTCAGAAACCTCTTGATATGGAAACATGAAATTTGGCGTAGAAGCAAAGGATTTTAACCCGCATGTATCGCAAATAGTTTAAATACGAAAAAATATATATCTAAATATCGGGGGCGGTGGGGGCGGATAAATGAAATTTTCAGTTTTCCTCCAGATTTCATTTACAGTGTAGGGCATCATTTCAAAAAGCTCTTAAAAATTTTCTTATAATTTTCATATCTTCAGAGATAGAAAACAACTTTGTTATTTACGAAACTACTGTACCTAAACTTATGAAAAAGAGGGTTTCCAGAAAACCGCACAAAGTTTCAGAAATACTGTAATGATGGTTCTAGAAGTTAAGTATTATATACACTCTTACAATTTTCATTTTACCAGGCTTTAGCGAATATCCAAGACAGGATAAAATGTTGTTCGGTCTAATATAAATTAAATAATTAAAACTGTATATCAAACCAAGTATCTGCTGAACATCTTTAATTTAGATTTAAAGCTAATAAAACCAGATTGGATTAATGATCACCTCCATAAAATCAATAGTTTCGAGTGGCTATTTTTCAAGCACTTGATTACTGATGAAATACAATCCCATCGAAAATGTTAGATACAATGAAAAAAGGAAAGATTAAGACGGCGATGTTCATGGAGTGCTTTGCTGGGACGGTAAAATCTATGACTGTGTTGGATTTTTATGATAGAATTTATTGAACGTAGTTATAACAAATTTGAAATTTTAACTTTTCCCATATTTGAATAGTGTTAGTGATGGACATTGAAGGATCCTAAAAATAGGTCATCACAAATATCTTATCATAATTAACGCTAGCTAGAAACGAGACCAAGTTTAAAAATGATACACCTCAATTTGGTCAAATCTAATCCAACATAGTCATCAGTTGAAACGTCCTGTAACTCTATTAGAGCTGAATTACAGGGATCTTTAAATGGTCACGAAGTTGCTGGGGCGGTAAAATCGATGACTGTGTTGGACTTTTATGATAGAATTTATTGAACGCAGGTATAACAAATTTGAAATTTTAACGTTTCCCATATTTCAATAGTGTTAGTGATGGACATTGAAGGATACTAAAAATAGGTCATCACGAATATCTTATCATAATTAACGCTAGCTAGAAACGAGGCCAAGTTTAAAAACGACACACCTCATTTGGTTAACCCTAATCCAACATACTTTGAACGCCCTGTAACTCTATTAGAGCTGAATTACAGGGATGTTTAAATGGTCACGAGGTATTCTGGAAAAGGATCAGTGTCCGGTGTTGCGGCATTTCAAACTATTTCACACCCTCATAGAATTATAATAGATGGTATACGATAACAGCATAAGATTTTCCTTTTTTGTGTACAGTCTTTAACTTAAACTTTGACTGCCTATTTTAAAAATGTTTAAGTCTTTAAGAAGTGAAATAAAGACATATAGTAAGTCCTACTGATTATGCCAAGCATTTTGGACTGCAATTTTAAAATTTCCCTTGTTGTCTCAAATTGTCCCTATTAAAATTGGCGTTTTTTCTTTTTAATAACTATTAATGTATCCTGTTACCTTTTCAGGGTTTTGTACCTTCAAAGAAAAAAACAGATTCCTTGTAACATCGCTCATGTATCTGTCTGTCCACACGTGATAACCACTTTTTTCAGAAATCAAAATTAGTCATATTAAGTAAAGCATTTTAGCCCGTACACATCTTTATAGTTTAAAATCTAAAAGATTTGTATGGAAATTTTACGGTGAGGCGTGGGTGAAAAAACTAATTAATCGATTTTCTTGTAAATTCCATTTAAAGTGTAGGATATCGTTTCAAAACACTACTAATAAGATCCTTAAAAAAATTTTCATAATTTTAATATCTTCAGAGACAGGACATAACATTCAACGAAACCCTAAATCCACGAACCAGGATCCACTTGACGCATTTTTTAAACCTAAAACAATTATCAAAGTTTTACCCAACATTTAAAAACCCAGCTCGAGCGAGTTTCAATATTTTTATTGATAATTATATATTTACATTTGCAATAGCCACACGAGGTTATATCTACTTCAAATACTTGAATTAAAAAGAACCGTGACAAAAAATACTATTATAAACTTTCGATTTATAAAGATTCCTAATTTATTACTGTGTATTTATCCTGAAATTCAACCAATCACTCAAAGTGATCCTCCCAATATCACAATTAAGGAGTATCAGTGCGAACCCCACTCCTCTCGCCTCCCTGCTGGGGACCCACTCACATTAGGGTCCCTGACGAGCTGTCAATAACGACGGAGCGGGCAGCGAACGCCATCTGTCACTTAGCGTCGTCGGATTGACGCTATTACACTCCGTGGATACGAATAATTGTATTCTTGTTTACCATTTGACAGTAAAATTTAATGTAAACTGTATAAAGTTATCTTTAGAAATGCTGATTTGCATATATATATATATATATATATATATATATATATATATATATATATATATATATATATATATATATATAAGAAGAAACTATTTTTAGAGGCCTGTCAGCGGCCTTTTCTTACCACATCCACATGCTATATGATAATTTCATGTTTTAAAAAAATTATCGTGTGTTTGATTTGATCACCTAAAATTTTAATATAAATATTTTTCGTATTTTTTATTGAGACATGTGAGGGTTAATATATTTTATTATTGTGCTAAATTTCACTAATTTTTCTACACTAAACCATTTCTGCGGAAAGGGCCATGACAGATGGACAAACGTACGAGGAATAAACTGATTTGTGTGCTATTTTTCTTTTCAAGATACAAAACCCTGAAATTTCCTTTTATTGTTATAAGTATATACACATTAATCATAATTTCCTCATGATTTCCGTAGTTGCAAAATTTCATTTATATAGCTCTAAAACAGTAGAAACTATGCAGCTGTGGCAGACAGAAGGAGCGACAGACATGACGAAATAATAAAGATTCTATTTTTGCCTTTTGGCTACCAAACACAATAATAGACAGATTTATAAATAACTGTTATCACGAGGGTGGAAAGATTTTTTTCGGTACGGATAAATATGACACAGAACCGTTCAATGTGACACAGAGCCATTCAACGTAACGCAAAACTGTTCAATGTGATGCAAAGCGGTTCACAGTAACGCAAAACCGTTAAATGCTATTCAAAACTCTTCAACGTGATGCAGAACCTTTAAATGGTTTCATCAAATTCAAAACTCTTCAATGTGATACAAAATCGTTCAATGTGACGTAGTGCCCTTGAATGTGACGCAAGACTGTTCAATGTGACAAATAATCATTCAATATGATTCAAAACTGCTCAATGTAATACAGAACCATTCAATATAACCCTGTTTCCTTTTTATTCCACTAACATAAAAAATGACGCGATATTATAAATGTATAGATAAAAAGACGCAACAAATAAATATTAACGCAATTGGTTTTGAAGTGTTTCTTCTGCATCCAATATATTTCATAAATTCTATATAAAACAATGTGACGCAAAACCATTCAATGTGATGAAAAAACTTTCAATGTGACAAGCACGTTTTTGTTTTCATCTCACTGCCATACATCTTGCGATGGTAAAACCGCGTAGATAAATAGGCGCCACAAATAAATATTATCGAAAATGCTTTTAAAATGCCACTTCTGCATTCAACGTTTTTTCATGAATTCTATCAAAAATATCGTGACGAATCCACATAAACCACCTGACCCGCGTAACCTCTTTATTACACGCTCGCACAATACGCCGTAAAATTTAATTGCCCGCATTAATAATGCGACTGCGTCGTAAAATATTAATTGAATATTTGACTGAGCCATAAAATAAAATTGTGAATATGACGCGACCATAAAGCCCAATCTCGCTGAGATTTATATAACAGTTTAATTGTCCAATATATCCTTTTAATATATTTGTACGTATTTATCATCGACGAAGGGGATGTTTGCTTGGGAGAGATGATTGTATCACTATAACGTGAGTCATTAAATAAAATTGTATACATTTAGTTCTAATAAATATTAAGTTGCATTATAGGTAGGGAAATATTGAGTTCATAAGCATAATGAATATAAGAATATTTTTAGTTTTTCTTATACGAGACCACTAGGTTTCAGTCCATGCCTGCGGTGAATATCGAAAAAATCCAACGAGAAACCGAATAAAAAAACCGGTCAAGTGCTTTTCGGAATACGCATTAATTAGGATTCCGTAATAATTTCACAAAATATCAAAGTGTTTATATTTCGAAAAATTCTTATGTCGTGTTTACTTGCCCATAAATATTTAAGTGTGGTAGCTGTCTGAGGTTCCTAGTAATCCGAGAGTTGAACCTAATATTGCGATTCGTCTTATGTATTTTCTTAAATTAAAAAATGCAAGTTATATTTTAGAAATTCGTTTTATATAATTTATTTTAAGTATATGTTTAGTCTGCCAGAAATGTATATTTACGTTATGTATAATGTAAATATACATAACGTAAATATACATGTATATATATGTATAATAACAATAATAGTTATTACTATTATTATTATATAAAACTACAAGTTTAATATATATTAATATTCTTCACGTTTCATATGTATTTATCAAGCTATTATTAGAAAATAATTCAAGAAATATATATTTATATCATTAACCAATTTCATTCATAAGTTAAGAAAAAAGGCATTCAAACGTCAACTATTTCATAACTATTATCGAGAAAAAATGCACGATTTAATTAAATATTTTATATATGGACTCAAACTAACTATATCTTAATAATGTCATCATTTGCAATCAATACGTTTAATAAATTTGAAAACTAAGTACAATCATCATTATTTCCTGAATTAAACGTGAATTACACCACCTTACTTTCAATGAATGGTTTTCAGGTATTCTTTTTTGAGTAAAGGCCTCTTCCATCGTCCTCCAACGGAGTCTATCGGTCGGTACTCTAATCCAGTCCAATCCATATATTTTTCATGTCTATTCTAAATTATTTCCACATATTTAATATTTTCATCTTTTTAATAGTCCCAAAAGTAAAGAAGTTGGATTAATTATAATAATTTCATTAAAAAATGCTCTTCAGTAACTATTTTCAATTTATTTTCAGATTTTCAAATAATAGGAGGCTCCTTCCTCTTGACAAACATTTTGAAGCTTTATATTTCGATAGGGTCGTATAAAAATTAAAATTGGAATCCAAACTTCATTTCAAAATATCTTTCAAACGATACCCCACAAAACGGAGTGGGCTAAAAAATTATTTTGATCCCCTATTCTTAGTAAGGGGAAATAATTAAAAACATAAAAAAAATTCAATAAGGGAAGATACCTTAAAAATATTAAAAAAACGTTTCATATATATTAACTGAGATCTTTATATAAAGCATAAACGTTCATAATTTTACGTACTTTAAAATTGTAGAAACTTCGAGACAGGCAATAAAATTATAAGAGTTCTGTCTTTTACTCCAGAACCCAAAAACATTCTAAATCGCGGATTGCAGGATCATTTATATCCAATATCAGGAATGTATTGGCAACACGAAATACTACATTGTACTCGACCGATCAATTATCCTGTCATTAATCTTCCCTCTGCAAATTGTAATAAATTAACATGATTAGTCAGTATTTTAGTAAGCAAACTTAAATGTAACTTCATCTCAACTCATCAGTTGCGTCTAACAACGAAACTGTGGAACGAAAAAGCTAGGGCAAGAGCTATATTTATATCTACAGTCTCTAATCCTAGACGGAGTAACATCAAAACATAAAATGGCTATCACGCTGGATTTAATGGTCGTTACAGGCACATAAATATTAATTTGATAACATCGATGCTTCATGATAGCTACGTATACATAGACTGAAACAAATTTAATAAACACGTATAGCCTAAAATATATTAACGGTTATCAAATTCTAATATCTTAAATGTAGATTTATCAAGAGCGTATTTTGTTTCATTTTAGGATGGACACTTATATTACGCCTTATCACTTTATTATAACTTATTAAACACGAAAACAACTTCCGGAAAAAAACTCGGCGCACGCAGTAGACGATTACAGAAAACACAATAATACATTAATAATTTAATTAAAGTTGAAAGAATATTTTTTACATATGTATAGACTAAAAATACCACACATAAAATTATCTATAACAGGCAAATATCACCATCATCAACCCACTCCCTTTCCCAAACCTCCTGGTTCTTCCCCCTTTCTGCTGATGAACAATCAATAAATAAGCCTGTCTTTCTAATCTAACTTGTACCGTTTAAACAGTGTCCCCCAACTTTCGTTATACTTTTTATCATTATATCGTCCCCCGTAAATTGTAGTCCCATAATATAATTTTTCTGGAAATGTGAGCTTACTAACAAGAATTTTCGAATGAGGATATGAAGTATCAAAGATTAGCGCAAAAAAACGAGTTTTCCGCTTTATATATTAGTATATAGAAATGTATATTATGTAAATAAATTTTCCACATCCGATGATTATAAACATATGGTGCATTTTACAATATTTTCAAATGAACTGAAATGTTATATGACGTGACTTATTTTATTAACTTTCTGCTCGTGACATAGAATGAGAATATGGCTAACTCTAAGCATAGTGATGAAATAATAAAAATCTGGAAGAATAAGACTTGATACAAGAGTTGTAAGATTTAAGACCAATAATTTACAAAGATCTCAATTAAATTGAACTTACATAACTTAAATTCACATTAATGTAATTTTATATCATCTTTAACAGCCATGCATTGTAACTGACTCACAGAAAAAGATTGAAAGTTTCTCGATGAATTTAACTTCGTCAAACATACTATCCAATCTACGTTTACTCTGCAACTTTCGAAAATATTCCTCCAAATTTTGCAAAATTAACATTATAAATTTTGAGAAACAAGAATGAAAAGAATAAAAATAAAAAAAAAAAAGATTCTCCATTTTATTTACTTTTCAATATGATTTACCCTGTTTCCTCTCAAAAAATGGAAATTAATTTCTCATCTAAAAACAAAACAACAACAAACTCATCATTAAATAATAACGTTATCCTTAGTCCATAAATACAAATTATGCTTTTCCTTAATAAGCGAAATATTTTAAGTTATTAAACAGAAAACTTCGTTAACCCAAACTTAGTCGTAAAGCATCCATTATAAAAGATGATATTAGAAGCGAAATTTTGGAAAGTTCGCAAATAGCAAGCTTTCCTTCTAATTCGGCTTTCATTAAAATTTCATACGTATTAAAACTTTCAGACTACAACGTGATAACTCCTGTATTTTTGAAATTTTAACGTCTTTCCGTCAAATTATTAGATTCTAAGTCATTAGTAGTCCTAAGTCATTAACCTTATCAAGTTCATCACTGGAAAGAATCGGTTAAGAAAAGACTTGAACAGTTTAACTTGCATAAACTCCTCAAATTCCCTTTCTGAGTTGAGTCTAAATTAATAATTGAGCTTTGCCGACTTCAAAAAGGCTAAGACGATATTAATCAGTGAGAGGCGTAATAGGTGGTAAATATAATGGTGAGATTATTTTAAATTCGCAAAACATCTTTAATACTTATTTTTTTTGTAACGCCATCACAAAAAAAACATAAGATTGTTTACGATATGTAAACCAATCATAAACACTCGCTAAGCTCCAGTAGTTAGATACGAATATCTAACTGCCAACAACAATTTGAATCTGTGAAAAGTTTGAAAAATTCATTAATTTCTAAAACAATAAACTTCGTTAAAAATATTCAAAAATTTAAATTTCAAGATTATCTAAAATATACCATCAACGATGTCCTCGATTCATGAACTTAACTTTAATAAAAACTTGCTAAATAAGTGTTCAAAGTTTTGATTAACAATTAGTGCCTACAGCAGTTGTCATGTCGAAATCTGAGTGTCTAATCAGGCACGTGTCTCCCATTTTCTGAAAGTTTAAACCCGAGAGCTTCATCAATTAGTATTTTCTTTGAAATGTACCTTATAATATTTACTAGCCTAGATAATATTACGTAAAGTATAAGTTTACAACTTCATAACACAATCGTTTAAAAACTAATTAATCAATTGAAATGTAACTGTTATTAAGTGATTTCGTAGAAATCCCTATCTACCAGAAATAAAACGATTTTCCACAATTAATTTTTTCCAAAGTTACAATTGCTTTTCACATATCGAGTTTTTACACATAAGTAAGAAATTCGCGAGTGTGATGTAGGTTATGATATTTGTATGATAGCATACATGTCGTATTTTCCTCTATATAGGACGTTATATAACAAGTACGCGGGGACAACGAGCGTGCGGAGCCTGTCTACTGCACCAACTCATTAAGTCTATTATTAATAGTTCGTCTGCTCGCGCTAAACTCGGCGAAGCTTCAGACTTTGTATCAGGGAGCGCTCAAACAGAGTAAGTGGTTTATAAATAAACTTCGTTAGCTGATTACTGATTTAAGACATTAAGGATGACTGTTGCCTGCAAGGATAGACAAGAAAGGCCAGAGAATAATTTAAATTTCACTTTAGCTCGTCCTCCGAAGATATCCATTGCAAGAAAATAACGGAAGGTTTAACGCAAGACTACACCAATTAGCGCTATACCGAACGAGCTGCCACTAAATTGCAAGATAGATGGCGCTAGATGGTACAGAAAATTAATTTGTTATGTGTCTACTTAAATATATTTCAAACATTTATTTAAATAATACAGGAGTACACAATAATAATATGAGTAGAACTGATTGTACAGGAAATTCAAAATCAAAATTCTTATTAGTAAAACCACCCCTTCGAGCACTTTACTACATCGTTGTCTATCTAATTTGTTACTGTCTTGTCAATAGCTAGCGATGGATTGCACTCGAGATCGATGGAAAGCCACAGGTTCCTACGTTATACATCGCTGTTTATCGCGATTTGTTACTGTCTTGTCAACACCTAGGCATGCATTGTGATATACATCGCCGTCTATCGCGATTTGTTACTGTCTTGTCAACACCTAGGCATGCATTGTGATATACATCGCTGTCTACCGCGATTTGTTACTGTCTTGTCAACACCTAGGCATTCATTGTACTAAGCATCGATGGGAAGCCACAGATTCTTGCCATGTATATATCTGTCTAGCGCAACTTGTTACTGTCTTGTTAACGGCTATGCATTGGGTTAAACCTCTATAGAAATCCACAGGGTCTTACAATATATAGTACATCGCCCTATATCGCAATCTGTTACTGTCTTGTCAACAGCTAGAAATGCATTACGCTAGATATCGATGGAAAGCCACAACTTCTTCCGATGTACGTCGCTGTCTATGGCAATATGTTACTGTATATCCTATTGCATCCATCCTATGCCCATTAATTATATGCTAAGCGAATATTTCCATACAATTTCAAAACCTAGCCTTGTCTATCCTAGCCAGTGGATTTTCACTTTAATAGATAATAGAATTAGTTATTTCTAACATCGCCTTTACTGACACAAGAATCCTAAAAATCAGGTAAATTCTATCCAGTAGCAGTATACCAATAAAATGTAGGTATATAGCGTTTCTGTACAAAAAATTTAAAAAATATATCAATTAAAGAATATAAAATGAAAAATTATATTATAGTTAAAGTTGTCCAATACTACTTCCTTGTAAACTTCAAAAATTTTAAAATATATTTAATTTTGGGCCTGATTTTTTTCATTAAATTTAAAAAATTACACCATCCAATAAAACATTTTGTCTGAAAAAACATTTACGAAGGAAAAACAACAAAAATACGTTTACGATTGAATGATAAAATGAATTATTGAATCACTGATTTAATGATCACGTTTAGTGACTTAAAAACCTATACATTTAAAAACAAAATATAATTTTCTATATAAAGAAAAATTACCGATCATCAATTTTATGTAAAAGAAAACGCATCAAATTGATTTTTCATCAAAAATCCTCACTTTTTATTTCTATTTCCACCAATTTCGGAATAGGGTCAGTTGTTTAAAACCATCCAAATATCATCTTTTATCGAGTATCGTCAATCACAAACATTTCTACTTAGATTTTTCCACAAAACATCCATCGAGTTAAGATAGTTTGTAATAAACCTTTAGTATATTTCTCCTCAAGTGTCCTCTGCGTTGTTTAAGTCCACAATTTAGGATGATTAACCTAAAGTGATGATTAAAAACAAAATCGACAAATATCAATTTAAAACTTCAGATTTTGAAAACTTGTTTTAAAAATTGTTTTTAAGAAAAACAACAATAAAAATTGTTGCATATATATATATATATATATATATATATATATATATATATATATATATATATATAAATACAAAATTTCATTCATTGTTTTTGATATCACGTAAAGTTTATATTTAAACCATCATATGATCGCACAAATCTACATCTCAACAAAACGTCCTAATTCTAAAAAATAACAAATCCATTTGTTTATTGGTAATACAAGATAAATTCAGAAGTTAGATAAATCTAAATTTGCACCAATCTCTGTTCGCAGTGCTGTTGTTTCATTAGCAACAACTGTTAAGGACCCTTATTCGCTTATCGACGAAAATTCATCTCGTCGTGTCCAACTTAATCAAGTCGATCATAAAACTTTTAGCACTCAACGTTCGCTCCGGTCCTTACAAAAATTTGTTTACCTCTTGACACATGAACGTTGACATCGAATACTTTTGCACTTAGATACAGCAAAGTTTTCCATCTAGATATTTATGTCCGTATATTTATCCCGAAACGAAGAAAATATATTAAAAATATTAGAACTAGGTGGCAGCATTTATATGAGCTAAGCTTTAGGAAAATGTTACTTCACTTTGAATAATAACAAATATTTTATGATCCGTTGATAAAAATGTGTTGCATACGTCATCGAATATAAATCCTGTTATCTAAGGTCATATCTTACCAACATTGAACATATTTTAATATCAGTATAAAAATAATCACATAGATATTGATTAAAATAAATATACGTAAACTATAAATTTCTTAGCCAACTTTGCTTACGCAGTCATGATTTACGCATATATCGCAATATATCATGATCGCTAGAATAGCGAGGTTATTTTTTAAACGTAATTTTAAGATAATTTAATTGTCGCCTGGACTGTAATCATTTCGTTAATTAATAATATATCTAAACTAACTTTTTAGTACTCCTTTCTCAGACTGTAAAGTATATGAGACCATAGCTGTACACAGCTCTACCAAATAAATAACAAAAATACGAAGAAAATTGTTCTGAAAACTATACGATAAATACTCTAGATGACTAAAAGACTCCGATGGACCCGTCGGATCGACGTGCTATCATACTCTCGCAAACCAGTACATATAAACTTACAACAAAACCATCTAAACGACAAGCATTCATGAATTCACAGAACGTGCAGGCGCGGCGCTCGGCGATGTCCACTTGATACGGCAATAGGTGACGAAAAGTGCGACCGCCGTCGACACGGGTAAATTTATAAAAACGCGCGGCCCTAATGTACAGATCACAAACATACGTTTTATTGTTTTATGTCTCCCTCTGACTATTCCCGTCTCTTTTCAACTATGCTTATTTAAACCCACTTTTGTCAATAAAAGCGATCCCAATTTATTACCCTTATATAATCCATCCAATTCATTACCATTGTACTCTATTTTCCAGCTTATTCAGTGCCCCGTTATTTTTTTTTCCAAATGTTTAAAGTAGACTTTTTGTCTCCGAAATTGTATTATATGTTGTAAATCTGTTTATTCTCTTTTCCTGTATAATTTAAGAAATATTGGTTAGTCATATTTGTTTCCTCAACCAACTGTTTAAAAAATATCTGTGAGTAGAATACGACCACATTTTGTATTTTTTTAAGTCGGAAGATAACAAGACAGAAGATCGTTTACTAGAGCGATCTCAAAAACGCCAACATTTAAGAGCAGCAATTTTTCCTGAACATTATATACATAAGGATTGTACGTAAAATAGTTTACAAGTAATGAACAATATATGCAAAATATTTTATTTATGTCTGAAAAATATATAACCATCGTTAACCAGAAGATGTCTAGTTCTGAAGGCAGCATCTTAGCATTGCCCCTCCATAGCAAGCATAGGTATTCTCAGATTTTATTTCTGCCTAGCCTCCATCATATGATACACCGAACTAAATGAGTGAAGGATTAAAGCGGTTATATACGACGATCACTTTAGTACATTATAAAAATGAGACAATGAAAATGAGACCTTTGAAATAATGAGACAATAAGGTAAGAAATATAAATAGAGAGCTTATACATACTTGCCTATAATTTTGAATATATTTGGCGTTAATTTTGTAGAAATTTATTATTCACAATTAAATGAAACTACGTGATGTAGTATTATTTTTACTTTCCTTAATTTCTTTACCACAACCTAGGTTTCGTTCTATTACAACATCTTTAGGTGGGATATTAGCAAGAATCTTTGCTGAAGATGTTGTAATACAACGAAACCTAGGTCGTGGTAAAGAAATTAAAGAAAGTAGAAGTAATACTACATCACGAAGTTTCATTTAAGGTTGCCTATAATTGTCAGTTATTGGTTTGAACTCGTGCTAGTGAATATTTATCAGAAGAAGAAGTCTCCAAACTATTATATTTATCAGACTCTATTTAAGTTTGAGATATACATTAAAAGGTTAAAATGTAAATGAAATATATGTGACAATATAAATTGTAATGAAAAATATGGTAACAGTTTTATTTTAAACCTTCCCCAATGTCCATCCCGCACCGCTTGCATCCAACAACGGCTTGTTGCGACCTTCATAGGTTTATCATGATAGTAAACAACTGTTAAATAGTTTTATGCGCCAATACGTTTCATTTTTTTTATACTAAATATTTTTCTAGGAAATATAGATCAGTAAATATAAAATGGCGGCGGCGGACTTGAAGTAATTCGGTACTTTCTGTTGGTATTTTCACATTCTCAGAGTTCTTTCAATAATTTCTTCTACTATTTTGTGAAAAATATTATCGTGAGCTATATTTCACTGGCTATCTTTATTGAACTGGACTGTTTAACTACTGAATCGAAGGGACTGTACTAGAACTAGTGCTGCTACCCGAAACTTTGCTCAAACACACATTGGTGTGAATTCGCAACTCTTTAATACCCGATTCGATCCCTTTGCGCGGCCGCCAGCTCCCACGACAGGGGTCGTGAACCCGCGACCGTCCGATTATGACGTTAATTACAGCATTCTTCGGCGTAGGGGATGCAGTCATTCTCAATTCTCAGCCTTAAATATCGGGGGCGCAATAATCCCTATCCGGTATACTTAGGCATAAAATAGCATTAATTTTAAAATAATATAGTGCAATAAAAATATTATTTAGCCTTAAATATTTTAAATTTTATATTTGTGTTAATGTGTAGGAAATCTTTGTAGTACGAGTTCTACAAGTACTTAGTACAGGATTATTTATATTATGTTCGCTATTACATGTGAACTTTGCTCTCCTAGTTATTCTTACTATACATTTGAATAACATTAAGTAACTAATCCTGATATTTTAAATGATGGTTGTGAATTGCTATGGAATTAACTGTTATTTTGTTTATACTAATACGTCAAATAGCAGTGAATAAAACATCCCGTGATCCATATTATTTAATGATCATAATTTACATTTCCTTCTTCCTCACAAGAAGTATTTTATCTAATGTGTTGGTACATTAATCTTGTGATGAAATTTTTAGATAAATTTATTAAAATAATATGAAAATATATTGTATTTTGATTCAAAACATAATTTCACATGGATTTAAGAAGTATTTCGTTATTTTCTTCCTTATACCTGTATACAAGACAGTCGTGTTAAAGTTTCAAAAACTCGTTACAAAGAATAATATTTTTAGTCAGCATACAATTGGAGACAGATTTGAGGGAAAATTTATTATTTTTTCTTTGCACTTGTATACAACTGTTGTCATCTTATAAACATGTCACACAGAGTATTTTCCTGACTCTAAATATAAACGCATACGGATTTAAGGAAAAACTCATTATTTTTCCTTGTACTGGTAAATTATGTTCACTATCTTCATCGCTCATATCCTGCTCGCTTTCGGTTATATTGATTATCATATTGTTACAATAATAATTTGACAGTATTTTAAAAAAAATACCCATTTCTTGTCTATTAACAATATCCTTAGTACTGTTGATCTCAACACGTTTCGGTACATCTTAACATATATTTCTTGCTTAGGAAGCAAGTAATGCTGCTAAGTTTACTTTAAACCATTAAAATTAAGTATTAATGCAAATCAATGTAGAATAAGGGTATAGAATGGTGGAAACTCTCAGAAAAAATAAAGTTTACGTTACGTTTTTAAAGTCACGAAAATGGTGGCAAACTGGGGAAAAAGGTGTGGGAGTTCTAATGATTCAACTCTTTAAATAACTCCTAACAATCGAACTTCTAAATTTCTTCTTCTTTATAGGTAGTATAAGAACTTGAAGCTATTATTCGATATCGCATTCAAAATTTTGACACTTTTTCAAACATTTGACTCGACCTGAAGTTACAAAAATAATATGAAATTTATCATACTTCGGTAGAAAGACTTTTGTTCTTGTAAGAATGATTCACACTAAATTTCAGCACAAATATTCCAACTATAAGATTTATAGCATTAATGAACATTACGCATGACCAAAATAGAAAGGCTAAAATAAGCAAGTAAATTATAAACACTTCGTTAATAAATTTTATTTCATTTGTTAAATACAACCATGCAAAGTCAGTTATTTTAAAAGTAATTTGGCTATCTAAACAGCACACTGGATTAATCCCATCAAACTTCTTCCATCGAGCTCCGTATCAAGTATAAACTGTATCGATTCACCCTCCATTAGCTCTCGGCGTCGAAAGGGTCCGGCTTTATTAGGGTCCCAATAGTTGGGGTCGGACCTTGGGTTAACTGAAGCTTCGGAGCCGGGTTGAGGTAACTAAGTAAATTAACTACTTCTAGGTCCGGTTTCAACAATCGTTTATTTGATACACAAGCCATCGTTTAGGAGTTTTATGGAGAGCAGCCATTAAAACTCCAGTAAGCTCTGGCGATAAGTGTAAAGTTGCTACATCTTCCTACTTTTCGCCTAACGTTTCTAATGTTTGAGAAGCTGGGTATTAAATCTTATTACTTTTCTAATTCCGCATAATGGAGCCATTTTCTTTGTCGAATCTTTCACTGTCTCCGTGGAAAGATTGGGAATCAATTCGATTTAAATACAATTATAAGTCATCGATCTCCGCGGCAAGATGAATTACTTTCACCATTACTGCTCCATCGGGATTATCTTCATCTCTTTTTATCATCCTTTTTAGAAACACATATCTACTTTGTTTGTAGTAAATATGCGCAGTAATGTGTAAGTGTTACCAATCATAACATTATTTTGTAGAACGTTATATCCCATTTTTGTTCGTAATTTCATTGTTATTGTGCAGAAAGTGTGTGCTATGAGTTTGATCGAGTAAACTACTATTTCATACATAGAAATGCAATCACTTAGATTACTGGAATGGCGTTTATTGGGAAATGTGGGTGTATTCATCCTAAAAATATGCTTATTTAAAAATAGATGCGGATATCCCAGATACAGAGAGAAGCAATTGTAACTGCAAATCTATAAATGTACCCACATAGAATACTCCTTCCACTTATTCAATGTTTCCTTCGTATATCGTCGTGCTAAGTGGACGTCCCCGACTTCGTAATGGTGCACCGTATTGAACGCATCGTTTCTATGAATTGGTTATGGCGGCCGCTCGGAAAAAGACGATGCAAAGCGCGTATCAGCATGTGACAGGTTGCTTAGTTGCATGACTCGCTCGGAGTATGGTCTTTTCAGAACAACTTTTTGTCATTTGATTCATACATACAAACCAGCACCAACGTGCTGGTTGGTATATATAGTCAGGTAGATATGACTCTTTATAGTAACTATAAATCTATCCAAAAGCTAAATATTCCATTAATTTACTGATATTGAACACTTAATATAAAGTAATATAAGTTTTGTATACATAAATAAATGTCTGACACAAACATTTTCACGAAAATCTTATTTAATATTACTGTTTTGCCTTCTTTTCTTCCAGTGGCGGCAATTTGTATCAGGATGGCCTCATTATATAACATGAATATTGGTATGTACACATTCATTTTCTTTATTTTCACTTTTTTCTTCATAAAATTCTTGCTCATCATCACAATTTAGTACAAATACGTGGTTCAAGTTACTGATAAACAAAAATAAATTACAATAAGACACAGAATGGTTAAAATATAATAGATAAAACGATAATTAAATCTTGGAAAAATAATGAATCTATCGTAAACTTCATCCCTATAACTATAAACTCACGAATTGAACAGAAGAACATGTCGAAATGGGACAATGCCAGTGTAATTAAACAAATTAAGGACTCGGACAGTTCAGAACTGAAAGAGGATATTGGCACACGCATATTGTTAATAACATAGTGGGTGTTTTCATCATAATTAACTCGTTGCTAATGTTCAATTTGCCAACGTTACATTTTAATATTTTGGATAAATGTAGGGCAAATACTCATATGCATCTGTCTTTTCGCTTGCAGAAGGTTATATCGAATCAAGGCTTTCTATCTTCCTTTGGCTCTCTATTTCTTTCTATGTAATACCCGAATGGTGTATTATTTAGAAAAAAAATTAACCGTGTGGTGTCATTTTCAGGATACCCTATCTCAAAAGAAAAAAAAATAGAACCATTATAAGATCAGTAACGTGTCTTCCTATCAATCTGTCACATTCGACTTGCTCAGAAACCTCTTGATATAGAAACATTAAATTTTGCATAGCAATAAAATATTTTAACGCAAACGTATCTCAGTAATATTAAAAAATATTCATATGGAGTTTTGGGGAGACCAAATTAGAAAAGAAAAAGAATATCATGGCTGAAAAAGAATATCATCACAAATTGAGAGAATGGTATGGATGTACACCAAATGAATTTTTAGAACAATTTGCATCCAAGATTAAAGTGGCCATAATGATAACCAACCTCCGACGAAGAGGAGACACTTAATGAAGAAGAATATACATGATTAAAAATTATAAAGGGTAAATATAGATTGTAAAGGTTACTATACAGGCAAGTGATTCTGCTCATCAAACCGAATATGCAATTTTAAGGAACTTTACGACTTTACTTTTGAAGTTTTTAAAATTTGTAATATCCAGATAAAAAGTATCCTATATATTGCTTGAAGGTATAAACTATTACCATACCAAATTTCATCAAAATGCGCCTATTAGATTTTGTGTGATTGAAAAAACAACATAAAGACAGACAGATAAAAACTCTAAAAATAGATTTGCTGGTTTCTACTATCGTTCTATACGCTAAATCAATCATTCTTTTTAAAATATTTTTTACGTACAGCATTCACTCTGTTATGATTTTATTATATTTGAAGATTATTTTAATATTTTGCTGCACAATAATTGGTAACTCCATATGAAACGTCTACGTGCAAACTTGTTTGCATGTATATCTAAACCTGTATAAACTGTGAAGCTGTGATAAACACAATTCGGTTTACCCAACTTTAAAATGAAAATATCACGTTCGGTAAACGAGCTAGGTTGTTAATTAGCCATAGAAACACATGCTTTTAAATGTGCACGTATACCAGCAGGTTCAGATTGGCAGAAACAAATTAAATAACGAATAGTAAACACACAGAGTGTATTAAAAATTATCACACTTTTGTTTAATTGTTCAATACATAGCTATATTCTTTATACTGTGGCACGATTTCAATATAATCACGTCTAGTATACAATATCTATATAATGAAACATATAAATAGCATAATTACAGACAGCTAGTCAAGTGTCGAAGCCGATCGATCGGTTACGGCGCACGTCGATGAAATATTCACAACTTATGACACTTGACAACCCAAATGACGTCATTCAATTTAATTTTTATAGCTACATTTATGCAATTACGTTATGCATTAAGCCCTAAAGTAATATTTACATAATATCACAATATTTCAATAAATTTTCTCCTCTCAATTCATAATACTTTTCAGTCATGTAGATATTACAATTTTCAGGTTGTAATATTCAATATCATATTTCCTAACAAGAGAGAAATTCAAAACAAACCTAAAGTGTATTTCAAATATTGGAAAATATTTCTACGAGTGTCGATTATAATGATAGTGTATAAAAATGAAAATAAAAATGAATATAATAACAATACGCAACGCATGCTAACAAGTAGAAACTATTTTTAAGGTACAAATTGGGAATGGCTAAAGAATATTAAAAAAAAACAATTCGAATGAGTCAAAGAGCACTAAAAAGTAAAACTAAATCTATGAGATCATAAATGACTGTCAAAAAACAAAAGAAATGAATGACTAAAGAATTATCTAGATTCATTCTCCTTGCTTATTTAATGGAAAGATCAGTACCTAAATATAATTAGATCAAACGAAGGCTGCAAAAGTTCTTATGGCACGTGTTAAAAAATAAAAATGATATTGTTGTACAAGTGTTTATTAAAATGTTATTAAAATCCCAAAAAAAAATAAAAACTTTTATCTAAATAGCCATTCAATTAAATGAAAAATATTGTTTGATTGATTATTTAAATACAACTTTTTATTTTACAAGTTTCGTAAAATTTAAATAAAATATTAATAAACGGACGTATTTTTAGGAAAAGTGAGATAGTGAGGCTATTTCTACGGAATTCTTTAAATCATCAATATAAAACAAAACACTGATTACAGCTCTTGATAAAACGTGACATTGTATTACCTATAATACACAAATGTAATATAGTAATCCACAAAACTCACAGACCTGTCAGGGTCATCGAAAATGAATGTGAGTTGTTTATTTTTAATTATAATTAGGCAGTAACTACAAATAATATATAATAATAATAAACTACAAATAATTTAGGCACTAACAACATGCTAGGTAACAAAAGTAAATTATATTGATTAGTTTCATAATAGTTATTGTGTGTTTCCTTGCGTTTTATTGTTATTTCTACTTCTTCTAACAATTATTTAAAATTATACTGTTGACTCATATAATAACAGTTTATTTTTTATTCATTTAGGCAGTAACTACAAAGGTAATTAAACCACTCCTAGGCAACAAAAGCAATTGAAATTGATTAGTTTTCATAATAGTTATTAAATATTTCGATAGATTTTTATTGTTGTTTTTCTATTTCTTATTAATTATCTTTAATATATTAAAATATAATATTTGCGCCTTTACAAAACAGATTTTTTTTATATTATCTGTCTTTCTTGATTGTGAATAGCTGAATTCTGCGGAGTTTGATTCTAAAAAGTACCCGCTGTTTTAAAAAACATATTTTAATTCTGTAACATCAAACCCAATTTTACAATCCTTTTAGTTATTAACATAAATCATCCACCTTTGATATAATATTTTGTAAAAAATAACTTAAAGTCTGGAAAAAACAGTAGTCAGTTTGGACAAGTTCAATAAAATACAGTAGGTGACAAAGAGTTTCAAAGTTACCAAAACCTGTTGTTTGAGAAACGTTATTTGTGCATTATAAAGTCGAGCATTGTTCTGCAATTATCTTGGCTCTATCCACCAACATTGGCAGCTTAATCGAAAGTCCTTCGTCATTTCATCTAATTTGTTACAAGAGATACTCTATTTTGTGAAACTGTCATGGATAACACCAATGTTGGGCCACCAAACACACACCATTTGCTTTGGTGAATATTAATTTTTATTAAAATTACACATTTTTTCCATGTATTTGTTTCCTTTTTTGGAAGTTTCTCACCAAAACTAATAAAACAAGACGACAAAATTATTATATATTTAGTAGCTATGATTATAATGTGACGCTTTATAATCGCTACTTCGTATTTATATTAAAATCTAGTTGGTCTTTAATATAATTTAATATCCAGAATATGCACAAATACCAATTTTTACATTTCTGAACGTAATGGATTTATTACATAAAAGTACAATTTATTCAAATAATTAAAAGTCCTAAAGCTTCCTTTACATATATTTTCTCGTAAATACCTAACGCAATCCAATACTGCTGAACCTTACACGCGCAATTTAACAAAAGCACCTCGGCGACGGTTCCATAAAATCAACATCGAAATAAGTGAAAAAAGGTTGAAGGAAAGTTCTCAGAGAAGCTCGGAGCCCACCCGCCTTCAATTGCACTCCGCCCACGGCCGAAGTTAACTAATTACGTAAAGGTAAAGAAATTGTAGCACTTCTTAGATTTTTCATCAATAATGATGTGAAATTGCCTGGTACACTTTCTGTAGTTAAGGCTTCTGGGGAGATGTTTACTGGTATGTAATTTTAAAATTCAATTAACTATTTTTAACCATCGTTACTGTAACGTGTTCTATATACATAATCCTATATACGTTTTAACAATAATTCATTGAATGAAAACTCTTTGGGTTAGAAAAATATTTTCTGTAATGTAACAAATGAATCAGAATAACTTTTCTGTTGAATACTAGTCTTCTACTTCTACTACTATCAAATGAGAATATTAAGTTTTATTATTACTATTCTAGTTCATAATAACGATTGTACGTGGTAGATCTAGATATTCATGTGTTTCAACCGGTAAAAATATTGTTAATTTCTTAGATAATTGGAGATTCAGGACCAATCACCAAGATCGGCCTAAAATACATATATAATATAAAGAAGAAAATATTCATTAGAAATATTTTCTTCTTTATATTATATATGTATTTTAGAAATGTTTCATTGTATTTTCATCAATATGATAAAAGGATTATTTTAGCATCTAGGAGAAAATTAATGAAAGTGGGAAAATCATGAATCGTATGAATGAATAATCATGAATCATTCTTTTGTATGAATGTATGTACGCACGTACTACATACGTAAGTATGTGCGCTTTCTGAGACTTATAAAATCTGAAGCGAACATCCGTCCAACTACGGACTTTTTAGTTCCATATCTGAAAAGAAAAACCTCATAGGGCACTCACGTTTCTACCTGTCTCTCTGTCACAGCCATTTCTCTAAAACTACTTAACATAGAAACTTTAAATTTATGTGGTAATAATACATACTGTCTCAATAAATAATACTCAAAAATATTCGAATTTGTTTTCTGACGTAAATGTACATTTTGGGACTTGTCTTATGTGTCTGAAAAATATGCACCATGATTTTATGCCTTTGAAAGATATTGTAGGCAATAAGTGAAAATTTTATGTTTGTAAATAATTTACTAAAAATACTTTAATGTTTATAAGTGCAAAAATTTACAAGAAACCCTCGTATTGCGAATTGTGCTGGTAGATGAAAGCTTTTTTTATTTGGTAGTGCTCAACAAAACGAAAATCAGCAATAGAAAGATTTAAACCTTTATCTTACAAAAACAAAAGAAAAACTAATTGGATTGGGACCAGGAAAATTTTAAGCGATCTTGGCTGTCCATACATGGTACCTATTATTTTTAGTTATAATCGAAAAGGTGTATCAGGAGGTAAATGCAAAAACTGAACTTCTTGCTTTCCATTTATTGCTGAATTACTATTAATTCATAATAGTCTTAAGAAGGTAAAATCAGTTGTTGTCCAAAAATGTACTTAAAAAAATTTGCCTCTGTTAAAAAAAAAGTTATGCATATCATAATATTTCAATTTTTTTCAGATAATACGAAGGCTTAAACGAGGCATCGTAGTTAAATACTATGAAAAATATATATTTGATGAATTAAAACCTATATTGCAAGTAAAAGTTTATTATCTTCCTTTTTCAACTCAGTACTATTACAATAATATGTCATGAATATAATAAAATTGTAACTGAGCAAATCCTGTATATAGAAAATATTTTGAAAAGTGATTAATTTTGCGAATAAAATGATAATAAAAGCCAAAACAGGTTTTGTCAGAATATCTGTATGTTATTTTGTGCTATACTTGCATGCTATACTTAAATATCCTTTGATTTTATAGGGAAAGCACTGAAGGTGTGCCATTTATTTTTATTTTTACTTGCATTAATCAAAATTAAGCAAGAAATGTTATCTCGGTAAAATCTGATTATATTCTTAATACCTTGAACTTCAAACAACCACCAAATACCAGATATGGAGAAAACGACAAAAAAAGAAAAAAATCAGACTTTATTAATGTTCTCTTCTCATGGTGGAAAGTAGTTTTTCCTATTTCCCTGTTCCTGGACGGAAATTAAAATAGAAAATACTTTCCCCCGACGGAGACATTTCACCCACTTCTTAGGTCCTGTCCATCACATTATTTACATTTTACGAACACACACATTTTGATATAAAATCTTTCTTTCATAAATTCTACGATATTATCATAATTTAAACATAAATTACATGAAGCATAATAACTGTAAACAGTCCTACCTAAAGAGTAAGTGTAAAAAAGAGGAGCTCCTAAAAAGTTGAAGCGCTCCTTTAGTACATAAATGAAAATGACTCAATTATTTTCAACAAGCTCGCCTAGATGAATTATGGCATAAAGATCTAAACAGGTAGAGCTTTTCGCGTTTCGAATAGTTATACAAGATACATAGTTATATAAGATCTAAACAGTTAGAGCTTTTCGCGTTTCGAATAGTATACAACAACATGTAATATCCCAAATGTTAAACTATACCATTATTTAATTATATTTATCCTAATTTGCTACTAATTCTAGATTGGTTAAAACCGCTACAGAAGTATAAACATAAAACACATAATATAAGCCTACACAAAGCCAACTACATTAGAGTTATGAGACTTTTTACAAAGTTTTTAAAAACAATAATAGAATTTATAGTTCTATACAATTTTCTTAAAAATAATATTCGATTAATGTCCTACAAAGAATACAATGCTTCATTGGAGAATACTGAGAAAACTTTAGCATTCGCATGAATAAAAATATGAAAATAATCGTAGCTTAAAAAAATTTGCAAAAAATTGTAAGAAAATTTAATTTAATATTATAGAGATTCAAAATTTATAGTTATATTTTAAAATACAATAACTAGTCATCGTTTACATTTACACCTATCAAGTTAACTCTATAAGTAGTTATTCTACATTTATTACACAAGCTTGTTTTCGTTTCTAACTATCTGCGACAATTGTTTTTTTTAAGTTAAAACTTCTTTAGATGCGTTGAGCGATTTTGGTAGAGGAAAAGCTTATGGGTTCGCGTCACCAACATGCTAATGTTAACAGTATATCTGTAGCCATGAGTATGAAGTGTTCCGCTTGGCCAATGGTCAAAGCATATATATATATATATATATATATATATATATATATATATATATATATATATATATATATATATATATACATATATATATATATATATATATATATATATATATATATATATATATATATATTTATACATATATATATATATATATATATATATTTTATTTACCTGACTGTATGATGTGTGCGTTGGACGCTTTTTGGATGCGTAAAATCTTGTGAGTCGAGACATCGATATTCTGTAATAGCGGTATATCTGTAGCTATAATGGTGACGTGTTGTGCAACATTAGTGCTGTGTATATCTGTACAAGTAAAGTTAAATTGACTACGTGGACGTTCAAGGTGCGAATACTGTGCAATGTTTAAATTGTGTTTTACTTTGATTATTTTTTTAATATCTTAATTGTAGGATCACTGTGCAGTACAAGAGTGAGTATCAAACATAATATTTTACCTAGAATTATATAATATTAATATTTTTACCTAGAAAAATGAATAACAAGACCAAAGCATTTATTTTCAAAAATATTATCATGAATATTTGCGGTTATAAATTTGGTATTATTTATTTCTTATTTTTTAATATTTAACCTCTGCAATACATCATGTAATGCATATTTCACAGTGGCTTAGGATACGATAATATTTTTGTCACAGATTTTTAAATTAAAAATTTTATAAAACCACTATTATTTCATAGTTTTAAGTTTTCACTTCTGTCGGGAGTCCCCATGACGGCCTATATTTTTTTAACGTACCGATAGCACGTAACGCCGTCTGCGTTATTACGCGAAACACAGTCTGCGTAATTACCGACAATAATCGGAGAAAATGAAACATGTATTATTTAATAATTTAACACACACTTTCCATAAAATGCGATCATACAAAAAAATTTAGCACCTCTGACCGACTTTCGCCCATTCGAACTTTACGAGATAAAACATGCTAACGAAGAAAAAGATATAACAAACGGCTGAGCATGCACCAACGGTAACTCGGCGAAAAGTAGATCACCCCCCTTACCCCGCAAAAGTCAGCAGTTGTCGACCGCCAACTCCGACGACCTACAATAGTCGTTCAACTCCGTCCCGCATAAATATGATTCTAAACTGCTTTCAATGCCAAAACATAAAAGTTTTCATTGTCACTATTCCAAACCATAAAGTCATATCTATACTACACATCGGCATGTAAAGCTTCACTCCTAATACAAAAGTTCGGCTCGAGATTTCATTCAAAGCTCCCCCCGTCCAGTTAACGGCGCCCCCAACTGAAATAAAAGCTAAATGCTGGGTCGCACAGAACACTATTAACGTAAGGTTAGCTTACTTAAGTGCTTAAGTGGAGTAAGATTTAATTATCGTTATATTTTGTACCGGAAATAAGAGGGACAAGGAAGCGGAATGGAGTAATGTATTGGATTTTGCCGGCTTAAGATCCGTCCGTAATGCATCTTCAGATAACCGTTTGATTTGTCAAGTAATTGGTCATTTCCCGTTAATAGATTAATCTGCAGTAAAAGAATACCAATTACATAATACTTGGAAATTGTACGATGTTTTCGTCACTCTAATTAATGATACATTTTCATCAGTGCCTTATTAGATGGGTACTTTTCGGAAGGAAGCGGATTTTCTCGGAAATTTTTTTTATTCAACATAATATCCGCAATATAACAAATTTTATTTCTTGTACTTTATAAAAAATATTCTATAGTTAAGGTAATAATGTTGCTGCTAATTACTACATATTTTATTTCTTAGACATTTTAGAAAATATTCTTCCAATATATTAATAGTGTAGCCTTTAAAAAAAATAATATTTTTCGTTTAAATATTTAACATATTTATTTTTTTGTCGGAAAACTTTCAAAACATACTTTTTCATGTTGTCAATAAATACAATCAATATATGTTACAAGTTATCAATACATATTTTAAAACGAAATCCCCGCCGCATGTGTTTCGACTTTATACATGTGATTTTCTCAGTAACCACTGAATGGATTTTAGTTCGATTTTCAATAATCACAAATTTATTCAATAAGGTTTCGATTCTCAATAACGATAAATTTATTCAATAACACGGTTTATAGATATACAATTTATGAATATTTTGTGAAAATTACCCGTCCTGTTAAAATGTGCATCAATAAAGTCGGAAAAAAATATACATCAAAGGGGTATCTTAGCGTGCGCTCCTTAAATGGTTAGAGATAGATGGAAACAATGTATTGCAACATTATCTTTCGCAAAAGTTCTATAATAACTTCGGCAATAATATATGTGTATAGGTTTCACAAAATCTATAATAAAGGTTTAAATGTTTGAAAAAAACATGACTTTACAATTCAATTTTCAAGAGCTTACTGTGCAAAATAATCTCAATCTCCATTAAATAAAATTATATGTTGATCTTCTTTAATTTGTGTAAATCTTTTGTTTTACATACCGTAGTTTTGTAAATAATAGTTTAAGAGTTAAGTAGGCACAATAAACTCGCAGGTTTTCACACATTGACAGAACGCGTCAATGTATGAATAATTCCCCTACAAATAATCTAAATCCTCATTAAATAAAATTATATATTGATCTTCCTTAATTTGTATAAATCATTTTTGTTTACTTACCCTAATTTTGTAAATAATAGTTTACGAGTTAAGTAGGCAAAATAAACTCGCAGGTTTTCGCACATTGACAGAACGCGTCAATGTATGAATAATTTTCCCCTATATATAATCTCAATCTCCATTAAATAAAATTATATGTTGATCTTCCTTAATTGATATAAATCATTTTTTTTACTTAACGTAATTTTCTAAAGAATAGTTTAAGAGTTAAGTAGGCACAATAAACTCGCAGGTTTTCACACATTGGCAGAACGCGTCAATGTATGAATAATCTTCCTCTACCCATGCAATGTCGTGACAGATCGTTAGTATACTAAAGAAAAGAAGTAGCGAAAGTAAAATTGGGGAAAATTTTAGATGAAAAACTACCCGATCACTCAGTACTAAATATTGTATCTAAACCAAATAAGCTATTACAAAATGGCATATGAGCTCTGTATTGAAAATAAAGTAAAAAAATTAAAAGAGCATTTTGTATAAATAATAGATAGACATAAATAGATATTTTTCTGGTATTGTAATATCGTTTTAAATAAAATAAATTTTCAATTACATAATCTGGAATAACCACTCGATATATATATATATAAATATTTTACTCCTTCATCATAGGTACATAATGAAAACTGGAAATACCTATGTTTAAAAGCATGTTTTCCTTATGTACAATATTGGCATTATTTTCCACTACGAAAGCTTAGTCCTGAATATTTGAATATATTCCTGTACTACTTTTACGGATTATGATTCATAATTCTGCGATTAATGTTTCTTGTTCACGCTGTGTGACTAAGAAACAATAACCTCTGTCGAACTTTGATTCATCAGCCTTGGCTTTTGTCAGACGTTAATAGTATTTTAACATCAATAAGTAAAGGCGCTGTTCGTAGAGCTGCTTACGAAATAAATTTATTATGATGTGACAAAATATAATTTATAGAGTAAATTAAGTATATAATACTTATATGACCTTAAATGTGAAATTTGTAATGAATTTCATTAATCGATGCTAGGGGGACAAACGTTCTAAAAGAACAAATATGCACAATTGTATTAAAAATACCGACAATACATTACTGGTATTAAGAATTGAGATAGTAATATGAGGATTATAATGTTTACTATTCGACATTTTAGAGAAAATATGAAACTTATGCGTTCATAAATCCAGCTTAACTATACCGCCGCCTGGATAGTAACAAATTTCATGCAGAACGTTGTGTGTACACTTAATAATTAAACTGGAATAGAAATTTGTATCACAAATGTAATATACAGAGCTATATCAATTCACGTACGAAACAACAAATTTCCTACAACACGTTTACGTGCAATCAACAGTGTGTTCACACTAATTAAACTGAAATGCATGTTTGCATTTCAAACATAATTTGCAGCACAGGGAATACGACAGGCAGAATATCAATCCGGAATTCATAAGATACTGTAACCATGCAAGGTTTAAACTCTGCCTGAAAGCTTAATTACGGAGCGCATACGTTTCCGGGAAAAACGCAAAAGACTAATTCCGTTATTAATAACGTAGCCGTTATTAATAATGGCTAAGTTATTACTAGTCACGATTAATAGTCGCCATTTTTAACTAATTGAATTAATGTACCTAATTAATTAATTAAATTAAAAATCTGACAAATCTGATAAATATAACGAGTTTTGTGTAATGATAATGTAAATATAATTAATTGAAAATCTAACAGACCGGTCATCATAATTAATACAACTTTTAAGGCCAGGCTGAATTCAAAAAACCAAACAATTTTTAAATTGTTTTCTGGTCATTTCTTTTTTGTTTGCGCATTAACCGTTGCTGAAATTTTGATAAAAAATTAAAAGGATAGAAAGTTTAAGCATTATGGAGTTTTTTTATTTGTTCTGTTCGGTAATTTTTAATTACAGCGCTTTAAAAAACAATAAAAAAATTAAAAAATGTTCTGCCCACTTAATTTTATACAGTAGTGTATTAAACATATGTTGTGTATGAAATCTACAAAAGAGTCCAATTTAAGATGACATATGGTATATATATATTAGTAATTATTAAAGATTGTCTGCCATGACTTTTGCACTAATGCAAAATCGAATCATAGAACAAATTTAATTAAACATACTAAACGTTTAGCCACAACAATATAAAATTTGACAGAAATGTACGCGAGAAAAAAAAATACAAAAAACAGGAAAGGAATTTTAGATTATTGTTATAAACGTGTTTTTGTTACAAAATTTTACTGCATAGTTCTCTATTCAACATAAGTACAGAATAAATAACTAACTGTTCCGAATACCGCTAATAAAACAAAGGGTTTCCATGAACTTTCGCCAAAATACCTGGTTTTTGGTCACCTTTCGGAGCTCATGTCAGATCTGAAAGACCAACAATTTTCACCTTCCTAGCAACATATCCTCTGTAGGTTTCTCGTGGCCTGTCTTGACTCATTGCATCCGAGTGTTCGACTCCAGTGCAGTTTTCTTAATAGTTATTTTTTTCCTAGGGTTATACAAGATCCACCTACACTTCTATTAAAAGAACTGATCACCAATCAAACGGTCCTTGGTAGTGGCCCAGAGACCATCGTTCACGATTACTGACGGCTATCTGATCTTGAAAATTCGTCATAAAGATCGATTAATGAACTTTTGATTTAAGTAGGTGAGACTCCCTGTAATTGTCATAGTCTCGTAAGCATACAAAGAGATTTTAATTGCATACAAGTGCAAATAATGCTTTTCTAATTCTAGATTTACTCCTTCTGAGGCTCCATGAGACTTGCTGACTGCACTGTCGAAGTACCAGAATTTTTGAATTTATACTTCTTTAGGAGCGTTATGAAAAAATTATGAGAATGAAATTTTATGATGTGCACACGCGCACCTACGATGCAACAAGATCGACAGCATGAAGTTGGTCATGATACGCGAAATTGCTCATTAAACATAGACTTACATGCGTGTCCTGACTGTCACTACATTCATAATAGTTATTGTATTTACACAACACGCGTTTTATGTTCATCTAAATCTGAGTTATATCTATGTTTTTAAGTAATATTTTTTTATAAGTGAAATTTAATAGTGGTCCATATTATAAAAAAAACATTTATTTATTGTGAATATTCGTGACAGAAATATTGTTCACAAACTTTTTAAAACACATTTTAATTGTATTTCTCTAAGTGAGGTTAAGTTTCGACATGTATGTATTTGAATTATAAATATATAATTATTTTGTTATTTAATAAATACTTCAAATTAATAAATCACAATAAATATTCGGCGCAATCATTTATTTTCGTTATTAATTGAACTTTATTTAGATTATTTATTAAATTGAACAATTTATTATATACACTTTAATTTTTAAAATATAGTTAATTGATTGAATTTAGATTTTATCAACCCTATTAATAATGACGGTCCAGTCATTTTATTATTTTATTTAATTTTAATATTAATATAAAGAAATATAACTTCTCACTCGCTTACATAAGTGCACACACATTTTTTTTTAATTTACTGGCACCCATTTAGCCCATTGTTGGCTGCTTTAGCAGATGATTTCATTGTTCTCGCTGCAGTTTATTTTTAAACCTTCTTTATTGAAATATTAATAAAAACTAAAAACTCGTTAACTGAAATTAAATATGTCGCCCATATTTAACTGTATTTTTAATCAAAAGAAATGAACTCACTGTGGGTGATATGTAATATATATTGTATTGTTCCTAAGAACCAATCGTCTACGAAATGCTGACTTAGAATTGGACAAATGAAAAGCTTTGACGCAACCAGAATTTAAATTAACATTAGAATAGAGTTTGGTAGCCTTTTCAATCTCAATTCTTTTATAGACGAAGCACAATCAAGTATTCGTGATAAAAAGATTATTTTTTTTAATTAAAGTTTTTTTGGCGTCACTTTTGTAACCTTACGTATCTGCACCTACTCACTTTAAATCTCGATGCCATCTCGCCCCAAACCGACGTGAATGATGTAACGCCATATTCCTCTGTATTGAGATAATTTTTCGCTACACTACTTTTCCTTCATAATTCTATGGACACCTTAATATTTTTAAGGCTTTTCACTTATTCTTTTTTGGTAATCCACGTTTTATTTTTCTAGTTACTTCTTCCATAGTGTCATTGTCTTCTCTTTCAATACAATCATTCAATATCAGAACACCCTTCATAATCTTTAACATTGTGCTATCATGAAATATCTGCATTTTTAATTTGATTATATAATGTTTCCGCATTTAATTTACTTCTATACATTTTTAAATTACCCGAAACTCACTTGCGTCACGCCATACATAATACTTTATGCTATTCTAACTAACATTATAATTTCGATAATAAGTGTGTTTATTTACTTTTTTGTTTGTTCCATTTTCATTGCTCAATAATTCAACGAATCTCTATAAAATTTAGCATTCATATTGTCAAAATATGAAGGCTAAATTTGAAAAAAAACTGTTATCTATTCTGTCTTTATCTCCGTTAGTATTGCGTATTTTTCTAACTCATAACATTCAGATAGAATACACTCTGCAAAAGTTACATCAAATTATTGTAAAACCGATTTTCGAGGACGCGTGTAAACATTCTATGTTTTATTTCATATAAAGAGAAGTAATTTCATTCAAACGCGTAACTCGTCTCTAACGAAAACTATTCCCCTCAAACAAAACTTTTTCCTCGTGATTTCAGAACTCTTTTACTCGAACATCCCACGTCAAACACCGGAAGAGGACCAACCCTCTCCCAGCCGCCTCTCGATACTCACGAAATGGGCGGGGGCGACAGAAAACGAAACGGGACGGAAAATGAGATACGCCGCCGGTTCTATGCAACTCGCGCCCGCTTAGTGTTGATCTTATTTTGCCCTGGCCATTTTATGTAGGTAAAGCGAATGGATACATTAAAATAAAATGAATGTGGCAAATAAATTAAAGAAAATATTCGTGTTGAAAGGTTCATAGAAAAGGTCTTATAGTTAGTTAAAACGGCCTAATAAATAATATATAAGTTTTACACACATTGACAAAAGTAGTTTAAGCAATTATTTGCAATCAAATGTCGAATCGAATCAAATGTTATCGGATCCTGCCTGCCATTATTCATTATTTATTAAGAAAACCATTAAGCCATTATTAAGAAAACTTTAAAACGTTAGCCGAAGTAATTTCTAATGACAGCTTTTAACGTCGTCGATAAGAATCTTATGTCGATAAGATCTGCTACATTTACCTCTTTAGAAATGTGATTATGGAGTTGCTTGGCAATTTAAGTTTGATAGTTTTATATCTAATTTGAATAAATGTGTGTGTGTTTTCTCTTTCATTAATTATTTTTTATTTTATATGTACCATAAAACCAAAGGCTCAACATCACCTTTATTCAGTTTAAGTTGGGACATTAAAACTACTGCATGTCCTAGATTAAGCTATTGGCGTTTGCGTTTGTGATTAACATTAGTACTCCCTTATCCATAACCAGCTACTGATTGTTTCAATCGATCGAAGTTGCGGTACAATGCCAATAAATACTATAAGGTAGAATTACCCAGACGTAACACTGATTTAAAACCATATTCAATGTAATGCAACTGCCATTAATAGAGGACACTTTGGCTTATTTCTAATTTGGAATAAAATAGTCTGAAACTTTCAACAACTTTTCTAATTGTGATAATCAATTTATTAATTAATCCAATACGCATCTGCGTTTTCAATCTTTCTATATATATATATATATATATATATATATATATATATATATATATATGTATATGTATATATATATATATATATATATATATATATAGAATATCTAAATATTCTTTAACTACGCTCTCACACTTTTTCCGCCATTGCATTTTAGTCGAAAATAGGCATATTTTTAATTGTCTGTTAAACTAAAAAAAAAATTTTTCATTTTATAAAAAAGTATTCTGCATTTATGGATCTTGTAAAAGAAGAATTAAAGAAAATATTAATGATTAAAGACTAGATAAATAATAGATACGGTTAACGATTAAGGGCTAGATGAATAATTGACGTGGTAATTTTAATCCAGAGTTTTATAGTTGGTTTAAGCTCATATATCATGTGGAATACAATAGGTTATTCTATAGAAAAATATTTTACATGCATTTCATTTTACAAATTAGGGGAAATATTAATGATTAAGGGCTAGATGAATAATTGATACAGTGAATAAATTAGAATTTAAAAATCTATGTTAATACTGACGATCGATAACCAACTGACTCAATCTCATTAAAATTATTAAGACGCCAAGCGTCGTAATCCTGTTGCTGTTGAACATGTGCGGTGTGGTAAAATTAATAAATAAAAATTATTCTGTCCAATTCGGCCGTTTTCGTCAACACTCAAAACCTTAATTTTTGCATTATGTAGGATATATTTAAAATCGAAATATTGCTGTAAGAAGACTCCAAGTTCTTTATGAGTTAGCAGTTTTAGTGAGATAAATTAGAATTTAAAAGTCTGTATTAATATTGACGGAGTTGGCCAACCGATCAAATGTGATTATAGTTCTTAACAAGAATGACAGCGTTCTAATCCTGTTTCTGCAGAACATATAAACAATGATGTATGGTAAAACGAACCTGATTATTCAATACAAAATTTTTCGACCCTATTCGCCGTTTTCATTAACGTTCAAAACCTTCATTCTTATATAATATAGACTACATTTAAAACCAAAATATTACTGTAAAAGTAAGACGAGTTCAAGTTCTTGTTTGTATATTAGCCATGTAAATTTTGAGGTAAAAGCGACCAAGTTCATATATATCTTTGCTAGGGAAATAAAATTTGTGAGAAAATGGAAAGTTTGTGATTAGAATTTAATCTCTGAATCTGTTCCAATATTTGAAAAAAAATACTAACAGATTATCAAATGGACTTAAGAAATGTCAGACATGAGTGTCATATCACATTTAAAGCCAGTTGGGAACAACAAAAAAAATACGTGACAACAAAACCAAATAATTAGATACCAAGTTCTTGAACGTGTCTTCTTCCACTAATAATTCGTGCGTTTTTAAGTTTACGTGCTTCAAAAGGAATAATAAAACTCTTATAAGATTACCTACGCATCTGTCAACGTGTGTATCATAGCCGATTATCTAAGAAACCGTTTGACGTTGAAACATAAAATTTGGTATAGTAATAACAAATCATATTAACTCCATATTTTGCAAATGAAAATATTGACGTGGTAATTTTAATGCAAAGTTTTATAGTTGGATTCAGCTCATAAATCAGGTGGAATACCGTTTGAAAGAACATTAAGATTATAATAAAACTTCTATCATTATAATTTCAGCATTTTCTGCTACATGCCCCCAGAAATGCACCAAAATGCTCAAAAAAATTGCAACCTCTCTCGCCCCTATTTCCGAAACAACTGAATAAAAAATCGTGAAACGAAACACGCTTGACAGAACTGACTAGAAGATTACAGGAAAATTATAATTATTTCCTTAGATGTTATAGTTTTTAAGAAATTCATTAGTTTTATGTCTACGATACATATAGCAGGCAATATATTAAAATGGTAAAAAATTATATTTTCCTGATACTTAGTTTAAAAGAAACACTTTACATCCTTATGTAATTAAATTTTATTCTGTTTACTCTTTTTGTGTTCACTCTATTTATCACGTGTCGATCCAAGTCAAAGTTTTATGCATCAGTCTCCAACTAAACGATGCAAATGAGTGGCTTAATGAGATGGCGCCCGCTATCCTAAAACTGTGACTCCTGGTAGCACCCTTGAATTATTCATGAGGGGGTAGTTACTGGGAGATGAAACTACCTAGATCAAACTCTGTTGTTTGTGAAGCTATCTAGGATACAAGATCTTTGTTGTAGACACAATGAAAAGGAAACCGCACTATTCTGGTAAAGATATGACTGAATTCTCATTTTTGCTTACAGATTTAAAATAGAATAGAATTCTTTATTTGACTGTACTTTGATTGCATGTCCCGCTAGTGGTGTTTTATTATTTACCAATGTATCAGCCTTTAGTTTTGTTAAAAGAAATAATTATAAATTGAGTAATTTTAAAAGTAATCACCTTTTTTAACTCTATGGAAAGAATGTCTCCGTTGGTCTGTCCGTATGTACGAATGTACGTATGTACGTATGTACGTATGTACCTACGTATGAAACGCTACAGGTCGCGATTCTTGGCAGATTTTAGTGATTCTTTTTTTGATTAACAATTGATCAACAATGGAAACAGAAGCTTGTTGATTTTCACAAGGATTCATCAAATAGTTTCATTTTTATAAATAATTTTCAACAAAAGTTCACTTTTTAACTTACTCTCGGATCTTCCTAATCATTCTCTCTGCTCTCTGCTGTATCTTATAATTTTTAGGGTTCCCTAACTAAATAACAAAAACGGAACACTTATAAAGTCCTGTCCGTCTGCCTCTCCGCATGTCACAGCCATTCGGAAACTATTCACTATATATAGATAAAATTTGGATGAAACATGTCTTCCATGAACCGCTACACAATAAAATAGCGGAATCATGAAAAATGTAATGTTAGGTGTGGGTCTTCATATTTGTTATACAGGGTTTAAAAAAATCCAGCCATGGGCTTATAGGGTATCGTTGGATAGGTCTTAAAAATGATATAGAGGTATCAAAACAATTTTTAATTTAAGTCAATAGTTGGTGAGATATGCGCTTCTAAAGCCTTATAAAGTGTGACCTCTAACTTTTCAGCTATAGTGTATAAAATTCTGAAAAAAATTAAGATAGGAGAACTTAAAATAGACTTACGAGTTTAGGTTTGAATAAGACATGCTGTATAGTTTTTGACATACGGCTTGTTTTCGGTACCCATCGTAACAATAACTTTGTTTTTCACAGAGTATTTGAGAAATACAAACTTATAAGTTTAATATTGTTTGTTGTTTCGGAACCCTTCGTGCGCAAGTACAACTCGCACTTGGCCGGTTTTTCTTACATGTAGCTGTCAACGCTCATGTTATATCTATTCGTTTAGTCTTAACAAACTAAATATTCTACGAAACGATATTGTTAACTAAACGTAATGTTTCGTATGCGATTAAATTCGTTTAGGAAACATTGGTCATGTGGTTGATTTAGCAACTTCCGAGTGTCGGGAAAACTGATAGCTAGACCGGAGAGTGATTTAATTCAGCTTAAGATTATAGTATATAAGATAAGATAGTGGCCCTTTTCAAGAAGATAACAATACGATTTAAAATTGTTACGGAAACAATGGAGGCTACATTTTTACCCCATAAAGCTAAGAATAAAAAAGGTAGGTGCCTGCCATCAGATCTTCTTGATTATACGACATGTATGAGTATATAAACGTACGTATATTTGAATTTTTTCTCTTAAAACCTTTCGTTTCATACCAGGTTTGACAAACAAAATATCTGAGACAAAATGGCCGCGACAGCGACCGCCATATTGAATTTCTCGTGAGATATCTGAGACAAAACGGCCACAAGAGGGATCGCTGTATTGAATTATTGTGAGATATCCGAGACAAAATGGCCGCCACCGGGACAGCCCTATTGAATTTCTTGTGAGATTTCCGAGACAAAGTGGCCGCAATACCAACCGCCATATTGGATTTTCTGCGTTACTTGCGGACTTTATTAAAATCTATTAAGCCATTTAAATTTTATGAGGAAATGAAGAATCCATATATATTATTTATGTTCATTACCATTAAAATATTACAAATAATATTTGTCAAATAAAAGAACTAAGAAGAGTTACATGTTCATGGTGTACCTTTGGCGCAGCCTTACCACTACCTGACTTTCTTTATTAGCAAATCTCAAAACAATATGAATTGGTTCTTCATGGCTCATTCGCGTTATTTTAATATTTTAAGTTCAAAGTCTCATTAAATAAATATTTTTTTGTGAGCATCTTAAATTGTTAAGTCTGTAAAACCATGTGCAGTAACATTTCGACGAATCGCTCATCACACTCATAAATTTAATAAAAACATTCAATTTTAGTACTTGTATATTTGAATAACTTTTATTAACAGCACGTCAATGTAAACAAAACAATGTTGAACATAGTAATCGACAAGAATCTTGGGGAACTAAGGAGAGAAAATCACAGAATCACACAAGTGTTATCATTGGTAGAAGAAAAGAGGAATTTTTTTTATGTACAAATGACATATTTTTGGAATGTACTCATTGCATTTGATACCTTACAAAATACATTTGTTTTAAATTGATTTTTAATTTGAAAATTTTTGACAGGTAATACCTGCCATTTATCAAAATCCGACAATTTAATTGGAAGATACGGAGGAACATAGAAATGTATACTTACAGATATGTGAAAAACTCTTATTTTGGGCTCCACAACAGTCGGGTAACATTAAAATTTAATACGCTTTTAACGAAAAAAATTGAGATATATTTTCAGTGCTTGTCTAAAAAATAAATCTAAAAAGATTTCCACGTACCATGAAAAAGTATTCCTAATGGAAATAAAACAATCAAATGCCAGCCCGTTGCTATCCTGATCACATTTCGTATAGTTTTCATTTGAACAAAATTATGTAAATTAAAAAGCTCCATCTCCATATCCAAAAGCTTTTGCATTTTTTTTATTTTAAATTATTTTTGTTAGAGTGCTTTTAGAGATGAAAAGGAAAATTTTTATTCATGTTTTTAGCTACATTGAAACAGGAAGCGATAAAGAAAAAAGAAAACCGGCCAAGGCCGGCTAGCCCGGCTCGCGCATCGAGGTTTTCGTACCTCATTTGAAGTGAAATCATATCATCACTAACATGGACTTCCTGGCGCAATTTTTAACCGACTTCGAAAAAGGAGCAGGTTCTCAGTTCGTCGGAATAATTTTTTTACTTATGTTCAGCGATAATTCTTCACCGAATGAACCGATTTCAACGATTCTTTTTTTTTATTTGAAAGAAGGTACTTTAGGGGTGGTCTATAAATATGATGATGACCTGATGATGAGGTCCAGATGTAAATGACAGAATTCTTAAACGAATGGTAGGAAATGAACTATGATTCAAGATACTTGCTATGGGTAGTATTATCGTATTATGGTAGTATTATAGTATTATTATACAGTAGTAATACTACTATGGTTAGTAGTATTACTTTGCAAAATAACTACACCACTTTCCAGATTAGGGTATGTTGATGAGGTCTGGAGATGAACAATGAACCTCTTTAGCAGATGATAGTAAATCAACCGTGATTAAATATATTTGTTACAAGTACTTGTTACTTTGCAAATTAACTACACCGTCAACCAGGTCAGGGTCTGCTGATGAATTCTGGAGATGAACAATGGAATTCCTAATGGATGGTAGTATATTAAACGTGATTGAACAAATGTAAAGAATTATACTATAAGTAAGTCCTTTAGGAGTCCATTTCATATTGTAAATACATTCGAAGTTTAGGTCTTAAATTTACATTATAAATTAAATTAAATTATAAATTTGTTCAAGTTGATCGGAGGTACTGGCACCGACTTCAAAGTTACGTAACTTATATGTAGATACCTATTTTGAGTTAATTATTTTTTACTTTTTGTACCTACTTTAAGTCGGTTTTTTAGAAGACATTTTATATTTATTTAAGCTTTTTATTATATTTAAATATTACTGTAAATTCCATCTTATATTATTTATTAGTTTGATAAAGTTACCGTATTTAAGCAAAATTGTAATATAAATATTAGTTATATGTTAGTTTGTTCGTTTAAGTGTTAGTATAAGGACTGCCCCTAAAGTAGTATAAACTTCCTCCAATACTTTCTAGTTTTCTCTTTCTCATGCTAGTCTGGACTACATATTTCCAGCCATTTTTCTTGAAAGCTATTTCTTTCTCTTCTAGTATTTTTCCATAATGGTAGAGTAAGTAGTCTCCTCGATATTCCATTTCATACACTTCTCTCCTTCCTTCAGAGATTCCTATAACATCTCATTTTATATTTGAAATGAATTGTCCTAGTTTGATCATACTTGTTTCATTGGCTAATGATCATCCATTAAATGTGGCAATATAATATTTAGTGTAATTCGTAGGGTGGTAGTTTACTACTATTGTATAATAAATTAATTGCTTCTCCAAAAGGCAATCTTGTAAAATATGACAATACAATCGATACATTAACTGGTAATTTAAAAATCATATAAAAGTATAAAAGCATGGATTTTATTATGTTGGTGCTGCTGTACATTGATGGACTAGCTCATTGTATCAATGCAAAGTATGACCAAAACGTGGGTGAAGAAACTGTAAGAAAATTGCGATAGTTGCAGTAACATACGGAGGCATTTAAATAAATTAAACGGTTAAAAAATTAAAAAAACATCTTTTTACAAAATACTGGGTTAAAAAATAAAAAAATAATTATCAAACCTGTTTTCTCAATCTACTACTTTTTAAGACTTCAATGTAAGCCATGTTTGTTATTGAATATAATATTTGAGTGTAAAAGCGTGGGGCGGTTCGTCTTGAAATCTAAACGAAGCGTTAAGCATTTTCATTTGCTTAATATTAATTTGAGAAACAAAATCATTAATTTCTGAGAAAAAGTAACCCATAATCAATAAGAAATATGGCTTTTAAAGAGTAGAAAGAAAAAACAGGCATACAGAAAAAACCGTAAAAGCATGTTTTTAATTTTTTTAATTATTAATTTATTTTTTTCGTCTTTTTTTGTTTACGAATAATATTTTTTTTAATTTTATGAAATTATTATATTGCCACCAGAACTACATACAACTGTTAAGTTTCATGATGATACAATAGTTAGAAGTGCGTGAGATTTAGTTTCGCAGATTCCTTTACATAGTTAGTTATATAGAAGTCGACTTAATAAAAGCGTGTTAAAAAGATCAAACAACTTTTCACATGACATTTCATTTATTTACTTTATTATTTAGGGTTCACTATCTGCCAGTACCGGCTTCGTGCAGGCAACAAACAAAGAAGGGATCATAACTGAAAAGAAGAGAAGGTTAATTTTTTTTATCGATTAATTATCAGAATATAGATTTTCACAACAATTTATTAATTTTTATATTCAATTTTCTATAAAAACTTCTTTCTTTCGTGCTTAGCAACTATTCTCGGTATCCATTTTATACGGTTGTGTTTGCCCTTTTCCTTATCATTCCACAATTCAAAAAATTTTCATAACTCTAGGTTTACTAGTTTCTGAAATAAACGAATGAGTTCAGTTTTTCAATATACCTCTGAAGATATCTACCTGATATTACGAAAAATTAATATTTTTGGAACCTTTATAGCTAGCTGTTTCTAAGAATTTTTCGAGTTCTAAATTAAATTTTGTCGTAAAAGTTTGAAAGTTAAAAGAAATAATATATATCCCTTCGAGAAAATAGAAATTTACGAAGCGCAAAAGAGGTAAAAAAGCGTATAAGGAAAAACAGTATTTTTTCCTCTATAATTAACTAAACAAAGTGTTTCGAAGTCTTTCAAGCATAAAGCAATATAAAGTTTCTTTAGAACTCCAAACAAACTTTAGATGACTCCATTTTATAAATATCTAATACATTATACTACGATAAATAGAATGTATCATGAAAAGATGCCAAACAATGCGAAGAATATTTCTAAGAGATAAATTTATACAAACAAATTTTGAATTCAATCCGTACAGCAATATGCGAACAATGGAATATATGCACTTTATCGTAATATTGTGGTTCTTAATAGATCTATAAAAATAATTTTTCTGTCACTTTGACTGCATCTCCTAGCAGCACTTCTAGTCTATAGGTAGCATTCCAACAATAGTCCGTCGCGAGACGGCGAAGCCTGTTGTCGCCGATCTTTGTGACTTAATTCTGCAGAAAATCACCGCACTTGCAGAGGTTTCCGTATCCATGTCTTATACTAGGAATTATAATTTAATTTGGATTAATATATAACAAATAATATCATTTTAAACACCAGCTATTCGAAAGGAATATTGTGCATAAACAAATAGTTTTCCTTTGGCTAACCGCTTAAGGATAACTTTAAAAATATCGCTGTCAAAAATTGCTAATAAAATATTGATGGTAGTTGAAAATAAACACGTCTACTTTGCGTTTAAACACTTGACTAGACTAATTAGTGTACTTCAAGTCACAAAAATGTATAAACATATTTAGAGAATAACCCGAGGTTTAAGGATAATAACTCGAGTTTCGAGACCCTACTTTATTTTGAGTAGTTAGAACAGTAATGAGGAAAAATGTTATTACCGAAACATGCATTCCGTAATATATCAACCTACGGTAAAGCGCTGCTGATTGGTTCTGCTCTATATCGAACAGATTACTGACATTTGTTTTAGAAATCTTGGGGGGATAGCTGTTATCCCGAATTTTTGTAACTTTGTTAAAAATGTGAAAAACAATAAAATACTTTTCAAATAACATTCTGCAAAATGTATCAATCGATGCAGACAAACAATTTTTGTACGTGAGTCGAAGGCCGACAATCGCCAACTTTTATCGACACAAGATCGGTAGATGTAGTTCCATTAACTCAATGCATACGCGAAGAGACACAGGCTACATGCTAAATGTCTCCTACCTTCTTTAGCGCGTGGTCAATCGTGTATTCTATCCTTTTCTCCGGTAGTACATATTAACTCGTAACTTTCGGATTGACGAGAATCAATCAGAGTCACCCTGATATATTTAGAGAACCGACTTATCTCCGTTAAAGCAATAAATATCATACTTTCCATTATCTCCGTTAAACCATTAAATTTTGCAAAATGTGTCTATCAATATATATCGTTACAATTTAATGATATAAGAAGTGAATCGTTAGTATATAATTATTCAAAAGACCACATATCGAGATCTCTCCAAAGGTCTAAGTAATGTAAATCTACCTTAAAATTACGAAATACGTAATTAACAACAATATATTTTTGAATTACCATTTTGCAAAATGTATCTATCGATATATATCGTTACAATTTAATGGCATAAAAAGTGAAATATTAGTCATAATTATTCAAAAGACCACGTATCGAGATCTCGAGAAAGGTCTACATAATTCAAACCTAATTTAAAATTAAGAAATACGTAATGCAATTCATTAAGACCATTTGACTGCATGACAAGTCACAATTGCAATTAATTGCATTGATAACTTCGGATTAATCATCTATATATCTTCTAATGAGAGGGTAATGCATTTATAATAGAATCGATTTAAACTTAGTTGGTATTAATATGTGAATCACGACTGTAGCAGCTAAATATTTCATAACAGAACGCGTTAGATATTCCGCTTTATTAGTAACAAAACTATAGCGATGAGTTAATCTTATAATAACAGGATCACCATAAGTGGAAGTTGCATTGCGCTAATGGGGGAACTTTAACAGTCTGTTTATTATTGGGCATAAGTCAATATTTTCCAATTTTTAAAGCATATTTACTTGTAAAATGTTTATATAGCATGTGTACTCACGATATTTTTGTAAAGCATTTGTACTCTTAAAATTTCTGTAAAGAAAATTTACTAGTACAATTTTTATAAAGTGTACGTACTCCGAATTTTTTTGTAAATCATTAATATTTGTGAAATATAGCACGTGTACTCATAATTTTTTGTAAAGTATTTGTACTCTTAAAATTTCTGTAAAGAAAATTTACTCGTACAATTTTTATAAATTGTATGTATTTTTTTGTAAATCATTAATATTTGTGAAATTTTTGTAAAGCGTACATACTCGTGAAATTTTTGTAAAGCTTATATGCTCGTAGAATTTTTATAAAGCATATGTGGTCTTAACATTTTTGCGTAGCATGTGTACTCAAAAAGTTTTTGTAAAGCAGATGTAGTAGTGAAACATTTAAATTTAAAGTTATTGAAAAAGGGAAAGCCAAAATTACGATAAAATATAGTTCCCTATACGCAAAAATATACATTTCTTTATTTTTGTTTATACATATATAATCTTCTGGTCATAACAGCCCCCATATATGTCAATGCAATTAAACCCAAAAAAAATAAAAATAACAAAAGACAAAAAAAAATATAATATTAAGCAAAAGTGCAAAGATGTATTTCACTGTAACTTATTCCAAAAGAAAATTTCTTAACAGTTTATCTGTCCTATGATACTGAAAAATACTATAATTCTTGCACGATAAAGACGCGAAAAAAGATCAACTCATTTGATTTTTGAAGTTATACTTCTTTAAGCGCGTTATGAAAAAATGGTGAGAGTGAAATTTTGATGCAACAAAAAATCGACGATGCAACAAAAATCGACAAAATAAAGTTTGTCACGATGCGCGCACACGATCCAACAATATGAAGTTGCACACGACTCATGAACACGATGCAACAAAAATCGGCAGGATGAAGTTGCTCACTAAATATATATTTACATGGATGTAATAACTGATACTATATTCATGATAATTATTGAGCTATTTATAAATACACGTGTTTTATATTCATATAAATCTAAGTTATATCTGTGCTTTTAAATAATATTTTTAGTAATTGAAACTTAATAGCAGTCTATACAATAAAACACTTATTTATGTGAATATTAGTTATAGAAATAGTGCTTAGAAGCTTTTAAAAATATATTTAAAGTGCATTGCTCGAAGTGAGGTTAAGTTTCGGTATGTATTTATTTGCATTGTAGATTTGAATATTATTACTTTATCATTTATCAAATACATAAAATTAATAATTTTTCATTTTTCATTATTATTTAGATTTGTATAGTTAATTTAACAATCCATAATATAAATTTTAATTTTTAAAATGTAATTATTTCATTGAATTCAGATTTTTCCAACCGTAATTATAATCACGGTCTAGTCCTTGTATTGTTTTATTTCCATTAATGATTTACGTGCTAAGTAATTTTATTTAGCACGCTAAGTAATTTTATTTAGCACGCTAAGTAATTTTATTTAGCATGCCAGAGAAGTATAATTTATAACACACGTACATAAATACACACACAATATTGTTTTTTGTTGATGAATCGTACATTTTACTGCCTTCATATGGTAATCCACACAAATAGGCTTAAAGATAAAAAATCAGTTCAATATATTTGGAAATGATAGCTTTCCAGCAATTAGCGAAACCTTTTTGAATTAACTACATGTAAAAAAACGCCTTAAAGTACATCCATACATACTTAGATACATATAAAAGTGTAAATATACCATGTAAACATATTGCCTAGCGTGTCTTTAACAGGCACAAGAAAGAAATGAACATTTAAATTTTTTTAATCGAAGTAATTTTAAAAGAAAGAAGAGGAACACTAAATTTTTACTTCTGGTTCCACGGGCTCATATTATAGCTTTCAAAACGTAAAAAAATTACAACTCATCTTAAATTGCTCTTTCCAAGGACTATATATGGCCTGGATAACCGTCAAAATGTATTATTTCCTCAAAGTACTAAATAGAGTAGCACCGTCTCCCCGAATTTTCGGCCAAATTTAAATTCAATCATGACTTCAGGTTCCCATTTTAAATTACGTGCATCTATATTATAAATATCATATCCATGAATCTGGACAAATTTCTTACATAAAACACTTGTAATTTAGAAGTCGACAAATGTACATACGGACAAAAAACCAAGCTGAGCATAAATTCCAATTTAATCCTTCTCATTCAGAACCTTAAGAAAAATCTCAGTTTGTCTTTGGCCTTTAATTAGTTATGACTGTACCAAATATCAAGTCGGTCTCTGAGAAAAAGATTATGGTAGATAAAAACTGGCCAATATTCACACACAATTACAATTAATGATTATATCTTGATATAAGCCAACGATAGTAAACGATGTGTGTCATACTCCGTCATTGCGATTACGCCATAAAAAAATGCCCAATAAACATAAAAATGCGCCACGCGTAAAGAGGCCACCTAACGGTTACACTTTTTTAACACTCTGGACTTCATACGATCGGAACCTAACGGTTACACTTTTTTAACGCTCTGAACTTCTAATTTTACTCTTCGTAAATTCCAGTAATCTCCAAAAAATTGAGTACTTTATATCTCTTAAATTTTCATATAATTATTTTTGAGAATTAGTCTAACTATTGAGATATGTGAGCATAAATAACTTTTATTGCTATGCCAAATTTTAATTTTTTACGTCCAGCCTTTTCTGAGAAAAATTGCTGTATTCATCACAGCCATAAACAAGAATTTTCCTCTTAATACTTTCGTTTTTCCTTTTGAGATACGGACCTCTTAAAACACTAAATTGATTAAACTAGTATTCTATTTTACAATTCTGTTACGGAACACTGAAAAAATTACTTATAACAACTAAGCTACAAACTCTACAGTAATGTAACATTATTCCATTCAGTCGGGTGTACAAAACAACGTGAAGCAAGTCACACGAATCAATTAAGAATTGCATACGTATAAGGGTTGCTACGCGCCCCAATTTCCGTGAGGGTGTCCCCATTTCAGCGCTCAGCGACACGCTCTGCTGACACTCTGAGCGGAACGCAAATATCACGCTTTTCAACGACGAGCGAAGCGTTTTGGAATTCACGCCTTAATTTTTAACGTGACCGAGTTAGAGACGTGACGACCCCCTTAGCCATTTATATTTATCTGTCATCATCTGTTATTCATCTAACGCGCAATGCAGATGAACGATTTTTGTAGGTGAGTCGAGGGCCGACAATTGTCAACTTTTATCGGACGAGATCGACAGGTGAATTTCTATCGACTCAATGTGTACATTAAGATGCACATACTACACATTAATTGTCTCCTGCCTCCTTCAATGAGTAGTCATTCGTGTAATCTATCCTTTTCTCCCTTAGTGTATTTTAACTCGTATTGTTTGGATAGACGCAAATCGACTAGAGTCGTCCGATATATTTGTAGAACCGACTTTTCTCCTTTAAAACATTAAATATCATATATTCTATTTTCTTCGATATATAATATTTTATATAACCTATGGTGAGACCATTACAGCATTAAATATCTTTCTATTTTATTTTCTCCGTTAAAGCATTGAATATTTTATGTTCTAATACCTCCGTTAAAGCATTAAATGTCATATGTTTTATTTTTTCCGTTAAAGCCATATATATCATAGGTTACGTCTTCTCAATTAAACCATTAAATATCATATATCCCATTTTCTCCATTAAAGCATTAAATATCATATGTTCTATTTTCTCCGTTAAATATTAAATGTCACATGTCCTATAGTGAATAAATTTGGCGTTAATTTTGTAGAAATTCATCATTCACAATTAAATGAAACTACGTGATATAGTATAATTTCTACTTTTTTTAAATTCCTTACCACGACCTAGATTTCGTTGTATTACAACATCTTCAGGTGGGCTATTAGCAAAACCGTAAAAAATATTTGCTAATAGCCCACCTTAAGATGTAATACAACGAAATCTATGTCGTGGTAAAAACTTAAAGGAATTAGAAATAATACTACATCACGTAGTTTCATTTAATTGTGGATCACATGTCCTATTTTCTCTTTAAAGCAATAATTATCATATGTTCTATTTTCTCCAGCATTCAATATCATATATCCTATCTTCACCATATATTTAACGCTGTACATTAAATATCATATGTTCTATTTTCTCGGTTAAAGCATTGAATATCATATGTTCTATTACCTCCGTTAAAGCATTAAAGATCATACGTTCTATTTTCTCCCTTAAAGTATTAAATATCATATGTTCTGTTTTCTCCGTTAAATTATTAAATATCATATGTTCTACTTTCCTAGTTAAAGCATTAAATATCATATGTCCTATTTTCTCCGTTAAAATATTAAATATTATATATTCTATTTTCTCCGTTAAAGCATTAAATGGTATGTGTTCTATTTTCTCCGAATATTATCGGACAGATTGTTGTCGATCGTCTGCTTTGCGCGTGACTCTGCATATGGTCATGAAAGTTATTTTATGTTGTTCAGCGAATTAAAATAGTTTAGTATTACAGATGATATCTTAATATTATGTGAGAGATTTAAAGTACAATTTGAAGTGTGAATGACATCCTAACTTGTAATGGTTTTTAGGATTCCGTGATGAAACCTATGTACGTGTTTCGGTTCATCTGTCACACCTCGCGGTTTCCAAAGTTTGAGACCTACGTGGATGAAATAGTATTATATGTGACCTATGTGTATTGCTAGTATATGTTCCAAACAAAATATTTTTTTTTAGTCTTAAAATACGTTTCCTCGTCAAAAATTGGTGCTGAAAAAAGTATCATATAGGGTACTGTTAGAAAGGTATTTTAAAATAATAGTTTGTGTTCCATTGGCTACTTTTGATTTTTTAGTCTTATTTGCAAAACGTTAGTTTTAAAATCATTAGCGATATATACCCACTCCCTCTTTTCCCATTTCCAAACAAAACTTTGTAAAAATCTGGAAAAAATTCCGAAAACAGATTTTGAAGAATATTTTCAAATGAAAAGTTTCGAGCAATACTTCGAGAGAAGTTTTGAGAAACTTCATTACTTTTGGAAGTATGAAAACAACTTTTAAGTATGCAATAATAACCTAAATGGAAATTGCAGGACGACCAAGCTTGCTAGTGCGTAAGATAAATTGAAATTAATTATTAGAATATATATTGCTATATTTAATTTCAAAAATGCAAAAGATAGTCATGCATGAGTCGACGTAAGAATTTTCAAATGTATATTTTGATATTTTATGAAACAAACACGGCACACACGTTTATGTGTGTTTCGATACATTTTATCCCTTATTCTGCATTACAGTTTACGAAACTAATACTTTAGTATAACAGTATTACAGGTATGTATTGTATATACCAAGAAGAAACGAAAAACAGAACTCTTAAAACTTCACAATGCCGGTTTGTATTTCACAGCGTCAAAACTCTTTCAATTTATGATCGATTGTGATGAAATTTGGCAAGAAGGCGTAGTTGAATTAAAAATATTACCACGTGTTTCTTAACCGCATCGTTCGCCTGGATTTTCGAGTGTCTCTGCCTCATGATACCAGGGCAACATATACCTATAAAAATATTATATCCTTGACGTATACACCTTAAGTTTTCTATTAATATATTGCAGTACTAAAATTGCATAATTGAACCGAAACACTGAGTTTCATTCCTTAGATATAATATTATTTCCAGAGTTGAAAGTGAGCAATATATCAGTTTGAATCATGAACCCTGTCCATGTCGAGTTTTATCAAAATCTGACCCACGTTTAGGCGTGATTGAATAATAAACATCCAAATTAGAGATGAAACGGATAATGATTTGGCCAAATAACAGATACCGGATATCCGGCAAGACTTTAGGCTGGAAATTCCGGATGTCCGGCGCAAATTGCATGCATTGCAAGTGGTTGCGAGTCATAATCTGTCATCGCGGCAATACGTCTGGGGCGCAAGGACGGAAGTAGGGTTTGGTTAGTTTGTTTTTAGGAAGTTTGGTTAGTTTGCTAATTGCTCGTGTCACGATTATTTAAGTTTTCTGGATCGCTTATTTTGTTTTAATTTACTCTTAACACAGTTTTTACATATTTTTCTTTTCAAAGTGGCATCAATTAAGAAAATATTAATAAAAAACTAATTTTGGAAATATATTAACATTTTTAAGGATGATAGTAAATTGATTACCTTTTTGTTGTGCAACAATAAGATCTCATGAGATAGAAAAGGAAAGAATAGATTCATTTTTCTCCATAGATTATATTTTCTCGACTATCAAATGAGTCCAAAAGTCGAGTTTCTGTAACTAATCCCTCATTATAAAAAAAATATTTTATCACTCCATCCTTAGAAATATATTTGATACTATAGAAATATATTGGATACTTAGAAATATATTTGCAAATAATTTTCTTTCTTGCGAAACCCTTTGAGAGGAACGATATTGAAGAAACCTTTTAAAATGCAATCGGAAATATCTATTCATATTTTTGATACGTTGTTTCGTTCGCAAAGTATATATGCTTTCGTGTGTGTATAAACTTTCAAATGTTGTGTGATGTCCCAACTCCTTCCTCTAATTTTGTAACCACTTATATTAGAAATCTGAAAAAACTATGTTAATTGTATTTAGTGTAACATTACAAAATTATTTCGAATAACTTATTATATTTTATTTCACATTATATTTTCACATGATAAAAAAGTATTTGTTAAATGTTTAATAATATTTTTATGTAACTTTAGATGTTCGAATTTTATATGAACGATCGTCGTAGCGCACGTTCTACAAAATCGACGTAGCACAAGCGCAATATAATCATCGTAGCGCAAGACATACGGAATCTTCGTAATGCAAATCATCGGAATCGTCCTAGCATAATTTCTACTTGTAATTAACAAACTTATTAAAATATAAATAATATAGATTTCTACAAATGTGAAAATGATATATATTACAAAAAAATGCAAAACTCATTCACATCATATTTCTCAACAGAAGAGCTAATTTCATCAAAGTTCCTCTACTTAAATGTACTTGATAATAACGAAGAACAGTCCAGACTCCAAACATAGTAGAGTACATTTAATATTGATTTAGAAAAAACATGCCTGTATATTTTCTCATATTAAAGCTACAAAGGAAGATGATGCTGCAAAAATTTGACACTGCCTACGCGGTCACGACCCCGAGGTTGTATTGGCGGGACGGGACATCCGATACAAATAAACACACGCCAGGGTGACTGAAATTCGGACGATAGAACTTACGGGAAGAGATCGTTTACGCGAGATATTGATATCGTTAAAGAAAGCCTATAGATCGAGATGTGAGATGGCATTTTAATAGAAGGTCTGTTGCGACATTATTATCGTTGTAGCGACATGTATAAGGTATGATGAAAAATTCGAATAGAAAAGGAAAAAAATAAGTTTCTTTTCATAAATTATAATAGAAAAGTTTCCAAAGAAAACAGTTTTATTTTTCCTTTAATGATTCGCGTATATTTTAAATATTGGTAGCATTCCTTTATTAGATAATGCTTCAAATAATTTTGATAAATAAGACGTCAATTAACTTACCTACGTTGTGTATTTGTAATAAGTTACATAAATGTGCTGAATATAACGCGTACAGTAAACTATCGAATTTTATAAGCGATGAGTTGACAGCCGACTTTTGTTGCAGAAGTTGACCGACTTTCCACCGACAAATATCGGTGACCAAATACTGTACAAATCAAAACGCGCACCCGTTGGCTATATATCTACCGTCTCTGTTAGTGCATATTCAGTTGTGTGTTCTATCCTTTTCACCACTAGCACGCTTTAACATCCTTTAATTAGGGACTAGCGTGACCCGTGCGAAGTCTTCGCATTATAAATTATTCAACTCAATTTAATAAATCAAAATTGATTGCAGGTATTCAATTCATTTCTAATTCTGCACACTGTTTATTACGTTTTTATTCCATTATGAAGCTCAGATGACAGATCAAACAAATATTTTACTAAAATTGACATATAGAGGCGCAAGTATCAAAAGCATTGAGCATAAGCGCCACTTTATTTATACTGAGTGGATTTGAAATTAAACAAAAATTTTACCGACCGTCAATCATATTGACGTTGAGCCGTTAGATGGCAGCATTGCTGTTTTGTGTATATAATTTTAATAATTAATTAATTTGCAAAAACAATAGCAATAATAAATTTTTTAGTTGTGGATGCCGGTAGAGCAAGCAATTATCTATAAAATGATATATAATTTATGTGGATTAGTTGTGAGATTTTTTCTAAAAAGGGAGAGTAACATCTTAACCTTAGCGTATTAATATATATGATGATGATATGATATGATGATGATGATGATGATGATGATTATAAAATCAAAATTTAATACAGACCAAATAGCAATTTAGTGTGAAAAAATTAAGTATGATGAATATCAGAGCAAATTATTTTAAAAGAAAAAGCAAATTATGCTTAAAATTTAAGTAGAATATATATTCTTAAGTTTTATTTACCGTTCTTCAAGTACTTCTTTTTATTTTAATACACAAATTTGAAAAAAATATTTGTTACTCAATCGCAGAATATCTATCGCCGTAAAAAGTTTTACATAAAATTTTACATGCAAACAGACTTCATAATGATTGAATGTTTAAATTAGTTGTTTTATGTACTAAGTGTTAACTGTGCATGAAAATTTAGTACCTAATCCAACATATTTTTAAATAAAAAATTCAGTTATTAATAATTTATCAACGTAGCAGCCGCTCTGTATTAACTAATACAGACCCGTCTCACCTCTCCGTCAGACATCGAGTTTTTTTTAATAAAACAGTCCCTAATAATACAGTAAATTGAAACATTATCTATTTATTTGTTTGTTTGTCTTACACCTGTCAATTTTAAATAGTACACGAAGTTTCTCCATACCTTTAATATGATCAATAATCGAATAAAACGTAACCGTTGCAATATGAGAGAAGATGAGGAATTACAATAGTGAGAAAAACCCCTAAATGGGAGTTGACGCATTTTTCATTTATATTGACAGCATTGGAAATTATTCACAAACAGAATACTCACGAAATTGAATTGAGTATGAACTATACTTGTGTCTGAAACATATATTCTTCAAAGGGGATTGAGATTGGTGAACATTAAAATACATAAAACTATAGCGAGACACACGAACATGTCCCACTTCAAGCTTGCAAAGTTTGTTGAAAGAAATCATTAGAGGTAAAATCTCAATTAAAAGTTTATTTTCGTCGAAAGTTTCAATGCTAGCAGCAATATATTTTCAACAAAACTTCGTGTCTATTTACACAATCAGACTTGAATAATAACTTACGATAAGAAATTAATCAAAATAATAATTCTTGAGAATTAAACAAATATAAATACACAAAACTAATTATTGGTCATCATCGATCATATACCAACATATCATCGTCACATTGATAGATATGACGTCAATACATGTTCTCCAATAGGTCGATATTAATGTGTATGTAGACAAATATAATTAAAGAAAGTTTCGCTTTAAACTTTGTAAGTTTATGAATACAAAATCAATTAAAATATATACAATTTTAATTTTAAACTATTTTTCCGAGTGTGAAAAAATATTTAAAGAAAAATAAGGTTTTGTATTTAAAAAAATCGGCGATGTGCCAGTTTGGCTTACAAAACGAGCCTTAGATCCTTCTTTTCAATTTAATTTACTTTATTTATCATAAATCATTACTAATGTGGAATCCCTAGTGCAATAAATAGTTCATAACGCCTAATATTATTAAGTAGGATGTATCACACATATCTCAAGGACTATGACATCTGGAATCATGGGCATTGTTCCTTACAACCTTTGTGACTTCTGAGAGTCCTATTTTTTATTATCTTAAGTTCAGTATCTTTGGAAATAAGGCGGGCAACACATTTTTTGGCATGTTTTTAGTGTGTCCCTGAAGATTTATTCTACCAAAAATTGTGAAAACAAACAGGATTTTCACATTCCACATAAAAGTCATGGGAAAACGATTTTTGAGATCTTCATAACTAAAAGTTTCAAATGATACCCCACACCATATATATAATTTTAAAAATATTTCCCTGAACTTAATTTACACCCCTTCCTAAAATGTCCACAGAAATATGTTAAGTGTTAGCTATTGAGATTATTAATGCACTATACCGAACTGAAAGTTTCCATGTTAAGCGATTTCTAAGAAAAGCGGCTGTGCCAGACGAAGAGGCGAAGATGTAAGGGATGGTATAATGGTTTTTCATTTTAAGATATGGAACCCTGGCAGAATGTACGAAAGTGCACCCTTATTTCGTTTAGATTCGTCAGTTTTTGCTGATATAGCTTTATATATTTTTCATTTAAAATAATCTCCAAAACAAAGTTATAAAATACTCGCTTTCACTTTTTCATTATTACCTTGTAATCATTACTTTTTTAATTAAGATTTTTATTTATAAATTATTTCTAGACTAACTATTAAACTAACTATAAAAATTGAATCATTGTATGCAAGAATTCACTAATCCGATTACAAATGATTAAAAATTTTATTTTTACCTTTCGTTACAATTTTATCTATTCAGATCGGACTTAAAACACGCAACAATTTTCATGAGGATAAAAATTACCTACAGACTTAATACCAAACTTGGCAATATTTTATTCCAACCAACTAATATTGTTACAGAAATCAATGTTTCAAGCAGCCATCGATAACATTAACAATAGGTTCATACTGGTTCAAGTATCGTAAAACTCGAAACTATCAGTCGTAAAATTGCGAATAATGAACATTGACATAGTCCAGTAATATTTTATAATCGCAATCGTTGACTCATTTTATACTGTATCCTCACGCTATTGTTTCTCGTTTATGTAACAAGTTGTGTGGTTTATCGAGGGCAAAACCTAATCTAACATGCATTACGCAATATTTTCTATTTTACTCTAAGTTTTTCAAGGTTGGTCCAAAATCAAGTTTAATTATATCTCATGCGATCTTCAATAATTAATTTTATTCAGTCACATTAACTGGGTCTTAAATATACTTATTAAAACCCTAGTATTTTAGATGTTTCTGTACGGAATCGAAACATAAACTACAAAAAAGCTGAAAAAGAAAAAATCGACGAATCTAAATGTGGTGCTGGCTCAGGATGCTAATGTGGTGCTGGCGCAGACTGCTAGACGAACTAATGTCTATCTACTATCTTCCTAGACTGTCTACCATCTTTTATGTATATTATTGGTATACTTTAGCCACATAAATTAACGAGAAGAAGATAGTCTAGTCTAAGCAAAGTAACGAAAAAAGTTGCAGTGCTGAGTGCAAAAAGATGCAGTGCTGAGTGCATAAGTCCTCAGTGGGTAAAATAGCGAGAAGAGTACAAAAGATGCAGTGCTGTGTGCAAAAGTGCTCAGTGGGCAAAATAGCGAAAAGAGTGCAAAATATGCAGTGCTGAGTGCAAAAGTGCTCAGTGGGCAAAATAGCTAAAACAGTACAAAAGACCGTTTTCCACCCAAAATGGTGGAAAACGGACCAGATACGTACGATATCCGGTGTACTCTTCAATGACGCCATACGACTTGCACGTGTGTAAAATTATAGTGAAATTCTGGGGGTCGGCAATTATAAGTAGACGACGACTTTTATTCATGAGGGGATGATTAAAAGGGGACCAAGAAATTTTTAAAATTTTTAGGGGAATAAAATGGAAGTTCGCAACTCAAAACTTTGTTGAAACACTTTATCAAATGAGTAATTAATTAACTACATGTCTTACAGTTTTATTGGAAATCAACCCCTAAAAGGACTTGTTCCTATATATGATGTGCTGCCATCACCGTATTTTTTGGAAATCAACTCCTTCGTGGCCTCAGTGACAAAAGGGTTTCAATCGTTAGATAAACATAAAAAGGTTCCAATTATTAGATGGATACGTATGTAGTGGCAGTGCAATTCTGCTTAGGTCAGTACTTCATAATATGGGTAGAGTAGCTAAGTTTGGTTTCTAAATTTTTCATAGAAGTTATTTGTACCACTATAAATATATTTTATGTCAATCCTTTCTAATTTATCTCAATTTAAGTAACAAATGCAAAAGTGAGCTTTTTTGTTTGTTCCACTTTCTTAACTCACATGCCCTACATTTAACCAATCTTCATAAAATTTGGCTTATAAATTTCCTGATATATGGCATGGCATTAAGTAAACAGAACTAATGGGCATGGCATTACAGAAACAGAATCGATTTTTTGAGAAAGCTCTTATTTTCATAGTATGTAGAAAACCCATCAATTCGGTAAACTATAATTAGGAAAGAAGAAAAAATCAAATACAATGTCACTGTAATACAATACAAAAAGCTGTTTTCATAAACGCACATATTATATTTGTAATATGTCTTACTTATTTTTAATAAGTATATTATATTTTTAATATGTCAAAAATTGTTAAAAAGAAATGAAAATAACAATAAAAATCTAATGGGACACGTAACACCTTTTTAGAAGCGATTGTAAGAAATAATCAGTATCGATTGTTTTTTCCTAATGTGTAACGGCATACACAGTACCTAAACTTAAAAATAAACTGACAGTTATGTTTATTCTTTATCCACAATGAAATTAAACTACGTGATGTAGTATTATTTCTACTTTCTTTAAGTTCTTTACCATCTTTGCTAATAGCCCACCTGAAGATGTTGTAATACAATGACACCCAGGTCGTGGTAAAAAACCGAAAGAAAGTTTAATTTAACTGTGAATAATGAATTTCTATAAAATTAACGCCAACTATACTCAATATTTATTCTTTGTAGTCAAATAAATGTCCTTTTATTTCTTTTCGAGTTTTGCGTGGCTTTTCTCGATGACTCTGTCAGGTTTGTAAGTTTTATGGATAAGTATTTTACATTTTTATAAAGAAAATATAATGGAGCACAGTTTACACTTTGTTTCTTATGGCTAGTTCGAAGACTTCCCTGAAAAAATCGGTTACAAACTATTGTAAAAAATAACCTGATTTTTCATTAAAAATTAACGATTTAAATGAAGCTTTAAAGGAGCTTCTTTTTTCATCTTTTCTAAAAAAGAATGACGTTTTTATTCTTCGAACACCTAGGCCCAACACTATATGAACTTTTGCTTGTATCATTTTGAAACAGTTTCATATTGGTATATAAACAATTCAGCAGTTTGTGCAATTCGATATAGCAATCCATTTATTATGCCAAACATGGCCGAAACCTGCTTCAAAAACTTAAATCAAAAGATAATTAGCTTTCTTCTTTTCAAAGAATCAACAAAAAATACGTATTATTAAAATAATATCAAAATATCATCAGTTTAATCACAATGTGTGATATTAATACCAAATACTATTTAATTCATTGATAATCAAAGGTTTCTTTCAACAATTCCCGTTTCAGAATTTTCGCTGAAAAACAATCTAAAATAATATGACGCATTTCTCGTAAAAGATACGTCCCTACAGTTGTTTGACGTAGAAATGTCTTTAAAATCAATGACAGGTGTAGGAAGGCAAACGCGCCTAAATAAGCGACTTTTTTTCGGAGTAAAACGTCAATAACTCAAAAAATAGATATAGCTCCATTACTTTAGTCTTGTTTTAAAGAGTAAGTTTGCCAGTACTGACATTCATAGCGGTTGGACATCGTAAATTGTACACGAGCCAAATCAATCTACGATTATCGATTTTACGGATTCGACACATGTCCATAAACAGGATCATATCTCGGATATTAATCATCCAATCTGAGTGATTGTTCTTTTCAAGAAGAGCATATGTGTTATAACTTAGTGGAATGGAATTATGAAAAAATGATATTAGGGATGGCACTCTGTACATATAACTGAGGGATGAAAGAAGAATCCAGTGGACATAGGTGTGTGGGGTATCGCTAGATAGGTCTTACAAATGATGTGGAGGTACCAAAACAACTTTTTTTATAATAGTCGATAGACGATAGTCTTAAACAGTGTCTTCACTCGCTCCCTCTAATTTTTCAATTAATATGTGTAAAATTTTGAAAAAATGAAGGTAGTAGACCTTACAATAAACTTTCAACGAAAATTGGTTTTTAATCATATATGTCACGTAGTTTTTGAGATGTGGGATATTTTTGGTTTCGACCACATCAATAACTTTGTTTTTTACACTGTCTTTGAGAAATAAAGACTTGTAAGTTTAATATTGCGGAACATTTCATGGCCCAATTTTATATTAACTTTTGTTTTGTTTTGAAATAGTTTCATATTGATACATAAACAATTCCAACAATTAGTGCAATTCAGTGCTGCAATCCATTTATTATGACAAACTTTGCTGAAATATATTTCAAGAACTTAAATGAAAAGTACTTAGCATTTTTCTTCTTCAAGGAGTCAACTTACAAAGTAATTAGGAATATTAAAAGTTACAAAAATTTTGAATATTGATCTATCATTATTGATAATCAAAGGTTTTTTTCCAAAATATCCACTTAGGATTTTTCACTGATATACAGTCTAAAGTAGTAAAGTTCCTCTCCCATAAAATATAAGTCTTCAAATTGATTTGACCTAAAAACGTATTCAAAATCGACAATAAATATAGGGAAGTAATCGCACCCAAATGAACGACAGTTTCTGTCGAAGTAATTTCAAACCGGATAAAACGCCATCGCCGTGGTCTTGTTTTAAAAAGGAAATTTGCCAGTACTGACATTCGTAGTGACTGGACATCGTAACTGCACACGCGCCAAATGCATCCACCATCATGGATTATACGGATTCGACACATGTACGTACATTGAACACGGTATCATATATCAGAGACTAATCATCCAATCCGAGTGAACTTTCCGAAGACATATGCAAGAGCATATGTCTTCTAACTTACACTGGGATCCAGATATATATCCAAAGCACTCAAAAAGATACGAGTCTGTGAATTTTTAAAGTTTGAAAATTTTTAAATTTTCTTAAAATATCACAACATATGAGGGCAAAGCACAACCATAATTACAAAAATCTGGCACGAATGCATAAGCTACAACATTTTACCGCGCAGAGAAAAAACCGCGCTCGAGCAATTCAGGCGGTTTACAGTACAAATCCACTCCATTTTTTAGCACAAATCCACTACATCTACTACTTTATGTAGTGTATGTAGTGAATTTGTGCTATATACGATTGACGTTCTAACGAAAATAACTGTGACAGCGTTCAGTACTGAAATTCCTGTGTTTTAGCTCACGCGTTGAAACATTCATCTAAATCCTGATTGAACGTTTTCCGCGGTCATTAAATTTTTACATTGAATTTTGTTTACATTGAACAAAAACCTTAGATTTTAAAATAAAAAGTAGTCATTTTGAAAATTATCATTGAGGGTGTTATTAAAGTATTTAGGAGGATAACGCCAGAAGCCCCCAGAGAGTTGTTATCAAAATGTCTTGTGCTAGGACTTGGTGAATAATAAGATTACCATTGACATACCTTCAGCCTCTGACCTACACATGTCCATTGTACTATTGACCATATATACGTTAGAAATGGTATGAAACGTAAAATATTTCAACTTGAAGACTATTGCAGCTGGATAAATGAATGTTGGAGAATAATATTTAGTTGTATATTCTTTATATATATATTTCAGCGGTTTTTAATATTTTTAAAAATAATTATCTTTTAATATATAATGTATCTTATTACCACTTTGTGATGGTGGCATCACAAAAATAAATTATACATTACAATTTAACAGGCCAAAATTAATAACAAAAATTATGACTACGCTAAAATACTTAATCACCTTAATACTACTTCACACTTTCCTTTTAAACTTGCAAATAAATTTATAAATAGTTAGTTGTAATTTAAATATAGTAAATGACCCTAGTTACAGTTGGCGTTAACGTGCAAAAACAAAAAAGGTGCAATGCAGAAAAATATAGTCTAAGAAAGTAAAATTTATAATTATATAAATTATTAATTATTACGATATGATTATGATTATTCTCTATTAATGTCTTTGTAGATCAATTAATTAATATTTTCTGGCGTAGCTATTTTGGATAAAATTTATTTTGAGTGCTAAAAAGATATCGGGCATGACACAAGTAATACAGAACCGTGGTTACATATATCCCAAAAACCACATGTGCATGTGAACTGTGGTTACATAAATATATGTGAACTGTGGTTACAAATCCTACCATCCTAAAGCTATTGGAATAATCACACCAATATCGACTTATGCTTTGAATTACCGTTCCATTAAATAAATGATCAATGTAAATGTGGTAATTTTATCGTTGGTATATCTTAATTTTACTTCCAGTTCAGTATAATACTATGTTCCACGTTGACAAATTGCATTTTAATCTTGTATTGTTTAATCTTAATTCTGCTAAATATGACGAAGCCAGCGAGAATTGACAGGAGCAAGTTAAAAATGTATTGAGTTTTTTTAATTTTACTGAGAGAAACTAGAGTCTCTTTCACTGAAAATTTCTGTTAAAATAATTTTTGAATATTGGAAAGCAGACTTTTGTCGTTCCCGTCTTTGTGTTGATCTTTGTGTTGGTACTTCTTTGCTCATAGAATTTGCAACACTTATTCTGCTTTCCATGGCTCCGAACTCGTTTTACGATATCGTTTCTTTTCAGATAAGAACTAAGTATTTTAACATACTCGTTTTTGTTAAACCGCAAAAAGTTTTCAAAAAAGGTTCTAACTTAGATAGATGGATACTTTTTATCTAATGTATTATATATAGCGTGCGCTATTCAATCTTCAACTGCCTAATGAGCTGCTTCAAAAACTCATTTTCATTTTGTGACTCTTCTCGATTCGTTTAATGATTCGTCTATTACTAATTACGATTTATTTTCTTTAAAAACAAATATAAACGATTTATAGACTTCACATCTTATACCATATATTTAACTATATCGCAAGAATCGCAATCTAAAATATATATGTAATTTGGTGGTATCCCGGTGAGGCTTAGCAAAACCTATGCCATAATTAAGGCATCATTTAAAGAACCATAAAAAAGTCCTGAAATATAAAACAATTGTTTGTGATACACATGCGTCGTTTTCTGACCCGAATAAGATTTTGTTTGAAAGAATTATGTTCATCCTAATGGTGTCGTACATAGATTTTATCGTATATAATAATAAGTTATTGTTCAGATAAATTTAATAATTTCTTGTATTTACTGGAGGTATTGTATATGAGATCTTGACTTGCAATAACTAAAATATTTGTATTATAATGCATATATAATTTTAAAGCCTTTCATGACCGCGTTATAAATTCTAGAAAACTGCTGCAGCTAAATTTACTTATAATGGTGCTGTAATTTATATATATATATATATATATATATGTATATATATATATATATATATAAATGTATATGTATATATATATGTATATATTTATAAAGCCTTTCACGACCCATTAAAATTCTCGAAAAATGTTGCAGCTACATTGGTTTGTGACACTGCTACAAACTAAAATACGTGTATGATAATACATATATATTTTTAAAGCCTTTCGTTTAAAACCCCGTTAAAAACTATTGTAGCCAGATTGACTTCTAATAGTGCTACAACTAAAATATTTGTATGATAATACAAATATATTTTTAAAGCTTTTCATAATCCCGTTAAAACATTCTCGAAAACTATTGCAGATAGATTAACTGATGGATACAATTCGTATTTCAAACCTAACATAGTAGAAGTACTATTATTTCAATTTTCTATTCTCAATTTAATAATAGAAACAATTAAGTATCATATGATAGTCCAAAACAGTCTATGTAGCGGCCTTTGTTTAAGCTCAATTACGTTATCACTAATAACGTCTGCTTATTGTTTACCTAAACTTGGGTTTCTGACATTCCAAAATTATTTATTCTGTTAGACAATAATGAAACAGACTTTCCAACATGCACGTTTAGCAAAAAAACTATTTCGGATTCACTTATCTTATCTGTGTTAGAAAATATATATATTTTCTCAATAAGTACGATTCGTAAATTCTAAGTACTTATGGAAAACGTACCTTAACATAATTATCGCCCTCAATATTAGTAATACGATACGATACGATACGGGTCTGCAGATTCGCTATGATACTTAATGAATAAAAAGCTAAGTTAACATTTAGTTTTCAAAAACAGAGAAATATGAATTATTAAAAAGGTATTCTTTAGCAAACCATATTGAAAAGTATTCTTTAGCAAACCATAGAATTATAAATTTTATTTTGAATAGAAGTATAAGATAGAAAAATGTTTCCTCAAGTTTTCTGAATATGATGTAGTGCCTATAGTTTTGAGATAGGTAAAATAACTTTAATGCCTCAACAGAAGCTAGTAACTTCAAGACGTGTAATAATTTGGTTAATTATAATCGTTCTTATAGATCAGAGTCCCCAGTATCCAAATTATTCATTTGGACACCTCATCGGCAGATTTAAATATTTGTCTGCTCGATGCCTTTGATAATGCAGTGAAAGTTTGAAAATAGAGTACTCATTCCCAAATAAACCTCTAGCTCCTTTGAAAAATCCAAAATCTCCAAGTAACAATACTTTGGAATGAACTGGATCTTAATGCCAAGAAAATATCCTCGACAAGTAACTTCAAGGGTTGATCAACAATGTTCTACTTGTCCTAAATTCTTCTGTATTCTTGACCTTTTCTTCTTTCATTATAACTCATTGGATTAAAATTGTGATAATTTAGAACCATAACATTTATTTATATATTTTATGAGAGTTATTATTTGTTTGAAATAATAAAAATTTTTCTTAAAAAAATAATTGATTACCGCCATCTGTATGATCAATGACATTTTAAGACTGGACATTTGCCAAATTATTACATAATTTAATATGATTTGTTATTCGTAGTATAAAGTCCATAAGGGACGTTTATATTTTTTTTTAATATTTCATGATTAAAATTTTTCTTTCACATGGCTTGCAAACATTATCGAATTGAATCTTTTCCATTTCATTTTATTTTGAAAATTTGCCTTTTGTTATTTGCACGCTCATTCTCTCGTCAAAATTTTTCATTAATATTTCGGAATCCTTTTACAAGAACACATATAAGTTCTGATGGAGCTCTTAAAATGGCAAGAATATTAACTATGCATCCTGGCCGTAAAATTCTGATTGAGCTCTTAAAGTAATAAGAATATTAGCTATACATCCTGACCATAAAGTTCTGATTGAGCTCTTAAAGTGGCAAGGATATTAACTATACATCTCAGCCGTAAAGTCTTGATTGAGCTCTTAAAGTGATAAGGATATTAACTGTACATCCTAGCCGTAAAGTTTTGATTAATCTCTTGAAGTGACAAGGATATTAATTATACATCTTTGCCGGAAAAGATTTATTCAGATGCTCTTAACAGTAGAAATAGCAAGATCACATTTTTGCTGTCGCAAGATTCAGTTTTGTGTTCTTGTTAAAATAAGGTTTGATAAATAATTGAAAGATTTTTGTGTTCAGTTGAAGGTGTTAAATAAAAGTCATAAATAATTTTGTGCGTTCCATTCGTGGGTTCAATTCCAGATTCGTGCGACGAAGATAGTACGGAACATTTCAAGAAAGTCCTATAACCGTGAAGTATTTGTGACAATAAAACTTGGTAAATAATACGAAGAGAATAAATAACCGATCACAGATTCTGATCGTTTTATTACTGAAATCGCACCAATAAGTTTTAATCTAAAATAAAGACTATTGGATATAAATGGTTTCTGCGGCGAAGATTGGTCATCGTATTGTGCATTCTTACGACCACAGCTTGCTACGAGTAGAGATCGTGCAATCTTAACAGTCTACTCAGGTCATCGTTAACAGGAAGAGCTGCAGAAGGATACGAAATTCATTTCTGTATTACCAGGTCAGTAAATGTAATTATTTCATACAGTTGGCGAATTATCGTTAGTCGCGAGAAATTTAATTTAAAATTGAATTAAATATGATGTGTTTTAATGAGCAACGATTTTTCTGTTGGATACTTTTTGTTTTATAATTCATTTATTCAGACAACATGGTCTGTTAGAATCGAATATTATTTAAAGGTTAAGAATTATTTTTTCTAATGGCATTTCTAATATTTTACACGCGTACGCCACAACAGTCATGTCAATATTCGTATTATATTTTTTGTCCTTTTTCAATATAACTAACCGATATTAACAATTGTTGAGATTTTTTTCTTCCTTCTTTTTATATAAACCTTACATTTTATATTGTGATTTCTTTTGCAACCTACAAAACAATCAATTATTCAAAACTTATTATTATAGTTGACTGGGAGACATATTTTCTGTAGCAATAAAAAACCACTAAAAGAAGTCCACTAATACCGTTAAAGCAGTTAAGTAAACAAATAAATCTAAAAACATACTTAAAGCAACTTAGTAGCGTACGTAACAATCGAGTTAAGCTAAATGTGTAATCGCAATTTCCTTCATCACAAAACCACCTGCGTCAACCTACAAAACAACCAATTATTCAAAACTTATTATTATAGTTGACTGGGAGAGATTTTTTCTGTAGCAATAAAAAAACACTAAAAGAAGTCCACTAAAGTCCATTAAAGCAGTTAAATAAACAAATATATCTAAAAACATACTTAAAGCAAGTTAGTAGGGTGCGTAACAATCGAGTTAAGCTAAATGTGTAATCGCAATTTCCTTCATCACAAAACCACCTGTGTCAACCTACAAAACAACCAATTATTCAAAACTTATTATTATAGTTGACTGGGAGAGATTTTTTCTGTAGCAATAAAAAACCACTAAAAGAAGTCCACTAATACCATTAAAGCAATTAAATAAATAAATCTAAAAACATACTTAAAGCAACTTAGTAGCGTGCGTAACAATCGAGTTAAGCTAAATGTGTGATCGCAATTTCCTTCATCACAAAAACACCTGCTTCAACCTACAAAACAACCAATTATTCAAAACTTATTATTATAGTTGACTGGGAGAGATTTTTTCGTTGGAAATAAAAAACCACTAAAAGAAGTCCACTAAAGTCCAATAAAGCAGTTAAATAAATCTAAAAACAAACTTAAAGCAACTTAGTAGCGTGCGTAACAAATCGAGTTAAGCTAAATGTGTGATCGCAATTTCCTTCATCACAAAACCACCTGCGTCAACAGCAACACTTACTGGGTAATATCGAATTCAAGTTGTAAAGGAGAAAAGCTTTTAATTGGAACTATTAGCTATTGTGTATTCCTTGCAAAGGTTTACGCTGTACTTATTAGGACCTTTGGTTTAAAGTTGCAACCGATTGCAATGCTATCCGTTACGACTTAACAAAGAAGCATGTATACTACCAAGGGTTTTATAGATATGTCAGATGATCGTCCATGCAAGGCTAAGTTACAGATATAAGTGAGTAGTTCCAAATGAGAGCCTATAATAGAGAATAAAATGTAACCAAGTTGACTAAGGCTAATATTCTGTAATATAAATATAATAGAAAACACAAAAACTATATATATATATATATATATATATATATATTGCTAAATATAATAGAGGCCAGAACGAAAACTGAATCCGTTGCCGCAAATTCGATAGTGCTCGGAGGAAAGCAAAAAGTTACAAAAAAAAGAGAATTATCAATGAAGTTAGTGAAGAAGTAAAAATATTTTAGGCCGATGACAAAAAAAAATTTGGCCCGGGAGAAGCCCAAAACTTCTCATAAAAAAGAATGATAAAGGAAATTAATAAAAATATTGAAGCGAACGTACAAATGCAAAAAATAAAATTTCGTTGTAATCGGAAAACATAAATTTATTTAAGTCAATAAAAGTATTTGAGGCCAATTCGCAAAACACAAAATAAACTTTTTTTAATACTCATAAGAAAGCAAACAAAAAGATAATCAGAAAGGAAGTTAGTACAATATTGATGCCAGTGTACAAATACAAAAGGACAATTTCATATTTGGAAAAAAGTGAACATTTTAAGAAAAGAGAATCAGAAAGGAATTTAGTCAAATATTGATGCCAGTGTACAAACAAAAAAGAAAAATTTCGTATTTGAAGAAAGCGAAAAGTTAATAAAAAAAAGAGAATAAGGAAGAGAGTTGGTAAAATATTGAGGCCAGTGCACAAACACAAATAGGACGGAAGAAAGCAAAAATTTCCAAAAAAAATAGAGAGAATTACTTTCCGAGATTTAGAACCGAAACAAGAAATGTTTACTACACTTTTAAAGCCTATTTCATGTAAATAAATTATGATAAATTATTGATGATAAAATCAGGAATATAAAAGGCCAGAGCGGAGAATTACGTCATAAGTCTGGTATACCGCTTTCAGAGAACATGAAAACCTAGAATTAAGATTGATATTCCGAAAATCAAAATCACATTTTATTCATTTACATAAACTGAATAAGTGCACTATGCACAATAATTGTTTAAGAAAGAAACACTTATCTAAATACATATCTACATATTTACAAAGAAATTTATCTATACTAATAAATAAGGTATTAATTAAGGTTTTTTTCACGTCAATCTCTGGAAGCACAATGTGATTTAAAAAATTCTTTGTGTGTTGTGTGAAAACCCATACTTTGAAGAATAGTACAAGCTATATATAATTACACTACAATTTATATCGGCAAGACAGTGTAAAGTTTGTTTATTCGTTTGTTTTTCGCATTAATTTCTTGAACCACATATATGATTTGAATATTCCTTTTGCTTCCTTAAATTTGAACTTCCATGACAAACAAAAATAATTTGGTGCTTACCATTTGGTAAGTACCATAAATTTGGTACTTACCATTTGGTAAGTACCAAATGTCATCGTGTGGTATTTAATTTATTTACCTCATTTAGTGATATCGTGTTCATTTACTAAATATCTTTTTTACATTTACTAAATATTTTAGGAAAAAATTTGTTAAGCGCGAGTAGATCTCATCCTACGAAAGTACCATACTTATTTATGCAATTATTAATATTTAATTTTAATATATTCATTAAACTTTTACAACGGAAATAATTATTTATCAAAAATTAATTTTTCGCAATCTAAATACATATCAACTTAACATATCTTTAATAGGCTGAAACAAATTATGCATATTTCATAAATGATAATATATAGTAGTTTTTTTTGTAATCATCCAGTCAATACTTCTTCCTAATTACTTAATTAATAAAACATCATAAGATTTTTGTAAACAAATATTTTTTAAAAGTGCGGTGTAAGATCTTTTATTTTCATGCTAAATTTCAAGTTTTTACCCCAAGCGGTTTCCAAAAAAAAATAGCTGTGACCGTTTAAGGTACGGAACATTAAAATATTTAAAAATTCCAAACGAATCTTGACGAAATTCAGCTTTATAGGCGAGACGGTGTCATGTTAAATTTTAATCATATTTTTCAATTATTAAATGTTTCTATTACAAAATAGTAACACAAACATTTAATTATCTCTATAGTATATTTATAATGCGGAGTACAAAATAGTTACAGAAACATTTAATTATCGCTATATTATATTTATAATGCGGAGTACAAAATAGTAACAGAAACATTTAATTATCTCTATTTTATATTCATAATGCGGAGTACAAAATAGTAACAGAAACATTTAATTATCTCTATATTATATTTATAACGCGGAGTACAAAATAGTAACAGAAACATTTAATTATCTCTATAATATATTTATAATGCGGAGTACAAAATAGTAACAGAAACATTTAATTATCTCTATATTATATTTATAATGCGGAGTACAAAATAGTAACAGAAACATTTAATTATCTCTATATTATATTTATAATGCGGAGTACAAAATAGTAACAGAAACATTTAATTATCTCTATATTATATTTATAACGCGGAGTACAAAATAGTAACAGAAACATTTAATTATCTCTATAATATATTTATAATGCGGAGTACAAAATAGTAACAGAAACATTTAATTATCTCTATATTATATTTATAACGCGGAGTACAAAATAGTAACAGAAACATTTAATTATCTCTATATTATATTTATAATGCGGAGTACAAAATAGTAACAGAAACATTTAATTATCTCTATATTATATTTATAACGCGGAGTACAAAATAGTAACAGAAACATTTAATTATCTCTATATTATATTTATAATGCGGAGTACAAAATAGTAACAGAAACATTTAATTATCTCTATAATATATTTATAATGCGGAGTACAAAATAGTAACAGAAACATTTAATTATCGCTATATTATATTTATAATGCGGAGTACAAAATAGTAACAGAAACATTTAATTATCTCTATAATATATTTATAATGCGGAGTACAAAATAGTAACAGAAACATTTAATTATCTCTATATTATATTTATAATGCGGAGTACAAAATAGTAACAGAAACATTTAATTATCTCTATAATATATTTATAATGCGGAGTACAAAATAGTAACAGAAACATTTAATTATCTCTATATTATATTTATAATGCGGAGTACAAAATAGTAACAGAAACATTTAATTATCTCTATATTATATTTATAATGCGGAGAACAAAATAGTAACAGAAACATTTAATTATCTCTATAATATATTTATAATGCGGAGTACAAAATAGTAACAGAAACATTTAATTATCTCTATATTATATTTATAATGCGGAGTACAAAATAGTAACAGAAACATTTAATTATCTCTATATTATATTTATAATGCGGAGAACAAAATAGTAACAAAAACATTTAATTATCTCTAGCAATTTTGAACATTACTTCAACTAATCAGTAACAATTTTAAAATAAAATTATTTCTGTACTCATGAAATAATATTAATTATAGAATGTATAATTATATTTGTGAATAAACCATTTAGTGGAATTTGGCTCTAATTGTCCTTCTTCATTGCTATCGTATTGCAAGAATTAAACAATATGTTCATGGAAACTGAAATATGTTAAAAATATTACAGATTCAAATTTAATTAAATATCTAGAAAAGTGCGCTTGGTGCCCCTAAAAAAATAGTTCGCTTGGCCGATGCCGAAGAAAGCCGAATTTGCCCGATTCAGCGTTACCGACCCTAGCGTGATGGTTCAGATTGGTTTATTACTCAGAAGAAGTGTGCAGGTTTGTTTTTTTTTTTTTTAAATTTTGACTTTAAAAGTGATGAATTAAAATATAATTAACGAGTATTATGATATTTAACATTATTGTAATTTATTTATTAATATTATTCACCCGCTTTCAATACTTCGAATCTGCTGATTCGAGACTAAAAATGTTCACATCACAAATGATGTCAATCCTCAAAATCAGCATAAAGTACTGATTTTAGTACAGCTTATTATTATTCTTAAATAGCTCAAACGTTAAATTCATTTTGGCTCGAGTATCATAAATCGTAAAACTCGAAACCATCAACCTCAACATCGTCCGTAATGGACATTGAGATGGCCCAGTAATATTTGGTAATAGCCGGTTAGCTTTATGTCGAAACCTCACGCAACTATTTCTTCACTTTTTTTTTAACAAACGACAGTGTAATAAAAAACTTCAATAACGCAATAGGTTCGGTTTTTATTAGCTGTTTCCCGAATTTTTCAAGGTCAACTGTTACTACCTAATATAGCGAAATCTATGCGAAAATTCAAAGTTAATTAAATTGATACTGAATTTGCAATTAAATATCTTTGATAATTTAGTATTAATACCGTTAAATGTTCATAAAAATGTAAATTACAATCTGTGATAATCTAAATTATCCTATTTTTCTTAATTTTAGGCAATATAATTGGAGACATTTTGAAAAATATGCTAAAAATATGTCCCACTCCCAGATTTAAAATTATTTAAAAAGCAAGGTTTTTAGAAATCTATACAGAATTTGTCGAAAAACTTAAACGATGATTTTAGATTTTATAGTTTTAAGATACTTAATTATATTTGTGCTAGGTCCAATATTAATGATGATTTATGATAAATAAAAAACTTGAAAACAGGATACGATACCCTCGATGCGCAAGCCGGACTCGCACTTGGCCGATGTTTGTGAGCTATTCAAATATCACAATATTGATATTATTTTTACTTTTCCAATTTTTCAATCGCCAAGAAAAGTTATTAATAAAGGTAAAATGATTTATGCGACTTAAAATTGAATACAACCTTCGATGACGCGATCCAGACTTCAAACTTTAGTAACACCGATCTCAGGCGTCAAGTTGTTCGCGTGCAAAATGTTCAAAACTAGAATTATGTGGAAAACAAAAATAAATATTATTTAAAAAAGAAGTCTTAAGTTATATTTAAACATAATTTAAGTTCAATTTTTTTTTACTTTGGCAATGACTTCCATTTATTTGTTGTAATTAAAACTAGTCTAGCTCTTTTCATTAATTTAAAACCAAAAATTAAACAGAACAAAAACTTCTTTCATAACTAAACTTTTTTATTCATATATATTAAACTTTAGCGAACAGAGACAAAATCAGCATTGTAAATACCTAGATAAAAAAGATATATCTTTTACTTCAAGAAACGCCGAATCACTTGTCCGAATTTTCAAAACTTTTTCATAGTTCACCCTCTGCATTATGTATTAAAGTTTCCACCTTAGCTTAAACTTTACTTTCCCACTAATAAGAATTTTCCGGCGATAGAGTTTCTTCTAACAAATCAATATTGTTCTGCTTTGCAAATTATTTTAAATTACGTATGAAACAAATTGATATCATAACACTTATTTTGACTTGTCCAACATTTTTTTATGAGAAAATATTTGCAAATTTATATCACGCCAAACGTGGCAGGCTTCGGGTGAAGTCGGCAGTATGGGTATACTCGGCGTTAGATCGAGTGCGACCGAACGAGAGGACCTGAGATAGAAAGTATAATTCGAGTGCATATAGTACATAATAGCAGAGTGTAGAGATAGCCGTCGTTGAGAAAATTCACACAATCATCATTTGTTGTGCAATAAAATTGTTAGTGACTTACGTGAACTTGCGTCCCACGTTTTACGTTTTAAATATTGCAAGTATTTTCATAGCTATATATAAAAATTTACAGTCACAAATAAAACGTAATATTTTATAATTTCCAGACAAAATATTATAATGAAGACGTATATTTTTTGTATATATAATTAATTTATAAAGTTTATGAAATTACTTACAAAATAATGTTTATTTATTATTTCGTATGTAATCACACAACTTTATAAAATAATTGAGCGTATTTTTTACTTGTTTTTTTTACTTTCGTATTCAAAATTTCCCATATACACGGTATGAATACATTGGTTGTCAAAGTTTTCATTTCTAGTATTCTCTTGGTCTTAAACACATCTAATTTTTAGTAACGCAAAAAATGTATTTACCTCTGGGCTGAGAATGGAACGCGAGACTAAATATCCTATAGTAATCTCAAAACACATATTGTTTTTCGAAAAATAATTCAAAAGTTGATCGATCCTTGATGACTAAAAAGTTATCAAAATTGTTACAAGAACCCTATCTTACAGACCTTCACAACACCGCTCACATAACAGGTTAAGTATGTCTTATGTGCCCTCAATTTGTTTCCATATATATATATATATATATATATATATATATATATATATATATATATGTATGTATATATATCAGTTTTTATTAAAATTAATTTAATTTAATTAATTATTTATTTTTAAAAACGTTAAATTTACTAAAACAATCTAAATAAAGTTTAATTGTTAATGAAAATAAATGAATATGCTGAAAATTTATTACAATTTACTAATTTTAAGTATTCAGCAAATGATAAGATATTAATTTATAATCTATATTGCAAATAAATACACACAGAAACTTAACCTCACTTAGAGAAATAAACTTAAAATATATTTTAAAAAACTTATAAGCAAGCACTATTTTCATCACTAATATATATGTACTTATTACGTGGGCCATTATTAAATTTTTATATATATATATATATATATATATATATATGTTTAGTGAGCAAATTCACCCTGTCGATGTTTCTTGGATCAACCTGTACATTTTTTGTTGCGCCGCGAGTGCACATGCGCGCATTGTAAAATTTCACTCTAATTTTTTTGTAATCGTTCTAGACGCGCTAGAGAAATAACACTTCAAAAAGTTTTTATTAAAATATAAAAACTATACATCTTAAAATTAAGATTATAATTTCAATTTTACAATATGCTAAGAATGAACTTTTATGTCATTTTCCATTAAAGTTAAATAAACTTTCCGACCTCCCATTTTTGGCCACTCTGAAAGAAGAAAAAGTATTTTCGAGATTTTCACACAGGGAGTGAACAAGCAAGTTATATAATTAAGCCAATTTGACAAAGAATACCGGCGGATACCTAAAATTCCACTATACGTTTTCCTTTTTCCTGATTTCTTCTTTTATATGTCTTTGGAAATTATATCTAACTTTGAACGCAATGCATACACTACACTACTATTGAAATATTAGCGCCGTTACTAGAGAAAACGAAATTACCAAACCTATTGTAAAGTCAGGAGAAAAAGTATACCTAGACGTTAATTATGAGGACACTTAAATACATGAAGCATAAGTTAGAAAAATATCAACAAAATCATGTAATATAAAGATTTCAACCTGTTCCACACCTATCGAATAGTATAGAATAGAATAGTTATAATATAGAATAGAATAGTTCTTATTCTATATTTCATAAAATTCTCCTAAAACTTTAAAATTTCTCCTAAAAAAATAAGCTGGTAGAAATAGGTACATAAGATTTTATTTATTTTTCATTTTAAAGTTTCTACGTCTCGTGATATCTAAGAAAATCGCACGTAAATATAGAAAAACGTAAATATATTATGTGCTATTTCTTTCGTAGGCGTATTTAAAAAAATATGACATCTAGGATCATTGCTATTGTTTTCTTAAAACATTTGTGTTGTTTTCTAAAAACCCATATTTTTTCATAATTTTTGGTTGGGTAGCGTTAAAAATAAGGAAAGAAAATATTTTTTACAAATGTTTCAGTTTGACTCTAAAGAGGTATACTTAAAATTATGAAATAAATATCGTTTGCCCCTTACAACTAGTCCTTTCAAAGAAGACTAAACATGGAATTAAAAAAGCATTTTTTCGAGTACTTAATTTGCCCCAGCCGCCCGCCTTAAAATTTTCAAATGAATATTTTTTTTCAATTTTACCTATTGTGATATGTGCGAGTTAATATGTTTTACTTTCAAGTTTCCAAATTTCACAATTCACGCCAAATTTCATGTTACGTCAAGTCTACGTTAAGCAGTTTCTGAGAGAAAACGGTTGTGACTGACTAATTTATTTTATAATGGTTCCATTTTTTCTTTGAAGATACGAAACGTTACAAATATATATGTAATGGTGACTTCAAGTTGAATTCATTTAAAATCGAATTTATTCAAAAACATCGCAGAAAATCGAGAGAGACGCATACAGTTTTGTGGTTATTTCCTCCGAAGTAAAAGTAAGTTTCCTTTTAAAAATTAAGTGAAATCGGGGTAAATAAAAACCTTTTCAAAACTATATTAAAAGAGAGAAGGTTGTTTGATTGGAAGGTGACAAATCGATATATAATATAATTTAATATTCTTGCAAGCTTTATTAATGTGCTACCTTTTTTACTTGTGTTTTTTGGTATGTGCTATTTATTGTTTGGGCATAAAAACTGTTGGATACAAATAGAATTAGCACTACTAGAGTCACAGAGAAAATTTAAAGTTAGATAATTTTATTTTTAAACTCCAAAAAAATATTAAAATTACTCTCTACCATATAAAATACCGCTATATTTCCTTACCCTGTCAAAAATGTCCACATATATTTGAGTGTCAAAATGTGTTCGAATGTTAACTTAAAATTTTAAGTTTCTGTGGCAAACCGTTTTTGAGAAATACGATGTGGGAATAGATTAATAATCTTATGAGGATTTTAATTTTTTCCGTTTGAGGTAGGACGAAATTAACATTTTGATTATAGAAAAATCAATATCCTTAACAAAATAAAAGAATTTTCGAATATACTTACTTGTGCCTTGAATACGCAAATTTATTCTAATTCTGACGAGCCTAATAAACGTTTCGTACCTCAAAAAATCCGGAACCTAATAAAACGGCTAACATGTCCGTCTGTCTGTCACAGCCACTTTTCTCAGAAACAAAACTTAAAATATAATCAAAATAAAACTATATTAAAACATATAAATCCGCACATATTTCAATAGATGACACTCAGAAACGTTTGGCGTATTGTTTGAAAGACCTAGTTAGTTATAAAGATGTCACTAATTTTTTTGTCACAATTTTAGGCAGCATCTCTTCAGAAATATTCCGGAAGCTACTGAACCTAAAAAAATTGGTTTTTAGAAGCCTACGCAAAGGCTGTTAGAAAACTACATTCATAAATATATGCGCCACCTGTTTAATTATAATGCTTATCATTAAATATAGATTGCCCTAAAAAGTCCATATTAATGATGATTTCTACTAAATAAAATAATTTCACTTCAAACTAATATCTCGTTTATGGAATCTTCGATGCGCAAGGCAGACTCTCATTTTCCCAGTTTTTTTTCATTTTATTAAAAATTTGTGCTTTATTCATATTACCTCTTCGTATTACTTAATTTGAAATAATTAAGAACTGAATAATTTTCGAACCTGAAACTATATTTGAATACTTATACATTTTTATGCAAGCATTCAAATATCGTTCAGAAATAGTAAGCTACAACCACCGCGTGTCGAACATCGAACCCAACATCAAATGACCTCCAGACAGACATCATATGGCGAATGTAACCCAGGGCAATACCGCGCGGTCACGAAACACTTTAATGTTATACGCTGCCCACGCTCGGGGCCCTCACTATATTATGCTAATACGGCCTGGGGGTTGAAACCATACCCTTATAGCAAAACGACATCGAACGAGGAAACTTTGAATATAACTGGGGTGTTGTATGAATAACTTTCGTTGCAGATCGCTTGTATCACCATCGCAATACAAATGTTGCAGCTAATGAGATTTCAGCCAATAAAAATCGTATATTCGATGCGGAAATGAGAAATATGGTTTATTTAGGAGATAAAAGAAGACGACAATCCGTTTATTATACACGTTTCGTTACTGTGCATGTGTTTATTTAATTATTCATGAAACTTTGCTGAAAGCTTAAAGAACAAAGTATACAGAAGAAGACTCTTGCATCAATAAAATCAGACCAATTTCTGCAATGAATCAAGTGAGTAAACAATTACAGTGGTAATTCGTAAATGCCAATTATTTACAACTTACCACTTTTTAAAATAAAATTGAATAAAGTAAGATCAAAATAGAACACCTTAGGGATTGGAAGGAAAAGCATGAGGTGTAGAAAGACTTTTGATATACAGATTATGACAGATAATGTCATAATCTATATAATATATATATATATATATATATATATATATATATATATATATATATATATATATATATATATATAGTACTCAATACAATTAAATAAAATTGAAGTGTATGTCTGTTATTTTCGAGTTTTTAGTTTTTAAATATTAATTTCTTGCACATTTAATTACTAAATCAAATTTAAGACTAAAAAAAATGCTCAGTGTATACAAACGGATTTAACTCAAATCTTAAGGTAAATTTTAAGCAGTTTTTTATACATACAGCAGTTCTTTTACACTACTTAAGGTGAATTTTAAGCAGTTTTTATACACATACAGCAGTTCTTATACACTACTTAAGGTTAATTTTAAGCAGTTTTTATAAACATACAGCAGTTCTTATACAATACTTAAGGTGAATTTTAAGCAGTTTTTATACACATACACCAGTTCTTATACACTACTTAAGGTGAATTTTAAGCAGTTTTTAAACACATACAGCAGTTCTTATACAATACTTAAGGTAAATTTTAAGCAGTTTTTATACAAAAAATCTGAGATCAATGCAGTCTTTGTTTGATCCTAACATCACAAGCAGTTCTGAAGTTATGATGATGTTGATGTTGAATTCATGAAGCATGTCTACACACTCTTAACTTTTGAGACTGGAATACCTAGAACTATACGTTATATAGCCCGTACTGTCTACCTAATGCAGGTCAAGCACAGTAGCATCTAGAAATCTTCCCGTATATAATTACTACACTCCTGGATCAGTATCCAATACATTTTTAGGATATACCTGAATTTTCGATTATATTCCAATATTTAAGTTATATATGAAAAATATTTTCATGTATTTATGTATTAAACGTTTCAGAAAAATTATTATTTATTGGATAAGTTATTTTTTCTTTTTATTTATCACGACAATAAATCAAGTAATATACTATAATTTAAATCAAAATCACTTTCTTCCAACCCTATCCCGTTTAAAAATATAGAAACGCATTTTTATTTAAGCATTGCAACGATAACGATACCTTTCTGTATTATTATCTCATTCTATATGCTCAACGAATGACATATTAAAGAACCAAGACAGTATTTGGAGACAAAAGAAAACTTCGGCGACATTATCGTTCAAACGTTTCAAGCTTTTGATAATATTATGTAAACTTAACTTTTAATTGCGACTCTAGTAGTGATAGTTATATTTGTACCTAACAGATTTTTGCTCAAAGAATAAATAGTACATAAAGTAATAGTACATCAAGTAATAGTACATCAAGTAATAGTACATAAAGTAATAAAGCTTGCAAGTGTATTAAATTATATTACATACTTATTTGTTACGCTCCAATCAAACAACCTTCTCTCTCTTAACATAGTTTTGATAATAGCGAAGCCAAGTGCCGCTTATGTTATTACAATTATTAGAAATTTCAGCTTATAAACTAGTTAGAATATAATTTGGAATATCCATTTCGAGTATATTAAGTTGGTGGAATATAATTTTTAATCGAGTATATTAGTTGATGGTTAGCGGTTAGGAAAATTTACTGACTAATAAAATGTCACTTAATTTACATTCAATTTACTTGTTTAAATGACGCTTAAATATTTTTGATTTCTTACTTAGTCGCTTCATATATCTATTTAGACATATCTACGAGAATTTTTTTCATTTCCTCACGAAACTTCCCAGTTAAAATACAGGACAAACTTTTATTAGTATGTACGACGAGAACTTTTAAATGATAAAAGATTAAAATTATGCACAAAACGCACTGGTTTCAAGTTTCTACGCCAAAAATTAGTTACAAGTTTCTAATTCAAAAACTATAAAGACTTCATATCAGAACGGTTACGTCATAAATTATTTGACGTAGAAACTTGAAAAACGGACAGACATATGAATGATTTAAAAGTGGTTTTGTTTTTCTTTTCAAAGTATGGACCCTGAAGAAAAATTTAAAAGTGCCTTTTCACTTGACACTTGGAGACTAAAAGCACCAATAAACTTTTAACATATTTTAAGAGAATGCATTATTCTTCCCTTATTCTTACCCTTCCTAAAATATGAAATCGATTTATGCTTTTGTTTTGCAAACTTAATCTTTTACCATTTCAAATTACACAAAAAATCGCCTGCTAATAAAAAATTCCTTACAGTTTAAATATTTACATAATGTTATCTTGATGATTAAAATGCGTAGAGAACCCAACTCATTATTGAAACATTCTGATTCCTTGAGGGTTTAAACTGCTTGGCGTTTCAAGAAAATAATAAATTGACAACTTGATCAACTTGGTCAATTAAATCATTTAGTATTTGTGTATTCGTGTTTTGTTATTTAATTATTATCTGCTGGTACGTGAGCATGAGCCCACTTTTAACATTCCCTTAGTTCCTGAGAAATCGAGGCTTGACATCTTTTAACGGAAGTAAAAGGCATTACAAATATACCGATCTTTAAGGACTTAATTAACCAAGTTGTCAATTTATTATATAATCTTTAAGGAACATGATTAATTGTTGAGAAATTCCGGAAGCTCAAAATTTGAAAGTACATTTTGAAGAATAATTCTGTTTTGAAGAAATATGGTATCCCCCTTAATTATATCCTCCTGGGCTGGGCTGTTGAGATATATAGAGGTTGACACGCTTTAACATTACGCTAAATTTCAAGTTCTACGTCAAACCATTTATCATAAAAATGCCTGTGATAGACATATATTCAGTGTCATAAAACTCTATGTCGAAAAATCCGCAGCATCCAGCAAATCCACAATACAGTGGTACGAGTTTTTTTCACTTTTCTTCGACTATTCCGGCTCATAGCTATCTAATGCACATCGCCATCAGATATTCTATTCTATACACTCTTTAATTCTACTTAGAATGAAATATTTTGGAACCTCTATTTTGGAACCCTAGTACAACTGATCCAAAAACAATAAATGTCGAGTGAGGGAATGTCATCCTTTATTTAAGTGCATCCAATACAACTATGATTATTCCTGATCGATTGATTCATATATTATATTTAACTATCGTAAGTTGTGTATAGATCAATTCATCCAAATCTGTTTGCAACCTCGGTAAACTTGCATGAAAATCAATTACATTAAGTAAAAATAAATTGCATATGCAGCTCGTAAATAATTCATGTATATATATATATATATATATATATATATACATATATATATGTATATATATATATATATATATATATATATATATATATATATAAACGTTTATATGTTTCTGTAAATATATTATGCGCGCATTTGAGATATTACAATAATACTTTATTTTTTACATTTCCACTATGAAACAAAGGACTCGCATAACTTCATGACGTCCTTCTATCTGTCACTCTCAAATTTTCTTCAGTTTTTATCTAGATGCATGAAACGTTGCAAGCAAAATAATAGGGAAAATTAAGTAAACGGGGAATGCCTTAATATACTTAAAATGGGACGAAGAATCGTTAACCCTTTGTAACGTAGTACATCACATATGCCAATGAATAAATTGGCAATTTATTTTAATTTAAATTAAACGTACCGTTTTTATTTTTCACTTATGGTAACATTGATTCACTTTACGTCTGAAAAGATCCACGTTATTTGTTTTTTGACAGCTGTCGAATTAAATTCGCCATTGATCACACAAATGAATAACATAAGATATAATTGTAAGTTGGCTGTAGTTATTTGATGACGATATGAAAAAAATATGTATCACCTAAGAATGGCACTAGGTTTTGTAATAAATAAACTATTTTGTACCGACAAATTATATTGTTTTATTCACCAGTTCCAAATTAAATAAATTATTGTAAAAAAAATAAAAATGTTGTTACAGTTTACAGAAACTCTCTTAATCAATAGCTATCTCGAATGAGCCGTGGCAACAAACATTTTCCGGCATATTTCCTAGAAATTTTCCGAATAGAAAAACGTTTCAAAATTAAATAATAGTCTTACAAATAGGTTACAATGTTGCTTTCCTCTGGAATTTATGTTCCTCTCAGCCTTATAAACGGTTTAAAATGATATTGAGGTTAATTTAGAGTTTTCCATTTTAATCTCAGTTTGAAAAATATTAAAATTCAAATTAATACAGAAAATACTATAATTTTTTATTACAATAATTTTGGTTGACCCACATTAACAATTTCAATAGATTAAGACGACTATGAACTGTTGCTATCTTGTGCGTCTTCTGACACCCACTTGAACGCTAATAAAAAAAACAAAAATCAATCGTGGGACAAAATACATATTTATAAGAGGATAAAAAATAGTAAATACCCTCATTAAGACATTACAACATGATACTCAACGTAAAAAGTTTTTTTCCATAATATAATAAAACTGAAGGGTAGGAGTAAAGAACCGGAAGTAGCTTGTATTTCCTGTAATTAATGGGAGAAGAAAGCCTACGTCAAACATGGGTAAACTTTGAAATGAAATAATTTAATCAACTTGTTTTTCCTTCGAGGCTCGTCGAGGACTTTCAATGTAGTTTTATGTGGAGGCGGTGTTGCAAACTGAATTGTATTTTTAAACATGCCCAAAGAAAGCGATGAACATAACATTTATCTCGTATTTCTGTTATATATTCACAGTCTCGTAAGGATGCATCACGCTATTATCCAATATTCAGTGATGTTCCATTGCTCAACCGGCTAATTGCGGTTATTTCAGAACACATATGTATATATATATATATATATATATATATATATATATATATATATATATATATAAGACAATTTCTTCGATCTTATTAGCAATTGCAAAATTCAATTAAACAATTGCGTTGCTATGAAAACAAAGTTTGTTTATTTTAGTACTAGCACATAAGAATAATTACACAGTTTAACTTAAATAGTACTATACTACCTAAAAACAAAGAAACAACATATAAAGTTTATTATTTAAATTGTCAATTCCTTGTTTATAATATTCTTTTAATATAACCAAACAATCTGAATAACAATGGGAGTTCTATCAACCAATAAAAATCTACTTTGCTGACTGAGTTAGCCGCCAATACTCACAGCGCTATCTATTGAGTACATAATACATGGTCACTGCTTGCCGACAAAAGAGCGCTCTACCAATTAAAGAAATATAGTTTCTTTACCTATATATATATATAAGCTTTTACTTAAAATATTTCTACAATAAGTTGCAAGTTTTGACGAAAACGTGTGCGCTATTTTCTCGTCGTACATACGCACAATAATTTACCTGACAATAATGGGGAAAAAGGGAACATATAACATTCAATTTAGCATTTTTCACGCCGATCCAAATGTTAAGGGCCAAACTGCGCTAACAGAAAAAAGGATAAAACATAACACGCTCTAACGGAGACGGGAGACATTTGTCGGCGGCGCGCGCCTTGACAATGCATTGAATTGAAACAGAATCGGCCACCGATTTTGTCCGACAAAAGCCTCCGGTTATCAGCGGCCAACTTGTCCATCGCCTACAAAAATCGTTAATTGCATTGCGCATTAGATTAAAAAATATACCGTCGCCTTGTGAAAATCTTGAAAAGTCTTTCATAGAACATTTCTTTCATTGACATTGGCTTATTGCGAAACTCTCCGCTACCAAAGAAATACATATTATTCATGTACCTCTTATAGTTTAATATACCTTATATTCCACTATAGTAGATTGTAGGTTTGGAATAAATTGTCCATTCTTCATTGATATAAATACTATTGAGGTGAAAGATACCATGCTTAATGACAGGACTTAGAGCCAGGCGTTCCGCATACCGCTTTTCATAGATCAAAACGATCGTAAGTAGTTTTCTCATTTCCTTATCTCAATCTTGTATTTATTTCCATATTTAACGTAGTTATGAGTCATTATAACTATTTATATTGGCTTTATTGAAGACGCGCAGATGCCCCATGTACTTTTTGATGTGAAACATCTATAGGCGCAGGTATAAATCGGATCGTTGGCATAGCGATGCTTGCCGTGGCGACCCGTCGCTATACTAAGGTATATATATAATCTATATGTAGTAGAGGGTACGGTATGGCGACGTGTCACCATGCGCAACCGACTACACGACCCCCTCCTCACTCAGTTCGACGCTGTTGTTTACTACGGTACACATAACCTGTTCTTTATTATTTTTGTATTAATTGTAAATAAATGTTTATTAAATAAAGTCACCATTTTCTATAAGAAATTCGAAATACTTTATTTTTTCAATATGCTATATTTAGTTCCTGTAATAATCTTGTCTTTTATACATATTACTTGTACGAACACGATGTTTCACATCTGCCAGGCGTCCCGTGACGGCTCACTGTTTTTTTTTAATTTGCAAAAACAATAATATGAATAATACGTTCTTATATTTCCAATGAACTTATTGCATTATAACATGCTTCTGTGCTTAACGATTTTTATTTCTTTATCGTTACTCATTCTAAAGGCACATATACTTTGTAGCAGCATAATACTCAAACTCAAGTTTCTTAATATTTCATATTAACTACAATCATAAATATTCCATAGTACGTCTTTATACAGTATAACGTGTAACCATATTCTTATATTTAACTCAGTTACATGCATAATTATTGCTGCTAATACACTTTTGGTTCTAAGCATTACTATTAAATGGGTACAAAATATTGTGGATATAATTTCAGACCATTATTACGTAACATACATGCCAAAGCGTTACAGCATATAATTATATTTATGTAATTACTGCTTATATGCTGCGTATTCATCTCATAATTTAATTCAAAATATTTAATATAGTGTCGCGTATGTTTACAATAGAAGCGATGTTCCAAAATAAGTCAAACATGTTAGGTTTGGGTTAAATGCAGGATGCTTAAGGTTAGTAACGAGGGTTTTTTTGCAAAATCTGTTTAGTTATTCTTGCGATTTCACATCACCATGCTTTAGAATAAAGTTATTCTCTGTACGTTGAAAAATATGAAGTTCATCTGAGTGTAAAACTTCATCAAAGAATGAAAATTCTGATTCCCTTAATCCTTTCATCAGCTAACACATCTAAGCTTCAAAAAGCAGATACTTCTGACGAAATGTACGGAGTTTTTTGTTAAAGAAATAAAACATAATTTTCAAAAAGTTTTAAAATAGATTTTAAAAGTTGTTGAAAAGAAGGGTTTAATAAAGACACCTTGCACTTTTTAGAACCTTACTTGGAATTTTTACAGCGCTATTACATTCAAAAATGTTAATATACAAAATTAAGAGACTAGTCTTTAACTCAAATAATCAGAAAGTAGAAGATTCATGATTTTAAATGCTTTCTACCAATTTTTTGTATCATCAAAATGATCAGATATACTTAGACTAAAAGTTTTTTTCTTCGATTTATGGACTTAGTTTTTATTATTCGGTAAGAGGGTATAACTGAATCGCGCGTCAACATACACACCAAGACATATTACGTCTGTGAAGGCTTTTGTGATTGCGCTGCAGCAGATATCACACTTCTGAACATTATTTAATTATTTATTAGAGCCATCAATTATTGACCAAAGCAGTTTTATTGATTTTATATAAAAAATTTTTTTATCGTTTTTTCTTTGCTTTTATTCATGTAAACATGTTATTACTTATAAATAATAATGTCCGATTACCTATATTCAAAGGACATTTCTGGTAATTGAATTGATAGAATTATGAAATTGTAACCTGTTTTTCTTCATGCCAACATAATATTAGTAACTTCTTGAACCGAAAAGTTAAGTTATATTGAGTCAAAATTACTAAGTTAGAAAAATAAATTCATCAAATATACCATGAACTTCATAATAAAAAACCAAGACTTTTAGTATTAGATATTGGTAGAAGCTCTTACTAATTATTTAATATACGCTTGCAAGCTAAATCGTTAGAAAATTTACATTAAATGCTATAAATTAAACTATTTCTAACATATTTTCTTTTGAAGACAACGACAGATGTCAAATCATTTTTATTTCTTTTCTTAAATATTTTTAAGAGAAGAAATAAATCAAAACTCTACATACAAATTTACAGAAGTCAATCTCTACATTCTAATTTTGGCGTTGCCAGTTTGAAACAAAACTTCAAAAATAAGTATAGACATAATGACATCACAACATTACTCTCCTGCCAGTAACTAAGTTACGTAACAGGAGGAATGGAACATGACAATTATATATGAAATATTATAAAACATAAAATTATTTACGCATTATATAATATTATTCCTTGAATCTAACAGACATTCTTATTGTTCGTCCTGAACGAGTTTGTTAAGCAAAAGATTTTTTTTGATTCAGATACAGTTTCTTTAGTTTCATTACATTTATATAAAGTCGATAGATTTTCAAAAAATCTTTATTTGTGTCCGGACATTTTCTTGCAGAATATAAGCAGGTTTTAATCTATCGATTGAGCCTGTAAACTGTTCTTTAATTTGTAGCGTAACATATTTTTATTTCTGGCAGTTACCGGATATTACGAGATCAAGTCTTTTTCTTGAACTGCTACGAGATCGTTCTCTTAAACTTTTAGTATGAGGTCGGGGTCACTTTTGTTGGTAGTAGCTTCCACTAATTATTTAAAAACGCTTGCGAGTTACATCGAAAGAAAAAGAGCATTAAATGTTATCAATTAATCAGTTTCTAACACATTTTCTCTGGAAGACAACAACAGATGTTAAATGTCAAATCTCTACATTCTAATTTTGGCGTTGTCAATTTGAAAAAAAACTTAAGAAATATAAGTAAAGCATAAATTAAACATAATGACATCACAACATCAGACATAGCCACAGTTTTTTTGTATAAACGTCAATTATGAGTGGTAAAAATCTACATCTATTGAGCCGGTAGGAAATTATTGAGCATTATAATTGCTAATAATTTGTTAGAAAAATCATAATTCATCGTTAGTTACTCTTGTGACAATAACAATGGTGCATTGTTATCTATAACCCATTGCCAATGTTCAGGTGAAGCGTGAATTCCTTCTGCATAAACATTTCGGTGCAGTGATTCAAAATATTGCTTAAGGAAATCTGAGAACTCTGCTCTATCACTGAGCTTTTTATGTGGTGATTTAAAGACCGGAATAAATAAAAATCTGCTAAGTCAGGATAATACAATAAACGTGGTTGAATCTCTCAATAAAAATCCAGTAACTTCTGGTGGACAAATTTTACTACGTGCAACCGGGCGTTATCGTGAAAGAAATACACTTTTGAGTGTTTTTTACGTTTGTTTTGTATTTCCGTACGAAGTCGTTTAAGTTAATTCCCGTATGTTGTTGAGTTTAGTGACACATTATTTACACATGAGAAAACTTTATTGTGATGAAATTCACTTTTTATCGGCATTTTGTCTGAGCTTATTCATTAGCGTTTTTGCATATAGTTGGAATCTACTTTTCGTTTCCAGTTACCAATTGGTCAAGCCAGTGTTGGGTGTGTCTCAGGGAAAGAAGATTCATAAATATATGGGCTCGCTGGTCTAACTGAATGGTGGTCAGGATATGTGGTATCCACATCCCTAGCTTACAAACTTTGTCCAGTTGATGCAAGTATTCCAATAGCTGAACATGTGTCCAACTGAGCTCTGCTGCCAGGCAACGTGAGGTAAGGCGGGAATCTCTTTAAATTAATTATTTTAAAAGAGCTATGTTAATTTCCATTGGTCGTCCGCTTCAGAGAAAATCTTTTAAATAATAATTCCAATTTCTGAAACTAATAGCTGCTGAGTGATCTAAATGAAACTCGCACAAAAGGCGTTGACGTATATGCTCTCTTGTCGCTCCCACGTTCTAATAAAAAATTAATCAGTCCGTAGCAATTGACACGTATTTATATAATTTAGCCCCACCACTTTACATTGTTGCTCTCTAGATAGTGCAACAATGTGAAAGATATTTCACTCTAGATAGCGCAACAATATAAAAGATTACTTTCTAAAAAACAGAAACACCAAACAAAACGGTCATTAATTTCCTACCAACCCATTACATTTGACCCAGACTCCTTAGATGTAGTCTGAGCTGTGAGAGTGAGCTTACTGTTTTTATATTCAAGACTTTACGGTATAATGGATATTCAGAAAAACAAAACAAAACTACACAAAAATTTGAAAATCTACAATTAAAAAATACCTACGTTTTAATATCTACGTTTAAATTATTATCAACAAAATTCTTTAGCTACTTAGATTATTTAAATAGAAGCTGAAATTATTTACTGAAGTGCTGAAATTAAGCGTATGAGTACTAAACTTTGCGTAAAATGTAATTATAATGACATACCTACTTACAATATTACCAAAATACACATTTACTTCTAAGTCTATGTACCTAACATGAATACGTTAGTAATTTTAAAATTACTACTATAATTTTGATTTTTATATGTAATAAGTAACTTTTGTCTATTTTTACCCTTCTTTTCAATTATAAGAAGAGGATGTTATTGTTGTATGCAAAGAAGATTTAGCACTTTTATTTTTTTTTTTAAATAATCAAAAAAGTATGCAACCATTTCTAATATAATGAATATACTTATCTGTGGATTCAGATGTAACAGTATTGTTATCAATGGCAATATAACACTTCTATATGACGGATCAAAAATATAAAATTGAAAAAAAAATAATAGAAAAAGTATGCAACCATTTCTAATATAATGAATATACGTGTCTGTGGATTCAGATTTAACAGTATTGTTATCAATAGTAACATAACACTTCTATATGACGGATAAAAAATATAAAATTTAAAAAAAAATTATCGAAAAAGTATGCAGCCATTTTTAATATAATGAATATACGTATCTGTGCATTCAGATGTAACAGTATTGTTATCAATGGCAACTTGATACTTCCTTATGACAGATCAAAAATACAAAATTTAAAAAAAAAACAATCGAAAAAATATGCAACCATTTCTAATATAACGAATATACGTATCTATGGATTCAGATGTAAAAGTATTGTTATCAATGGCAATATAACACTTCTATATGACGGATCAAAAATATAAAATTTAAAAAAAATAATCGAAAAAGTATGCAACCATTTCTAATATAACGAATATACGTATCTATAGATTCAGATGTAACAGTATTGTTATCAATGGCAATATAACACTTCTATATGACGGATCAAAAATTTTAAATTGAAAAAAAATTATCGAAAAAGTATGCAACCATTTCGGATAAAATTAGCATGTGAACTTCCTTTTCTCTTTGAAACTACGTTTGTTTGCTAGTACTTTAATAAATTTTCAGAAAATGAAATATCATTTTCACAAACCTTTAAATAAACTATCATATATTCACAAAATATTTAACTTTGCACTGCTACGATACTAGCCATTAACCATCGGGCCCACATGAAAACCTCACCCCATCCATTAGATAACAACTATATGCAGATCTTCGCAGAAGCGGCGTCTCAAAACTAATCCATCTGAATAATGTATCGCCCGGCACGCCGCAATAATAATATATTCCACCGCTCTCTCCCCAGCATCGCCCGTCACGCGAGGAAGATAAACGGCGCTGAAACAATGAACCTGACAACGATCCTGAATCCCTCTTCAAAGGACACTTTACCGCGTAATTGTGGCTTACGATTTCGGGCTTCGCCGCGAATATATCGCCGTTGATGTTTTGCACCTGCTACGTTCAATTGGCTAAAGCGAGAGGGTAAATGTGAGTGTTGTGCGCGGAAATTGTGATAATTATGAAGTGAGCGATTTCAGGACATGTTATCATCTTAATGATATAATTTTGATTTGAAAGTTACAGGGTATTAATGCGCACGACGCCGATCTATTAGGTTAGCAACTGATAAACCTGTCCCTATCTTCCAAAAGTTTCTGGTATATTATGGAACATCCTCGAACCTCTTTGGTTAGATACATAAAAAGCACGACTTTCGATTGTCTGTTTAGTTAGCAAATATGTTTCTGCGAGTATATAATAGACAATATATGGAAATCTCAAAAAGAAAACTAAGAAGCCTCTTGTTTTATTAATTGAGTTTTGGAATTTTACACGTCGGCAAAAGAGCACGCAATATATGTACAAAGATGAATATACTGCTCTGTAATACAGCCAAGTAGTGTTTTAGTTTTTCTTTTTTCTTTAGAATCTCAACTATGGCAGTCTTTCCAGAAACGGTTAAGAATTATAATTCAGTTCATAAACATTTCCTAATCAATTTTATAAACATAATCACTAAATATTGAATATATTTGGCGTTAATTTTGTAGAAATTCATTATTCACAATTAAATGAAACTATGTGATGTAGTATTATTTCTACTTTCTTTAATTTCTTTACCACGACCTAGGTTTCGTTGTATTACAACATCTTCAGATGGGATATTAGCAAAGTATCTTTAGCAAAGATACTTGGCAAAATTTTTAGAAGCAGTTAGACATGTTCCTTTTAAAATATCAAATTTGTAAATTAATTATTGCGCAGCATTTTAGTTCAGACTACCATTGCATAGCTCGTGCGGCGCACCACATTCCACGGTAAGAAATATTAAAAGTCAATTCTGGCGTAATAAGTATGTTGAAATAATATTTAGTTCCCAACTACATGACTGAAATCTACACTTACTTCCTAGATTTTTTTTTACATTTTCACAATATAACGCAAAATCTGTTTATGTAATAACTAAGCAATACTTGGCCCATGTGAATTAGCACTAGTTCGCCCGTGAATGTTAGTTAATGAGATTGTCATTAGATGACGCTGTTTAAAATACAAACACCTTTGAGGAATAATACATAGAGAATTAAAAAATTTAACTAAAAAAATAATTTTGAATTCTTTGTTTATTTTTCGTCATTAGCGGTGAATATAATCTTCAAAATGGTTTTCGTGAACAAAATATTACGGGAAATATGGCGTATTGACAGAAAAAACACCTTTAGGAAATAATATATAGAAATAACACTTCCATTAAAACATACACTAACTTTTACTTCCGTCAATGAAAAAGACTTATTACGACTGAACTAGGCGAATATGTACGTACATATATACGTACGTAGGGTGAGCATACGCGCAACACGTGCGCTTTTAAAGGCTTATAACATTTGAAGTGAGCTTCCTTTCGGTTATAGACTGTTTCATAATGCTTGTTGGCACGTAAATAATGATGTATTTCTAAATACGGAAAACCGCACCGTTCTTAACATACATTGTTACTTTTCAACTTTAAAAATACGTCTTGCAAAAACTTGATAAAAATTTAGAGAACTCGAAGTGAGTAAATTTTAAGCCCCGAGTTTGGTACATAAATTGTACATATTTCTTCTTATTAAATTTGATAAAACAGTTCTGGAGATGTGACTAAAAATATAATTTTTCCACGTAATAATTACCACTCGGTCATTATTATTTCATAAGTCATTTTATTACAAAAATTTTAAATTACTTTTAAAATTAATATCATTATGACAATTTGCACAAATATATACATTATTTTATTTAAAAATGCTTGTTAACGAAAAGTACGCATTGGGCGAGAAATCACAGTTCTCGATTGTTTAAGAATTTTGTCAAAGATTCCATACCTCCACAAGCAAGGCTCTCGTGATGTTACTATCGCTGCTATGGTTACGTTGAATTCGTGTGTAATTTTTTTTGCATGATTATTTTGCTCAGATATTTTGCAGTATTTGGCTACTACTCAATTACGATTTACTTCGATCAATCAAATTTTTTTATAAACATAATCAACTGTTGCAGAAAATAAAACTTAGAAAAAAATAAAAAGTTTGGCAAATGTCGTGTATTTCCCGCTGAATTACTTTTGGTTTTTCAAATTTATTTGATGTTACAACTTACACATTTATAACTCGTGTACTTGAAAAAATTCATTTGGTTTCCAGTTTTGCTTGATAGTTTTTCCACCAAACCACTCAAAAATAGTACGAATTGAGACTCTGAAACATAATTTTTTACACCTTCACCTTACTTAGAGTACTTGCTCAAAAATAAACGAAAATTATTTCAGTATAAGAAAGGTATCTTTTAAATTTTTGAACAAATAATAAGTAATCTCTTAAGGTGCCGAAATGATGATTCGTTTCATTTTATGCACTAACATCATCGTAAGACGACTAGTTCTATTTTTTCAAGAAAATTATGACAACAGATTTCCGGAAAAACGAATAGTACTGTAGTAATTATTCAATGTATAGGCACAGAATTCTTCTAGCACATATCCAAATACGGTCAGGTCGCATAGTAACTAACACTGTTACACTGTTTACGCATGCATAGATAGACTATATATTATATGGAACAAATAGTTACATATAAATGACTTTTATAGAAAGTTTATCACCAACTGTGGCACTTTAAAGTAAAGTTTGTCATACATAATGATGACATTTCTCCGCTTCCTCTAACATACAAAGTTAAACGAAGAAGAAAAATAGCATAACAAAATGATCCTAAGCTATTTCCGCCAACCTCAAGGCAAAAGCTCTTCCAAATCTTTCTCGGTAACTAACAATTTCTTTTTCATATAAACCAATTTTATTTTAAGTTAAAATTCATTTAAAAAAACATTTCTTTAGTATAATTTTATTCCCTTCTAAAACTGACCTAAAAAAAGTTGTGGTACAAAAACTTTCCTTTTTGATGAATGTAACTAAAATTGCTTTTTCGATAAAACTAACAAACTAAAACCGCGTAGTAATTTATAAAGTATACCCATGATAAATCATGCGCCACCTGTACTAAACATCAATGACAAGTGACCTAAGATTTATCGGAGATTGATAGGCTAAAAACCATTGCTTCTAAGAAAAAGCCTTCCCCCATAATGGAGTTCTGATTTTCCACACATGTTTGCTAAAAGTTACAGGTTTCGTAATTTTGATTATTGAATTTTTTTTAATTTATGAAGTGAGTTTGATAACGGCGCGCTTCAGTATGAAAAAAATATACCAGAGTAAAATAACAAGAGCGACGCGATCGAGTGTCCTGACAGTGGTCGGATGCTACCGTACGTCTTCGGCTGTTTCCGCCTCTTCTATTAAGAATACGTTCTCTAACATTCTCAACACTTTTTAAATTACTTATAAGGTTCTCTTCTATCGTTAATAAGTTTCATTTCTTATGTCCTTAGACACACACGTTTTTTTTAAGAATATCTATGAAGGACGACGAAAAAATATTTTCTTTATACATTATTAAAAAAAATATATCTTTTCATACACATATATTACGGGTATTATTTTTAGTGGTATTTTTATTGAATTATTTACAAATAGTAATTTTTCACAACGTAAGTGTATTGCCTCCTAGAGCTCTCAAAGGTTTAAAAATATGGTGCATATTTCAAAAGTTGTAATATTTAAGATAATCCCTATAGATTTCTTATATAGTATTCTAGTCAGATTTTACTAATCCTGTTATTTTCATAATTTCTGATTGAGTAGTTAAGGAAATTATGTGGAGGGAAATTCTCTATTTTCACATCTTTTCTAGAAGAGGTGTATTTAAATATGAAATAAATATGTAAAATTAAATAAAAAATTATACTTTATTTACCACTTATTTAATTCTTATATCGAAATATTTATCAGTCAGTCAGTGGCCAAAAATGAAAAGTATATTTTTGATCTCAAATTTGTCAAAAGCATTTGTATTCATTCTACTCTAATGGAAAATAAAAGAATTTGAAGCATTTGTTCGATTTTTAAAAAAACATGTAACGGATGCTCACAGTATCACAGCGATCTTACCGGGACTTTGAGACATTCGTCTAGTTTGCCTGTTTCAAGATCAAATACCCGGCGCCTTGGCCTTGAATCTACGATCAGGATCTATTTTCAAGCAATCTTCAATACAGTCATAATGAATGTTTTGTTTTTTTTTATTTAAATCAGTATCTTCGTTAAGGCGTATTTAAAAAATTGGAACTCAACTTTTTTGCAATAATTGAAAACTTGTACCGAATTCAACCTGTGTTTATACATTTTAATCCTAGTTCGAATTAAAATCCATTACAATACCCCACTCAAATTTGCACGTTTTTCTAAGACTTTGTAAACTTCCACATTGCGGTCGAACAGATATGTTTACGAGCTGGACAGACACTGTACATCTCTAACCTCCCGGCGCTAACTGAATTAATTTTCGTCTCTGTCTGTATTTACCTGTGCAGGTGGGGAGACGTGATTAGGTGATGATTTTCGTTTGTTGCTAATGCGCAGCTAATTAATTATTTTATTTGCCAAAGGAATGTTAGCTAAAATGATATTTTGATTTAGTTGCGATTCTTAATCGCTCTTTGAAATTTAGTCACTAACCAAAATCTAACATTGAATAACTTTTTTTTTTAATTTCTAGTGCAAAATATGCGCATAAGATGTTTTATTCTTTTAAACTTATATACAGCATAACCTCTGAGAAAATCGGCTGTGATACATGGACTAATAGATACGTGAAAAGGTTCTGCTTTTTTAATTTGAGGTACGAAACCCTAAAAATCATAAATTATAAAGTATTTTTGTATTCCAGAAGGTATAGCAGTTAAGAATTTAAAATTTTTAGCTGCTCTATAATTAAAATTTATGTTCTATTAATTACCTATTCATTAACATTGGCTTTTTGAAGACAAACATGTCGCTACAATCTACGAGTATATATTAATACTAATTTTATACATTTTTATAAAGTTGTCATTAATATCCTTTTATGTATAGGTCTACACGAACACCAGAAATCAGGTATCTGTAAAAGCTTGGAATTTAAATCAGCGAAAAACCCAAAAAATCCCTTATTAACCCCAGTAAATTTTTATCCTAGGCCCAAATTACTTATTTACCCAATCCTGTATCAACATATTTCTTTTCAAATCTAAATTTTTGTTGAACAGTGTTTCGAATCCAGTGACTTGATAATCTGAATTCATGATGCCAGCAGAACTGAACGTGAAACGACTGACATACAGAAAAGACAAAACGGGAAAAGCACTGTAGCCGGAATCACTACCGCTAAAGTTTTCGGTGGAAAACTAATTTACTCAAATGCTTCTGTAGGGTTGATAAGAGAAAAATGAGCGCAACAAACCTCCATATCTTTTACTCAATTTTCAGAATGGCACAAATATGTACTTTTCATTGAGAACCTTTTTCAGGCGACTGCTTGATACCTTAATGTAAAAATTCCCGATAAGAACCATTTTATATGGTTTCACAAAGCAAATCCAAACTACGGTACAGACTTACTCCACGTCTTAGAGTATTAAACAAAAGAGACACTTACTAGTGTAATAGAGTATTATCTGCGGGTTCTGTGTCACCGGACCAAAATTTCCATCCATGTTTGTGGGCTTACTCGCATCTGGCGTTGCGAAGTCAACCCGACTTGTACTCACTTCAAGTTGTCAACACTGCCATATACTCCGCATTTATTCTCTGTTCTGTTGCTATACCGAACTTTTTCTATTTCCCCTTTATTCTACTTTCATTTTATAATCATTTACTACAAACGTTTGTCTTCATGTTTTGAAGATGATACGTATTTCGGAAAGTTTAAGTAAAAAAAATTCCTTTTCAACATTTGACATTTTGTCACTTTGTATATTTTCAGTTCTTTCAATATAGTTACTATTAATTTATATAGCACTTGTTGATATGTTAAACGATAACTAATATTACGTCGTACATATAGGCGTTTCTGAGTCATACACTATTTTCTGCGTGACGAAACACTAATTATCCACAAAAAAATAACGACTATCTTGTTTTATCGTGGTGTGTGACATCACGCTCTCAATATAAACATGGCATAACATTCTTTTATCATTTTCGATGTGAAATATCTAATGGCGTGTTTGGATGAGACTTAAATGATTTTGTTCTGATTGTACGTCGCGACGTGCCATTCGGCAAGCATCGCGTCTTGTCGACTTTTCTGTCTTAATTCGGCCAGCTCACATCTTGTCAGCTAACAGTATTATAACATTAAAAACAAATTCACAACATATTGTTAAGAAATATTTCTGTTTATTAACAACTATCCGAATAGTTGTTTTTATTTTCATTTTCAATTCATTCAAATAAAAATATTTCAATATAAGTGTATAAAAAATTTAGATATTCCACATCTACTAGACGTTCCATGGTGGTCCATAATTCTTGGTTTTAAACTGGTAATAATTATTTGGATATGCGTTACAGTTTTATATTAAGATCTTTTTGTTGTATGTAAAATCGTGACATCCAATTCGCGACACCTTAAACTCGCGGTGTAAAACGTTTTTCGTCAAAAGTACTCCAAAAATAGAAAATAATTTAATAGAAAAGATTAAGAATAGTTAAGAATGTATATAATCAAAGAAGCTATTATCGTAGTAAAATTAACTGCTTTTGTTGAAAGATTGCCCTATGAATATTTCCTGTCTAGCTTCCTAACATAGATATATATACCAGCAAATTAATGTTTCGCACTAGATACGCATTAAAGTAATGAATTCATAACTTACCCGTAGTTTAAATATGAATAGGGTGACTATTAATATTTAAACAAAGCTGAAAACAATACCCGGTCAATTACCCATCAAAACCGCACTGAATTCTCCTCCATCCATTAGACGGCAACTATGCATAAAGCATCATCCAGAGTTGAGGCACTTCAAAACTAATCCGCTTGAATAATGTATCGCTCGTCACGCTATAATAATAATATATTCCGTCACCACCCCCAAAGCATCCCTCTGTCACACGAGGAAAATAAACTGTGCTGAACAATAAGCTTGACTGCGATACTGAATCCCTCTTCAAAGGACAGTCTACCACGTAATTGTGGCTTACGATTTTGGGCTGTCGGCTGTTTTGCACCTGTTTGCCCCAATTACCTAATGCGAGTGTGCTTACGTATTGTGTTAAATACGGTTTCAAATAAAAAAAATCCCAGTAAGTTTTTGTCGAAAATAATTGGTTGAAATTTAAGGACTATCATTCCGAAAAGAGTAAGGTTTTCCGAATTCTGAAATGAAATTTAGGAATTACTTATTTTGTTTTTTATTTATTCACATTTATTTATTATTTTCCACAGGGAAAAATTTCATACAAATAATTTTAATAAATTAATTTTTTTTAGGATTTTATACCTCAAAAAATAAAAAAGTAGTCTTGTAAGATCATGATATTCACATGTTTATCCATTTGTCGGCCACAGCCAGTTTCTTCAGAAACTGCTTCGCCCAAAATCTTGAAATTTTTAACAATAACAAAACATATTAAACCGTTTATATTTCTATAGAAAACACTGAAAAACATTGATATGAAAAGTTTAGAAGGCAAAATTAATTATTCGAAAAAAAAATTAAATTCCTTTAAATTAAATTCCTTATAATGGGGTATCGTTTCTAAGGGTTACTTAGAAGACTTTCAAAAAAATCATAATTGTAAGTACTATATATTCAGAGAAATACTCCAAAATATACAAAAAATACGTCATCCCCTCTCTCTCCTACTTCCGAAACTACTAAATCAAAAATTTAAAAAAAACAGACTAAAAACCTATACAAAGATTGCAGAAAAACTCTAGCGATAATTCTGGATGTCATAATTTTTAAATATTCACCATGGTTTTACGTCTGTGAAAAGTATAGTTAGGTTGGAAAAAATAATATTAATAATTAGTTTAATAGAAATACTATGTATTATTAATAGAAATACCTTAAATATTTGCAACTACCTAAATGGTTACAGAACGCTCCCTGTGTGGTTTCTATTGTTACTTAACAAGTTTTGAAGTTTCGTACGTAACATTACGTTCAACATTTGGTGTTATCCTTATTTTACGTTCAACATTTAATTGTATGCAGATAAATTGACGAAAATAAACTTAAACTCTAATTATATTATCAGTATAAATTCAAGTTGATGAAAGCTACAGTGACACATAAATAAAAGTAATAATTTAGATGAAAAAAATTAAAATAGAATAAAAATAATGATTAAAGTAATTAAATAACACAAATATTAATTAACAAGGAAAATATGAGAATTAAAAACTGCCACTAATTAATTGAGTACTAATGTTAAGAGATTTTCTCCAAAATAATTATGTTAGCTTCTATTGGGATGATGAACTAGCGAATATGTCGACAGAATAGAACAGTTTGTGGCAATCATCGCAATGTCTGCGCGTGGCACATGGATGCCGGCATTAACATGAGCTACGGGAGGTAAAACAACGCAGAGCTGCGGTTCTATTACCAAGCAGACGCAACAGCAGTTGGTTTACAATCGGCCATATGTTGTATTATTTACTTTACTTAACGTATTCGTTAGCTTTAAAAATCGATATGCCGCATCGCACTAGCATTATCCTAACCTTTATTGTTCGTTAACGCAACAAGATTTTCCGTTGGCTTGGAAGAAACGAATAGCATCAAGTATGTTATGAGCAGGAAGAAAAGAACGGAGCTGTTTTGTCGGCGATGACAGTTCTGTACTTTATCTATGGATGATAGAAGATATATTTTTATAAATTATTTTGTTTTGTTGCGCGTCAAGTAATATTTATTTATGTAGTCAATTCAAAATCGAGAAATGTGACGAGTAGCACTATGTTCAAAATTAACATGTTGCCATGGCCGGCATAAATATGTAATTTTTATTGAGAACATTTTTCAGGCGACTGCTTGATACCTCAATGTAAAAATCCCCGATAAGCAGAACCATTTTACATGGTTTCACAAAACAAGTCCAAATTACGGTACTGACTTACGCCTATCTTAAAGTATTAAACAAAAGAGACACTTACTGGTGTAATAGAGTATTGTCTGCGGGTTCTGTGTCACCGAACCAAAATTTCCATCCATGTTTGTGGGCTTCCTCGCATCTGGCGTTGCGAAATCGATCCGACTTGTACTCACTTCAAGTTGTCAACGCTACCATATACTCCGCATTTATTCTCCGTTCTGTTGCTATACCGAACTTTTTCTGTTTCCCCTTTCTTCTATAATCATTTACTACAAACATTTGTCTTCATGTTTTGAAGATGATCCATATTTCGGAAAGTTTAAGTAAAAAAAAATTCCTTTTCAATATTTGACATTTTGTCACTTTGTATATTTTCAATTCTTTCAATATACTTACTATTAATTTATATAGCACTTGTTGATATGTTAAACGAAACATAATATTACGTCGTACATATAGGCGTTTCTGAGTCATACACTATTTTCTGCGTGACGAAACAGAATCCACAAAAAATTGACGACTATCTTGTTTTATCGTTGTGTGTGACATCACGCTCTCAATATAAACATGGCATAACGTTCTTTTATCATTTTTGATGTGAAATATCTAATGGCGCGTTTGGATGAGACTTAAATGATTCTGTTCTGATTGTAGGTCGCGTCGTGCCATTCGGCAAGCATCGCGTCTTGTCGACTTTTCTGTCTTAATTCGGCCAGCTTCACATCTTGTCGGCTAACAGTATTGTAACATTAAAAACAAATTCACAATATATTGTTGAGAAATATTTCTGTTTATTAACAACTATCCGAATATTTGTTTTTTTTTCATTTTCAATTCATTCAAATAAAAATATTTCAATATAAGTTTATAAGAAATTTAGATATTCTACATCTGCTAGACGTCCCTTGGCGGTCCATAATTCTTGATTTTAAACTGCGTATTAATTATTTGAATATGCTTTACAATTTTATATTCAGATCTTTTTGTTGTACGTAAAATCGTGACATCCAATTTGAGACACCTTAAACTCGCGGTGTAAAACGTTTTCCCTCAAAAGTACTCCAAAGATAGAAAAGAATTTAATAGAAAAGATTAAGAATAGTTAAGAATGTATATAATCAAAGAAGCTATTATCGTAGTAAAATTAACTGCTTTTGTTGAAACAAACAATACCCTATGAGTATTTCCTGTCTAGCTTCCTAACATAGATATATATACCAGCAAATTAATGTTTCGCACTAGATACGCATTAGATACGCAATATTTATTTATGTAGTAAATTCAAAATCTGTCTTAAAATGTCGATTATGAATTGTGCTATTTTTTATTTAGATAGTCAAAAATATTATTTGGTAATGTATATAGATCTGAGATATACCTCAATTTTCGAGTAAGACCCTATTCGCGTTTTTTGCAAATGCTATTTAATTTTTATGAGATGAAATTTATAACTTATTGTTGATACCTAATTAAATACTTAGCACAATTTTTATAAGGTAGATTTAAAAATCAATTACTTTTCATTTCGCCCTATTAATTCTACTTGTAAGGCTAAATTTATTAAATTATCGGTAGAAATATTTAAATAACGTATAAAGTCAGTCGGAACGTTAATTGTTTTAGCTACCTTTACGTAAAGTGAAATAAGGCGCAATTTTAACGTACGTAGCTGTCAAAACAAAGGTTTCATTGTAGTAGAAAATGCGAACGGCTGCTTAAAGGCGAATAATTCCGTAACCTTTACGTTGTTCATAATGTAACGTGATGCAACATAGAGCTGAATGTCTGAAATATTATATCGATCATGGTAGACATTGTATAGCACCCTTGTTTCCAACTCAATACAAAGTTTCCTAGATTTAAACAGCAAAATTGCTTCAGCGTAGTCGCTTATCGACATATTTACAATATACGTACGTATCGCATTTTTATCGGCACAAAACATGATAGAATACGTAGAATCATTTGGAAAATCTTACCGCTTTTCATAAATATTAGAGCCGTAACTAAGATCGAGCAAAATACGTTGGGCATTGCACTAGGATAATGATCTGTGTTTCGATTAAAAACTGGGCCATATTTTGCCTTTTATCGCATATTTCCCAAGGGAATTTTGACTGATCGATCTGTTTTTTTCGATCATTTGTTTGCTTGTCTGTTTGAGCATCATGCAAAAACTACTAGTCAAGTTAAAAGAAACAGTTACCGGAAAATGTTTAAGGTTTAAATTAGAATTGAAAGCAATTTTTATCTAATTTTTTTAGTTTCTGCAGTAAGTTCCCTTAAAAGTTACATGTAAAATTTTAAGAAAATAAGGCGGCTCATTTTTTTCTCATTTTTATATTTACATATAATGCGATAAGTATATATTATTCCATTAAAACCAATAATTAGACAAAAATAAAGGAAAAACATAATCATCAACCGCGACTTAGATCGTTTACCAAATAAAAGAAATTAAAAACAAGTTGTAAAAGTTTGATAGTGATTTTTATTAAAAAAAAACAACAAAGAACGGAGAGAAGAAGCAAGGAGATTCGCACCGAAACAGAGGCCGAGAACAATCGTCGAACACAGAGAAAGAGAGTTTTATACAGAAAATAACTTATAAAAATTAAACCATTTGACAAAATCACTATTTTGCTAATATTATGATGGTTAAGTAATCGATAAAAGCAATAAACAACAAAATTGTTCATGGATTGCGACCTATAGCGTGCCTTCTTCAAACGTCCATACGAACGGATGGCGATGCATTTTATTTTAAAACTCAAATTTATATCAGAATAAACATTTAAAAATACTAAAAAATGGTATGATTTTCGTAAGAAGGTCCTGTTTCTAAAAAACTATATTTACAGTAGTTTACTTGTAAAATTGCCTGTGTAATAATTACTTCTGTCGTCAAAACTCGAAGCTGGCGTACCAATTAGCAATAAATCACACAATCGCCTGGAGTATTAAAAACACTAAAATTTTCCGTTACGAAGTACCCTTCTTCGTTGCGCCGAAAATGAGGAGAAAATAAAATAGAACATAACAGGGCCAAATAAAAAATCGCTCAGCAAAAGGGTGCGCGGAATAAATACCAACGAATGGCTGACAATAGCTCCGACTGCTTATGGAAAAATGCAAAAAGAAAATTGAAATTTAATACCACGTTCATTAGACTCGGTTCGCTTCCCGAGGGATGATAATCATCAGGTAATCATATTTTCCGATTCACGTCTCGTCCGCTCCAAAATTGAGCAAAATGGCGGGCATACGTTAAGGTTAATACGTTAATGCTTTCATTAGGGAGCACTTGCAAAAGAAGATATTCATTTTTATTATATTCTATCTGTAGATAAGAATTCAAAGGAAGTTAAATACTGAGTAAAAAATGACATTATTGCCTTAAGTTTAATCAAATTGTCTTAAGTTTATTAACATAATCCTTTTTTCATATTTTATTGACTTGTATTTAACCTCAATAAAATATAATGCAGGAAAATTTATGTTGTAAACCATTTAATATTCATGCAATCAAGTTTTGAAGTACTATTACAAAATTTACATGCTAGTAATACGTTATCAGTGTCTTTATATCCTGTAAAAGTAATTTTCCACTTTTATAATTAAGTTAAATCAAACTCCCTTCTCTGCATCATTCCTTTTTAACTACTTATTAATTTCAAATCAATATTTTAATTTATTAAATTAAAACAACATATACAAGTTGTCTGTGAAGTTGTTATACTTATTAGGTTCAATAATAATATCATGATAAGTGAAAACACTTTGTCGCAAAAAAATGGCTAATTTACACATCATTAAATCATTAATAAATATGTATAACATGTTTGTGACACTCGAATTTTTCTCACATTTCTTAGAGGTGCAGATCGCATAATTATGTACAAAAAAATGGCTGTGGATTTAAACAAAGCTGAAAATAATACCAGACTAAGTCACTGCATATTTAACACTGTTATTTTAACTAAGACTCCCGGATTTTAACTCGGTCTCAATTTTTGAAAGCAATGCAAATAATTCCATACATTAACAGTAAGTCTAAACAAGTGCCCGATTCTGCTATTTGTAATTTCCCATGGGATGGAAATAGCAAGCTTGCAAAATGAAATTTCCGTATAATGGGAAATTACAAAAGCTTACTGTGAAAAAATTAAAAATTCTGTTCCATTTGGTTTTCAGCGTTGCAAAAGGAAAATGTATAACTTATTTTGTATTAATAGGATGCAGTTTTCTAGTGAGAAATATCGAGGTTTTTTTAGTAAATCAGTATATCAAAATCAGTTTAGCGCGAATTATTCCACTTAAGATTTCGACCAGTTAATATTCAGTCACGATGTAAGTCTTGAAGGTATTAAAATATTTTATAAATTAAATTTATTCATGAGTCCTTCTCATCGTTCTTAAATAATTTATATTGCTTCGATTGTTCTCTTTGCTGATATAGCAATTTATTGCTATGTTCTGCAAAATATGTATACATGTGCGATAACCGCCGTACCCGATTGCACAAGTATCATAGTGATGTTTGTATGTTGTATACCATGTTACTCATTGTAATGGGTAACACTGACTAAGAACAAATAACCGTCACTACGGGTCTTGACGTTTATTTTGGTATTTAATTTTTACTGGCTCTTAGGTATATCCTACATGATTTACTTTTTATTGTATATTATTACATCAATTCAGAATCTCTTTATTTGTACGCTATTTATAAAGAATTATATGTACTTGACGCCTTTTTTCCGCTGGCGTTAGGTCTTTTCATAATATATCCATTTTCCAAATTTTTGATGAATTAAATGATTTCATATTTTTTAAGAGTGACTTTAAACTAAAGATATAAATAATACTAAATAGACTCTTCCCATACAAACGCAGTAGATAGTGTGCAGACACACACATTATCATCAGTTGCTTACGGCAGCTGTTGGAAACGATCGTTTGTCAACAAAAACGTTTTTTTTTTCGAGAAAACATAGTTCGCAGGAGCCAATATAACTTCATGCTTATTCTGGAAAACATCAGTCGTAACATAAGTATGATCGAAGGTATCGGCAGGAAACATAATTATTTAGAAATAATAACCTATTTATAGTCTTTACAAAATGGCGTCGACACTAAGACTGCTTTTAATGTCGACGCCATTTTGTAAAGATACAAAATGGCGTCAACATTAAAAGATCGAAATAATACTACGTGCCCCGAGTGTGAGAGAAACGAATATTATATATATACGTACATGTTTTAGTGTGAGTGATAATATAAATAGATACCGTGTTTCGGTACATTTTGTACTTCGAAGCCTACCTGTATTATTTAAATCAATACATTAAGCGATATTAGTAGTTTAGTAGTAATTTGAAATATGTCCGCTTGTGCCTCTGTATCATTATAACAAACTCATAATGAAGTGAAGGGTATACACGAAACTGATTTATTTACCATATAGGGTATTAGCGTGTCGATAATACCCCTAATATATAACCTTCATATAACCTACCTGTATTATTTAAATCAATACATTAAGCGATATTAGTAGTTTAGTAGTAATTTGAAATATGTCCGCTTGTGCCTTTGTATCATTATAACAAACTCATAGTGAAGTGAAGGGTATCCACGAAACTGATTTATTTACCATATAGGGTATTAGCGTGTCGATAATACCCCTAATATATAACCTTCATATTAGGGGTATTATCGACACGCTATTTCCGCTATGTAATTCCATAATGGACATTTGATAAAAAACAACAAACTTATTTGTCTGAAATGAGAGATGTGACGAAACGGAGATAAAACACAAAATGGTAAACGAATGACTGATTTTGAAAACAAAATACCATAACTTCAAAATAAAGTACCTACATTAAAATTGTGCAATGTATAACCAAATAAAAAAAAAATATATATATATATATTATAAAATTGACATTAAAAATATGTAATTCATAGGTAAAGACATTTTCGTTACAAATGTATTGGTTTTATATAGACAAGCTTGTTTCTTTTATTCGTTACGGTTTGAACTTTTTTTTATACGTGGTTACATATGTAAAGTAAATCTGATAATCATTAATTAATGGAATAACTAGACACATTTCAGCGACAAATGTATTTTCACGTGCGATTAAACCCATAAAGTTTTGTATTTAAATTCAGCGCATATTTTACTTACCCTTCTTTTACTCACCTAGAGGGTTCAGCATAATTTTGAATAATAAATGTCTTTTATTTCAACCATATTTCCTTAAACCGTACGGAAGGAGCGACCGACTTAATTGGAACGCACTCAGCCATGTATAGGTACGGAGACTTGATTTAACAACCAATTCGAGTTTCGCAATCGAATTTACATTTTTCTTCCATCATTTTTCCCGGCGAATTTGTCAATTTGACGCAATTAAAGCCGCGCGTAGGGGTAATCAGAGTGGGGGCAGAAGGCTCGTTAGGGTAGGGTGGTAGGCTCTCCCGCCTTCGATTCCCAAATTGCCACCCTATTTCTATTTGATTGTAACATCTGTTTGCGTTTGGCGTTGTAAAATTGTTTTATTATTGTTACGTTGTCAGAGCTTCGGTATGGGTTGGCTACCTAAGAATAAAAGGTGCACACTTGTCAATGATTGTGTTTTGCGTTTATTTAAATTAACGTTCAAAGAGTTGGAGTAATTTTTGGGTGTCAAAAACGAGTAAAACTCCAGTTATGAAGGTTCCGTACACACTTAGGCATTTATACACATTTAAAGGTACATAACATCTCTATTAAACTATCTAGAAAGTTTTAATTTTTTATCTTTTATTTTTAATCGAAAATATATTGCTGCTATATCTTTCACAGGCGTATGTGGATAAAACATTATATAATAACACAAAGAATTAGAAATCATCCATTTTTGGATTTTGATGTGAAACATCTATAGGCGCAGGTATAAACCGGATCGTTGCGTGGCGACGGGTCGCCACGCTATACTAAGGTCGTTATGTAGTCTATAAGTAGTAGAGTGTACGGTATGGCGACGTGTCGCCATGCGCAACCGACTACGCGACCCTCTCCTCACTCAGTTCGACGCTGTTGTTTGCTACTGTACACATAACCTGTGCTTTATTATTTTTTTATTAATTGTAAATAAATGTTCATTAAATAAAGTCACCATTTTCTGTAAGAAATTCGTAATACTTTATTTTTTCATTATGCTATATTTAGTTCCTGTAATAATCTTGTCTTTTATGCATATTACTTGTACGAACACATCTACCAGGCGTCCCGTGACGGCTCACTGTTTTTTTTTTCCTTTATTTGTGCTATAAAAACTCCCATTATACTAACTTTCAAGATCGACCGGAAGTACCATAAAGGTTTTGATGACGGTATAAATACCCAAGAATACGCTTTAAAGGGTCATACCTTTTTGTTTCGTCAATCAGAAAACTTGAAATTTTCACAGCAATGTAAAGCCACTGTATACGACATTAATTACAATTTGATATTTCAAGCCGATTCTGAGGAAAAAAATGCATTGAAAGACAAACGGAACAAAATTAAAGGGACGCTATAAAGGTTTGTTTTTTTCATTTTGGGGACAGAACCCTAAAAATGGTAGAAAATATAATTAAGGCATTATTTCCTATTTTCCTACTGAACTTAACCCAAAACGTGTAAAAGCAAGTTCATTATCAAGAACAATTGGATTTTGCGACTTTGCGGATAAAGGAACATTACGAGTTTGTTCATGGTGATCTTCACATTTATGTTCGTGACGGGATATAAATCCCTTTGCAAAGTCTCTTCATATTTCATTTCATATTATTTAATATTTTTCGTTTACACCATACTTTCATCTTTATCATTTTCTATATTTCCTTGTACAGATTAAACATTACAGGGCATAGCCCTTTCACAGACCGCAACTTATTTAATTAACACCCTTCTGTTTATCGATTAAATATAGTTTAACTTTATCATCATTCCCTTAACCATTTATCATTATGTGATTTTTTTTCCTCTATATATGTGCAATGGTCTGAATCCATACTATATTTCAGGTTTCTAAGTCTACTGGAAGTTGTCTAGATTTTTGATAGGTTTTTAACATAATATTCATATAACTCTGACTCACCAATCTACACTTTTCTAGCAAAGCTATGAAAGAGCTTGGTTGGTTTTATTTTGCTAGATTTTTTGGCTAACTTTAAAGAGGGATTTATATCATTTTACAGTAATACTTTTGACGCGTTTTCACACCATTTGGTCAATTACCTTTAAGGTCTCATGATTGACATAGGTTTGACAAAACTAATTTTTTATAAAGATTTGAACTTTTTCTTCTCCACTATTTTTCATTTTATGTTTTGAGCTTTTCAGTATATTGATTTTGCCGATAGTTAGTCACATTACCCATCACAGTCTTTATCTTTTTTGATAAAATTTTAGTGGAATTCGTCACAAGCATAAACATGAAATTGTTCCCGACGATCCTCTTTACGCTGCACAATGTTTAATCTGACTCTAGAAGTACATTGAATACGTTCACAGAACAATGATTAGCATGAAACAAATATAGCCGATGGCTTGCCATGTAAATCACTCTAGGGAAAAACTACTGATCATCTAAATCTAAAACTCCATTTTTGTTATTTGGTAGAACAGTTAATAATAGACAGTATTTTTTATCATACATACGTACTTTTATAACATAAAAATGAACCAATGGCTTTTACTGATAAAATTCCGACCTTCAACGAAAATAAATTATTTTTCATAGTGCTTCCAATCAAACTACATAGTTTAGCAAATTTTTCAATTACTCACCAAACAAAATTTGGAGTGTTAGTTTGAAAAAAAAATTACCATCGCAGTAACACGTCGTAACAACAAGAATGATCGAAATAAAGTAAACGCCCAAATTTAATGTTATAAAACCACAACATTTAACAAGTTTAACAAAGGATGCCATCATATCAAATAGAGTACTAAGTGAATCTATGATCGTAAATATATATATATATATATATATACACACACATATATATATATATATATACATATATATATACATATATATATATATACATATATTATCGCACAACGTCTCCTCTCTCCAGTCCCGTCAGCCGGCCACCTGCCGACCATTCAGTCGGGCCGTGGCCTTTGTATCAGACCGCATATTCGCTGCCCGTCGGAAAAAGTCTTAGTATTTTATAAGATCAACGAATTAATGTAAAATTATGAGTGAAACGTGAAAGTCCACTATTGAACCCCATTTTTGAAACAAGTGTTGAACATTTGTCACGTACTCAAGTTTTTGAGTGGTTTAAGCGGTTCAAAGAGGGACGGGAGGAAGTTGAAAGTAACTCACGTATGGAGCGGCCCTCGACGTCAACAACGGACGAAAACATTGAAAAAATTGGAGATTTAGTCCGAAAAGGCCGTCAATTAAGTATACGTGCGGTTGCTGAGATTTTGGCAAAGAAACAGTTCGGCAGATTTTGCATGAACATTTTAACATGAGGAAAGTTTGTTATAAAATAGTGCCCAAAAACCTTGTGAGTGTATAAATGTCTATCGAATGAATATTTGTACTGACACTCTGAAAACCATTAAAAGGGGACCTAAATTTATTGAAAAAGTAATAACAAGAGATAAATCGTGGTTTTTCACTTACGGTCCCGAAACTAAGCGCCAATCAATGCATTAGAAGAGCTCCAACTCATCAAGAATGAAGAAAGCTCGAACGTCAAAATCTAAATTCAAAACAATGTCTCTTTTTTGACATTCATGAAATCGTGTATGTGAATGGGGTAGCTGAAGGTCAAACGGTGAATAAGAGCTATTATCTTGAAGTCTTATCTACGCTCCGTGAACGAGTAAGAAGAAAGCGGCCCGAGTTGTGGAAAAATAAAACATGGTTCCTTCACGGGAACAACGCCATGACCCATACTGCATTGATTGTCAGGTACTTTTTGGCTAATCACTGAAATATCCACCTTAATCGCAAGATCTTGCTCTCTCCAATTTTTCCTCTTCCCAAAAGTGAAACCTGCGCTAAAAGCTATGAGTTTTGAGATAGTTGAAGCTGTGAAGGAAAAAGTGACGAACACCACGAACATGTTTTCAGAAGAAGACTTCAAACATTGCTTTGACCAATGGGAAATTCGTATGGATCGTGGAGGGAAGTACATTGAAGGGAATAATGTCAAAGTTGCAAAGAATTAAAAATAAAGAATGTTATATCCCTAATCCGGTCATTTTTAGCCAAACCTCGTATGCATATAGAAAGGCCAAAATCTATAAAAGCGGACGTAAGTTTTATCTTTGGCTTTAGTCAATAAATACCGATTTTTTTACTTTTTCCTTCATTTATATAGTAATCACTATATATGGGGAAATTATCTGTAAGTTAAGACGATCTGTCAGTGGTGAGTAAGTGACTGAGTGGAGCAACGGATCGACATGTTTTTGCAGAGATAGGTGATGAACCGGATAATAATGTAGGTTACTTTAAAGAACATATTTTTTCTTCAGAAAATTCTAATTAATTTGTATTACAATGTCACTATAATAAAGATTTAGATTGTTACGTCCCTTAACAATTACAGGTGACGCTGCGTGGAATAATACTAACTGTCCAGCGGGAATGGGAGGAAGCGTTAGATGCGTCATCTTTGCGGATATGTTAGTCGCTATAAGTCATTGGTCGGGAGTGCACCGCGCATTTGCAGTGGAATATTACTTGAAGTGTAGTGAATCGTTGATTGGAGCGCATCGTGCTTTCTGTTCCCATTTTGATATTTGACTATTAAGCGATGGCCCGAACATACAACTTATCTGGTCGTCGGCACAAATATTTCGACAACAAAGGACAATAGTTAATAGGCCCACAACTACTCCAGAAAGTGTGGCACAGGTGCACCAAGAAATCATTAGAAATCCAAGAAAATCAGTAAGAAAGATTACCGCCTCTACAGGCTTTAAGAAAACAACTGTGCACGTGACATTGAGATGAAACTAAAACTTCATCCCTACAAAATGCAAATCGTCCAAAAACTTAACGATAGTGATTATGTTTTAAGGGAAATGTATGCAAGAACAACATTGGAACGTTTTCGGTCCTCAACAACGCTAGGAAACATATTATTTAGTGATAAGATCAGAGGCTACGTAAATAAACAAAATATGCGTTACTGAAAATACGGCACCAGTTTTCACTGCCCCAGGAATAGTTTGCACTGCCCTAAAATGACAGTATGGTGCACGATTTCTGCTCAAGGAATAATTGGCCCATATTTTATCAATCAAAGAGGTACAAAAATTCATCAATCATACTGTCATACGATTGACAAATTTTTGTATCGCAACTAGAAGTGTTTTATGTACACAACAATAGGACGCATTTTCAACAAGATGGGGCAACTCCACACACTGCCAGGGTCTCTATGACGAAATTTAGATAAATTTTCCCAAAAAAATTAATAAGCAAGTTCAGAAACATATCCTGGCCACCCCGATTGCCGGATTTGACGACGTGTGATTTTATCTTGTAGGGTTACCTTAATTCTAAAGTGTATTGTAATAATCCCCGCACTATACTTGCCCTACAAGAAAATATTCGGCGTGAAATCACTGCCATCCCCCCAGCACTTTGCTCGCGCGTACTTGCCAATATGAGGGTTCACTTACAAGAGTGTATTTAGATAAATGAACGTCACTTAGAAGATATTGTTTCTAAGAAGTGAAATTCGCAGACCTATGTTACTTTTTAAAAATAAAACAAATATTGCAAACTTATTCGTTTATTTTTTATTTAATTTCAAAATTGAAATATTCCCGCTGGCACCTTTACATAGCAGTTTGGGATAAGATTCAATAGTTGATAGGGCGCTGGGAATTTAATAGAACACTACCGTGTCGAAAACTTTTTACGTAACTCTTCAGGTTTGCCAGAAGAAAGGCGAAAATTAAAATCATCGATTAACAGTAACGAAAAATATTTGATGCAGAATAAGACAATATCCCCCTCAGGAACAAATAAATCATTTTACAAACACTTTGCGTGGAAGAAATAAAATTTGGATGATGAAAAAATCTGCGTTAAACTTTGTATATCAGGTCTCATTTCAGAGGACATTATATTAATGTGCTTCGTGTAACTAGGGAGTTAGTTGTCCTTCACCTTCGAATGATATACTGCAGCAATCGAATACAAAAGTCCACTTAAATGCTGAAACGACACGACATCATCTTGCCTCTCGGGAATCAGTCAGCCTGTCCGCTATTCTGAGACACATAATTCGAACTAATTTAGTCCTATTGCCCATTAGGGTATATAGTGATTAGTTTGCGTAGTAGGCAAACCAATTATATTTCTTACGCAATGTATGTACATGGTGTAATTAGGAGCAGATTATAGTATTAATTTTTTAATTATAATAATTTTTTTAATATAGAAATTACATGGGAGTGACAACATTTGTGACCGCAACGAAATTCAAAACCGCGCCCTGTGGACACCTTGAACCTGAAATTACTTCTTGTTGCTAGCATTATTTTTGAAGTGAAAATTTCTTAAGCGCACCTTCGTTGCATTTTGCTCACTGACGCACTTTGCGCACTAACACACTTTTTCTCAGCAGTGAACGAAGCTGAACCGTAATACTTGAGTCGGTGACACTGAGCCGTCAGGTTCTGGTCAGTGAGACTGAATTGGGCTTTCTTGGTCATCGGCCAGTTTTTTAGGATACTAGACTAGTTTTTTAGGCGCACTAAGCGTACTATTTTAAAATATCAAGTAAGAGTAAGAGCACCATACGAACTTTTCGATTAATATTTTATGTGAGCATAATTTAATATGAGATAATTTATATATATATATATATATATATATATATATATATATATATATATATATATATATATACATATTATTCTATTTTAAAATAATAATCTCCTCCTGATCCACCGAATTAATATCAATCATATGACATCAATGTAATTATATATATTGGGTTGGCTAATAAGTTTTTAACCCCGAGTTGCTGTCAACAATTTTTGTTAAAAATTTATAGGTTACACTAAATTTAATTTAAGTATGCACCATTCTTGTCTACTACTTATCGCCATCTAGTTGGCAGTAACCTTACTTGTAGAATTCCGATGACTTTGATTCAAAAAACTATGTGAGGTCGTTTTGGAGATCTTCTTCAACATCGATTTTTTTTTAACATAAATGGTTACTTAGAGCCCTGTATAAATGGTAATTATAGGGCGAAATGTCCGGCGAATATGGTAGATAAGTGAACAGAATCCAGCCGCGCTCTTCTAATTTATCACAAGTGCGTTTTGCAACATATGATCTAGCATCATCAAGTACAAAATACTATCATGAAGTACAAAATCTCAAAGTCTCTGAAGTACAAAGCACACACCAGAAGATATAGAAATATATGATATCCCCTCTTTTTTCCGAGTTTAAAAATGTTCACTTATTTTAAACGCAAGTATAACATAATTCGAATAACAAACCTGATCATCAAAGGCGGATAGCACATGGAAGCCGGACCGAATTATATCACATTTTTTTAAGAATTGCACTTTCGATAAAAATGCTCTGCGTACACACTTTTTCTTTATTTTAGATTTCCTTACTCCAAAAGGAAAAAAGGAAAGACATAAAAATGAAAAGGAGAAAAAAAAGAAAGAATTAAAAATGAGAACCTTATAACATCACTCAAGACATCCATTACGACCAAACATCCATTACTACATAAAACTAAGCAAAGCAGAGCAAAACTAATGACTAGACCTTTGTTATATTATTCCTTTTGTGAAAAGTTTTTCTGATATTGAATATATTTGGCGTTAATTTTGTAGAAATTCATTATTCACAATTAAATGAAACTACGTGATGTAGTATTATTTCTACTTTCTTTAAATTTCTTTAACCACGACCTAGGTTTCGTTGTATTACAACATCTTACTTATGTTGTAATACAACGAAACCTAGGTCGTGGTTAAAGAAATTTAAAGAAAGTAGAAATAATACTACATCACGTAGTATCATTTAATTGTGAAATGTTTTTCTATTGCTGTCAGTAGACTTAATTCGTTTTTTTAGACATCGATAGTCTGGTAATAATTTAAAGAACTATGAATACTGCCAGTAAAAAATGGTAATATATGCTAATACATTGTCAAAAATATTTAATACATTGCTCTGGAAAGTTCTCAAGATTCAGTTTTTACATATTATTTACTAAACCACAAGTACATTTTTATGATAATGATTTTGAACCTGTTCACTAAGGGGCCAAAACTACCGATCTCATTTACATGTCAAAACATTTAGTGATTATTCCAAATATTTTAATAAGTTAATTTTAACAGTTAAACTATATAGATATGTATATAAAAAAAAACAATAAAAACTTAAAAGTAATAATAACAAAGTCAACTAACTTCTCGCCCACATTCACAGTTCATCTCGAGTCGAGACAACGTCATAAATATCTTAAAAATAAACCCGAGCCGGGCCCGTCGCTTTTCAAATTCGCCTTCGCTTGTTTATTTTTCTCACAGAACAACAAAAGCAAAGTGAGTTCCCTCTTAGTACGCACTTAACGTAATTAACATTTTGCGGTCTCCGCAGCGACCACCCCCTGCTCCCGCTTCGGCTGCGAAATTGGATAAGATTTTTTTAGTTCAAATTAGTGGAAAAATTAAAAGAACGAACCCCAGTGGCCGGGCTCAAATTGAATAGCTCGGAGGAACGGACTCTTGTCCCTTTTAACGATTATGATATGGAGCATGAATGTTTGGACAGTGTCTGAGGCAACCTCGTCTTCCGGATTTATTATTCTGTCTGCGGAGTAATGTTTGCATTAGGGGCCGCAATAAATTTTAAATTCAATAAAATATTGCGCGGAGAATAAAATACTTCTTTGTTTTAATCTTTTCAAAGACTTTTTTTTAACATTTATGACTGAAGCTAATGTAACCGAAACCATGAAATGTTCTACCTTTGGCCTTTATTCTCTATGAACTATAATATTAATTTTGCCTTAATTTTTCAATTTCACACGAAACGCTAGTTGAATTTAGAAAAAAAATGATATACGAAAGCTAAAAGACAGATAAAAGTTATTACGATACACTTCCTAAAATCATTGGTAACCTACGATACTTATTTTAATTACAATAAGAAATTTTCATTAAAACATTAAGTTGTTTCAATGTATACTACTGTATATATACAGTATTTTCAGCGATAACAAGATATCAAGAGAAAAACTGCCCAAATGCCAGTCTGGCTCGCGCATCGAATTTTCCACAACTATTATAGTTTAAACTGAAATTACTTACTTTATCATAAGTCATTACTAGCATGAACTTCCCCGCGCAATAAATAGTTAATCATACCTATTGTAATTAATATGGGGACGTCCCTATTTCGATGATTATATCACCATACATCTAAATCATCTTTACATTTTCCAACAACTTTTGCTAAGGTTTCTAAAAGGATGCTTTTTCATAAATTTAATTTCAGTAATTTCGCAAACAAGGGATGTGTGTGTATTTTTTGTATATTTTTTAATATACCTCTACCTCTATATACTCTCTATACCTCTACCTATACCGAAAATTATAAAAAAATATTTTTGAAACTCTTAGAGATAGAAAATCTGTTGAGATAATCTATGCATATTAATGCATAATTTAAAATTTCTAAGTGGTTTCTGAAAAAAAAACGGAAGTGAGAGACGGACAGACGACCCGTTAGTCGTCTCATAAAAGTTCCGTTTTTCCTTTTAGGATACGGAAGCATAAAAAAAGAAAGTATATTACTCTTTTCAAAATATAGTTAAAACATTCGTAACTTTATACTAAAATTAATAATGAAACATACAAAACTTTAAATTATTCTTCTCAAAATATTAAGTAAAAATAAAGTTTCTTAATGTGTGTTGTTAGTAAGTAAAATATCATTTTCTTACGCAGACTCTTGAATTTTAAGCAGTTTCTCCTCAAATATTTACTGAATGAAGAAGACCGTTAAAAGCCCCGGAAAAAGTACAATGTTGAATACGGATGTCACAAGAATAAAAATTACATTCTTATATGTAGAAAATGAAATAAAGAGTCACTTCAAACTTTTATTTAATTCGTCAGTAAGATAAATCCGAGAAATTGTATTTTTTTATGAAGAGTAAAGTAACTTTTCACTCAAAAGTAAGGTCACGTTTCAGCAGGATGAAAGAAAATGCAGATTGTGTTCTATTATAACCTTCTTATCCTTTCCTACTAATCCAGAACACTGGCAGGTACGACAGGGTCGTCAAAAGCCTGTAAAGCTCTAAAACAGCGAAAATGGCGAAAAAGACATTCATTTTGACAACACAAATCGAATGTCAATGTCGACCAACAATTTATTTTTAATTAATGGAGTTCATGGCTACATAAGAAAAGAACACAAGTGACATTGATATTTTTTTTAATAATCGCTTCTAAACAGTTATTATGAACTGAGTAAAATTGTTATTGTTACTTTTACTTGTTATTAACCTTGATATACTAAAAATATAATATATGTGCGTTTATGAAGATAACTTTTGTATTGTATTATGTTTACAAATAATATTTTATCTTTCGCTCTTAACTAATTGCCAGTCGTTGAAATGTTAAGTTTTCTTATATTCTAAAATGTGTCACCTTTTTACAAGGTATATTCTCCATCAGTGACGCCAGACTCACTTTTATCTATATTTACGAGTTAATTAACAATATAAATCAAATAATATAAAAGTTAAATAGTTTACATCGAGAAAGGCACGGGAAAAAATTACAATACAACAACATTCATTTATTTTAACATATAATAAATCTTAAAAACAATTTAAAAACCTTGCAAGATTGTATCTGTAGACTATTTTTTGATCAGTTTGACAAACTATACAGCAGATTACGCGTTTAAACTCATATGGGGCAAAAAAGGCTAACAAAATATTGACAAGACTTCAGTATAATGAAATATTGTCTCACAACTAAAATATGCAGTGAACGAACAATTAATTTCACTGCTACGTCAATCGTAGAGCAAAACATTTCAAGCCTGAGACATAACCCGAAAAATTTTATCAGTAATTAAACTCATACCGAGTAAAAAGGCTAACAAAATTTTGACAAGACTTCAGTATAATGAAATATAGTCTCACAACTAAAATATGCAGTGAACGAACAATACATTCCGCTGCTACGTCAATAGTAGAGCAAAACATTTCACGCCTGAGACATAACCCGAAAAATTATATCCGTAATTAAACTCATATCGAGTAAAACGGCTAACAACATTTTGACAGACTTCAGTATAATGAAATATAGTCTCACAACTAAAATATGCAGTGAACGAACGATTCACAATTCATTCCACTGCTACGTCAGTCGTAGAGCAAAATATGAGACATAACCCGAAAATTATATGAGTAATTAAACTCATATCGAGCAAAAAGGCCAACAAAATTTTAACGAGACTTCACTGCCATGAAATATAGGTTAATAACTAAAATATTCAGTGAACGGAAGATTCATTCCACTGCTACGTCAATCGTAGCGCAAAACATTTCTAGACCGAGAAAGAACCCGAAAGATTTTGTCACAAATTAAGGTCATATCGGATAAAATAAGCTAACCAAATTTTGACGAGACTTCCGACTTGACGAGATTTTGATGAGAATTTAGTCTCATAACTAAAATATGAAGTGAACGAAAGATTCATTCCGCTGCTACATCAATCGTAAAGCAAAACATTTCAAGACCGAAAAAGGACCCGAAGTCCGAATTGTAGAGAAGACCCGAATTGTATCAGCAAAACAATTCAATTTTGGATAATAAAAACCGGCCATTCAGCCAGCACGCGAATTACCTCGATTGAAATGAAATTATTTTATTTATCCTAAGTTATCACTAATATAGAATCACAAGTGCAATCTCAAAAATTATGACATTTAGAATAGCATTTCCTACAACCTTGGCGTAGACTTCTAAAAAGGAGGTGTTTTTGTAAATTTTTGGGTCATCAATTTTGGAAATAATGAGTAGAATTTATTTTTCGCTTATTCTTTAGTAAGTTTCTGTAGATATACTGTAATAAGTAAGTTTCTGTAGATATACTATAATTAAGAAAAAATATTTTTGAGAAAAAGAATTTATATTTTTTTATCTAATTAGACTCCCAAAAATTTGATATAAATATTTTTGAGTATCTTAGCTATTGAGATTAGAGAGAGTTATTGTGCTTTATCGCTTTGCCATATTTGAAGTTTGTAGCTCAAACGGTTTCTGAGAAAAAACGTTGTGACCTTATAAGGTTCCGTGTGTCCCTTATAAGCATTCCGTTTTTGTTTTCTTCTGAGCCCTATACAATTTACATCGATACATGCTTAATATACAAAATCATATAATTAATTTTTTGCATCCGCTTATAGTATTTAAGAAGAAATTCGTTTGAAAATTAATTTTGATCTGTCCTTAATTTCACACGAATGAAAACACGGTTTTCGCTCGTGTAGATATCAATTTTAAAAAAACCTATCAAGCACGAATAGAACTCGCACTACAAGGGTACCGTACATCTATAGGTACTTATAAACATTTAAAGGTACATTAGTATTCCTATTACACTATTTAAAAATATTAATGTTGCACAACGTAATATATTACCTACCATATATTTCACAGGCAAAAAAAAATAGGGTATATTTCAAAATATAACCACAAATTAACGATTTTGGGATCTTTTTTTTATTTTTGCTATAAGACCTTATTTTTTGCCAAATTTTACGATTCTACGTCAACGGAGCGTACCCCGGAGGTTTTGATTTACTGTGAATGTAATAATATGTGGTATAAATATCCGTCTTTTAGGGTTATTTTTATTGAGTTGATTTAGAAGCTTGATTTTTTTACAGCTCTGAGAAACCATAGCCTAAGTATGTTATATTAATTTCACCCTGATAGCTCCCCTCGTTCCCGATAAAAATGGGCTTGACAGAGAGATAGACAGACCGGCAGATGGACAATGTAGTGATCCTATAAGGGTTCCTTTTTTTCCTTTTGAGGTACGGTACCCTAAAAATAATGGAACATCAACATAAACTAAAATTAATCTAAGTATGATGGATAATCGTTTTTATACATAATTCATCATTATTATAAAAAAATATACGTACACATATTCTTAAAGTTAAAATTCTTCGGGTAAATTCTCTTTTGTTCGGTGATGAATTCAGAAAAAAATGCCATTTTTACGTATACTCCAGATTAATCCTTCGAATTTTTATAGTAAATAACGTGTTTTAACGGTACTTACACATAACGTAATACTTAATGGGCAAACCAAAAAATTAATTCTTTCAAAATTACTTTTTCTCGAATCCAAATAACATAATCTGAAATTCGTTCCGCATTTCTCCGAAACACTTAAAAATTATATTTATGGACGCAAAAGCCTTATAAAAAACTAATGTATTTCGGTTCGCTTGATAAAATCACTGAGTAATAACCAGTGAAATTTAATTTCTGTTCTGAATGAAAATCCATATATATTTTCATCAACAACCGTTCGACTTCAAGCATTATAGACCATAGCGATAAGGCTTCTAATACCGCAATATCGTAATAATCTAAATATCGCGTATCGGGAAATACCAGAATCTCGAATTGATTTCAGGTGCTTTTTAATATCTGTATCATTTATTACAATACCGAAATCACGGTATTGCAAAATAAGAAATATTCGCATGATGAATTCGTGTGATGAAAACGAAAATCTCTGAATAAAATAACAGCTACAGAGGAATATTCAGAAATGAACAAAGGTAGTCAATCATTGATCGAAAAAAATTGCTGATGAATAAATGTTGTTGATAATTGTACTAACAAATATGGGGCAGAGTGGGCATTTTCGTCAGCCATCCATTTTTGCTGTTAGCCAAAAAGCTCCCTGTCTAAAATAGCATTAACTAAAAAGGTATTGCGAAATATCTTTACATATAATAACATCGTGAAAAATACTGAGTCTGTACATTGAATATTTTTAAGTAATACCAAGTGCTAACTGCTAAAGACACGCTACAAAACCTAGCACAACAGTTTTTCTCTAATTAACGATTTGTCTGGCTGTTTTTTCTGTGCGCACCTTCGTTATACATGCTAATCTCAGCAAAGGCAGAACCAATTTCGATGCTGTTTTGCAGTGATGTATTTAGATTAGCTTGGGCTAACAATTAAAAAAATTCTCACTTTTTGATTCGCAATTAAAAAAGTAATAATCAATATATAATATTGATTAGTAATACATACAATAAATAACCACCTAATATACTCCATTAAGTGATTAATCATGGAATGTAATGCAAGAAATTACTATTGCAATTACGGTTAACGTTTATTCTTTAAGTCAAGGTATAAATTAAGGGATTATCGAAAATATTAAAAAATGTTGAGTTATTTTTCAACAGTACACATGTTTAAAAATAATCCAAGTACTTAGCAGTTAATCAACCGATTTTAATTTAAAAAAGCTTTGTAAAGCGCACATCTCATCATTTTTAAAGCCTTAATATTTTTAACTGTTCCCACAGAATTATCGGTGAAAGATTAATTTTTTAAAAACATCATCTTTTAATCAACATTGTGCTACTGACTAATTGATTAAAAATTATAGAAAATTCTGATTTAACATTATTAAAGAATTGATACGAGTTTTAAAAGTAATGGAGTAATTTTTGGAATGTAAAAGTATGCGTCATGTGCACAGTTCCTTAAACCTCCAAGAAACTGAAGGATGTAGGGCCAAATGTGAACAACGGTTAGTAAATAAAAGTGCACGACCTGTACTATAAACAAGATATATACTCTTACAATGGTGGGCATGATCTCTGAACTATATTGTTCATTTACTCAACAAGATTTCATTCAGTAAAACTGTTGATGTATCGGCCTATAAATTTTAAAATAAAGGTAAACCCGCAAGGCAAAAAACTACTAAATTTTTTGCAGTTTAAAATTCTTCAACATTTTGAAAGTTTAATGTAAAGAGTAGAGACATTTATGTATTATATGGTAAAAATATTTCCTTGTCTGTTGAAGTAAGTTCATCCAAACATGGTTAGAGTAACTAATGTAAACGCAGCCTCAATGCCGAGAAAATAAGGTCAAGGCTTGGCACTAAATACAATATATTAATAAAATTTTAATGTACGCGATAATCTGGATATAATTTTTGTTCATTGTGTCTAGGTACACCGAAATGCCCCGCCAATTTCCAAACAGCATCAAAGGACACTGCAACCTTTTAACCGGAACACCTTGAACACACGCACCACTCAAAATCGGCAAATGCTGGAACTAGCGCGCGCACAAGTACCTAATTATAACGTATTATGAATAACGTAACGTATTATGAAGATTATATGTACGATAGTATGCTGTGCACGCGCACAAATTTCCTAATTATAACGTATTAAGAATAACGTAACGTATTATGAAGATTATATATACAATAATATGATATGCACGCGCACAAATACCTAATTATAACGCATTATGAATAACGTAACGTATTAAGAAGATTATATATACAATAGTATGATGTGCAGGCGCACAAATACCTAATTATAACGCATTATGAATAACGTAACGTATTATGAAGATTATATATACTATAGTATTATGTGCACGCGCGCAAATACCTAATTATAACGCATTATAAATTACGTAACTTATTACGAAGGTTGCATATATAATAGTATGATATAACACATTATGAATAACGCAACCTTCGAAGTTTGTATCTCTTCTTAGATATTTGCAGCCAAAAATCATCATTTCGTAATATATGCTACTGATAGCTCATCACAGCACATAGGTTACATCTATAAGAGCAGTAACCTTCAAATTTAGTACATACATTGCTATTAGGGTACCAACAAAAGAAGAAGTCAAGAAATCTGGAAGTTATTCACGGAAGCCAAAACTAAAATTTATGGTATCATACCTATCAAGTTCCACAGATACGTAACAGCTTTATATACGCAATGTCACAATAATTTTAATTTTAAAAAATATTAACTAAATAAACCTAATCTATTTAAAAATGTAGATTCCCTTAAAACTTCTGTTCTACATGAAGGGCCATGATTTCTTTTTTAAATTCATTGTTTTTATATTACTTCACATAAGCGATTTATTTATTTATTATACATCAGTCTAATCAAGTAAAAGATACTTAAGCTTTGTAACTATGGCTGCAATTTTACTTTTCGGATTAAAAAAAAGCAGATTATGTTTTGAAAATAATTGGAAAATCTATAATATTAATTTTTTATCTACTTTAATGTATATAATTGATGACAGACTTATTGCTACCAGAGCAATTTCCAGCCGACCATAACACCGGTCCAGCCCCGTTCGTCGAACAGCCGGGAATCGAACCCAGGTCCCCGTGGTGCACTGCATCATCATAGGCCGTATATCTTGCTATCATTACACCACGATAGTTTAATTTTAAATACCTAATTTTGATTTTTTTTAACGGAATTTTGTCTCTAAGGGAGCAAATAGATCGTTTTTTATACTATAAAAATTGGTGTACATGATAAAAAATATCTATAAATTCTTACCTCTCTGTCACTTTACGATAGGATCTGTAAAACCATTGAGTTTTGTCTTTGCGTAACACCGGTTTTTTGTCTTTAAAAAAGCAATTAGATCATTTTTTATACTATAAAAAATGGTATACATGATAAAAAATGTCTATAAATTCTTACCTCTCTGTCACTTTACTTTACGATAGAATCTATAAAACCATTTAATTTTCTCTTGGTGTAACACCGGTTTTTTGTCTTTACAAAACCAATTAGATCGTTTTTTATCCTATAAAAATTGGTGTACTTGGTAAAACAAATATCTATAAATCCTTACCACTTTATCGCTTTACTTTATCATACGATCTATGAAAAATATATTTAATTTTTTCTCTTTGCATAACACCGGTTATTACAACGATAAATATCTAAACTGCATAACACCGGTTATTACAACGATAAATAACTAAACTGCGGCTAAGTTCAATATAGTAAATAAAACTAAGCATAAAGTTCCAGCTACGCATTTACACTTCTCTAGCAAAAGTCTAACTTTTTGAAGAATAACTCGGACCCTTTTATCGTAATATTTTTATAAGAATAGCTATTATTATATTTCAAATTGTTGTAGTCATAGTGTATATATATACCATACATATTCATTCACCACCAAAGATAGAGGTTACAATTTTGCATAAATCGCTTTAGAACTTGGCCGGAAAATAATTCTTGTATAGTTGAATGCTTCCAACTATACAAGAATTAGTCTACTTACGAGTCAAATAGGATAGATGCAATTGTCCAATTTTGTACTACAAATTGGAAATATTCTTAACTTTTGCATTATTTCTCACATACGTAAAACAATAGTTTGATAGATTTTTAACCATAAAATTTATTGCTAGCGACAGTTTAAAAAAAACGGCACACAAACGGTGCGCTGATTTCAAAATAACATACAAAAACGTTGCGAAACTACATCCGTAAAATAATAGTTTGATAGATTTTTAACTACAAAATTTACTGCTAGCTATTACCAACAGTTTCAAAAAATTGGCACACAAACGGTGCGCTGATGTCAAAATAACACACACAAACGATGCGAAACAGTCCATGATACGATTACTTGGGAAAGAAAAAAATCGCTACAGTCCCACGATTCTTCGTTCTACCGTTTTAACATGTTTGTATGTATTACCTATATACGATTCATTCTGATAAACATCTATTAAGTTCGTTTTACGTTTGGTGACTGATTTGATAATTGTAACTTTAATTTCAACAAAAATATATTTGAATATTGAATATATTTGGCGCTAATTTTGTAGAAATTCATTATTCACAATTAAATGAAACTACGTGATGCAGTATTATTTCTACTTTCTTTAAGTTCTTTACCACGACCTAGGTTTTGTTGTATTACCACATCTTCAGGTGGGCTATTAGCAATTATTGTAATACAACGAAACCTTGGTCGTGGTAAAAAAATTTAAAGAAAGTACACGTAGTTTCATTTAATTGTGAAAAATGTATTTAAAACTTTCCTTCTTTAATATTAATGTTATAACCATTCTTTCTTATTTTGTGTCTTTCCACTAAACCTATAAGTCATATCCAGTTTTCTTCGGTTATTCTATTAATCTGCTGTACACACAACTAGTTAACTACGTACAATTGCTAGATAATCAAATGAAGAATAAACTGTACATTTTTATATGAATTACGTAATATTAGGTAAATATGGAAGAGCCACTACTTTTGTTTAAAAGTAGTCGTGAACGGTTTTAGTAACTTTCAAGCTTATCTCAAAAATTTATCACTTTTGATAATACATGGAACATATCAAGAGAATATGACCTTAAATTAGATGGCTATTTAGAGTTTGAACTACAGACATATTCACAATAATAAAAATAATCATATAAAGATGTTCCAATCATTTTTCAAACCTTTCGTTCTTAAGAGAATAAAGTAAAAACTCGGTTTTTCGTACAATCTATTCATGCGGTAAAAAAATAAATGAACGGTTTCAAGTAATAAAGCGTTAAATAAATGGAAAACGTAATTTGTTTTCTTGTCTTTCGTTCATGCCACAATAAACTAAATAACCGGTTCCCCTTCTCTAAAGTCACAAACTAACAAATAAACTAAAAACGTAACTGAGAAAACAACCTCCATTCTTAACTAAGGGTAGTCAAAAAAATGTATTTAGTTTCAGATACCAAATTTTCAAGAACCTGCAAATATTAATAACGATTGTTATTTTAATAATACCCCTTTCGACATAAAATATGGTAAGTCAATTTTTAAAACCGTATTCATAAATAATGTAACCCGTACCCACTAGACTACAGCAATCGTGGAACCAACCGCCTGTATAACCAACCCCTGCGGGCAATTTTCCCTTAACATTTGCCCTTTGTAATTGAGTTCGAAATTAATTGGGTTATTTTTTGCGATACAATCCTCTTTTTTACGGCGCCCGACATCACCTTCATGTAAAAAATGACGCAAATTATTATCCGTATTTTTCGCGCGTTTACATTTTCATGTTGTTTTTATCAACAAGAGTTTCCACGTTTTTCACGTATAATAAAAGCTCGTGTAACTACTTTCCAGTCGTTAGTATTGCTCCGCACTGTTGAGGCCGTGAGAATTATTCAACGTCGTGCCTAAATTTATTTTTATGTTTTTTTTTACTGAGTTACCCACGAATTCTGCCAGCTTGGATATTTTATTACTTTTAATTCCGCTGTTAATAGGACCTAGGTATAAAATTTATAAATATATAATATATGAGTAAAAAACAAATAAAACATACAGGAACATAAACAAACAAGCAATACTATTCTTATATTTAACCCTCGAAAGAGGTTCTAAATTAATCACACCCAGTGAATTAGAAATGTTTCATAGCTTTAAATTGTATAAGCATCCTTCTTCCGATTCCAAATATAATACTTTTTTCTGTCAGTACATTTCTAAACTACACGAGATATTAGAAATTACGAAGAGGAAGTATATTTAATGGGACGGCAATCGTTTTTTATCTGCAAGATAAACATACAATTTTAGGAACTAAAATAGATAACGCTTGTAGTGGTAAGCCCACTTTATATAAGTATTTTATAAATAATATGCCATAGTTGCCATAGCTTCATAGCCTTGTATCTATTTATTTTCTCAAGTGCCATTTTCTATTGTTATGAGATAAGCAGCGGCGATGGACCACCCACCATAACGTATGTCTGTATCTATCTATTTCGCAAGGGCCCTGCAACATTTCACTTATGCCCTAAACACATGTAACAACACTTCAATTATCAGTGACGTGCAGTGCTTTTTGGGAAAAGGGCGAGCTAATAAAAGAGGCACATATACAAAAAGAGTAACCGAAAGTTTACAATAAGATAAGAGTAACCTAAAGTTTACAATAAGATAAGAGTAACCTAAAGTTTACAATAAGATAAGAGTAACCTAAAGTTTACAATAAGATAACCTAAAGTTTACAATAAGATAATAAAAGAGGCACATATACAAAAAGAGTAACCGAAAGTTTACAATAAGATAAGCTTTCTTATCAAAGTACTTACCAATATAATTCCCACCAATTTTATACATCTTGCTTCACTGCTTACTAACTCGTCATTTTCGATGACCAAAGACCAAAAACTGTTCTGCATAAGCACATATATTAAAGTAAATGGTTTTAAATTGTGAACCAAACAAATACATTAAATATCACTACATTCAGGCTTGGCATTAATATGTTATAAATTATCATTAATATGTTATCAATAAATATATGTTATAAAAAATCCCGCTGTAATGCTTTTTGTAAGAATTTTTCAAATTACTTAGATCGGAACAAATGAAAATTTCACTATTTATGTATTACTAAATAAAGCAATCTATTAAAAGCCGGATATTTAATCAAACATATGTTGGCTCGCGATTATTTTATAACAAATAATTTATTTAAAAAATATGTCTTATGCAAATTTTGTTTTTACAAACTGCTTGTTAATTTTTTTCGATATAATTAAAAAATAAATTTAAAGACTTAAATAAATACAAACAGAGAATAACAATAGTGAATTTAATTCCCCCAGTGAATTAAATTCGCTAAAAAATATAATAGTTTTATTTTTAAATTGGAAAGCCAAAATTTTTAAAGTTATTTCATTAATATTTGTTTCCTTCATCTGAGACTTCCCAGATCTTTATAATAACAGAGAGTGATTCTGTATTTTTATGCATAATGCGATTATAAATAAAACACTACACGGGATTCTTTCGTTCTGAATATAGCCATAGTAATTTATACAAAGGTAGCTTACACACACTAGAATTCGGTGCTTGAAATGACGTAAACAATTTCAGTTTCTAATAGAAAACTTTTGCGATGGGAACTCGCTTGTAATTTCATAGTCACGAGAGACGGTGAAGTTTGTTCGTTTCATCTACAATTGCGCTCACTGGTAGCGTTCGGTTTGCGCGTTCAAGCTATAGATCGTACACTAAATTGCGGACTTCGCGTGAATACCATAAATTAAATGTTTAAATATTCATATATATGTGATGTGTATATGTCAGATGTTCAGGGTAAGCTACATGTTTTGCTGATGAAGCACTGCGTGACATCGTGTTTTACCTGTATGTCACATAATAGTTAGTGTAATTTAAAAAAAAATAAACAGAAAGTATTCGACTTTGTGAAGTCAACAATTTTCTATCGGCAATCAAATAAGAGAACTAGTTACATTTATAGATTATTGCAAACGAAATAAGCTCCCAGCCGTAAATCAACTTCAATTTGATCACTTTACCGGAATGATGACGATGCTCGGAAAAATTCACATCTAAACTCATTAAGCTCTGTGTCGATTATATTCACGACCGATGAAAATGTGTATTTGCAGGATGTGTAATTTTTAAACTTTATTTATTAATTACGATTATGTAAGTTCACATCTATTTATCTTTACAGTAAACACCCTAGACTGAACAAACGTGAAAAGCCACTACTTACAGACCTGAAACTGAACAAAAATATCAAATACCTAGATGACTACAAAGTATACAAAAGTATGTAAAATTTTATTAAATAGTCTGAAAAACACTTTTCTCTTTAATATTTATATACACTTACTAATAGCATACAATCTTCTGATTATCTATAGGCTTGTGTCCTATTATGAATATTTATTAAACAGATTCTACTTTCATTTATTTTATGCATTTCGAGAATACAAATTAGTTTGTCCTCCGATTTCTCAATAAAACTTTAATATTGTAATAACAGTAACAACATGGAAAGTAATTTAAAGTTACAATATATTTCCAAATATTAATAACCTCAGTCAGTGTAACCCAATAATATGAGGGCTCGCATAGTAGTTCACATATGCGGGTTCGAATTTCGCCCAGGTCGTAGAGTATTTTCAGTAATTAATTGCTAATTAAATCATGGCTTTAAAGTCGGTAATTGAAGCCTACCAATCGTGCAAGTCTACACTGTAAATATCATTTACGTGTAAACAGTATGGAAAATGGTAAACCTATTTCAGTAGAGATGTTATTAGCTGACAAGGTTGAAATTTAAGTACGTACACACAACATTTATGAGGCGTAAGTAATTATTACCTGTTAATAATAGGTACACGTCTAATTTGGTTAATAATAAATTAATCAATGTGAAATTATTAACTAAAATTATTACACATATTTCTTAAAATAGAGATTCTCTCTTCAGCAAACTACTTTTCAATAAAAATAGTTTACTTAATAGTACACATTATAAATACTAAAAATAGTTACAAAGAAAAAAAATAATAAAACACAAAAAGACGGACGTTTCTTGACACCTCATATTATTACTAGAAAGAACTCTACAAAATGAAAATTATAATGTAAATAACTTTCAAAGTTTCAAATTGTAACATAAAGTAACGGAAAATAAAGTAATGTCAAATTGAAACAAACAAATTATCTTGACATTAGCAAAATAACTGATAAGTTCTTCGATATAAATCGTGTGTAACATTGTACTTATAGCCAATTTTATTCTTAACTACTACTTCCATAATCAAGGTTCCTCCTCTCAAGAATCATAAATTTAAAGTTCTCAATAAAATTATTTATTCAAATATCCGTCAAAAGCTCTTCATTCAATCCCAAATTTTAATCCAAGCACAAAATTCTCAAATGACTTAACTCTAATCTCCTCAACAATCAAAGCCGCACAACTCAAACAACTGAAGTTCACTCAATATTGAATTTAAAACTTGCAAATTACTCAACTTAATGAGCGCGCGAGCTGCCACAGTGTCTGGGGTGTGTTCGCGGAGTTGATATGATTACGAATCTGCTCGTGACATCACTTTGAAACATTCCAAACAAACCGCGCAAGTCACGACTCGACTAGAAAAGCAGCGATCCGTTAAACGGGAGATGGGAAAATGAAGAAAAATCTTTGATGTTACCGGCTCGACGCATGATCTTTTAGACCATTTTCACGTAAAGTGATTCGATGTCGAAATTAAAATCCGCTCACCTTTAAACCTTTTTAATAGGGATGAGAAAAATTGTAATATTACAGATCTCTACAAAGGAGTTTCTAGAAAAAAGATCAAGTTCATATTTTGTCATTGCTTGAATTTAAAAAGTAATAAGATAGGAAAAATAGCGTCACTATAAGTTATTGACGTTAATATTGGAATTTAAAAGAAACAGACTTTTGAAATGAAAACGTGTTTCAAATTGACACCTGGCGTAGGGAGGTAATCGCACCCAAATGGGAGATAGAGTCCGTGGAAATAATTTCAAATCATAATAACTCAGATTAAAAGAAATATATCGCCACGATCTTTATGTCGTCTTAAAGGAAAAAGGTGAAAGTTTATGTTAGTATAAATGTGTACTAGTAAAATGAACCTTTGATTTTAAACTTTTCGAATTCGATACATTTCCATAAACGGTTTAATATATCAGGGTTACTCAGATTGGATAAATTCACTCGGATTGGATTCACTCAGATTGGATAAATAATTTATCCAATCTGAGTGAACCAAATATTGTTTTATGAGTCATTTTGCGCTCCAAGTTTGTATCTCAAAAATTCAATAAGATACAAGAAGGCACAAAATTTCCCGATTTTCTTAAACTGACATTTTAAGGTAAAGTACACCCAAAATAAAAATTGAACCGAATGCATAGACCATAAAATTATAAAGAAAATTATACCGATCATGCCAGGCCCGGATCCAAAACCAGTGCACAGTACATCCGCGAATACAGGCAATGTAAGTGCGCCTGGTCAACTCATACGACATCTGGCAAACATGGGTCCAGTATAGATATGGACCTATATTATACGCAATTGACATTTTTACAAAGATAACTGCATCATTATCTGACACTTCCCTTCCAATTCCCTTTTTAGTGTTCCGTGGCAAAATTGCCAAAACGAAACACTAATGGAATCACTTCGGTGTCTTTCCATCCGTCTCTCACAGACGAATTTCTCGGAAACCATTCGACGTCAAATTTGGAAACTTAGCTCAGAGATAGAGTAAGTTCACCCAATTATAGACATGAAATCTGAAAAGGTAACTTTTGATTCTGGGGCTAAAATGTGGGGATAAATAATATTGAGAAATTAAATAAAATATTTATTCCTTTTTATCGTATGGGGTGTCAAATGAAAGCTTATTTAAACACATATATTGAAGCACAATTAAACCACATATATTTTGTTATGATTTTTTTTACATTTTTTGAAAAATTACTTCAAGATTGCTGTCGCCCGCTCTTGTTGCCAGCTCGCTGAGAGAAAATTGAAAAAATCGTTAATATTGGGAATCATGCATAGGATAAACGAAAATTATAAGGATTGAAAAGTTAATTTTTGTAAACAATTCAATTGTTTATTTCCTTATAATTGCTGAAGCATTGACCTCACGCAAAAAGTTTTCCCAGAAAAATTATTTCTCACGATGTAAGTAACGACTTTTCTCTCCACTCAGCTCCCTGTATACGCGATGTGATACGGAATTGGTGTGGTCAGCGGCAGGTGGCTCGGCAGATAGGCCCCTTTTAAGTGCATTGCCGGAATGCGCCGGAACGTTAATAGATGTAAAGCTGGTGTTTGTGTGACTTGACAGTTGCGCGTCACTCTACAAGCATAGCCATCATGTTTTACAGTATTTCAGAAAATTCTTATTATGGAATATAAATTATTTATCCATATCTTCAGTGTACTAACATACTATACTAAACTAGAAATCTCATCTGTTCAACTAGAGCACGGAAATCAACTAAGATACGGTGTATTAAAATATCCCGAGTTTTGAAGATTATTACAAATTATTCATACAAAAACAAAATAAAAGATATAGAGGAATCAAAACAAAATTTAAAACAAGATAAATCTATATACATTTACCAGAAGAAAGGAAAAATTGTAACAAAAAAGGAGGAAAATATATGAAAATGAAAACGACGTGTTCTGACTTTCTAATTTAGTAGCATACACTGAAAAAGAATATTCACATAAATATATTGTTGTCTGTCGTCATATATCAAATAACATAATTATAATAGTGACTATTATATCATATTGGAGTTTTGGTAATCAATCGGAAAACATACTAGTTTGAACTATAGAATTGCCTAAAACAAATGAAAATACAATCTGTTTACGAAATATTCATAATATTACATCTAAATCACTCTTATCTTCACCTTAAGCCAATAGACTGCCACACGGTCATATGCCATCAATAAATATTTACCAATACAAAAAAGAAAAGTCTTTTTCAGACTCTATTCATACGAAAATCGATATACTTTTGTATCGCTTCATAATAAACTAGGCATTCTTCATCTTTGAATAGTTTCACGTCATCCATAAATAGTGGATATTCAAGTCCATTCAATCTAGGTTGTTTGTTATAACGATAAATAGATGTATATTAACATAATCCATGATTAATAAACAAGATTTAGAAACATGTCATTCATTCTTCATACATGTACAGTCATGGATCGTGGACATAATAAACCGAAAGCTTAATGAATTTGAATATAAAACTATCTGAACAATAAATTGTTATCATTCCGGTCAAGTGATCAAATAGAATCGAAGTGTATTATATAGGTTAGAGCTTAGTGCTGGCAAGAATCGATAAACGTGATTAAATTTCTTATTTCATTGTCGATTATTTTATTTGTCCATTTCCTAAAATCGATTTCCTTCTGTTTATTTTTGAAAAGTCAGAAAATTTAAGTGATATATAGGTATAACTTAAATGTTATTAGGCGTATTCTAGGCATAACTGAAATGTTGGAGAGCTCCTGTGAAATAAAAAATGATACATGAGTCTGTACTCGCTTAGTATCTATTTATGGTACATATTCATAGATTATGATTGACGCTGAACACCGTTTAATAACAACTTTTGACTATCAATATGAATACCGTTTAATAACAACTTTTGACTATCAATATTGGTAAACTTATCTCAAGAGCTCATTGAAAGTGATCTGCAGTATACAGAACGATAGAATGAAAAAATTCGATTATGCAATTCAGATTCAAACCCTGTCACTTACTTGAGAGCAAAATTTTGGCAATATACCAAAAACTCATTACAAATTTTCAATAATTTGAAGATTACAAGTATTTACTTAATAAAGACGATTTCGTTTTAGTTGATTCAAAAAAAAGAAATTTAAGCCTTACATCATATATAGATTAATTTTATTAAGTTTTTACAGGTTTAAACTTGGAATATAACATGTATAAAATTTTCAAGTGTTTATATATGGAATATGTTTAAAATTAATTTTCCTAACAAGACAATCGATAAAAATGGAACACAAGAATTATGATCCATCAAGTATCATTCTCAGCCAGTGTTTTGAGCCAAAATTAAAACCAAATTGAAAAAGACTAAGAAGCTGTGAATGTCAAAAACTAGGTAACAGGGAATGTTCCAAACTAAGTATCCATAAATAATAGATACAATAAACTAGGTCTTATAAACTATATAATAAGCAAAACCTTTTTAAAATTAATGGTCTAAAAATGGACTAAATTCATTGGATTAAGTAAAAAAACTTATCTTGACTAAATACATATTATAACCGCTTTACCGAAATCTTTAATTGTTGCAAGAGAGGGTTTTAAGAAATATTTTAAGCCTGTAGCGGTCTGCGTTCTCAAAAGTAACGCTGAATAACTTATAATATGCGATATTAGGTAGTGCGGTAAAAGAGTTGGTATTGCGCCACCGTACACGTCGGCGCCTCCAATTCCTCTTTACAAATTTAATTTTTAAGTACTGGCAGAACGAACAATTTCAGTAAAAAGGTCAAGTTCAAAAAAGATCAGTATTATCAAGTTATAAGTAATCAAACATAGCCCATGAGAGCACAGTCTATCTAGGTACTTTTAAAATTTGAAAATTTATGGTGTCATAGCATTTCTATTACAAATCCCTACTAGTATGACGAAACTCAAACATTATTTGTTTCTTTATTTAGCTTTTCTTTACACTCAACCAGCTCAACGGACTTCAGTGAAACTTTGCATGTAGATAATATACATCCTAGATTAAGAAATATATACACAATTACACTGTCAGTTACCAGAGTAGAGCAGTTAATATAAATACTAAAGACATTTAAAAATTTATGGCGTCATAGCATTTCTATTAAACTATTTACAAATCTCTACTAGTCTGACAAGACTCAAACGTTATTTGTTTCTTTATTTATCTTTCCTTCACGCTCAAACAGCTCAATGGACTTCATTTAAACTTTGTATATACATAATATACATCCTAGATTAAAAAATATATACACAATTACGCTATCAGTTACCAGAGTAGAGCAGTTAATATAAATACTAAAGACATTTAAAAATTTATGGCGTCATAGCATTTCTATTAAACTATTTACAAATCTCTACTAGTATGACAAGACTCAAACGTTATTTGTTTCTTTTATTTATATTTCCTTCATACTCAATCAGTGAACGGACTTCAGTGAAACTTTTGCATATAGATAATATACATCCTAGATTAAAAGATGGTATATACACAATTACTCTATCAGTTACCAGAGTAGAACAGTGATTATAATCACTGTTCAATGGTACAATGGTAAAAAAAATTACGCCCACACATGAAAGAGTGAACGCGCGTCCAAAACTATAGGAAAACTTCGTGGTACGATATACCTATCGTCAATAAATAAAACATAATAAAGATTTTAATGATAAATAAAAGTATTATTGCTGAACATCATGTACGTGGATATTTATTATGAAAACTTAGAAATCCTAAAGAAAACAAATTTGTTGGTAAGCGTTTTAGCTACAAATTACTTGCCAAGAATAAAATTTGGGCTAAATATATTAGCTACAAAAGTATCCTTTCCACCATGTGCTTATAATTTATAATTTACTAGTTATAAAGGTAATCATTTATCCTCGCGAATATTTACCACCTACGAATTACGACAGAACGGAAAATTCTTGCGGACGGCTTCTGGCGGATGCGCATAAGCATGAGGTAAAGAGAAATAGAAGATAATTTGCTTAAAGAACCTTATGGCAATAGCAATGTCAAGTAGCAGTTCAGATTTTACTAACAACACAAGGGTAAAACTCCGGGCAACATGTAATCATTAATATTGCCTATTATATATTTTATAGGCGTAACACATCGCGAATGTTTCAATAAAAGCCAAAATTATTAAAATACGTTTTATATAAACCTTAAGTAAGTTTCTAGACACCCCATTATCTTTATAATATCAGGTTCAGTGGTTTCGGAAATACAAGGGAGCATTTGTTTTAGCATATCTCTTTGGTATGCAATATAAAATGATGAAAAGTATAATTTTATGGTAGCATACCTCCAGAGATTAACTGCCTTTTCAAAGCGTACATAAAACTTTTTAAAAAATAGTGCTTTACTTTCCTCTTAAAATTACGTATGTATACGTTTTACCTATTAACTTTTGAGGCATTTGTGGGTTGATATAACTATTCTACTAATGGTTTATAAGTAAATGTTTATAACTGTTCCGAATCAAAGTTTATATGTCGAACAGGTTCTGAGACAAACAGCTGTAACTAACAGACCGACAAACGTGAGTGATGGGTTCCTTTTTAGGGTTCCGTAGCCAAATGGAAAAAAATGGAACCCTTATCATTTCGTCCTCACCGTCTATCGGTCTATCTGTCTGTCCGTATGTCACACCATTGAATTTTACTCGGAGACTACTAGCACTAAATAGATGAAATTTGGATTCGGCTATGAAAAGTTATACAATTAAATAATAGAATTATGAAAAAAAATTATATTAGGGGTAACACTCCATACATGTAACTAAGGGATTATAAAAAAACAGTGCACATAGGTGTGTGAGATATCGTTAAATAGGTCTGAAAAATGATATAGTGGTTCCAAACTAACTTAGTTTATTTAAGTCAATACTTAGTGAGACACTCCCTTATAAAGTCTTAAAAAGTGTGTGTCTCCTCTAACTTTTCAACTAACGTGTGTAAAATTATGAAAAAATAAATTTGTAGAACTTAAAATAAACTTAAGAAATGAGGTAGTACTTATATATATAGAAAATGAACTTTCAATAAAAATTGGTTTGAATAAGATATCTTGCATAGTTTTTGAGATATGGGATATTTTCGGTACCGACCGAAAAAATTATTAAGATATGTAATTCTAAGATATACACTTCTAAAGTCGTCATACCCCAACCGCTCTAACAGTCAAACTTTACATACAAAAGTCAAAATATATCTCATTGTATATGAAATTAATATTGTTTGGATTTAGGGAACCGTTAGTGCGTAAGTCCTAATTGCACCTGCCATTTTTTTTCTCTTGGCGTACGAAATTCTAACAACAAACCTTATGAATCACGTATAAGAAAGTCTTCATATATAAAGTGGAAATGTATTTCATTATTACTTAATAGCATTAAAGCTACTAAATCACCCTCGCTCAATTGGCGTTGTTACAGGGGAAATCATTGGGAAATTTCACTATATGGATGAAAGTTTGCAAAGTAGCATAAGTCATAGCCATGTCGTACGAAATAATAATCAATATCTAACCTGATAAATTAAGAATGAGTTGGCTGTCAGTCCGATCAATACCGCCATTTCTCATGGCGGACAACAAGTGGGTACAACTGTCAATTTAGAAGCGTAGCAATGGACCACTTTAACGCAACTCCACATGAGTATTCACATCTATTCGTCAATATGAATAAAATCTAGATTCATTTCAATACGCTAGAGCACAAATAACAGAAAAAATATGGATTTTTGCGTTGGTTCGATAAGGAATTGAAGCAGACGCGTCAACATTTCGCAAAGAAAATAGTGTTGTTTCGACATCAAATATCGACAAATGATCTATTCCTGTAACTATATGAAAACCTATTCCATATGTAATGTTCAGTATTCTACGCCGCCAAAACTAATAAAATCACTGACGCGAACCGCCACGTTTTGAAAATATTGAAAAGGCAATTTGTTATAAGGGTACTCACTTCGCTTTCGGCGATCTTATGAAATATCACACTATGTGACTAGAAACTAAAAGTTGAAGACATTCAAACGATTTTAAATGAAAATTCTTATAATGACCTGTTTAACTGAAACCTATTAGTTTATTCCTAAAGAGCTGCTTTTTCCAACGTCGCCAGATAAAATAAGATAATGACCGCATTTTTTTACGTATTCAATATGGAAATTCTGGTCAACTTTCAATATCATCGAGTATTTTTTAATTCTCCTATGTTTGAAGTATACGCAGTTAAAAACTAATTTAAAAAATCGTAAAGTTGCTAAAGTTGTAGGCATCCAAAAGTTTAGACCTGCATGCTGCAAAAGTTTAGACCTTCTGTTCCGATGCTGCAAAAGTTTAGACCTTCTGTTCTCCCACTGCCAGTAATAATGAAACTTGTCCCCCATTGTAATAAAAATTTCATGGGTATTGTTGAGTTTTGATACCAGAGACGTCGTAAGTGTATCTCTTTCAATATGTTGAGTGAATCTCTTTCAATTCATACAGAACATATAGATAAAGCAGTAGGGGAATTGACGGATAAAATAATCGTTACATTGATCCATTACCATTAATTAGTCCATTACTGTGAATTAATTTAGAATTTTCGGAGGGGTGGGGAGAAGAATTTTTGGGGATATTTTCAAGAAAATTCTTAGAGCTATCTTATATAATAATCCTTTAATGCAAAAACCTGAATTTTTTCTTCAAATTTCAGGTTTCTGCATTAAAGGATTTTTGAACGAAACAGCATCTAAGTTTTAAACTATCTTATAAAAAATTCTAAAAAAGTTTTAAATACCTTATAAGTTGCTCTTCAATTCATATGACATTGCAAATTATCCGACATGACACATCAAGTTAAAAAAAAATTCAATTACATCATTTGTCTTCTTTCAAAATTCTACATAACCAGTTTTGGGTATCAGCTTTGCCAATGTTTTTATAGTTTCTGACAAAAGACGATTGCGACAGGCAGAAAACTGAGTGATCTTATAAAGATTCGGTTTTTTTCCTTCTGAAATACGGAACTCTAAATAAATCTCAAATTTTTTAAATGACACTTTTTCAACCTTGTTTTGTACTTTCAATTTAAGTATTGTTAATTATAAGTGTGAACCGTGATCAAGTCATAAATTACCGGGTCATATTTATAAATACCTATGAAATAGCTGCACAAGCGCTCTTATTGGCTATAGGCTTCTAAGAGAAGGCAAATTTAATAAAATGGTTAGCTACAATGTTGCTGCAAAGGTTAGCTACAACATTCATGCAAAGGTTAGCTGCAACGTTCATGCAAAGGTTAGCTGCAACGTTCATGCAAAGGTTAGCTACAACATCAATTAATACTTTTATCGATATCCTCGCCGCGTCGTTTTTTTATAATAATAACTTTTTTAATTTTCCTAAAAATAATATGATGAAAAAACTAATTCGCGAGTAATAAACTTAAACTGGAATATGTCCTAAAATAAATCAAACAATAAAAAATCTCAATCTCGAACTGTCAAAATAATAACATCACCATAGCAACCAGTGCCACACCTGTCAGCGACTTCGAGAACATTGGATGTTATTTTCATCGAATGAAATATTCCACGAACATCTCGAATATACGAAAAATGTCTTGTGCTACGGTACTTTACGGTAATTTTTCGCCTTGAACATACTTTTAACGTAAAATAATGTAAATTTTAGTGGAAATTATTATTAATATTAATAAACATTAATAAATACTTACGATTTTCGTAACAATATTCAAATACTTGTAAAGAGTATTCATACTCATATCATCACTTTATGTCGTTTAATTAAATGATATAATTTTTACCACACTTATATTCTAAACCTTATCCGAAATAAATTTTCAAATGCAATCATCTAATTAATAATAAACATAATTTCACTATAATTTTTGTCTGTAACATTCGTAAAATCATCTTGTGGCTTGCTACTCACTAGTCTACTCACCATCAGACGTTAGTGAGGAAATCGATGTACTTTGTACACGATGTTCTTAAAACCAAGTATCTTCTGTTACCTGTAATAAAATAAAGAATATTTTAATTAATGATATCGAGAATAGCATCTTATCTAAAGGAACATGCACACAACTGAATCCGATTTCAACCATTACAGAAATTCGCCAGAATAGTACTCAAGTTAATGACAACGTTTCGTTATTAAAATGGCGGTAAACAAAAATACATACAGCGACCTCTGGCGATAGCTACATATACGCTTCTGTCATCACGACGTACACGGTGTCATTTTATTTCTTTGTGTTGGAACAAGTATTAAGGTTCAACTAGAGATTTAGAATGTAAAATCCTAAGTCTATAGGTACAACTATAGAAACGCTTGAAGTTTTTACCGTGTGCATTAAATTAAATTATATACCCGAAAATATATGTTGAACAAACATAAACGCTTGCTATCTGCGCCATTTTATTTCCTTGTGCTGAAACAAGTTTTAAGGTATAACTACATAAACACTTAAAGCTTTTATTGTGTTCATTATTAATCGAAAAATATATACTTTTAGTATTATCACATATTTAATATTCTAGATTTTGTATGTGACCGAAATGACACGGTGTTGTAACCATCGTATCATTATTTGTATGTGTTTATTGATTTAATATACAATCTTTAATATTAATTTTCATTTTATTTTAATATATTTTTATGGTAATGTAATTCTAACATTTCTCTTATCTTTTGTGAAATATTGTCGTTTTATTGCTTTAAACAAATTTAAAAAATATTATTAAATATTTTCATTGATAAAAAATAATAAATTAGATATTACGCCATCAAAATTTTTAAATGAAAACACTTATTTGAATACTACTCTTAATATATAAACACTTACTATGATAAAAATCAAAATGTACAGGTAGATAGAAGATCAGAGAAAAGTAAAAACGCTTAAATCAAATAAATAATAAAAATATAAAAAAAAAGAAAAAAATAAAAAAAAGAAAAAAATTAAAAAAAAGAAAAAAAAAAAAAGAATATATATATATATACATTCTTAAAGACACTTGTCGGTTCAATATCTGTAAATGTAATAAATCTCCTGATCTCCGTGTTCACAGGAGACAGCCAATTAACCTAAATTCAAGTTTTTTTTCGGCACCACCTTCAAAACCAAATATCGATTCCATTTTTTTAGAATCGTTCATATTACGAAAATAATTTATAATAGGACTGCGATGAGAGTCCCGAAACTAAAATTAAATTAGTTTATATACAAAATTAATAATTGTTAAACCGTTCACAAAATAATTTTAATACGTTTCTAATCATATATGGGTGGGCGTAATAACTGTTAACATTTTAATCTGCCGTGGCAAAAAAGAATAAAATTGAATTAAGTTCATCCGTTCGTTTGACGCGTTAATTTTCAAACTATATGCAAGGTAAATACATAAATCATATTCTCACTACATACATATAAATCGTATAGATAAAATTTAGAAAACTCATATACTTACTTAATCATAGATAAACATTAAGTACGAAAATCTTGGAAATGCTTAACAAATAGACGGAATTTTCTCCACAGATTTCTTTTTTGCTTTAAGACAGGGAAATTTTGTGACACTATTATTTTATGAAAGAAATATCAAATTTGCATGATTATCACAAAACCTCTGATTAAAACGTTAGCAGTAACCATAACGCAAGTGACTTCAATTTGTTTTTCTAAACTTCTCTCGTCCTTGAGTAAAATGTTAACAGGGACATTCTGTAAGAACTTTAGACAAGATATTCTAAGAACGTTTCAAAACAGTATCTCTAATAGATTCATAATCATGTCTAAGCCACAAATATGCCCGGATATTGTTGACATCCCGCGCGCTCATTAAGTCTAGACAACGAACTCATCTACATGTTTTAAATTAAAAAAAAAACTGAATAACTTTCTCTGTTAGAATTCTAAGAGTTCGACTGATTTTGAAAGGTCGATTTGAATTTAAGATTTAGCGTGAATAATGAAGTTCAATGGCATTCATTTGACATATAATTTTATCTACTCGTAATATTTCTCGCTTTACCGAAAACTTCAGAAGTATTTTTTTCCAATTAATTTACTCTACAAGTTGTTAATATGAATCATATTAAAAATGAATTCATGTTTTATAATCTAAATGAAGTCAAGTGTAGTCTATTAATTAAAGTTACCCAAAAGATTTTCTTCGATATTTATACCTTAGACGGTTCGGTGTCTATTTCTCACTGATTTTCTTTTAAATATGCTAGCTTCTCATCCTTTGCAGCTTACAACAGACGTTTTAATTATGAAATTTTCTTTGATTATTAAATAGAAAGATTTTGAGCCCTGTTTTTTTAAGAGAACTGTTGTTCTTCGTAACAAATTACAATATATGCTAGCGTAAATGTCAACTTTTCGCAATACCGACATCTCAACTGACAGCGACAAGGCTACTTTGATAAGGAACTGAACCATATATGTATATTTATAAGGCAAATTGCTTAAAAATATTAAATACTTTTAAAATTGTGCCATGTTAAAATATTCTAAGGCCAACAGTATAACCAGAAATGTGATGAATGTTGTTTTTCGTAATAAATTACAATCTGCGCTCGCGTAAATGTTTGTAAACTTTTCGAAATACCGACATCTCAACTGATAGCGAGAGAGCTGTTTTGATAAGAAACTGAATCATCTATGTATGTTTATTAGACAAATCGTTTAAAAATATCGAATACTTTTTAAAATGTTCCATGTTAGAATAATTTTAGAGCCAATAGTATAACCAGAAATATAATGAACGTTGTTTTTCGTAACAAATTGCAATCTAAGCTAGCATAAAGTTTAACTTTTCAAAATACCGACATCTCAACTGAAAGCGAGAGAGCTGTTTTGATAAGTAACTGAATAATATATGTATGTTTATTAGACAAATCGCTTAAACATCGAATTTTTAATTTAAAAATGTGCCATGTTAGAATAATTTTAGAGTCAATAGTATAACCAGAAATGTTATTAATGTATGAATATAACGAATATAATGAATGTTATAAACATCTTTTCATAATCAAATATTTGATTCTTACCGTTAAATCTTCGAAACAAAAGTCGAACAAAACATTACTTATGAAATATACTTTAAAACCTCACATGGATGTGCAAATTTAAGCTTTCATTCCAACCCTTATGTAAATAAAAATATTTTTGCAATAGCGTTTTGTGGCTTAACCATTTATTTCAGTATTTTATTATAATATGACTTAACTCTAATGATACAAATTAGAGTGAAGTTATATCAAGTATTTTTATGCCTAAATAAAAAAGTAGGGGAAAACAAAATTTATTGAAAATTTCTTCATTTATTGCTAAACACCATGGATACAAGCTAACAGTTCTACATGTATTGCAAGTAATGAAGATAAGTTTTATTTCCTTTATTTTCTCTGATTATAAGCATTGTTATGATAACATAGATTACAATATGGTCGAGCAGATGGATATCACAGTAATTTTTTTTTTAATTCATGAAAATGGGGAATATATTGCGTCAGCATGCAAGAGAGGGTTAAAAAAGAGGAAAGAAGGATATTTACAGAATAATGTATAAGCCCAATTGTACGTACGTATATGCGTATGCATGTGCATATCTATGTGTGCTTTCAAATGTTTATGTAATATGAACAGAGCGTCCGATTAAATACATTTTTTTTTATTTGACAGTGCTCAGCGAAATTAACAAAACAATGGAAAGCTAACTAAATTTGAACTGGCCAAATTGCAAAGCTATTCATATTTGTCCATAGATGCATATTATTTTTGGTTAAAATCGGCAAAGCAGTTTCGGAAGTCTTTCCAAAAAACTTTTGTTTTCCGTATACCAAAGCCAATGGTGGGTTGCACGCATGCATTAGAAAAGAATGACTACCATTGGAAGCTGTTGCTATGCTTATATTATTTGACAACTCAAATTCCAGAGGTTATTCTTTTGCTGTTATACCGCTCTTTATGCGAAATCATTCAACCATGTTTATGTTATAATACAACTTGATTGAATTATTATTAAATCATAACTCCGTCATACTTTGTTTGATGAGTTTTCTTTTCTGAATTTACTCCAGTAGACGGTTCGTCCTGTTCTTTAAGCCCGCATTTTGTTTTATAGGACACGTTCACTATATAAGTAAAGTTTTATTACGATAATTTGAAAACTTTGGTTGAGCGTTATATGACTATGACAAAAATATATATTAGATAGAATTTTCACGAATTACCTTGTTCATCTATGGCTCTATATGTATATGATTCGTTCCAAACGTGACATGAATGAATTCGGTTAGAAACCGTAAAACTATATTCCTGTGTACAAGCACAAAGCTTGGATAAGCTCATACAACATTACTAGAAGTATAATACACCTGATTAGGAGTTTATAAATCATATGTAATATAATCTTATTAAATCTGAATCTAAGATTAATTTTTGCTTATGCTATGCTTATATGTTCTAACTTTCACATCTAATTAGGAGTTTATAAATCAAATGTAATATAATCTTATTAGAACTGTATCTAAGCTTATTTTTTACTTATGCTATACTTATATATACTAGCTTTCACACCTAATTAGGAGTTTATATATCATATGTAATATAATCTTATTAAACCTGAATCTAAGCTTATTTTTTGCTTATGCTATGCTTATATATACTAACTTTCACTCATGGTTTCCTTCGCATAGAAAAGTAAAAAATAGGAGTGTGTTTTGAAAGCGAAGCTTTCGTAAAAATATATGATCTTAGCATCGATAAGGCTAAGTAATTTGCTACATAGACATGGAGGAACCCCAACAACACCAAAACCGCGAAAACCTGATTTGTTCCAGCATTAGTACTTTCCATTTTCGTCTACGACGCCGAGATGTAGATACTATACGAAAGCGTGGAAAAAATCTGTCAAGTACGGATAGATTTAAGCATTTATAAACATTTCATAGTACGTAATGTTTCCATTAAACTATTTATGACAATTTAAATTTTTCAGATCTTAAATACATTTCCTTTTAAACTCGTACCTTTGGAGGGCGCATATTTCAAAAAGTATGATTTTCTTTTAAATATGCTAGTTTCTCATCCTTTTCAGCTTATAATGGAAGTTTTAGTTATGAACTTTTCGTTGATTATTAAATAAAAAGACTTTGGGCCCTGTTTTGTTAAGAAAACTGTTGTTCTTCGTAATAAATTATCCATACAGAATTAGAAATTATTGATTTATTAATTTTTCCCCTTACACCAACTTTCACTCATTACACCAACTTTCAAAATTGTAAACTGATCGAAAGTAACAAATAAAAAAGGTTTAAAAAAGTAAGGCTTAGATGATCAGTGAGTAAGCCTATGGAAAAATACTCTTAAAGGGGCCATATTCTTTCGTTACGTGAACAAAAATACTTGAATTAAATATTTACAACAAAGAAAAGCTACACTCCTCATTACATCATACTAATTTTAAGTTCATATCTCAAGCATTTCTGGGCAAACGGCTTTAACAGACATATAGGTAGACGGATAACCGATTGATACTATAAGGGTTTCATTTTTTTTCATTTTAAGCATGAGGGATCCTAAAAAGATAGACGTCCTGCAAATGTGGTCCTGGAGAAGAATACTTGGAGTATAGTGGACTAAGTTCCGTATGAATGCATAGTCCAAGAACATGGGCAGCATTTATCCATAGAAATCTGCATTATAAAATTGGACCCGGAGAACGGCTGCTAGAAAAGGATCGCTCTTGATGCGATGAACATTCTGCCAATAGAGTAACAACTAAAAAGATATACGTACCTTCACGCACTTTTTCCTGCCAAAAAAATTGTTCCGGAATTAAATATATTATATTTATCTCTTTGATTGAACAATTTGAGTGCACTTTATATAGTACTTCTATTTTTTTAGTACTACTATTTCTAATACTTTCATTCTATATAGTACTTATATTTTCAGTTTGAGGCACAAAATCAGCTGTATAAATAAAAGATACGCGTTTATTGCAGTCCAAGGTATCTGCACAATTACAAAGTTCCACGCATATCGGTCCAAAATTGTAGAAATTGTAAGTCTGCGACAGACGCACGGATGAACAAACAAAGCAGGCTTATGGGTAGTTTTGCCATATCCGCTTTGCAGAAAGTCAGGATTGATAGCTAAATATCCACAAAAATGACTAAAAGCTGATACATGAAAAGGCGTGATTGAAAACTAGTAATTAGACGAAAATAGTAATTTCCCTTTTACGGCCAAAGTTAAGATAATTTAACTACTAACCAATCAAGTATATACCTACTAAAATTCCTTAACATGCACAATCATTTTTAAATATTAATAATCAAATGCATAATTAGTCATTCACATGATTTTAAGACCAGAATTAACTAAGAAATACATTAACAAATTTTCGGTTCCATTTGATTCAGTCCTTGACTTTGTCATCTGCACTATTAGAAGGCTGAAGATACTTTAATATACATCTCTGCTATTACAGTATCTTCAGTCTTCCCGCTACAAATTGTTCTCTTATACGTAAAAGCATTTGGCCGCCGAGTCCATCGCTGTTAGAAACTTTGTTAGCTTTCATGCACTCGACTCTTCATATATTATTGAATTCAATATACTCTCAATTTGCATTATCATTAATGTCAAAAAATTGAGATATTTGGTGTCCCGTGTCCTCTAAAAATTATAACGTCCAGCAAAAATAGGGACCACTTTCAATACTACTTATAATTTGTGAGATATTCATTAATCGATAATAAAATTTTTACATCATTTCACAATACTTGCGATTACTTAGTTTGTAGTTGATAAATTGACCTGAAACATTCCTCCTCTCTGTAAGTTTCTATCCACAATAAAGACCTGAAATCAGAATACTTGCATTAGACATACTATAATACTTATATTGAACATGTAGACTATGTTAATACAGAATACTTGCATCAACATAGCCTAGAGACATAGCATTAACATAGCCAACGTTTACTTTGGTCACACGACGCGAAGAAGATTTGACTAGAAAAATAATTCATAGCGGGCAAATCAGCAGGAAGAAGACCAAGAGACCTTTTCGTGGCTAGATACTTTGACTCAATAGAAAACTATCCGGTATGTGCTTCAAGATAACATACGACATGCCCAAAACCAGGACGAGTGGAAATGAATATTAAAATCGTGCGCGTCAGCAACTCCAAGTGGGCACGACTCCCAGTTATAGTGACTAATAACAAATTTTTATTACCATTAACACAAACGCTATCGCCATTTGTTCTGTTCCAAATACATACATTCATACAGAAATACTCAATTCGCCACAATTCTTAACGAATTCCGTTTTTCTTTTTTCCATTCGCTTGTCATAATAATACCTTATTATAATTCACTCTGGTCGGCTCTGCAATTTAATTTTCGTAAACGATTACTCAAGAAAACTCACGTGTAATTTATAAAAGTAATTTATTCGCAAAATGATAATAAGAAAACTTACGAAAGCCTGTTATTATCGAGTGCACTCTTAAGATGAAACAATGCTAAATTAAATAAATTAAAACTTATTTATTTGTTTTCATCGGATTATCTTCATTATTTTTACTAATGTCCATGCACACCTTTCATTTTATTCGAGAGGCCAAATCTGGCAGCGGTCCAACGTCAAAGCCGTACTTCTATATGGGTGCGATATATGGAAGACAACAAACGATCTCGTAAGGTAACTCCATGTCATCATCAATGGTCGCATTGAACATATTCTGCCAATATATTTAATGCAGCCTAAGAAAATATTTAACGACTTGCTAGAACAATGCAAGGAAGTTCCGGTGGAGCACCAAATAAAGCGCCGCAAATAGAACTGGATTTACTATACGTTCAAAAGGGATAAATCCATATCCTTAAACAGACTTTGGATTGAAACTACCAAGGGAAAAGGAAAGGTTGTCGCCCGATACAGACTTGGTGGCGTTCTGTACTGGCTGAACTGAAGAACATCTGCAAAACCTGAAGTAAATCAATTCGTGGAGTATACCGATCATTCACGCGGAGACCGATCAGCGTAGCAGAACACCGAGAAGAAGGGATTTGAAAAAAAATCTGTCAGGCAAGAGTAGATCTCATACCACGAGAATACTATGCATATTAAGGTGACATATACATTTAAAGATGCATATAGAACTATTTATATTAATTTTTCACCATATAAATATATTGCTTATTATATCTTCCACAGACAGAAAAACATAGTGCAAATTTAAGAAATTATGAGACTTGGATACTCGTTATAGTTTTCCTGTAATCTTCTAGTTAGATTTTACCAGGTATATTTTTTGAGATTTTTGGCTCAGTACTTTTGGAAATGATGGAGGAATGCCCCAAGCGTACAATTATTCATCAGGCATGAGCAATTTTAATGGTAATTATATACGATAGACACAGCTATAATAATCATCATATATCACAATTAAACGAAACTACATGATGTAATATTATTTCTACTTTCGTTGAATTCTTTACCACGATCTAGGTTTCGTCGTATTGTATGTACAGGTGGGCTTAAATCTTTATTAATAGCCCCCTGAAGATGTTAATAATGTAATACAACGAAACCTAAGTCCTGATAAGAACTTAAGGGAAGTAGAAATAATACTACATCACGTAGTTTCATTTAATTGTGAATAATGAATTTCTACAAAATAACGCCATATGTATCCAATATTTGAAATCATCATACATATTCTATAGAGATAATTTGCTTCATGTAATCGTCTCAAAATTAGGTATGCCAGACGCTCAAATTTTAAAACAATAATGCGGTATTGAATCCTTCGCACTATAGAACAAATTATATTTTGAATCTTTTTTATTCTCTTAATTTATACTACCAAAAACGAATAACCCAGGTAGCTAGGGCGGTATAAAACCCAGATAAGGAAAAGCGGTAGGCTTTTCAGTATTCTTATTTGCTACAACTATGTAGTTCATATTAATGAAACCCAATATTTCAATCATAGATTATCCTTATTAAACACGCAAGCGAATGTGATCGTCGAAGAGAACTAATATACGTGCAATCAAATCAGATTAACGACGTCTTGTGATAGTGAATGTAGGCTTCGACACGTGTCTTTAATTAATTATTTATCTGTACCGTATAAAATGAATTGTATCATTTATACATTTTGGCTTAATTCTATTAGTCGAAGATATATTGACAGGGATATAGACAAATGTATAGTGTTCTCATGAATAATATATTCATATAGAGAACAAATACAGAATACATTATCTCCTTGTTATATTTCGACATGCGTATATGTGTTACTTTATGATGTCGAATCAATATCGAAGCGGTAAAAGATGGTCTTCTGAATAATTATGTAGATTAATGTATGTAAGTAATGTATCTGTCATGACTAAGTCTCCATGTTACTTCTGATGATATAATCAACCAGCGTTTTCTATAGTATACGTTGCAACTTCCCTTAGTTCATTTAAACTGTGTGATTATCCAGATTATTCTCAAGGGTTAGAAATCTTGGCCACTATAAAAATTGTATTGTTATGTCGAAATGAAAAAAGTTGAATCCACAGTACAGTACAGTACCGGTTAGTCATTGGAAGTCGCCATATAATTGAAAGATTCCGAAATAATTTTTAAATGTTGTCAGATTTTATACGAGATTTGAATAGAGACGCTGAAGGCACTTTATAAGTTTATATTTAGTTTATTCAAACGTTTCGTGGCATATATGTTATATAACTCTGTGTGGAATGCAGTTCAGTGCTGTCCAATTAGGAAGGTCCTCTTATTTTCATAATGTGAATATGGAAAAATATGGATCGGAGACACAAAGTGTTGGATGATTATTACTAAAGATATTATATAAAAAAAGCACGAGTGTAACTCACACTACGAGGGTTCGGTACACATTTAGGCATTTAAAAACATTTAATGGTACATAATATTCCTATTAAGCTATTTACAACATTTCAATTTTATAAAACGAAAATATATTGCCTACTATAAAATATATTGCCTACTATATCTTTCACAGGCGCATGTGAAAAAAAATATGTTTTTTATATTATATAACTACAAATTAACGGTTTTCAGATTTTTTTCTTTTACTTGTACTGTGAGACTGGGCTTTTTGCCAAATTTATTATCCTAGATTAACGAAGTACCGTATAGGTTTTGATTTATTTGCGAGTGCCAAAACACGGTGTACAAATGATCGTATTTTTAGGATTCTTCTTGTTTGCGTTGACTTAGAAGCTTGATTTTTTACAGGTTCAAGGGACCATACACCTAAGTATTTGATATTAATTTCAACTTGACACCTCCACACGTTCTTGAGAAAAAGGGTCTTGGCAGACCGACAGACAGACCAAGAAGTGATTGTATAAGAGTCCCTTTTTTCCTTTCGAGATACGGACTCCTAAAAATGATAAAAGATGTAGATTTCGATACTCGCGAATGAAGAAATTTTAGTCGTAACCAACGCTCGAAAGCATGGTCATCTATTTTGTTTTGAAGGTGCTCTAGCCTATTGGGAAGTTGCTCATATAAATTTAGATAAATACATATCCATGGTCTAGGAAAAGAAGAAAAGTTTGAAAATATGTTCTCTGGATTGGGAAGAAAAAAATTTTTTGAAAATGTCGAGTTTTTTCATGAATTAATAGATGAAGTCTCAATCCCTGGTTGCTAGGAAAAATCTTGGTAATTACACTCTTTATGTCTTCATTAATTCTGTCTATAGTCATGATGAAGCAATACAATATACAGTTAAATTTTTGAACAGCGTTACTATTTCCGCTCAGTCTGCTCACAAAATTAATATCAAAATTGGAATCCTAACAATACCACTTGAAAACTTAAATACCCCATAACTTTGCAATGGTTAAAAACTTCAAGCAATTTTATTACATAGAACATTGTCGAAGCTAGAATTTTATCTTGCTCGGGGAGGGGAGATACGATATTAGTATTTTCGAATTCCAATATTTTCCAGCAACTTAAATTGAAATGGTAATCTTTTCCACTACCGTAATAAATAAATCCTCAGGTCAACCCTGAGAAAAGTTGGCATTCATTTCACTAAAGTTTGTTTTACCGGGGGTTAGTTTTATATTACGTGTTCGCGCGTTCACAATTCGGACAATGTTCTTATTTTATGAAAAGACGACAAAACACCAAATACAGTGTGAAATATTGTAAAAATGAATAAAATAAGACTTTAAAAGGTTTTATTTTTGCTGTCAAGTAAAAAGAAAATAAGATGATGGGTGGTAATGGCAAAAAAATTTATTTGACCTTCAGCTCTAAATAGAATATCTGCTTAAAAATTATCTCTGTAAAAAAGACTCTACGTAAACGAAGTTGGGAATATTCGCTATTATACAGATTGTAACAAATATCGTGTATATTAATCATACAGGTGATTTGAAGCGGGTTTCTTTATAAAATTTTAATATCCTTTTCGTTGAAATTACAAGATATTTGCAAAATATAGTCAGGTGAAATGTGTATGAACCCCACTATAATTTTTCATCCATAGGTTTGAGAAATCCTAAAAGTCTCTAGGTACAAAAGTTTGTCTCTATTCCGATTGAGATTCATCAACCATTTTAAAAGATGTAAGCAAAAACAGAACCTGATTATACTTGGCTATTTTTTTATATCGTATTAGCATTCACGCGCAAATATTTTTCAAAATATGATTGAAAATATATTTCGTATACTCTATAGTTCACCACCACATTACCATTTCCAAGACACTAACGATAAGTTCTAAACCTTAAGTTAACATAAATTGTATTTTTTTATTAATTTTAATAAGAGATTTATAAAAATAGATAAATCATTTATAAATAGTTGTGATAAGAACAAGTAACACAACTCTGCTTCTAGTAATATTTATTTCAAAACTTCTCGAATATTCATTATTTTCTTATTACTTTATACAAATACATTCAAAACTCGTTGATTAGATAGAACTGAAATTCTCAGAAACTTCAATCAGATAACTTGAACAGTTGAACTTTAGAATGAGTAACATTTTAGCAAAATATGTCAATTGATTTTTAAAATTTTAGAAGACACTTTCGTATTCAAAATTTACAGTATTTTATTTAATTTACAACATTTTAGAGCTTTATATTTCTTATTAATTGCTAGAATATACACACATATTAAAATAATATTGACTAAAACAAGCATAAGTTATGGAAGTGATTAAAAATTACACATGCCTTTTGAAATTTACTTCTAAATAAAATGACATTGACAGATAGAACAAAGTATATACAAAATATGTAAAGATAATCTGATAACCTGCTTGATTCCATTAGGAATGCAATACTTTCATTTCTGTCGTGTATCGAAAAGGCGTCCTCTACTACGTCCTATAATAATCTAACTTGGATTATCTACAGAAATTGGATTTTCTGAAAACATCACTGCTTACTACTTCTACGATTAATATAAAATTAATAAAATACTTAACTTTCTAATAGAGTAACATAGATTGCCGCACCTGACACCTGTGGAAAACTGTAACCCTGGAGCCGAGAAAAAATAAGACGCAAGTAGGACTTAACAGATAAATAATTTGCAATATTTATAGGAAATTTTATTTAACTAAAGAATATAGAAAATAATATTTTATTTAATAATCTCATTTAGAAAATGTTAAATTATTAACAACATCAAGAACAGGTTATTTTTTTACTAAAACAAGCTTGATTTTTAATTATAATTCATACCTTTCTAAGACTCTTTTACGCATTTTTATTTGCTTCGAATTTTCCAAGTACTAAAGAAATTCCGACTTCACCGCATCAATTCGTAAACAATGGCGTTCGTCTGACTACAAATATGACATCAAAAATATTCATTTTTGCAAAGGCTTTGTTGACGACAATTTAAAAATATCTGCAACTTCGTTCGAAGGGGTAAGTTTTGTTGAAAATGTTTAACCTTTTATACAAAAGTATATCCGGTCTTCAACGAAGCACACGATGCATTCGTAGCGCTACGTCGTAGCGCGTGTATTACCCGCAATCATCACTTTTTTTTTATTTTGACGCAGTTCATGTTTACCTATATAAAAAGTAATTTAAATGTTAGTATTATATTAGTTAATATAAATCAATCCTACCAATTCTAGAAAATGATTGCTGAAAAATTAATTCTAGAAAGACATTATATTACCTAATAAAATATTATTTTCAATATTATACATATTCGGTCCTCAACTTGCACACGGCGCATTTGTAGCGCTACGTCGTAGCGCGTGTTTTACCCGCAAGCATCACTTTTTTATTTCGATGCAGTTTATTTTTTCCTACATATAAAATAATTTAAATGTTAGTATTATATTAATTAATATAAATCAATCCTACCAATTCTAGAAAATGATTGCTGAAAAATCAATTCTAGAAAGACATTATATTACCTAATAAAATATGATTTTCAGTATTATACAATCATTCAAGATAAATGACACTAAGACAATGCTCAAATCTGACGTATTACGATACGTTTCTTTCTGTCTGATCGTCGTATTATAAACTTACGGTGGCAAATGGTACCAGCCTTTGAGTTCTAGCAAATTATATCAAAAAAATTGCCAAATCTCAAGTGGTAGACCGCTTTTATTCTTCACTGTAGATACTTGTTAAACATAAAACACCAGATATTTAAAAAAATTACGAACATCAATATAAAACATAAAATGTATGTCCAAGTATACTCTACAACTTCACGCTAGTAGCTTGGATGATTCTAAACCTCAATCTTATATTATGAATACGTAACACCTTCAATAATAATAAAAAATGAACGCGCGCAACCGTAAGAGACAAAGGTGACTACTTTATAACTTAAAAGCTTCCACATTAGACGCACGATATAATGTAGGTACATATATACTGATATTTGTGTAAAAGAAAATGTTAGAAAAGAGGCGAGGCAAAATACGTATGTCAAGGTAAAGCGAAAAATGGCAAAACAGCATTATAACGTCGAAAAAATATAACTCAAACACAACACAAAATGTCGTGGCAGCTAAGGCTCGATGTCGTTACTCCTAATACTCTCCCGTCAAAGCCTACAACGTGGGGTGGATTATACAGGCAAAGCGGGAGGGGGCTCAGGCGTTTAGAGGTGATATTACATTTCAAAATATTTTGTGAATTATGTCAATACATTTTCATTATTACTTTGCGGTGTTTGCGTCTGTTTTGTTTATGTTGAAATACGATTTCCTTTTTCATTCCTCCCTTAGATGTGTAAAGTTACTTAAATATACCATGGGTTTATGATTGGGATGGACACTTACTAATAATGAAGAAAAGAAAAAATGCATTGACAGAAAGTTGGTTTTAACCTTTCTTTCATTTCGCATTGATTTGGAGCTAATTAGGCAATGTATAAAGTAACTACCAACTACCAAAGCAGGGGAGGGGAGTATTTTAAATATCTTTGCCACAAGTTTTGATATTGTCAGAGGCAAGCTGAAAGAAGAAATTTTTGTAGGTCCAGATATTCAAAGATAAATGAAAGATAAGGGCTTTGAAGCTAAAATAAACGCAGAAGAAATGGAAGGTTAGTTTTGTTTTACAGATATATTTTCTTTAGGAGATAGAGAAGAAGAGTCCCAATTACGTCCGAAATCTGCTGGATAATTGGACGTAATGAATTTATAAGTCCAGTTTCTGGAATCACACTTAGTTTACATTCCATTAAATCTTGGAAACTGTCGTAAAGAACAGGGTGGGAGATTCTATCAAGATATGAAGGTAATGGAACAACGGTATAAGGGCAGATGGGACGTTAGCATGTTTGTGGACTATAGCTGGATAGTGAAGCGGACTGGAAGAACTAGCGAACATAATCGAAAATCATTTAAAAGAAACTACAAAAAATCAAGAAAAAAACACTTAAGGGTCTGTAATATATAATTAATTAGTTCATTAGGATTACCGTAACCTTTTAAAAACCAATTTGCGTAAGTTATTTATGTAGATTTTATTATTTTAATAACAATAGCTCTTTCCAAAAAAACAATCTTTGTTTTAGGATTCCTGTATATCAAAAACTTTAGGTGACAGAAAAAATTGAATCCCATACCTAAATTCAGCACTCCCAAATTACTTGCAATATATTACTTTACAGCTATTTTTGTGAAGGTAAATTTTGCATACTTGTTTTATTTATTTGACGAAAATCAAAAATATCGCCTGTTCGAGGACTTAGATAATTACCATCGACAACATTAAACTCATCCACCAATTTCATTTTAAAAAGTTAGATTAGAAATTAGCGACCCCAAAAAAACAGGAAGCTACTTTGATTTACAAAATTCGTCCCGAAGATATCGTTTTAAAAATTAATGGATTAACTTAAATTTAGTTACTGTATATCGAGGAGATATTTCATAAATATTCCCATGCACTTCTCCTATTAGGTGTGTCATTTTTTTTATTTCAGTATCTTATAGTAGCCATTTAACTAAAAAAATATTTAAACTTGCTTCAAAACATAAAATTATAACCAACATCGACAAACTTACTTTGTTCGATTGAATTTTACTTTCATTCACATAGGCCAGCTGCAATAAATTTACGACTCTTGATATAGATTTCAAAAGGCTCTTTCTTGAAGAAGGCTATTTCTTACATGGGAACAAACATATTCACTAGATTGCCCGCATTTTCACGAGCGGAATGCCTTATAACTGCAAACCGTTAAGGATGCAGCGTCGTAAATCGATATACAAAGCGCATACCTTCCTAGAGTTTTATACAATTTTAATCCCGAGAGTCTACAAATATGCAGTCTTCAATAAACAGCGATGGTGAGAACGCGTATAAAAGATACATTTATACATTCATCTTATGTACGAAGCGTGTGCGTCTGAATTAAAAGAAATTAAAAGGAATTAAAAGAAGCAGGTCTGTAATAAAAGTAGGAGTGTGTATAAAAGAAGAATGCATAAAAAGCGTGCGCACATATGGACGAAGGATAAAAAGAAGCAGTTTTACGAGAGAGCATGTATAAAAAGTTTTTGCGTGTATAGAAGAAGAATTAGGAGAAGTCGGAATTAAATGAAGCCGATCTGTAACAAACGTGAGAGTATTTATAAAAGAAGCGTGTATAAAAAGCGTGCGCACGTATAAAAGAAGGATGAAAAGAAGCAGGTTTGCGAGAGAGCACGTATAAAAGAAGAGGGTATAAAAAGTTTTTGCGTGCGTAAAACGATAAATAAAAGAAGTCAGCATTATAAAGAAAAAGGCGTTTCTTGTAGAACGAATCGGTGTAAGGTTATTTAAACTTGGCTCCGTTTTTTCGTATGTAATTTTTATTTTGCTCGCAACTTTGCTTGCGTGGAAAAGGGAAAAACGGTGGTACAATTTTGTGAAAATATTGGATCTTATCGATGGAATTATTCATATAATTTGATGAATATATATATATATATATATATATATATATATATATATATATATATATATATATATATACTTATGCTCTTATCCATAATAGAGTGTTTTTGAGTACCCAATTTTCGGTATCTTCATGGTACAGATTGCAAATACACAAAATTGCACTAAAATCATTTGAGCAGTTGAGACACGAAAGCGAGGCAAGAAAACTGACTTTCACATTTATTTATAATTTTTTTCGTAGTTGTAATTATGATATTAGTTAGTGGCAATAGATTGTTCCATGTTTATTAGCTTTAAAGATCAGAAATTTTGAAAGCATAACTAGTCCAAAAGTTTTTGAGGTGAATTTTAAATAAGATACAATTGTGAAAACATCAATGCAGCCAAAGATTATCGCAGCTTATAAAGGGCAACTTCATGAACCTGCATACAAGTAGATGACGTTATCTGTTCTATTTTGGTCATTGTCTGTTGTCTGTTATATATATAACTAGTGCATTAGCAAAGAAACTGGAATTCGCCTAAGAAAAATGACATCACTCTGGAAACCCTAAATTAGACAAGTAAAATATTACATATGCTCTACACTTTTAAACGTGCCGCAGACTGGACACTAACGCATACATTTCTCAGATAATTTTAGGCCTTTGTAATGTAAATGTACCGAGGGATATTGCAAACATCCTGGATATACAATATTCAAAACGAAATATTCTGTAAGACTTAAGCAAATGTGCAGAGGTAATAAGCACAAAAACAACTAATATTTGAATACTCTGGGCCTGTAATGCGACATCCATAAATACAATACTTCATCTGATATTACAAGGTAAGATAATCTGGAAAAGAAATCCAATCCGAAAAAGAACATCATGACTCCCAAACCTGAGGGAATAGCTTAACAGATGTCCGGCTTCCCTTTTCAGAGCTGCTGCCAACAAAACTATAGGCAAACGTACGATAATCGATCAAATCACAGAAAGAAAAAATATAGTCCAATAAATGATCAATGCTCAATAATTTTAACATATACAGAAGATATTATGTTCTTAACGAAGCTACAGGTCAAAGCTTTTTATGGAATAATTAATTGTTAGGTACCAGTGAAACTCACACCAGTTTAGCTAGATATAAAAACCGACCCGAGATATAAAAATTTATATCTCGGGTTTAGATAAATAACGGCCGTAAGACAAATAACTTGGTTGATTGTATCTCTTTAAGATCCTTGCTCGATTGTATCTCTTTAACTAGTCAATGCAAATTTACTGAAATAATATTACTAAATTCTGTTATCCTACTTTAATTCAGATCTTTGTCAAATGTGATTAGTTCGATAAAGATCCGTAGGAGTTACAAGAAGAGTTATGTTTTCACTAATTCAACTACATCTTTATGTGAAATTTATTCACAATTAATTCTAAACTTTTAATGCTGTAATCTACAAACTAACAGGTGTACAGACGTGTATGACTATAAAGATCCCTTTTTTTTTTCTTTTTGACTACGAAACTAAAAAAAATAATATTAAAAAAGATTTTCTTCAGAAAAAAGAACATTCTTAAATAGAAAATTACACGATCATGTCTGTCTATTCGAGCAGTCGTTACGATAAGTATTTAGAATAGTCGTTATGTGTCACCTTATGTATTGCCAGTAGTCTTTCCCGTTTTATCGAAATTCAATTATTTTTTTTTAGTATAGTTGTTTAAAAAATACAAGAAAAGAGACAATACCCGAAAAGAGAAATTCCATAGTATCTAATCATCGTCATCATCACAATCTAGTAAAATAAATTATAACAGAAGTGTACGATATTAAAAGATATAAATGTCAGCGCCGTTGCATATCGCCTACTGGGTTCTATTACTAGCCATATACTGCCAAATTGTATATTAAAACAGGCCCAAGAAGGCAAAAATGTCTCCATCAAAATAATTAGATTTTCTAGACGAAAGAAAATAGACATTCAACTTACGTCAGCAGCGATGAGAAAGGAAAATAGCATACCTAAAGTAAACGGATACAAAGCGGAAAAGATGTTGAAACAAAAGAAAACATAATTTATTCATAAATATTAACAAAAATCAGTCAATTGCAAATATCATTAGAACGTTTAATAGAGCTGTTTAGTCCTCTTATCTTTTATTATAATTTATTTATAATTTATTTATAATTATTGCAAATTAATAATACTAAAATACAAATATATCGTGTACCTGCAGATACGACAAATTCATTAATGGTTAAATGATAGATATCTTATCAATTTAGAACAATGTTTTCATTTTTAAAATATATTTTTATTAGAGATACAATTGTATGCTTTACATCCATGAGAGTATACTGCAAAATATAAATTTTATTAAACACTTAGTGGTTCAGTGAAGATTTTGGGTGTCTATGATATTAATATATAGTTGGATAAAACGCTTCCAGACCGGCAGTCAAACTAGAGTGATCGCATAACCAAAAATACCACAGACCAGTAACAGATACGGTTTACAAACAAACGTATAATTATTTTTCACTTATATTAATATCGTAGCATAATTATATACGGAAAATTATATATATTACTAACTGACCCGTGTGAATATTCTGCACAGTATCGTGATCAAACATCGAATAGTGATAATATAACTACATGTTAGTTGAATATATTTTTATTAGGAACGCCATCAATAGATGACATTGCGAATTGAGAAATAATGTAAATGATATTTTTTTATTGGAAATGCCATCAACAGATAGCATTATTATGTAATAACGCTTTTCTTAAAAGTGTTTTAAATATTTTTTAACGAAAACATTAATTTTAAACTATTTACTATTTTTCGTCAATATAGGAGAATATAAACTTTAAAATGATGGTTTTTTCATTAATTTTGATTGACAAATTAAGGGAAATATGGCGTTACCACAAAAAAACACCTTTGAGAAATAATATATTTATATGATTTCTCGTCTATAATTATTTCTGTTTTATAATATAGCATTTGGCAGCACTTATAATTATCTGCGTAAAATTAGATATGCAAATTAATTATAAAGCATTAAAATTTAAATTAGTTTAAATGAAAAATAATAACAACTTTCTATTTTTGAAAATGATCTCTGTAAAAGATGAAATTAATTAAACTGACCCACTTGCAGAATTTAAAATACAATTCGATGTTCTGTTTAATGTTTACGCCTACACGAATATAATTCACAGATGAAGCCAAAATTAATGATAATATTTGTCTCGCGCTTATATCTGTGTAAATGTGTATATTTTCTTTAATCCCTAAGAATTGAAATAACTGGATCCATTTTAATGAATTCTATATAAATTTATCACAGTTCCTTAGCCTTGCTGGCTGAGAGAATATATAAAATTAAAAAAAGGTAAAACAGTATGCCCGACACGCATAAAATAAAGTTTCGTCATCGTTTCACAAAATAGCAAACCATATATATTTTGTAAATTTTTCTACATTACTTTCTCATAGTTAGAAACGCTATGGCGATTAATTTTTATGTATTTTTTAAAATTAAATATTGCAATATATATTTTAACAATTTTATTTGCTAATTTATTTTAAGTACACTAAAAAGTTCAGTCGTTCAGTAATTTAGTTACTTTCGGATACTTAATTATTTTGCTAGTTCTAAAACTGATGAAGTTAGTGCTAGAAATAAATTCATTAGAACTCACCAAGACCTATTCTCAGAATTTTTTTGTTAATTTTAAATAGTCTTGTATAGAAATAGGAAAGCAGAGGGAAATACGAATATTTTTCGCAGCAAACTGAATTTCATGAATGGTACTAAAACAATACATATGACAGGCTTTTCACTAGAATTACTATATACTCATAACATCTTATACCGGAAAGATATATGAAGCTGAGAAGACTACGCTGTACATAAATATATATTAATGGATTCCACTTATGTAAAAATGGACGATCTTGAAATACTACATATTAAAGTTTAACTGTGCGCAATATACTAGCGCAAAAAGTGCAAAATATACTTTTTTCGTGACCCTGCGCTTTATGTGAAACGAAATTTTACATTAAGTTTTCAATTTTTAGACAACTTTTACATCGATATTGATGTCTATAAACCGAGCAACCTTAATATAGTCTTTCGTAAGCAATTATTGTAAATTATGACTTGAATGGACTAAAAAATTAAAAGGACTAAATGATATTTAAACCTTCATAACTATATGCCGTGTGTGAGATGTATTTTATTCTCACTTCTTATTAAGGGGAGATAACTTAAAAATAAAAATAAATATAACTTTCAAAATAAAAACAAATATAACTTTTATAAAAATAACTTTTTGTAACATATTAATTGATTCTTTGTCTGAAACATATACTCGCAAAACAGTTCATGCATGTACATCTAAGACTGTAGATATTACATGGGTACAGATAACAAACGAATGAATACACACACGATATAACGAAATCATAAAAGTTCTGTGTTAGACTGCGGAATCCTAAGAAACTAAAATAGGTGAATTCGAATATATAAATATCATTTATCTCATATCTACGTATGTTCGCCATTACTTCGTGTAGAGTCTAAATGGATAGATATTTTAAATGATTTAAAATGGATTTTAATCAAGACTGTAAAAAATATAGCGAACAAAATAAAAATGCAATTAAAGCAGATATTACTGAAAATTAAAAATAATTAAAATTCATTTAAGATGGCATTAAACTAAAAGGTTAAGAAAATATTATATCTGATACGTATACAGGTTGTAATAATGAACCTTCCTGTTGTTCATACAGGTGATATTAAAAACTGTTGGAAATATCTGATATGTTTTAAAGGAATGATGGTTGTTATTTACGCAAGAATATCGAGAGGTATTATTTCTTTTTTAAAGGTCGTACATCCCTTGACACGGCGTTCTAATATTGACATTTTCTCCCATGAAAAACTTAAAATAAGAAAACCTACAAGTCATGTGCGAACTCTCATCTGACTTAGTATAGGCGAACTATCGTAATTACCCTGGCAGATGTTATAAAGAAACATCAACTATAGTCGAGGGCTTCGCACTTATATTTATCGAGCAAAGGTATTGTAAGGCTGTTTAGGACTAAAAGTACGATAACATAAAGCCCTTATAAATATTTTTTGTACTCTCTCAATACTATCAGAATAAGTATAGAGGATTCCAGAACAACAATAGCGTATAGTTGCAATCATACGTTTCTTCTGCCGTAATCCATAAAATCACCTATTTCGACCAATCATTTCTTAGCTCTCCTAAATACGTAATCATTTTCAGAAAGCGTTTTTTAACCTTGATGAGCACGTGGGCCGTTACATTGCAAAATTACGACGTCTTAATACGATAACGTAACCTTCTCACTGTTACTGGTACACCCGGTCTGGATTCACGCAAATCAACGTCTTCGAACGAGGCCGGAATATACAATTATTCCATTCGGAAATGTCAATTTACGCAATCGTAAATTAGATCCACCTTCCCAAACCGCCCTCACCCAACCTCTTCTCATCGGCCCTACGTTACGCGCTAACTCTACCTTACCTTTGTAAACACAAAGTGCAGACGTGTAAACATTTTGCCGGTTAAGGACCGCTACGATCATAAGCGAAACATATTCATAATTATACGATGTATAAAAAGCTTATGTCGATACGGACAGATAAATACCTGCAGCTGATAATATCAACGGTGCAGTAGTTGGTGAAAAGTTGCAAAATATGGAAGTATCTTTAAGTAATAATGTCATAAACACGAATATAACCTATTAAATAGGAGTAGATCTTGTACTACGAGGGTCCCGTAAACTTTTAGGCACTTATAGACCTTTAGGGATTTTAAACTATTTACAAATAGTTATGTTATTTTTCACAGTGAAAAATGTATTTATTACCTGGTACATCTTTCACAAGCCTATAAATGGTATGAATTTTTCAAAACCTATGATATTTAGCCCTCTTCAGCCATATCTCCAAAACTAACTTGGGTATATAAAATTCTGCAGAAAATGATTTTGGAATCCTTCTAACCTACTTTTTAAGATAATATCCCATACGCTATGACACATGACGACGATCACCTGTATGAATAATAAACACGTTCTTTTTCGAGCCTATAAGAACAGTCATACCTCCAAGTATCCATCTGTCACGTGTGCTTTTCTCAGAAACCATTTTACATAGAATATTTAAATTATAAATAGCAAAGTAACAAAGCTTACTATTTCGCATGTTTTATAACATGTTGAAAACATAAAAAAAATATTTTCCTGTGAATTTTGGTGTAAAAGAAGTTTGCCTTCGGTCACGTAGATTATTATTTGCAGGGACAAGTTATAACGATTTCAAAACATATAACAGAATTTTATATAGGACGCTTCTGAAAATATCCACAAAAAATGTCACGTCCTGCCTATCTGCAAAATTGTTAAAGTTGAAATTATAAAAAACAGATAGCTACAAGCTATACAGATAGCTAGAAGTTTATCTAAGGTTTTCTTATACTTTCTGTGAAATTCAGAAAATATTTTTTACACCGGCTACCTTTTTATTATAATTCCGAACTTCAATTTCTTTGACGTTTATAATTCAATTACACCGTAATAACTGAACAAAAAGATTATCTTTATTTGTAGCGAATAAAAGATAGTAGTTGCGTTCTCTACCTTTATTTCACGGAAATAACATAAATTATATTTCTTGTCAGAAATTATATATTAAAATGCACTATATGCAGCAAAAGATATACAGCAAAGAATGTCATAAAAATTAGTGAATTATCTACGTAACGATTATAATATTTGAAATGCGACAGAGCTAATTTCAACTATTATAATTCTGGACTTCAATTTCTTTGAACTTTAATAACTCGATCATACCATAATAACTGAACCAAAAGATTATCTCTATTTGTAACGAATAAAAGATTGTAGTTGAATTCTCTACGTTAATTTCATGGAATAACACAAATTTCATCTTTCGTTAGAAATTATATGATGAACAATATATTCAGCAAGAGGTGTACAAGAAACGGAAGAATATCATAAAAATTAGTGAATTATCTACGTAACGATTATAATATTCGAAATTATTTCGGAGTTCTTTTTGTGTGAAGGTTTATAACACGGTGAAGCCGTAATAAATAAATCAAAATATTATCTTTATTTTTTTATTTTTATTTTTACGTTCATATCTTTAGTTCATAAACTCATTATTACGTTTCCAAAATCAGCAGGCAGAGGATAGTTCATCATCATCAGTTGGAAGACGTCGCCTAGTGAGCATATACCTCCCCCATAGACTCCCACAAAGATCGATCGCGTATAGCTTACATTGACTTCCTGTGACCTTTATCAGGTCTTCTGTTCATGTAGCGGGGGAGACGTTCCGCTCTGCGTCTTCCGGTATGTGGCACCATTAGAGAACTTTTCTTCCCCATTGGTAATTTTTCTGCGCTATATTATTTGTTTATTTATTCATTCATTCATTTATATTGATTTACATACTGTTACGGAAATATTCCATTTTTAATACTTTTGCATTTCAATAAGGATAAAGGGACAATTAATTAGATTCAATAACATTAAAACACATAACGATATTACAATTCAGCAAGTTTACTCTCACTCATCACAAATACTTCATACTGTAGTGCTACCGTGATCAGGCGGGTACGGAATTCAATACCATGAAAAAGTGGATAATTTCAATGTAACTCAGTTCTAGATGGCGGTATAGCAAAACAATAATGTCTACGCGAGCGCAGATAGTTATGAGGTACGAAGATCCAGAGCTTTTTCAATAAATTGGAGCATACAATTTCATCATCTAACAACTAAACAATAAATTCCATCAAAGATACTTCTCTCTTGTGCTGCAATATATAACCCAGCATACCCAGGGATAATCGGTGGAAAATAGAAAAGAGGCATAACCATATAGTCTATATGATCTGCCCATTCAGCTTGCCAATACTACGTGCGAGTGATCATAGTTCTCCTACGGATCTCCTTATTATGGATCATGAGTCGTAGCGAAATCTGTGTCCAGAAAAACTATGTCTTTCTACAGCTGGATGAGTCTTTTTACGAGACCAATAGTAAGGTACTATATCTCACTTCCAAAAGTCATCGCTGGCAGAAAACACTGATTGAAAACTTACGTCTGCTGACACTAGAGTGTTAAGACATGGGGATGTTTCCTTAATGCTTCTTAACCGAATTGAAAAATAGCTGTATTTAATTTATTTAATACTACTTGAACGGATTGAAACACTGTCATTAACAGGCATAATAAACGAACCAGACTAAACGCACTTGAAAAACTCTTATTTTCATGCATAATAAACGGACCAGAATAAACGGACTTGAAATGCTGTTATTTTCATGCACAATAAACGAACCAGAATAAACAGACATAAAACACTCTTATTTCCACACATAGTTCTTAGTTTATTAATTGTTATAATTTACAGCATAGTTTATAATTTACAGCATTTAGTCAAATTTCTTAAAAATTACGGACATTATTTTAATGGAGTTCTTGAAAATTTAAAAAAATTTTCATTGACAAATACACTTTGTAATTTAATTCTCAAATATTTTTTATTTAATTAAGTAACTCTTATCTAAGTAAGTAACTCGCTTAATATCAATATTCACAAAAATTATAAAAGTTTAATGTCTCATTTCTTCATGAGTGCCTATTTTCTATGCAGGCATATCCTTTACTTGAATGGTTATATAGATTCAGACAGGATCACGAAACGTGTAACAGAAGTAACGTGACGGGGGTGGAAACGATAGATTTCAATTCCGCTTCCGTCCACTTCACGCTTGGGCATTAATTTACCTTTCATAATGGTTTTCTATTATCTATTACACCACTAATAGTTTACACATCAGCCATCGCTACCTTATTTTATTTCTAAATTTATAATTAAATATTAACTAAACGGAAAACATTTTGGCTTAACTGGAGTTAACCATCATAAAACTAATCATATTTTAATATCATACCTTTAACGGCCAACGGTAGACATAATCCTAAATAGAAAATTATTCCATCAAGTAAAAGAAAATTTCAAGAAACACTGTTTGCAAGCCGACAGAATAACACGAAAATTTCCAAAACAAAGTCCCTCGTAAAAAGGCGTAAAGTCCGGCGAGCATCTTGAAATCCCGCCGGACCTCGTCCGACAGCAAAACTCTGACCGTACACGTCTCCGATGAACCGTGCGGCTGCGGGAACTATCGCGGAAACTTGCAGGGAATTCCGTGACGAGGGTCCGCCCTGCCCTCATTGACAGTTGGTATCAGTTCTCCTGTTGTCCCCTAGGTCTTATCTGCTCGCGACGTGGCCGGGTCGTCGGTTTGACGTTGGAATGTCTTTTTTTGACAAGTTTATGTTTAGACATTTGAATATTATTTATTTGTATGGAACTAATTAAACAATGAGAAAAAAATATGGTAATGCGACCAATTTAGAGAAAGGGTATATAAATTGTAAAGAATAATGGTAGTTAGAAGTACAGCGTAGTGAGTAATTTCAATCTTAATAGAAAAATATTCATTCATTAGTTTCATCCTTAATGTAACCTTAAATAGTACAAAATTAAATACTATGATTTCTAAACAGTACATATCCACTTTTTGAAACTTTAGGTGTCTCTTATCTAAAATTAATTATATTTAACTATAACAAAAATTCTTACAGAAAAATAAGTTTATTAAGTACTTTGCGGATTATGTAGAAATCTTGAGTAATAATTAATTGTAATAACTTTGAAACCATGGAAGTCACCCAAAAAAAAAACAAAAACCGGGCTAGATCTTATGACTACTTATAAAAGATAACTACATGAATAGTTAATCCACAATCCATGAGTTAAGAAAAACTATAGGATAAAGGTGAAAAAACAGACAAAAAGCTGTTTCGTTTTATGTTCCATAAAGAAAACATGTATAATAAGCGTAGATTTATATGTAGACTTAAAGAACAAAATGGGCTGGTCACCTAATGCGTACTGTTATACAAGCAGTAATACTTACGCAGCTTCTCTTCCAAGTATATCATATTAACATGATAACAACATCCAGTCCCCAGCATCTCAACATCCTGAAATAAGGCTCTGTTTGCAGAAACCTAAACAAATAATCTTTATAAACTCCAGATACCAGCCCCACTCAACTCAGAAGTCCGTAATCCCATTTCGTCGTTTCAGTTCATCTTAATTATATTTAACACGTAAGAAAGTACTCGTAATAATCATATTTGAAAGTGTTTGTAATTTTAAAATAAATTGTAATTAATCTTAAAATCGTTTTTAAAACATGGTTCGACAAATTCATTATAATAATACGAAAGGCTAGACATAGCCAAAGACTTTTTAAAAAATCTTCTCTTCTGTTGATATTCATGATCTACCCTTCAATATTTTTAATTTGATACCACACTCGCCTATTTAAAAAAATCCTTTCGTTTTTTTTATTTTCCAAAAATGTTTCATCAAAATGGCATCGAAAACTCAAAATTTTACAAAATATTATAAATATTCCTGATCTACTCTTTAATACCTTTGTAACTACGCACAAAATTTTAAAAAGTATTTCTTTTCCAAATTTTTAAAATGGCAGCACAACATAACGAATTTTCGTCTAAATCTGGAGGATTTTTGCCAAACAATTGAATAAAGGAATAACAGAAAGCATATGCTTTCTGGCAGATACATTATCTGCCCCAATTTCCTTTAATGCCGATGCATTTTACAGAACCCATCTTGTTAACGAACGCAGGTAAATACAGTCGACCGACCCTACGCTACTCGACTGTAAGGCTTCATTTCACTCAGTCTAATTATATCGCGAATACAAAAAATCACTTGATAAAGGCAAGATTAAATGAAAACTTTTCCATTTAATTATAATTATTAAAAGCAGCTTGACCAAGGTTCATTTAGTGTATAAGAAAAAAAAAACTGACCTATTTTTTCTCGGTAAATGGAAAAAATAAAAAATTAGCCTCTTTAAAATCGGCGATTAGATACCTTATATTTTTTTATGAAAGGTTATTTTTCACAATGACTCGTAAGTGCTATTTATAGAGATCTCTTTGAACGATCAAGTTGAAACAAAATACAAACTGCGTCCCGTTGTACCATCCATACATACATGTAACATACTCATCCATAAAACTTAAAGGCCCATCAGATCCGTCAAAAAAACGACGAAAAACTCAAAAAGTGCAAAAAAAACATTCGTTTTGATAAAAGAGAACGAATGTATTGACATCCGTTTTATCAATTAAGGCTGTGTTTAATTAATTTATGCAATGGCGATACACGGAAAAAAAGCGTACGACTCGATTTTTTTGCTTGATTATTGTTTTTTGCTTGATTATTGTTTGTAATCATTTCTAAAATATAATTAATTACATTTTTAACGTCATTTGTATTTCTTATTAACAATTCTTGACCAATTAAAATACAACCTATATATGAAATATTATTATAAAGTTAGCTTTATTGTTTTATATTATAATTACAAACTATATTTTATTTTTTGATCTTTCCTGAACAGCTGAATTGTTTGCTTTTTTCTATTTAAAAAAAACAGCTTTTTTAGAAATAATATTTTATTCATGTAACACTAACTCATTTTCCGAGGTTTTTTTTTATTGTCTTTTGAATATTATAACAAGAGACGATCTCAGATTAATATAGATTGAGTATGTTAAAGGAAATTTCAATGTCTTCAAAACAAAATATAACAAGAAAAGACAATGACTAATAATAGCTTGCTTCTAAATAAGATTCTCTAAAAAACTGTAATCTACCGCGGATTATGACGTTACTAAAATAGAAAAAGTATAGACTGATAATATTATACTATAATCATGACCACACCAAAGTCTAACGAATAAATTAAAAAAAATAAACTAAAAAGATAATGTCCATAAAGTACATAACAGAATACTATTAGCATAACGACAAAATAAAAGTAATCTACATACTTTTATTAAGCACGTAATAGTCTCGAAACTTTGTTGTCTCAGAAATACTTTCAATATTTATTTTGTGTACGCAGTACAATGTCGCCAGCGTCGACAACTCCGGAAACTTTACAGTTATTTCGAAAAACGTGTCATGAAAATTGATTTCATAATTTTTCTCCAGATAGTGGCAACACCGACATACACACGTCAGGTAAACGTATAAATAAAGTGGAACTTAGCATTTAAATACTCATACGCTAAACACGCCACATGCGATCGTCGCGAAGTGTTTCATTTTTAATACACAACGAGCGTCTCGGCACTGCGTGATGTAAGGGTAGTTTTTCTGCATCGCGTGTATTTTATCACAAGCTGACCGTCCCGACTTTGCTCGGGCAATACCAGCATTTTTTTTAATCCTTTTATTACAAATAGTTATTTACGTGTAATTTATTAACAGTGTTTTCATTAATTCAGTTATTTAATTGGAGCAGTAGTTGAGTTTAGAAATGTACTTTCCCAATTTATTACGTAAGACCACTTATAACTTAAAACATGTAATAATTTACTAAATACATCATAACATTTTTCGTAGATCTATTGTCTTATGCAATTATTTTGGACAATATTTTAAATTACCTATAACGTTTGGGTTAGTTTGACTTAAAAGTAATTTTTCCGATTTTAGAATTGAAAATGCATCATAATCAGAAAATCTATAATAATTCGCAATATATACAACTAAAATTACTTGTAGACTTTTATATTATGTACTATACCCGTAAACATTACTTAGTACGTATGTTTATGGGTATAGTACATAATAATATAGTACGTAGTTTATGGGTATAGTACATAGTAATATAGTGCGTACGTAGCTATTGCAGTTTTAAAATTACATTTCGAACCTATCCATTTAAATCGTTGTTACTCATTATCGACAGGTTCTAAAAAGATATTGTATACTCTATATCTATCTAGATACTATAAACTATGCAATGGTGAATATTTCATGGTAGTAAGAATGCCAATATTATGCCAAAACCTAAAAAGAAATAACACGTAAAGCGTTAAGCAACCAAGTAACCAAAATATTAGTAAATATGTATGTAATTAAATACAAGTATAGGCGTAACGCAACTAGGATATAAGTGGGTAAGTAGCTAAGTATGTACTGATATGCATGCACAAAGGCATGAAGCAACTAACATATTAATAGAATAGCCCATCATCAAATTCACAACCGAAGACATAATTAAAATTATTAAAAAAAAATATTTGATCAAAAGGAACTACCGACAAAGTTGAAGGAATTAACACATCTGCGTGATTGTGTGTATGTGCGTGCACACACACATATATATATATATATATATATATATATATATATATATATACACATACATGTTGCTAGTTTTTAATTTCTATTTTTTTATTTCACGAATATAATTTCTGAATATAGGAACCCTAAAAATACGGCCTTTTATGCCGCATATTTTGCCAGTCGCAAATAAATCGAAACCTATAGGGTACTTCACGTTGACATAGAATCGGAAATTTGGCAAAAAGTAAGGTCGTTTATTTGTAGTTATTTCACATATTTCCGTCTCTCCAAAATCCACATTTACGAAGCGAACAGTTTCTTTTCAGACCACATTCCGGATTATTGTCACCAGTAGGAACATACGCCACAGAAAATAGTATTTACGAAATATTTTGATGTAAACCGGTAAAAGCGTAATTTAAATATTTAAGTACCTTAAATACTACATCTATATATTAAAAGTACTATTAAGGCTTGCACATTCTCACATAGTAGTGTCAAAGCATAATTCAGCATTTTACAAAGACTATTGTTTTGCTACGAATATCGCGGAGCGAATACTATATTAGATATTTTAAATATTACGATCTGGAAGACGGGATTTCAGTATTACAGTCGCATAAGTTAGAAATGCTATTCAATTAGGAGTTACGAATTCCCACGTCACAATAAAAAACGTAATACAATATTTTACAAAGACAAGAAAAATTGTCACAAATATCTGGAGCATATTGCTCTTATTAAGTGATTTAGATATTATGATATAGAAATCGTGATCTAAATATAATATGTATGTTATAATTACTATTAAGTCTTACGAATTCTCACGTGACAGTGACAAAACGTATTACAATATTTCACAAAGAGAAGAAAAGTTGTCACGAATATCTGGGGCATATTACTTTGATTAAATGATTTAAATATTACAATCTGGAAATTGTGATCTAAATATAACAATCTGTAAGTCATAAGTGATATTAAGACTTACGAATCCTCATATGATAGTGACAAAACGTAATTCAATATTTTACAAATAAAATAAAAATTGTCACGAATATCTGGAATATATTACTAATGATTAAGTGATTTAAATATTATGATCATAAAAGCATGATCTAAATATAACAATCTGTAAGTTATAAGCACTATTAAAGCTTACGAATTCTTAAGTAACAGTGACACAATATAACTAAATATGTAAAATATTTAATAATAAAGGCAATAAAATGTCAATAAATAGTCGGATAGGTAACAAGTTAATTCCATCAACGCATTTAATAGTTAAAACTCATTCAGACATACCACAGAACAAAAACTTTGCAAAGTTGGAAACCTTTCGAACAAACTTCCTCGACGATTCATAAGAAATATTAACAGCATTAGAAGAAACGAAACTTTTGAAAAGTCTAAATTTATATCGCCGCAATAAAAAACGATTGTGTATCAAACAAATCTGGTTACATTACCGCCAACCCCAATCGTACGTCAAACCGCCTCGCCGAGGCCAAAATAGAATTTCTTTACAAGAAATTATGCGAAGATCCGATTTTCCCCGCCCGGCGACCATAAAATCATAAATAAATTGATGAAACTTGCAAAAACAAAATTAAATATTCGTTTTAAATAACACCCCAGACGACCACGAATCTACGCATATTTATATATATATACGCACTACCCCACTTTTAAACCATATAATAATAAACTTTATAAAACGAAGCAGCGACCGTCTCTAATGACCGTACTTTTTGGGCAAACGACGCATAAAAATGCAGATGGGACATCTCGAGGGCCGGCCCGCTATGGAAATGGGCACGATGGCGTATAAATATTGTAATTAGGGAACGAATTGGGTTAATATTGGGCTTCGATGCCGTCTTTCTGCGTGTTTGGTGCAATATTGTATTATAATGTGGCGGCTCCAGCCCGGTCAGTTCCGTTCCATTTCATTTGGTTACGGTTTAAAAAAGGAAAGCGTCAGAAATATACGCGGTGGCAAAATAAATGCTGTAAGAAAGGCCAGTTCTCGAAGGCCAATACACCATATATATCAGTTCCGTTATTAAATTTCCGGAACAGCTTGCTACGATTACACTTATGCGCTGTTTAGGAATTCGTCCCATAAAATGAAAAAATAGACGGAACCCTTATAGAATCATTTGATTGTCCGTCTGTCTGTCCTACGACGTGACGTGTCTGTCAAAGTCCTTATTTCCAGAAGCTGCCTGAAATATCAATACGTCAATTTCTATGATATAATTTCCCCCCTCGCTTTGCTACGTTGATATAAACCCCCACACACCCCCTCGCTTTGCTACGTTGTTGGTTTTTATGTAACATGAGTATAGACAAAAAGAAAATCATACATTCCCAACCTCATCAATATCGTATTGAGATGATAAGTAGCTTATTTTACTTTTATCATCATAAGCTGTTATCCATAAAATAGTTTTTATGTGATTCGCGTATAAACAAATAGTAAATTTATAAGACGATCGATTCGATTGAAACGATTTTCCAAAAATTTCTTTAATTAACAAAATTTTTAACTTCAATATTTTATTGTATATAAATTTAATGTCGTAATGAATTTAATATCGCAGTCAGTGATCTACACTAGACGTAAGAATGTCGAGCTTTTTGGTTCACGCAATAAAAAATATAGCTATTTAAAGAGTATTTTTTTATTCTTGCCTTACTCACTGATCATCAAAACCCATAGAGTACTTCCGGTCAACCTACATTGAAATTTCACCTGTTTTGAAAATCGGCGTAGTGTGAAGTCTTATAACTCAAGCATAGAGATAAATCTAATAATTAATGATTTCTAATCCTATATGGAATTACAATTTTTTTTAAAATGCGCCTGTGAAAGATACAGTAGGCCATATATTTGCTTTATGAAAAATTAAAATTTTTTACATAGTTTAATAGAAATAGTATGGAATATTAAGTGTTTAAATACTTAAATGTGTATGGAAGCCTCGTAATGCGAGTTGTACTCGCGCTTGACAGGTTTTTTCTTGCGCTTTGAAATTTCGTTTTTAATTCGTTTTTCGTCTAATGCATTCCTATGTTGAAAAACAATAGACATAAGTCATTCGCTGTTTACAATCGGTATGTGAAAATCTTAGTCATCAGCTCGATTTTGTAATAAATATGATCAATTCCATTTTACTTTGAGATGGCATTTTCAGTATTAGACAATTTATATTAAAATAAACGATAAAAGCTAAACAATATGCATAAGAAACAATTTTCATGGGCGTAGCTGAACTATACAATACACTATTACATTATGAAAGTTATAAATAGGTCGTTCTTCAATACAAATGAGTCATCAACAATCTGAATGTCATCTCATCAACATGTGGAGTAAATCTGAAATAGAATAGTATAAATAAAATTAGACTAAATGATATTATTTCATTCTTTCTTTAATAATGTTATATAAGCATCATTTTCCAGTTTTGCTAAGTGGTAACTGTTTTCTTTTTAAGATTAAGTTACTTATCGACTTGAAATTTGCGGTTAAATAATTAATACTCAAATTTAGAGAGGCAAATAAATTATATGACTATTATAAGTTCCATAAGTTTATTTAATTATACTTATGTTACAAAGACGGTAGAATAATTGAACATGTAAAAGTTTGAGTATCATCGCAATCTCTATTTCCCTAATGCATAGTCTGACTTTCGGCATATCGAAATAAGGACCCGTCCTTATTCCGATAAGCCGAAAGTCAATCTATGCATTAGAGAAATACCCGTACGTATTGACTGGCTTCATTTGATGTCATATGGGTAACAAAAATTTGTTTGACGTCACAAATGATTGATGTAGTTTAAATATGTTGAGGGTCGGTCTCTACACGGAAATTGTTTTAGTGTGAATGTATCTTAATTACAGTAAGTAACTCTTGTCAGTGGTAATTGGTTTTTCGTGTCTATGATCATAAGCAGTCGAATTCATCTAATATAATATAGAGGCAAGATTTTCTTTTGTTTTTTAAAGATTCACTCGACAACTACAAAACTAATTGGTATAAAATTTTTGCAATATCCTAGATAGCTTATAGTTTGCATATTCCAGACTATACAATATAAAAATATGTTATAACATTTTTGAGAAATAGTTAATTATATCAATGTTGTCGAAGAAAAAGTCGCTGGTCTGGAAGTTTTCGTTACGAGCTATGGCAAAACTATTACAGGTACACTTATAATATCTAAAGGGAAATTATAGGTCTCATAAATATCTAAAGCAAGATCCAATATCATTTGTATATCTTTTATAGATAAGTAATGATAAATGTTTTTAAGTTTTACGGGCTGTACTAAGACCTAACATATTGTTAGTACAGCCCGTAAAATTAACTCTTCTAAGTTAAAAATATTTACCATTGCTTTAATAAGACTATGTTAGGTCAGCCCGTTGTAACAAATTGTTATCTTTTAAACAATGCCACAGGCGTTTATTCTATAGTTTTCAGGTGACACCAACATGGTTTTACTGAAAGGTATTGTGTTAAATAATATTTGTTTATGTCCTTACGTGAAATATTACTGCGAAATAATAACCGGGCAAATGCTTGTCAAAATGTAAAATTTCCATATATATATTTTTAGTTACGCTCTAAATTTCTAAAATTTCCATCTAAATATTTATGAGTTACGCTCTAAATTTCTATATAACTATTTTTGTGTATCTGTATAGAGAAAATTATAAAGTGCATAGTTTTCAGCAACACAACTGAAAATATATTTATTCCGGGAATTTTATAACTTCAATAATTTTGGCGGTACACTAGCTATATATATTATTTATTATATAAACAGAATAATTTTAACAGTATAGCTCAACTATTGCCGCCGATTATATATAAAGAGCCTACAAATAATTTAAAAGGAATTCAAGAGAATTGACCATATATTATAACCTATATACATTATATATTAAATAAACAGCGTAATTTTAACAGTATAGCTCAACTATTGCCGCTAATTATATATAGATAACCTATAAATATCATAAAGAAGTACACAAGAATACCATAAGCCCGAAAATAATAAATGCCAAAAAATAATCATAGCTGATTGACTAACTCGTAAAAGCCTTGAATATAAAAAAGATAATCGTTTCATGGCAATTTTAAAACCAAAGTAAGGATTGTTTTCTTTCCAAGCCTCAAGACGAAAAAGGGATGAAATAAATTTTCACAATTTTGTCAAACCCCTTGGGTGCGGTAAAATATAAACTTCAATTTGCTAAAGAAAAGTTACCATACCTTGGAAAGGTTTTCAAAATTGTTTTTTCAAATTTTAAAATTTCACCACAAAAAGATAAAAGGGAAGGTGGAAGTTAACGGGTAAGTAGTTAAATCTGTTTACTTTAACGAATGGAAAAGTATTTATGTTAGATACCTGAGGGGATGAAAATAATTTATTTTTAGAAGTATTCGACAGGCTTGCGGGGAAAAAAATTGTAAAGTTTATTTCGTTTCTAACCGTAATACAAAAATAAGTAGTCACTCTAAGTAACACAATGCGCTATTTCGGAGCTTCTGAAATATAAATTATAAGAAAATGACATATATAATGTTCATGATAGTTTTTCCACAGTTTGCACAATGTATATATATATATATATATATATGATGGATGATGTTATCGCCTCTATCTCTCATCATATATGCGGTGTTGAAAAATTATCATGGAATCCGAAATCTATTATATATCTGAATATTCTATAATGTTCACCTGTCTGTCACACACTCACATTGTTTAACACAATATTACGAACAGCCGTCTTGATATTTCTTTCTACTCCATTGACCGCTTCAGTAATAGGGTTGTAGAGTTGTTTGATGGTTCACGACTAATCACTAGTTATAGTGACGTCTATTTAAATCATCATGTGCTACTTTTCTATCTTCTTTGTTATTGTTTGTACATTTTATAACAATTTGTTATTATGTTCTTCCACGTGCCCAACATTTTGGATAAAGTTGTAAGCTGATGACGAGGTATCTAATAAATATTTAAATATACCTAAATTTATAATACACGTGGCCCATAATATGTGATACTTTGCACCACACAGCCGCTAAAGTTTCAATTCAATCGTATTTTAATTAATATTTACTAATAGTGGTGGAAATCGCATTATCCACATTGGAAGCAGATATATCAAGAAGATATATTCGTAAGAAGACAGTCACGTTATAACACATATTGAAAAAAGTCATTATTAAACAAATTTCCAATGTATAACTTTTCTTCTATATCTTTTTAATTTTCCACGACGGCAACCTAATTTTTTGAGCCATTAACTATTTTCAAACTATTTAGAAACCTAATTTTTACTATTTAAAAAGATGATGTCTTATTCTATTACTACTATCAGATAAACTGAAATATGTTTCAGTCAGCTTCCTTGCAAGGTGTAATAGAACGCAATTAATAACTAGGGAGATACGCCAGCAAATCTCAGGTATGTGATGAACTATCAAAAATATTTTTCTTCATGTTCCACGAAGACAATTAATCCAACTCTTTAGAAGGTTATAGCTATTTGTACAGTAGCCTATTAATGGTATCCGATCGAAAGGTCACCCGCCAATTTGGTCTACAAGCAGTTCTGTAAACAACATCTTCTCTCAATATTGTTTGTAAGTATTAAATTATAGCATTACATTTATAAACCATCTACAAAACACTGTTACGGGTATATTAGAACGCACGCCACGGATTTCCAAGAATTTTAATTCTGGAATATTGCTCTTTGATTCCACATTTGATTGCGCATGCAAATAAATTATAAGACTTTTGAAAAGACTGAATATATTTTAATATTAAGTAACATTAAAACATTTTGAAATCTTTAAATATACATTGGCCAAAGTTTCTTTGAAATTGGGCCAGCCACAGTTGCGTAGGCACACAAATAATCTACCCAGTTTTATATAATTATTTTCATGAAATAATCTTCGAACTTTTATTTCTGTAATTTAGGATTAACTTCATTAATAAAAATTTATCTTAATCTAGAAAGTTATAAAAGATAAATATAAACGAAAAAAAACATTATATACATGATGATAAAAATAATGAAATATGTTCTTCAAACACTTCTTTGACACATGCACGAGCTTACATTAAAAATGGAATAAATAAGATAATTTAAAAACATCAGTAGATTTCGTTTTGGAATCTTCTTCCTTACTTCTTCCTTTAATGGAGCGCTTAACTAATATAATGTGTTAACTTAATTTAGGTTTTTTTATATATTTTGACAAGTTTCTTTATATTTTTTAAGATAATTGCTATATAGTTATCAATATATGACACTGAAAATAAACTTGATGGAAAAAGTAAAAGAAAACCTGTCAAAGCAAAAACGTCGCCTACTAAACTAGCCAAAATATGACGCTGCCCTCCCGCGCCCTCTTCCACTTTCTGTCTTCCCTCGTACTACGGCGACTCTCCGCTACGCCACGTCAACTAACTTATAAAATATGCAAAGAATGGCAACGTGTCTTCGACCTAATTATTTATTCAAGAAGTCGGCGCCAGCGAGCAGGACAATATCACTCAGTGCCTAGATATAAATATTAGCTATAGACTACGCGAACTACGTATTCGTATGTAGCTAAAGTTCATCGCCTGCTACGAAAGCTTGCCATCTATGACTAAAGCAAAGGCTTACTTGAAACTACGGTCGCACTTTGTCGTCGTAGAAATTCCTGTATTTATTTATTCATTTCATTGACATAAACATTAACTATAGATCGCTTCTCCGTAGAGGTAGGTAGTCTACGGTGAAAGCTCATTGCCTACGATGACAGCTGTGGCACTTACGAAGCTACGATGCTACTAAATATTTAAAAATCCTTTATTTATTTGTTCCAACGCAGAGCCTTGTTGCAATATTTGCGCAATCGATCGAGCGTCATATAGACGAGGGTATTTTGTGTGTTTGTCGAACTACCTGTTCAGTGAGCTACTATGTAAATATAAAGGTTCAATAAGGCTGGTGAATAGAATTTGCGAGTGGTATATTCAATTTCCTTCTATCTGTAACACGTTTTGAACATATGGAAATACATATGTTTTCATGGCAAAAAGACATTTTGAGACGAATATAGTACTGTATTTAATAAACAAATAGACAATAATTGTAAATTACAAGATGTTTAATTCTAATGTAAAATAATTAAAATTAAAAATTACGAATAGTTATTTCTAAAAACGTAATGAAATTGAATTAAAGTAGGAAAAATGAAAATAAATAACCCCACAGTTAACGTTTCTTCATAATTTTTCATTCTTTATTTTCTCATATTTACAGTATATCTCTATAAATACACATTTAAAAAATATGAAAGATATATTTTTATATTCCACGTAGCAAGCCCTTTTAAATGATATAAACATTTTTTAAAAATTCATTATTTTATTTACCTCCTATTTAATTATTATTTTAAAATTTAAAAAAAGCTGAATGTAATAATACGTGAATTAATAAAATTTATCACTATGCCAGATTTCAAAATTATACGTAGCATAATTTCTTAGAAAATCGGCTGTGAAAGCCAGACTAACAACTGTTCTTATAAGTGTTAAGTTTTTCAGTGGAGTTACGGAACCTTATAAATGTAGCAAAAGTCAGGGAACACTGTTTAAATGATGCAAGGTGGAGAGAAACTACCTTACTTATTGTTTGCCCATTCCGAGTAACCCCGTCGATGTACTACCGACCACGCCGATTGATGTCGTTAAAATATGAAGTTCTATAAGAGGAAAAGAGACAGATACATACCCAACTCTATCCGTATCTTCAAATTTAGAAGCCTATAACTGGCTCATTTTTCAATAAATTTTTTTCAAGACTGGTTTTTAATTAACTTATATATATTGTACGAAAAATATTAAAATTTAGAATGAGTCAACTACCACATTGTGGGGTATATACTTGAACCGGATGCTCGTGAATGACTTTTTGGATTTGACTAATATAAAGGCCCAAAAAACCCATATTTGCTATTAGGTAGTTATTTTTTATTTTAATTGAAAATACATTATTTTAATATATCCTCAAGTTTTGAACTATTACAATTACAGCCGTATATATATATATATATATATATATGTTTTTCCGACACCTAACTTGAGGATTAAAGAAACTTTATTCATATTTTCATTATTTTTTAATTAGTATCTGTTGCCTTATACATGGATTGTATAGCCTAGATTAATCCTCCCTTTAATGACAGCACCCCCTTATAATATGTACACACACACACACAGATACACACACAGACACACACACATACACACACACACACATATATATATATATATATATATATATACAAACACACACATGCACACGCATACGCACACGCACACGCGCACACACACACGCATATAAACACATAAATATATATATATATATATATATATATATAATGTAAATTGTAAAGTCTGTTGAAAGTAAGGAGTTTATTAAAGCTTAAGTGCGCAAATTCAACGCGGTCAGTCCTTTTGCAGTCGAACCCGAATGAGCTTTCTTTAAAATAGAAACGAATAAGCACGGACGAGAGAAATGTAAAACACGAAAATGGCGTGCTGAAGTCCGTCGTTATTTATTACCCTAGGCGCGAGCGCGCTCTCCGAGGACTTTGTTAGTCGAGCCGGTGTGGCGAAAGATCATACCTGAATAGCTGAATATTCTGTATTTATATCACTGGCTATAACTGAAGTATCATTTTCTTAGCTTTCCCTCTGAGGAAATATTTTGTCCCGTGAGAAAAATGTACACGGAGTATGCATTATAAGAGGTAGAAGTGCAATACCTCAGAGAAGCTGCGTGTTGCTCTGGAATTTATGTTAAAAGGTTTGCGTGGTTTTGTGTGCTACACCAATACCTCAGAGTACTATATGCTCATATAATTTAAGATAAAGAATATTTAATTTTGAAAACAGATTTGAATTTAATGCGTAGTTCTTTTTTGTATTAGCTGTGTTTCACGGTTCAATCCAGTTCTAGTATATACCCCACAATGTGGTAGTTGACTCATTCTAAATTTTGATATTTTTCGTACAATATATATAAATTAATTAAAAACCAGTCTTGAAAAAAAATTCAAAAATTTATTGAAAAATAAACCAGTTATAGGCTTCTAAATTTGAAGATACGGATAGAGTTGGGTATATATCTGTCTCTTTTCTTCTTATAGAATATAATGTGCAATATTAAAAATGAGGTCATTTTCAACACAGCATTGTCGTCCTTGTCTAAAGGTTAAATTGAAACTTTTATAACTAGGTCAATTTTTAAGATTATTAAAAAAAATCACTCTTCATCAGCTTGTACCTTAAAATTATGATTGATGAAATAAAAAAAATTTAGTCAAACACCCAATTGAACCAAAGCCCAGAAATATGGGTATATAGTCTGTATCACCAAATAATAGAAAATTAATAATAGAAAATTGATCACCAAATGATAGACAAATGACAGCTGAAACATTGTTATGAACCTAAAATATGGTTGTTTGGAAAAAATTCCTTATAATCTGATTACTCTTCTCGACGCGTAATTTTTCATAGTGATTTTTTAGACTTTAGGTTATGTTTGAAATTAAATTTCTTTAGCACTGACTGAGACATTCTGTCACGTTAAAATTGTGTCAATCTTGAGAAAACAAATTAAATCGGAAATACAGATCGTATCCAATCTGGTGGCAAAAGCACTTGAGAACTAATAATATGGCAGCCGAGGATATCAAGAAGCTTATGCAAACGCTAATGTGCTTGTGAATCGATATGTCGCTACCGATCTTCGAGTCTTAAATCGTGTATATAGTTTTGTGCACTAATGTTGTGGTATAATGGAACAATTATAGATGGATGTGATATTATCATTCAATCTTTTGCTTTTAAATGAAATTTCATTATTGCTACAAATTATTTAAGATATAGTTTTAATTGGAATAACAAAAAACATGCTTAATTTTGATTAAAGAAGTTTCACTTCATTCGTGAGCTTGCATGAGAGAGACTCACACATTTGTTTTTTTATTATTGACTTAACGTTGGTTTCTGGACCGTAATCTGGTATTGATAGATAAATGACAGCTTAAATATTGTTGTGAACCTAAAATAAGCAGGGAGTTAAAGAAAGGTTACTTCAAACCGGAGTATGTACATGTGTTTGTGATTTGTTTTTGGAGGTAATTGAAAAAAGGCAGAACGAACGGTCCTTTTCATCACTGCAATCCTCCAACACATTTAAGCAGACAAACAATTTTTTTTAATATATCTGATGTAGAATTAAATACTTAGTCCTGAGATTGCTACCCGAGTTTTATTTACCCCCGAAAAATAAGGATTTTAGAAATGGTTTTTCATTTACAGGTATATCCGATATCGATATTTGTGGACTGGTATTAATCAGTTACAAACTTGATATTGACTTCGTACGTTTAAATTTTAAAAATTAAGCTTAAAAATTGTAAAGTATTTTTAGTAGTCAACGTCTTTTTAATCTGCCCTTTACTATCTTCATTTCATGAACGTTTAGCTAAAAAAATTCTTTTCTGCATATCTTTTTCTCTACTGGTAAAAAAATTTTCAAAAATTTCAAAAAATTGTCCTTTTGAAGCGTTACGCTTTTGAGCTTTCAAGGATAGTTCCAGCTAGCTCATAGCTACGCACAACAGAAACACATAAGCGGAAGTACATCATCATTGCACATTTACTCATATTAAAATGTAACTTATTGCTCTAACTCTATTGGATAGACGATATCATGTTGAAAGAACTCACTATTATATAGGCTACTTACACCCAAGAAGAGTTTTAAATTATCGACATACAAAAGGGTAACAACAGGTACCAATAAATTATATATATTTTGAATTATACTTATTAATATTTCTGTCTTGCCCTAATATAAATCTAGTATTTTAAATTGATTTAATGCAATCACAAGGAGCATTTGCGCCCTACGATAAACAAATGCGTTATAATTCAGTAATTTAAAAAAATATTATGAAACCTAACATAAGTACTGCCAACTAGCGGAGAATTATAAAACTATAATGCTTGTAAAATCAATAGACTGTTATATATTAAGGTAATATTCTAATTAACTTATGCTCTCCTGAGGTAGTAATCTATTAATTATCTGCTCAATACCCATAAAGAAAAATGCGATTATTCATTGCAGATTTTAATCAAATTCCCAAAATACGAACCTGCAAAATGTCATTGAAACAGGTCCACTAGTTACTGCGTGATGCTTGTTCAGACAGGAACAGGAGTAATACTTATTCTGAAGAATAGAGAATATTCTAATCTATGAAAACATGCTAGGAAAGACAATATAGAAGAATGGAAATGGCTACGTGAAACATTTAACCAAATTGAGAAGGATTCGTTACAGCAATGAGTTAAAACAAGAAAAGAAAATGTTAAAAGTATAAGTGGGTCAAGGTCGACTGAAAAAAAGTTTTCATCACTTTATTTTATATACACTATGCCACCGAGATACGAAATGTGCTTGGAGAGAAGTATATTTCTCTGACTGACTCATCAAGCAATTACCAGATACACAAAGCCTTTAAACTTCAAATTTAGTGTACATATTTATCTTGACTTCAAAACGCGTGACAAGTAAGGATTTTAGAAGTTCAATCCCTAAAATTTGGAAAACTGGGGTGGACATTTTATAAGAATTTCGAAACAATTAAAATTAGAGACATGACAATTTGTTTTTAAACTTTAATAGAAACAAAGAGACACCTATTTCAGCTTCGAAAAAACACTAACCCCAAATAATTATTATATAAAAATGGCAACAAAACAAAATGCAGTCATGGACCCTTCTAATTCGGGACACGACGAGACGGACAGATAATAAATATATAAAGATGAATAACGACCAAAATCTACATAATTAATGCAGTATTTTTGATGTGATCCGCGCAATTCGTCTAGCTAGCCGTGATCTTGATACATTATAATTCCTACTCCAGTACCGTCTTCTACAAATACTCTTAAATTGTATAAATGACAAAACTACTGGTCGAAGAAATCATTAAATAAAACAAACAAATATTCGAAACACATTGTCAACATGTACTCTCAAAAATTTTGTAAAAAGTTATTCCTACCTTAACTCCTAAACATTATTTTAACATTTCCATTCTTTATTTTAACTCATTGCGTTAACAAATACTTACCAATCTAATTAAATAGTTCATGCAGCCATTTTCATCCTTCTACATTATCTTTCCTTGCAGTTCTATATATTTTCAGAGATTATAATATTCTCTATTCTTCAGAATAACTATTACTCACAATTATACGTGGAGTTTAAAATAAATATTTTTTTTTATTTTTACACATTTCAGTTTTATTGTATATAATCAATGTGTGTAATAAAAACGACGAGTTTATGTCTGCACGCGCATCACGCAGAAACCGCTGGAAATGTTTTATTGAAATTTTACAGGTTCTTTTTTTTGTGAATTTGTTCAAAATCTCCAATTAATAACCGTACTTTTCTTCACTAGTCTGTGACATATATAGAATTAAAAATGAATTAAAAAAATACTATACATAGTGTTGAAAAGTGTTTCGTACCACTGTTTCGTCATAGAATAAAAGTTTTGCTTAAATAACTTGACTCAACATTAAACAATTTAACCACTATTTAAGGAGGAATCGAAACCATTTCATTCAGACGTTCGGTTAAGACATGAAACAAATTAATTTATGTCAAGAAGTTATATACCGTCAGCAACTTTACCACGAAAAGATTTAGTTGTAAGACGGAAAAGTTTGCAATTACTTTTAACCAAGGAAACGGGGTTAAAGTGGACAGGATCGGGGCAATTAGTAACAAGTCAATTTTCGTCTGAGTTTAGCTAATTTTCGAGAACTAATTTATTCAAGCGTATTTTTGTGTAACGAATTAATAGATAATTTACGAAATAGATCGTGAAAAGTAAGTACAAAAACGGACAATTGCGAAAAATATACTTCGCACCATTTGTAACGACAGATATAACCAAATCTAAGTCCAAAACAATGTGGAAATTTTAGCGTACAATAATCATAATCTTAGTACACAAGAAGTTTCCTAACAACTTATTTATTACAATCACTGTTTATTTGAATTTGAACTGCTGCAAGCTGGTTATAATATTTAAAACCATATCTGTTTTTAACCAATCAATAAAACTCCATACAACCTTTAAGTATGTTTTAAAAATAGAAATATTTTACCAATCTTTCAAGGCAAAAAACCTTTTCAAAAAAATCTTTACAGCTCAATCTAGAAGCTTTTAGAACAAACTCGTTCGCGATAAAAGAAATGCTCTGTTGCGCCATATTTAAAAACCGTCTCAAGTGGCCATTATCTTTTACTTGATACCATTCTGTCGACTTAGCATATGTTTGAAGATTCCTCTTCAGAACCTAGATATACTTCTTTCCACTTGATTTTATTATTTATTGTTTATATTTAGTTGCAAAACATTTCTTTCAAAACAAAATGCGAAAAAAGAACTAGCGATTTTAAAGGTTACGAAAGTCACTTTGGTTCTGGGAGAAAAATCGGTTATCAATAGCTGATAGAAAGAAAATTTAAATCAGACTTTGGTCATGATATAAAAATAAGTAGAACACAGCATAACATGTGGTTTTACCAAATCCAAGTTTATTATAAATTTATTATACGCTGGTTATCCCCACAAATTCGTTCGTTTAGACCTTTACAACTACAAAGCTCATTTCTATGATATAAAACCAATGCAATACCAAAATAAATCAATCAACAAACTCAAATAATAAAATTTTCCAAATAAAATCCGTATCAAGTAGGACCGAAGTAATTGATTTAAAGCAGTGGCGTAAAATTGTGTAGTTTAATTACGTTTTGGATGCACCTTTCGCTTACGTCTTTTAAAAACGAATAGCGCCATCTATTAAATTTCCGAATCACTAATATTGGGAGGCCAGTTTTAATTTTTTTATTTTATGCATTCTTTCATCGTCAGTCAAACACGTTTACCGTCACCTATATTAATTATAAAAGTAAACTGTTTCTCAAATAATACTGAAATTTCAAATTAAAATGTATCTCAAATAATACGCTTTGTACTGAAATTTCAAATTGAAATGTATCTCAAATAATACGCTTTGTACTGAAATTTCAAATTGAAATGTATCTCAAATAATACGCTTGGTACTGAAATTTCAAATTGAAATGTATATCAAATAATACGCTTTGTACTGAAATTTCAAATTGAAATATATTTTTAGAGATCGATTGTTATGAAATAAAATAATTTTATACATTATGACAAGCTTTACAAATTTTTTCTACGTAAAACTGATCGAAATCGCTTAGGTGATTCTGGCATGATCTGAAATAAATAGACTCACAGACAGACAAATAGCCTGTTTACAAATTTAATTATTATAAAATATTTACGATTTAACGTAACAAAAATACATTCCCTTAAATATTTGTATTTTCAGGGAATAACTTTTGTTACGTCATCAATTGAAAATTGTCGAACGAATTTTAATTGTATTACGTGTATGCAAAATAGTGATTATATTCATACATCATTGCATCAAACACCTGATCGTATTCATTCACTGATCGTATCGCTATATTTAATGTAGTACATATCGTACCAACGTAACAATATTCTTTTGTTTCACAAATTAAATTGTATATCAAAGAGAGTCGTAATGTTGTTATACAAGAAAGAAAACAAAAATACACTATCCGCTTATCAGAAGTTGCCAACCCAACTACCGTTCAAGATACCGTCTACATACGTAGTTACGGTTTCATACAAATTTAAGATAATTACTAACAACGGGTAGACGAAATGTCAATTAAACCCATAGTAATAAAAAAAAGGGAATGTTGGTTAGATCTTGATTTATGGTCTTCGGTTCTTCGGGGTATTTAACGTTACATGCAACTGAGGTTATAATTTTGTGCTGTCCCGAAGGGGTGCTGACATTTGACTTTACGTTATACGGCTTGATTCATATACGGAAGGTGTTCTTCATTTTATCCAGTATAAAATAACTTCAGAATTATTATTATTGATATCGATGAAATAACTTGCGTATTTATATTTTGATCAGCTCAATTATTATTGATAATATAAAACAAAACTTAATAATCTCTTCAAAACCTCAAATGGGATATATTACCCATTTTCGTAATTAAAAACCGAAGCGAGAACTCTAAGGGAGATCTCGCTTCAATGGATTGGATTCATGATGAAAAAACATTAAAAAAATTATAAAGCAGATTTTATTCCGATATATTGTTGACCACGCGAAAACAGCAGTGCACAGCGGAGGCGCCCGCGGGCCCGTTTGAGCGGCAACGTGAAGATCGTTGTCGGACCGACCTGAACAAGACTAGCGACCAGGTACCCCTTCGGAAGACGATGAAGAAGACCTTTACTCAAAAAGTAATGCCTGAGTATCAATAATTTAAAATAAAATGGTCTAATTTAAGGAAAAATCATGATTATACTTAGTTTTCGAATTCGTTCAAGGTATTTATTGCAAATAATAACATTATTCATTTAGTTTGAATTCATATATATATTAGTGAACTGAATTGGAAAATTTTTTTTGGTAATATCTGTGACGTGATTGATTTTTGAATGTATAGTTTTTTAAATTATGAATATAATTGTTCAAATTACATCAATATGTATTTCCTTTAATTATATTCTAATAAAAGCATTTAAATACATAAGAAACGTGAAGTCCGATAACATTGCGTGAAAACCCTTGTTTGTATGTTTGTAAGTCATGGAATAGTATTAGGGGAAGAAAAGGCTTATTATTATTATATGTAGCACCAGTATATTTAAAGTAATATCGAGACTAATATTTGAGAAAGTGTAGCATTTCTCCAACAAAAAGCAAAACCTATAATCATCCAAATTTATTCCAAATCTCGAGTCATACTAATATTATAAACCCGAAAATGGATAGATGTCGGTTACCCTATAATTCTGTATTTTTTCATAATTTTTCATATAAATAGATAATTGCCTGCATTAACATGTAATTACATTTTATTCCAAAATTTGAAATATTTTCTGAGGGATTGCATTCATCTTTTACGATGTTCATTAAGTTCCTGTTAGATCACGTAGTATTGTCTGAAAAACAAATTCTAGAAGTTTCGTTTTAGCCAGTATTAACTTACGTGTATCCGGAATTTCCAAATCCAAGCATAGTTCCCATTTCCAGAAAATTTTATATGCCAACATATAAAATTTTCTCCCCTTTATAACTCATTCGCAATGTCGCTGCTGAAAGCGAACGAATTTGGAAAAATTAGAACGGAAATAAATTACAATTTGGATTGACCGAAAAGCTACATTTCTTTAATTAACATATACCAATCTTTTACGATTTTCATTAAGTTCCTGCTGGAGCACGTAGTATTGTCTCAAAAGAAAATTCTGGAAGATTCGTTTTAGCCAGTATTAACCCACGATACGGATGCGGATTTAGCCAGTATTAACTCACAATGAAATATAAACACACAAGTCATTTTCTCAACTTTATATTATGTAGAAGTTGTTTGAGTTCATAAAAAAATTTTTAACAATTTTATATTTTAGTGTAATTTCTTAATTTTAAAGGTAAATACATATATAAATACATTAAGCTGTTAAGACACATTTTTTTGAAATTATTGGAAATTTATTATTTAATTTTATAACAGATTAGAAGTTATTTTACTAAAATCGAAATAAATTTAAGCGATGCATTTTGCAGAACAGAACAAAAGTGAGACTTCGGTATCAACCTGCCTGTATGTATGTCCGTTCGTCGTAGTTTACATAGGCAAGTCCGTGATTTCACAGAAACTACACAAGCTATCGACTTGAAATTTGGTACAATTATAAAAGTTGTCTGCCCGCATATATTCTAGGTAAAGTATTTCAAAAATATTTTTATTCAAAAGAGGAATTGAGGTCCAAAAGTGACATAACAAGATCAAGTAGAGTATTATATGAAAGACCTTCGAATTTAAAAAGTGTTTATTTTTAACTGTTCGCCACATTAGTCTTTGGCTTATGGCCAAAAATATGCAAAAAATAAGAAAACCTCCTCCTCTTCGATGTTTGAAAACCGAAAAATATGACTTATTCTAAAAATGTATCTTCTAATTACTGAACTGGACTTTACTTATCGGCAGGGCAATTTTTCGCATGTTTACTTGCTAAGAACAAAAATTATATTTGTTGATTTGTTTTATTCTCCTTTTACTCAAAGACCGACAGAAGTCCTTATAATGTTAAGCCCAGGTGTTAAACGAGAATAAAAATGAGACTCTTACATAGGAAAATGAAAACAATAAGTAATGAGCATTGACATATTTTCTGCCCCGAACGAAGTGTCGGGTAGAAGCTAATTGAAAAATAAAATTGCACTTTGAGTTTTAACCATTCACATGTCTTTTGAAACCAACTTCAAAAGACAGTTTTTATTCTGAATTTGTTTTGACAAGCATAATTATTATGGCTGCGCTCGCAGTTTCAAAAGCTCTAAAATGTAATTTTAATAAATATCACAGCTGCTACCGGTGTCTACAATCTTCTGACGGGACCTTCCGCTGCCGTATACATTCGACAGCGTGCATGTTTTAACTTGTGCTATAAGTCGGTGGAAAGTTGGCTACTAACCTAGTTCGACAAAAATCGGTAAATGTAGGCCACCAGCTTACCACCTGCAAAAGTCATTCGTCTGAGTTGATCATTAAAAGGAAAGAGCCATAAAAATGAGACCCTTGTGATATTCAAGTATATTGCTCATTTCAATTAAGCAATTCTCTCACAATTACCGGGCTCATTATTCACGAAGAATGGCCGAAGTTTATTGATCGTACATATATAATTTTATTAGTGAAATATTATAATAGTGGTATTCACCTGATATAACGTTCTAAGCAGATTTTAAATGATTATTCAATAAACAATTCTTCCTTCTAACATGGAAATCAGGGTTTCTTTGCTTGAAGGACGGACCCAGGGGTAGGTGCGAGCAAAACTCATACTATAATGTTACATCACACACTTAGGTACGTATAACAGTTCATACCCTTAAATTTATGTAGCATTTTTATTGAACTATTCAAAAATGTTATTATTATTCACCACATAAGTATATTGTGTAGTATATCCTTTATCGACACAAACAAATTTGGAATTGTTCTATTTGTGGGATGAATTTTTTTTAGCTAAGCTTTGGCTTTATGCTTTTTAATATATTATAAAAATATTTTCAAGGCCCTCCCAACAAACTACATTCCGTCACTAGACTTTCATCATCCATTCAAATATTCAAAAATCGTCTTAAATCATACTTCCCCTAACTTCACTTTCCGCAATCCATTTTCTTACATATCCCTCTCCCTCAATCCTACTTCTGTCTTTTCCTACTTCACCTTTCTGGTCCAAAGCACTTCCCGACATGACGAATGAGATTATGTAATTTTTTTTGTTTCTTAAAAATTTACTTATTATATTTCGTCATAACGTTTTGCTATCTACCTAATTTATCACTTCATGAATGCACTGCAATTCTGGTTAACACTAAGAGATTACCGCTATAGTATTAAATTTGCCGATGACTATTTATCAAATATATAAATAAATAAATAACCAGGCGTTTTCAAACGGTTCCAGAACAAATTCTAAAACTTAATTTGCCCGCTCTAAAATTTCCTTATAATATATTTAATGTCAATGATTGAGGTATATGCAGGTTAATATGCTTTATCATTATTCCAAATTTTAAGACAGACGAACGCACACATGAGTTATCTTTTATTAGTTCTGTTTTTTTCTTTTGAAGCATGGGACCCTAAAAAGTAACAACTTATTGCTAACTTATATGTGTTATTAATGCAAATATGAAACAAGTTGATAAACTTTAAGTAATTCAAATTTAATGTTTTATCCGGGAATGAGAATGACTTATCTTTCAAGTAATTACTTTTGATCATGCATTTTTCAAACAATTAAATAAAATATTTTAATAACCCCTTGGTTTTGAGTTTAGTGACACTTTATACTCCTGACTGTTACGTGAAAAGCCGAAGTAGTTTATATTATCTGTCTACATGAAGATCTTGCGGTGCACTTACATTGAGTAACAGGTCCAGCGCGACACGTAATTTTGGATATCCTGCCTCACAGTGATACTAATGGGGAAAATCCTTCATAGTTGAGCGATTATTTTTCTTTAATTTCCTTTGTTTTTCTTTTAATTATTTGTTAGGTCAAAACAAAATTTTGAATGGATTTTGACAAAGGGTCCACATCTCTCAACGAAGTAAAGAAAACTATTCTTGTTACTTTATATGTCCAACGCTTTGGGTCAACCTGTAAGATACAAAATGGTTACAAAAAATAAATAACTTAAGAGTTTTTCTCTTAAGACTGGGTCAACCTGTAAGATACAAAATGGGTACAAAAAATAAATAACTTAAGAGTTTTTCTCTTAAGACTGGGTCAACCTGTAAGATACAAAATGGTTACAAAAAATAAATAACTTAAGAGTTTTTTTTTAAGTTATACTTCTTCAGGCGCGTTATGAAAAAATGATAAGAGTGACATTTTAAGATTCGTCACACAAAAGTTACAGTATGAAGTTGCAGCGGTTGCAGTCTCGAAACAAAAGCTATTGGCACCATCGTCGCCTCTGTTCACTGTTTTCATATTCACAGTATTTATCCACATGTGTCTAGTGTCTACATTCACACCGTGTTTTAGTTTCATATAAGTGCGATTTATATATGTGCTGATAAATTATATTCAGTAGTGATTTAAATTCAATATTTTGGATTAATATATTTACTATTCGTAAATATTAGTGAAAAAATTGTGTTTATAGACTTTTTCAAGTGCTCCAATATAATTGAGGTTATCTATCCGTATGTATTACTTAATGATGCCAAAGAAGTATAACTTCTCACGCGCGTACATAAGTACACGCATCCTTTTTTTCTTAAGACTGGGTCAACCTGTAAGATACAAAACGGTTACAAAAAACAAATAACTTAAGAGTTTTCCTCTTAAGACTGGGTCAACCTGTAAGATACAAAATGGTTACAAAAAATAAATAACTTAAGAGTTTTTCTCTTAAGACTGGGTCAACCTGTAAGATACAAAATGGTTACAAAAAATAAATAACGATTAAGACTTTACTACTATACATATTGATCTCGTACAAACTCAGCTCCCACGTATTACTACACCAGGTAAAAGAAAAACTACCCAAGAAAGAAAGCCTAGGTATTTATTTAATCTCTCTGCCCCTACCCCCTCGCCCGTTCAGCAAACAACAGACGTTCTGACAGCCACATTTTCTTGTTTATTTATTACACATTGTATCATTGTGAGCCACGTTTTAATTGAATATTCCAACCGCGTCGGTCCGAGCGTTTTTCTTTATTCTCGCTAAGCCTACGTGACGAGACCGTCAGATCGGCCCGCCTCTCCCCTACCTGCCCGGGAAATATTATCGCAGTGCGTTAACAGAGCGATATTTGTCCGTCCGTGCATTGTTGAATTTAATTAAAAACGGTCTGTCGTCAGCGGGAGAATGGGATGCTTTGTGCAGAAATTTAATTTCGCTGAAATTAATTTTTTCGACGTCTTGATTTTGGAGTATATTTTGTCTACAGTATGCGAATATAAAGAGCTAGTGATTCTGTCGGAGTTTTACGCACATACCGTATCTACGGTTTTGAATATCGATATTGAACTGGACTTTCTTTGTTATCTCGTCTCTCCACTCCTCTTTCGTCCCTTCCTTCTTTTATATTCTAATAAAATGTTAATTTACTTGCGACCCGACTTTATGAATCACGTCGAAAAATATTAATTTCAATTTTGTCAATAATGTCAATTAGGAAATCGTAATTTCGCAAGGTTGACTCTGAGTTGGTGACACACGTCCGTTCATTGCCCACTGTTATAACAGAATGCTATAAAAAAGAACTCCCCCCACCGCTCGCTTTTATATAGAGGTCCGCCGCCGTCCACTGTATATTATAGCATACCGTATCAATGCGTGAAAGGGCACGCGTATAATTTTGCTTACTTACAAACATCGTCATAACTTTTAAACTATACGTTATAAGACTACGGTATAATAGAAAAACTTTATCTACACAAGTTGAAAACATCACTGTGACATTTCATTTTATGAAAATTGAAATAGCACTATTAGCTCATTAGATTTTATGTAATATATATATATATATATATATATATATATATATATATATATATATATATATATATATATATATATTGTTCTAGATCTCTAACAATTTAAGCAGAGTATGCAAATAAGAACTGAGGTTATAATAAAATTGAATTTTCTCATAACAGGTTATTTGATTATTTTTAGGAAACCATTTAAAACTATTCAGAATAAATCTCATAACCTACAATTTTGATATTTTAAGTTAAAAAAATTACTTTTTATTGCAGCTGTGCAAAATTTTATGCCATGACACTTAGTCACATGATATGGAACAGCCATTACATCACGATGTCTAACCGAATAATGAAAAGGGGAGAACCTGTCTCTTTCGCATACTTAATACATGTAAATATCTAGAAAAATGGCATATGTCACTTCTCCCGACAACTCGTGGGGAGAGAAGGAGAGAATATAAACCTTTAATACATATAATGGGATCGCACTATCTTGCCAACACAATTACTTGAAGTTATATTATGATCTGTACGGAGCGTTTCGAAGTCACACGTTCTAATTCATGGACAATATGTGTTAATATTCTAACTTAGAATGTCAGTTCATCAATAGCTTATACGGTATCAAAAACAATATATTTCCACTTTTTCACGAAACCATGAAGTCGTTTTTCTGTTGCAGTATGACAACACAATAGCAGCTCTCCCATATAATATGAGATATCTTGGGATCTATTAAATTTTATAAGTCTGATGAACCTTTCTAATTTTTCTAAATATAATATATATAACCATAGAGGCATAAAGCGAATTCATAATCTTGAATAGGTAAATATATAATTTATGTAGTTAATTAACATATCTTTGTCTAAGAGCTGCTGCTAAAACACATGTACGGAGACACAGAAACCTTCTGCCTGTATAATAATATAAAACAAAATAATAACGAGTTTATATAAACATAGAGGCACAAAGCAAATCCATATTCTTGGATAGGTAAATATATAATTTATTTAGTTAATTAACATATCTTCGACTAAGAGCTGTTGCTAAAACATATGTACGGAGCCACAGAAACCTTCTGGCTGTATAATAATATATTACAAAATAATAACGAGTTTATATAAACATAGAGGCACAAAGCCAATCCATAATCTTGGATAGGAAAATATATAATTTATTTAGTTAATTAACATATCTTTGACTAAGAGCTGTTGCTAAAACACATGTGCGGAGCCACAGAAGCCTTCTGCCTGTATAGTAATATAAAAAACAAAACAATAATGAGTTTATGTAACCATAGAGGCACAAAGCAAATCCATATTCTTGGATAGGTAAATATATAATTTATTTAGTTAATTAACATATCTTTGACTAAGAGCTGTTGCTAAAACACATGTACGGAGTCGCAGAAATCTTCTGCTTATATAGAAGATTTGATAAATACCTTAACATATATTTTATCTTTATTTCTAGCGAATACTTTCCAGACTTCTTATTGCCATCATAAATACTACACGTGTTCCAAATCCCAAACTCCTTGCTAATTTGGAGGTGATTTATAGATTTTGATGATAAGTGGGTTCGAAAATGGTGATATTTTATGTCAAATAGTTCCGAAAGCGCTATACATACAAACCTTAAATTTAGCTATGATATAACCAGAGATTTAGTCCGTGGTATAACCAGATTTTTCATGACAATACACTATCATACCCGCAGATTCAGTTTGCCTTTCCTGAACAAACATTGCAAATCGAAACGCAGATACATACCGTTATTTTCTAAGACTTACGTGTGAGAAAATAACCTATCCAAGATTATAGATTATATATCAATATTTACCTATCCAATATTATAGATTATACATCGATATTGACCTATCCAAGATTATAGATTATATATCAATATTTACCTATCCAATATTATAGATTATACATCGATATTGACCTATCCAAGATTATAGATTCGCTTTATGCCTTTATAGTTACATAAAGTCGCTATTGTTTTATTTCATATTACTACATATAGGTGATTTATTTATGTACGACAATCTTCTTGTTATAACCATATGACTATAAAACAGACCCTTTGATTTTTAACAAATAATCGATAGGACCTCACGCCATAATGCTGCCGACTTCAGAGCATGCAAATCGAAGCTTATTGAGAAGTTGCATTTTTTTGAAGTCACGAAAACATGCACAAATATGGCAAGAGGTAACCTCAGACGAAAGAAAAAGTAGTAAGAATACATGTATATGGTTATTTAGTGAAATATATTGATATCAATTTATTTCTGAATTTATGACTGATTAAAAATGTTCAGTTCATAATAAAATTACTTCGTAGCTTTTAGACAGGTATGGTTAAAGTACCGTGTATCGTTATCAATTTATCCAAGTGAGCATCGAAATTTAGCTAACGAACAAGGTAACTACATAAAGTTTCGCACGCAAGTTTCAACGTGCCGCTAGTGATCATTTCGTTATCGCCGCGTTATGCGAGGAACTGTAAACAAACAGTGCGTTTCGCCATAACGCCCGGGGGCGTTGATTGAATATTCGTCGGCTAGAGGGGTGACTATGTTAATGCGAGCGCCCGCTACGCGGCGGCGGGACTTGGCAGACGTCGTTTCACACTCGGCTTATTTCCGACGCGTGGATGACTCGTGTGATAAATTAAAAAAAGGACTTTACATATGGATATCTTCATTTTAATTCAGTTTGACACTCTTTTGAAGTTTCCTCTATTTGATGAAATTTAGTGCGAAATTAATTTACATCTATTTGCGTTCGCATTATTTGTCATTCATTACCGTATTACAAATGTTTGTTCATGTCCTTATTAACTTAAAATTCTATATTTTTAGACACTTGTTTAATCCAATAGTACAATTAGCGTTCTGTTCGATTAAATACACTTATGCGACTATTCCACTTAAATGTACTATATTTTAAAATAATATTATAATAGTATTTCACCGCATTATATTAATTTATTTAAATCATAAGTAACCAAAACGTATCATTCATACGTGTCAAATTAAAAATATAAATGAGCCACCTATTTTACTTATAAAAATATTTGAAAAGAAATTTTCAAGAAAAGTTTTAAAAACAAAATGGTAGGCGAGTCAGATTTTTCAAAATTTATGTCTTAGGAATATTAAGACATTAATTAGAACTCTTTTAACATATGTTTTTGCAGAATTTCAAAAAATAATCTGAAATCGATAAGAAAGAGAACGAGATGTCAAAAAAAGTTGTATGCTTTTCGTGTCGTCTATCTTTAAAATTATGAGGTTTTAAACTGGCTGTAATTATAAATATATTTAAAATACTCTCTTTAAACACTAGTCCGTCGCTTCACCCACGTGGTATTTAAGCAAACCCGTCTCTCTCTTCAGGTAGAGAGGGGGGGGGTATTCATCCACATGTGCAAAAGACCCGAAATTCCCCGTCCGGTCGAAATACGCAAGTACTGCGTAAATAAGCAGAAGGACTAATTATTACCTTTACGACTAACGAACTATAAATGATAAATATATAGTGTCAAAGGATATTTTTTAGCTAAATATATTTACTTGCCATCAATTAAATTTATTAACATATTTCCACAACACACTTCATAATTTTTCACATTAAATATCTACACGATATAACACTGGGCAATAATAATTTTATATATTATTGAAATGCTTAATATGTTTAAATATTCAATAGAAGGCGCGAAAAATGCAAAATTGCGTCAAAGTTGTGTCTTTTAGGTATAATTAATTCCAAAATTAAAACTATCAACCATTTGTCCACTCCATTCTAAATTTACCTAATCCTGCCATTTATATGTATATATGTATTTTTCATATGTCTGTATTTATATCAGTGTGCACACTCAGATACAAAATCAATTAACATCAAACATATAAAAATATTGATAATTACATAGTTTTCACTTTAACATGCGACTTAAAGTTAAACTTATGTTACTGAAAACTACAGTTATAAAAATTTTAGTTACCTACCGAATATAATTTAGCCTTATAATCTATTTTAGAAGAAATAATCACACCATTGGTTTCATTTTGCACTATTTCTAAAGTGAAGTCCATTACACAAGCTTCAATATTTTACCCATAGGCGTTTTGCCTTTTTTGTTTTTGACGTGACAACGTTTTATAACACGGTATGGGGAATCATGTACGGTACGAAAACTAAAGCAAGTGTTACACACAGACGATGGAGTGAAAGCTATCTACAACATAGTTGTATCGTTCAATAGATCGATTCAAGTCCTCAAATGTTCTTCCTAAAAGTTGCGCTACGCAGGATGTTTGAGGCGGGGGAGGGAAAGAGCATGAATAATGTTTTCCAACGCGTATCAGTTCGCTCTTGTTCGTCATGAGAGTTAGTGCGCCGTATAATTACAAAGATACAAGTTTCAATACAATCTCATTGAATGGGATGGATGAAATAAATACGAAACGACAGCACTAGATAAGTGTTTTTATCTGTCATACGCATTCAACATTTAAAACGCGACCAAAACTATAAAATCCCAATATTCTTAGTGTCTACGATGCGAACGTATGTACAAAATAAAAATAAAGTGCACCAAGACAAAGGTATTGGTTAAAAAATTCAAAAACAGTCTAATAAAAAAGTGACAAATTCCCAAAACTTAAACTTTTACGTTTCGTCATTCGTTTCGAATTTGGACGCTCATAACAAATACACACACTTATTCAAGCCATAATTTGGTATTTTTTGGTATATATATTAATTATTTTATTTACCTCATACCTCATATTCATATGCCGTACTGACTCACATGATGAGTAGCAGTGAACTGAGGCGCGCTCGAAAATATGTATCATTTTATTACAAGGAAGCCCGAGGAGACGTTGCCACGCACAAATCATGTTAATAAGAAACAATACGGCGAGCTTACCGTAGATGGATCGATAATCATTTATACGGGTACCGTGTCGGCAGCTTAGAGAAGAGATTAAGCTAACATGGAGGGGGAAAAATTATTGTCTGTTTCGCTCTCGATATATAGAAAACACAAGATAAGTGAAAAACTAATTAATTGTATTTCGAGCTATTTGTACTTCATATAATGAAATAATAAAAAGTATCGCTTTCGCTGCCCATTATGAAAGTCATTTTGGCTTCTTTATTAGTGGGAGGCTCATAACTCTTTGCCAATAAATAATACGATTTTGTTTAATATTATTCTCGACTGATATAGACACGTTTAGATGCTATTGAATTTTTTATTAAACGCAGTAAGAATATAAATTGTTATATACATATAATAGAATGCATGGAATAGTTAATAACTTATTAATTAAAATTAAGATTCAGCTTCAAAAAATAATCTTAAGTATTTTAGATGTATCTTTAATAACTTCGAAATGTCGATAGACTATTTCAGTTTTGTGCCTAACTGTAGACAAAACATATATATCTCAGACCGTTCAACTCAGCTTGACAAGACGCGAGCTGATGCGGGAGGGTCCAGCCCCTAAAACCGTGGGGAGAAAGGGAGACGTCTGTTTGTCAAGTTTGAAGTTTCGCTTCGAACTATCTATTTACTAATTCGAGGCGGCTTCACCGTCTGCCTCAGTTAACTGGGAAGGGCGAAAGGAATAACTGAAACGAAGGGGTGAATATATGTCACGGATCTGGGTTAAGTTTGAAGTGGGATTAGGAAGGTGTCATTGGTGGGGGTAGGAAGGGAAGATTTGAAAAAGATGGGAAATTAAAACATAAATAGTGAACCTTATTCATAAAATCATTATATCATAATAAAATCGTTGAAAAAATTAAATTTTCACGTAGAAAAAAGTTTCAAACGTTTGCATTGCCGATAATTTGGAAATTATAGACAAAACTTTTTATAAAATGCGTTTTCTTTTTATTGCAATTTTGTTTAGAAATTTCTGAACGTATTTTGATTATGTTTTCCATTTGGAATATATTGGCGTCTTAAACACTAATTAGGACGCCAATATATTCTAATATATTAATAAATTAAGATGTGTATTAGAGAATTTAAACGCAGTAGTGTTCCACTTATTATACATTATTACAACATATATTACAACATCGTGAGGTGGGCTATTAGCCAAGATTGCTAATAGCCCACCTTTCTTTGTTAATAGCCCACCTGAAGATGTTGTAATACAACGAAACCTGGGAAGTGGCAAAAGAACTTAAAGAAAGTAGAAATAATACTACATCACGTAGTTTCATTTAATTGTCGATAATGAATTTCTGTAAAATTAACGCCAAATATATTCAGTAGTGCCTATATGTGTATGCAACCCTCCCAGTGCGAATTATATTCATGCCCAACAGTTTTTTCAGTTAACTTTAGAATAAATACTCAATTCATTGATGCATGAAATCCGGAGCACAATTATAAATACTAATTCTTAAATTGCATTGTTCATACTATTCAATGAATTGTCAAGACCATAACTTCGTGACTTGTGATCTTTTGAGACTATCCCCATCACCGCCTGATATTTTTGGAGACCCACCTGGGGTCCATAATTACCTGCGTAAATGCATAAGGACATTCAACTCTCCTATATAGTGATTAGTTCCTCAATTCTGAAATTAGGTATTTCCATCTTAAAGCCAATATCCATCGCCGCGGTCTGTAACTAATTGATAATAATTGCATTCCTAAAGCATGAATTAAAAATATGTCATTGGTTTAATTTTAAAAATCAAAGTTATTACAAATCTCATGGACAGAAAATCATCATTATCATCAGCCGAAAGACGTCCACGGCTGAAGATAGGCATTCCCACAGACTCCCACAAAGTTGAATCCCTAACTGCCTGCATTTGTCCACCTAACCAGGTGCCGTCACTCTTTGCATCTTCTAGCACGTGGTCGCCACTCGAGAATCTTCCTTCCCCAGCGGTTGTCGGTTCTGCGCGCTGCATAACCTGCCCATTGCCACTTCAGTCCGCCAATTCTACGAACTATGTCGGTGACCTAAATTCTCCTACGGATCTTGTTTATTACATCGTTTTTCGAAACAAAAAATCTCTACAAGATAGGACAGAAAATTATAAAATTTAATTCCAATATGAATCAATCGAATTTAATGAAATCTATATACGCAAATGTTATCCGAAAATAATGAAAGTAACAATACCAAATAAAACGCATAACTAAAAATGTCCATTATTTTCTTTAAAAAAACATCAAATCAACAACCTATATCAGTCCACTGCTGGACGTAGACCACACCAATGTGCCCATCATTGGAGGTAATGCCCATAATCACAACGCTGGGCAGACAACTTGATGATCGCAGTGCGTAGCTTATCCCATCCGTGGAGCGGCTGCCCGCCACTACCTATGAGATTTTAGTTACAAGATTATAAACACACTCCAGCCCCGCTCGATGAGCGGCCGGGAATAAAACCTGGTCCCCTGTGATTCGCCGCTCGCTCATAGCTTATAAACCACACCAATGGCGATGACTTCTTCTTTAAAAGAATTTAATTGAACGGATTTTGCTTTTATTTTTCACTATAAAAGAAAAAAAACTTATAAAAATTCGCGATAATAACCATTTCTTTTCTTATTAAATCAGCAATAAAATTGAAATTTCTAATGGTTTTTTTTTAAATAATAGATAATAGATTCCGCTGAATCGTAATTAGTAGAAAATTTCGGAATTGGAATTAATGGCTGAAAAAATCGGCATATACGACTAAAATTCGGGATATTAAAAATCGTGATCGAATACTTTAAGTTACTTAGAATACCTTTAAGTTAAAATTTCATTCATATTTTACGACCTAAATTGACAGTACTTAAATACTAATTAATCAGGTAAGTACTTAAACACTCTGGCATAACTAATTAAACATTAATAACACATTAATCATATTTTAAATGCGTATTCATCATACATGATCAATAATTCGCCTATTCACTATTCGTAAACTACTATTCTCTTCTATCTTTGTTAATAGCCCACCTGAAGATGTTGTAATACAACGAAACCTAGGTCGTGGTAAAGAAGTTAAAGAAAGTTTAAATAATACTACATCACGTAGTTTCATTTAATTGTGAATATTACAGTATCTTCAGTCTTCCGGCTACTTATTTTTACTTGTGTATGTAAAAGTTTTCGAAAATGCTTTCCATTTGTAAAAGCTTTCAGTTGCCACCGCGATTAGAAACTTTTTTTAGGTCACTTGATTTAACATTGATTTCAATATGTACTAAATTTAGTATTTTTTTAATATTTGTTTATCTGTAATATGCAAAAATTGAGTCATTTGGGGTCCCTCATAAACCTTACGCCCTAACACCCCAAATAAAAAGGACAACCCGTGAAAATCGAGACATCTAACTGCTCCTAATAGTTCACTGCTCCATATAGTTCAAACATTTTCTACTTAGCAAAATATAATGTCACTACTTAGCAAAATATAATGTCACCTCAATGTTATCTACATTAAATGAGGGACACAATTTAGTAATAATGACAGGTATTTAACTGATAAAGGATATGTGACCCATTATCTTCGGAATATTAAAGGTTCTGTCCTTGACCATGTTTGTACACCATTCTGAATCTTCAAATAAGAAACATGAAAAATTAATTAAAACTGAAACCTCAAGGTATCCATTAATAATAAGCAATATGCTCACCACGTGGATGTTTTAACTATAGTCATTTTGACGTATTTCAGTCACAGTGACTTCCATGAACATAATCGATATAAATAAGATACTTGTTTCACTAAAAATTAATTGAAGCCGTTAGTTAAAGAAAAGTCTGTACACCCACACACCCAAAACTCAGGTCCAAAAGTATAAATCGAAGTTTGAAAAAATAAATGTAAAAAAAGTTCTAAAGACACATAGCCGACCATCCATCCACACGGGCAACGAGTACCTCAAATGGCGGTCACTCTTCAATACACTTTTAGCTACACGTGGGAAATCACAAATTCGTTGCTTGGAAAATCGTAAGTTTTCCCCCTCACCGATATGTACTTCGCGATCGTTCATGTACAGCATGTGTGAATGTAGACAAGAAAACGAAATATTCTATTCACTAAAAAAAATTAAAGGAATTTTTATAATATCTAATACATGTAATTATTAGATAAGTTTATACCGATTTATTAATGGCATGGCATGACAAAACTTAAACCCTGAGGTTTTTCATGTAGACTGATTTTTAAACAATTTTTTTGCATCATATTTAAATTAAATAAATTACTTTTGAAAATATGCCATAATATAACCGTGGGGTTTAATTTATTAAAAATGGACCTAGTTGCTCTATAATTCAATAACAAAACGGTATATAAAAACGGCTATATCAGTAGTAATAAGGGCTATATCAAAAGTCGTCTTATTAGACCTTAATCAAAAATGCGTTGAAAATAATCCTAGTAACATTGAAGTATCTTCTATTTTATATAGTATCGACTATGTAAACTAATATTTAAGAGGTTTATGGTATTAATGTACTGTTATGGTTATATTAGCAGTAGTTCTTACTAATAAAACCAAGGTATGTCAATATAAACTATGAATGTTGATTAGAAATTAATATGTTCAAAATAACAAGATTTTCTTCAAGCTTCTTCGTACTTCAGCGCATATGACATCATGCACGGAAGATACCGTATCTACGTTTTCTGTAAATCAATTGTTGATTTAGAGTGGCAGCGAACTTCATAGTTAATCACTGTTGATATTACTTACTAAAACTTCAAGTCACTAGGATTTTTTTCGTATCATAACGAGTTACGTTGTACGTTCGTAATTTTGATTTGTCTATAGTTCTCTTTTTACAGGCTATCATTAATAGGCCTATTCTAAAAGACTCAACGTATGTAAGCCGATAATAGAAAGCAACATTCCTGATGGAACTATTCTCTAAGAGGAATATTTTTCTTCTTGTTCGCATTATTCACCTGTTAGTCCGATAGAATTTTATACTTCATCTGTGTATACAGTCACGGTAGCCGAGCTTGGCATGAGCATCTTCTGGTAAATGCTAGAGAATTCAAGCTGAAATTTCAGTTTGACTAATTATATAAAAATTATCTCCATTAAAGTATCAGATGCATCCACAAAAGGTTCACCGTACCATCATCTCGAACAAATGCTTCGTTTGTTTCCCCTGAGCCCCGTATCGATTTTAAAAATTATCTTATCGGAAAAATATTGAAAGGAAATATAAAATGAAAATGCGTTTAAGATTCGACCTTTCGTCAATAAGATGATATTGCATTAGTATACGAGAAAGGTATTTTCAAAGGAAATGTTAATGTATAAGCGAGAATGATATCGAAATCTGTTTTATTACAATTTTTTTTATTGTAGTTCATAAAATTATAGTTCCAAAAATACTTTCGCTAAGATGGTGAAATAATTTTTGATCAAAATTAAAATACTGCAAAGGAGAACCTTAAAAATATTTGATTTTAAAAAAGGAAATATTTTTTGGGTGTGAGATGTCAGAAAACATATTTAAATTTATAAAATGCAAGGTATAAAAAAGAATATTTAAGAAGCGAAACGTGTCGATAAAATAAAAAACCGATACCTTAATAAGTGTTATTAAAGAATAACCAAGGCCTCAAATGTATATCCAGCATTTTTAACGCGAGTTATAAATTCCATTCAATAATAGCAGGTGTGTTAAAATTATAAGTTGTAACAATTTTCAAGTGTGTTCTTTAACTATTTTCTAATGTAATTTTAGAGACGTTAAATTTCTGTGGAATATAAAAAACCAATTTTAAAAACCATTAGGTGCCACTGTCGAATATAAAAAACCAATTTTAAAAACCATTAGGTGCCACTATGGAATATAAAAAACCAATTTTAAAAACCATTTACAACATTTTATTTACACCTTTTTTTGCATATAATAGACAAGTTTATATGATTTAATTTCTATAGGGATTGATTTCATTTACTTTCAGAACGGAAGAGCTTCATGTTTAAATAAAAAAAGCTTATAAAACCTGAAGAGGTTATCCATTTTACAAGGAATTTTCTATTTGATAGCGCTCAGCGGAAAAATTGAAACGATTTTCCGAACTCGAAATTTCCCATCTCGAAAATCTGTGATGCCTTCAAGTTATGCTACTGAAAACTTTAAACATATACGCCCTACAAATGCTAATAAAAGCTAAATAAAGGGAAAAGACCAATTTTTTTTACATTGATTAGAAATTACGTGCAATAAATAAAGATGACTCATTTGATGTCGTTGCTATGGTTATGTTGTGTGTCTACTCTGATCTAGAGGTTATTACTTTCTGTTATAACTCAAATATATCTACTATTTTATATGCGAAATTATCCAAGCGCGTTTGTGACCTATACGAAGTTGGTTGATTTAGTATCAAATTCTGACTGTGTCACATTTTTATTTCGGGGATTCACACATTACCGCATATTGATGAAAGTTTGGTTTGACAGAATTTTGCCAGACCAGATTTTGTTTAGTTAAAGAGTGCAATATTAAATATATAGCTTATCTTCGGAGCATCTTTATTATACTTAAAATTAACATATACTCAATCTAAATAATTCAAAATTACCATAAATATAAAGGTTATAAGAGAAATTACTTATTTTAATATGGAGATAATTGGAACTTCCACATAATTGGAACGGACAAAGTCACTCCCGTAATGAAATGGAAAATTATAAAATCATTTTCTTCCGAAAGCAGTTATAATGAAACTAACGAGCGCGTGAGCGAAAGTGAGGGAAAAAATCAAAGCATTTTTAAATGATTTAAAAGGTATATTGCATAAGCAGAGGATTCGTTGAAATCGTGTTTGAATACATATCCATTATTCGAAACACTCTATATTAATCCTCTCAACAAATGGGAAAAACTTTTCGTCCGCCAAATCGTTCAACTTCATAAATCATGTATAAAAAAATCCCGTACGGACCGGCCGGTGAGACTCAAATTATTTGTCCACGACATACATACATACATGATATAATATAAACTTGTGTGCGCACATTTACGTAATGTAATAGCCGTTGAAAAGTTTTTCGAACTTTTACTCGAAGTCGACGACACTTTTCCACTTGTACTGGGTTAAGCATGTATGTATGCTTTTCTATTCCTGCGATTTTTCTATTTTTCCCTCTTTAAAACACCAAAACCGTTACATAAGTTTTGTCGTATTCTCTTGCCATTTGCTTATTTATCGAAGTAATTTCCGTATCATGCTTGGCAGTCTTGCGTAAATCTTAACCAGGTACATAAGAATTATCTTACAGAATCATTTTGGGATGTTGGAGTATTTCTCCTCAAATGCTCCAATTAACTCGGTGTCATTGGAAAAACAACGATCTTTTACATATTTTTTGACACATGGGAAAAGCAAAAGCAAAATCACATGGGTTTAAATATGGACTTTGTTCAGGATGCTCGAAATAACTGGATTTCTGTTTTCTTTAAATTACCCATAGTTTTGAGCACTATGTGCCGATACGATTGTCTTGATCCAAGAGTCAAGTGTCGACTCTTATTTAATAATTATTTACGGTTAATTCGTTAACGGTATTCTAAACGGTTTAATAATTTATTCTGGCCTATAAAATAAATATAAAACTATACGGGCCAATCTTGTAACATAAAAATGACTATAATAAACAATCTGTAACAATTGTTTTTGTTTATTTCATTGTTGTATACAATTATTTAGAATATTGTATTGATGTAACTGTAATAGTTTAATTTACGTAACACAAAAATATTTCTATGGTCCCATTTTGCAACCGAAAACAAGCCGCAGGAGTTTGTAATAATATCAAAGAGTCTAAATTAATTAGCAATATATTTCATTAAACTTTTTGAACATTCGATGAAAATGTTCGATGTAACGAAATTATACAGAATTTCGTGAGCTGATAACTCTGTGGATAAGGATAAGAAATTTGGAATAAAATTCAGAAAACTTACTCCTTTAACATTCTAGCTTGTAAGATTATTTCAACAATTAAAATAATCTAAGAGAAAAGCAGCCTTGGAAGAAAGAGACAGAAATATAGAAGTATGCATATTTTACAGGCGATCTACCTCATGGACCCGTGTAGCTAGGACGCAGATCGAGATGTCCATGGAAAGTCTTAAATCGTTTCTAATATGACTTCAAGTGATATTGACTTTAAAAACTATAATCAAAACTTATGACTGCAGAATTTGAAAAGCGGACCAGAAAAGCATCCAAGCGATATTGACATTCATAACAAAAATTTCAAAATTGTATGACTGCAAAATTGAAATATTGTATTTTTCCAAGGATATTGGCCTATATAACACGAAAATATGATCAGAAACCAGCAAATGTTCTACAAACGTTATTGGTATTGATAAAAACAATATATTTTATCAGTAACTTCTATTACTCTAATTCGATTCCTGCAAAGATGCAAAAAAATCGGAGAACGTATTCACGTAAAATCTTATGGCTCGGACACAACTGAGCCAATATCGTTTTATTTCTGGATTACGGTGTTGTGTGCATTCACTTTGCCTTCAAACTCAAATAAATTAAATGTATTTCTGAGTTTAGGTCTCGCCGCAAATAATTAGCGATTTATGACCGACGTAGTATTCGTACTTCTGTTTAGTTTTTTAAATATTTCCAGTAGCCCTTTGTGTCCTAAATCAAAATTTGCTGCCTCAGAGCTGCTCATGTCCTCGGTTTGCTTTCTGAAAGACTCCTTCCGCCCTTCTCATTCTCAAGTTTCAAACTACTTTCAAATTGTAGAACAAGTTCCAACATATATATATATATATATATATATATATATATATATATATATATATATATAAATAGGTGTGTGTGTGTGTGTGCATCTGTATGAATATATATGAACATGTAAGTACTTGTGCATATGTTTTTTATCCTTTAATTAATTACCCAATCTCTTTCGGTTTACCACACTAGTAGTTATCGTTTTGTTTCATTGTAAGACACTGCTCTTGTAGCAATAAGTCCACCTTATGCGTAATTTGTGTACATTAAAATTTGTAAAGAAATATTTAAATTCTGATCATAATTGTTCAAGAAATGTATTACACATTCTGTGTACAGTCGTCTCTATTAAATTACTATAATTTCTCCTGCAGTGTTTAAAATACCTTTCAGTATCCAATATTTACACTTGATAATATTTTAAATATTTATCAAATTCGCCTATTCTGCACCAATTTTTCAGTGCCTAATTAATATTTCAGTTGCTCATATTGGGTAGGATATTTCATTATATATAATAACTAGTTGAATCCCCTGGTAGAATTATTAATAATATTTCCTGCCAGAAAATTATATTAATTTACATTACCCCCCCCCCCCTTCCCCCCCTCCCCCTCCCCTTAAAGCGATCACTAAATACCATCACCCCAACTACCGAACGACACCGGGATCGGGTGATTTTTTATCAACAAAATAATATAAATTGACATGTGGCAAAATAAAACAACCAAAAAAAATACTGTTATAAATATTCACTTTAAATTAAAAATAATTGATCTGGATACATAATGTTATATTATTTGAGGACTTGGAACCATTGTTTTGAAAAGTCTACAATGACATTTCTTGAATATTTGAAGAAATTTCACCTTATTCATCCATATTAATATTTACAAAAAAAAAATAATAAGTAAAAATAAGTTAAGCAGAAGTAATAGGACAACATTAATTAAGACCAACGCAGCAGAGACAATTCAAATGAGGTATCAAAACTATCCAGTATGAGACCTCGCTGAAGGCTCCTTTCCTTTTCGAGAACGAACAAGCATGACGTGTAGAAAACCTACCCACTCCGATATTTCTATTATGATTTTTACGAATTTAAAATGAATAAAAATAATTTAAATTTATTTCTAAATCTAGTGGAAAAATAAAGTAATTGTTTGAAAATAGCCAGTTAAATATTTAATAACGACTGACGTCACACCCGCTCTTTGTCCTAATGGACACACACAATTATTTCAACACCAAATAAAACTGAATAATTTTTGTGTGTTTTTCTATTATATAAACAGTATATTTCCATATCATGATAAAATTATTTATTTACATATTGGGGCATTTTTTTTTCAAGTCAATCTGTCACGTTAAAATTTTGTAACGCTTGAGAGAGAGGAATACAGGTCTATAACCTGTGTGTGAGAAAAGAAAAAATAAATTTGATGACAAAAATATCATAGTACGTAATTTAACCGCATGTGTGAAAAGAAGTTTCACTGCTACCGTAAGGTTATTTGAAGGAGACATGTTTTTTAATCCCTGTCAATACTAAAGCAAATATCAAACCTAATGGAAAGTAAACGTCACAACCGGCTATTAAATGCCTAATAAGATTTTACACTGTTTTACATAGACATTGTGATACAGTAGTTGAGTCATATAAATGCTACTTTTAGATTTAGTGCCAACAATAATAATGTATTATTAAGCAAACTGTGTACTTTCTCCTATCTTCGAAACAAAACACCTTTAAAGATCTAATTACAAATTGAAGTATTGCTTACGTTTCTCTGCCAAGACCGTACTGTCCACATTATTTCAATTTCACGATAGTTGGGTCACGTACGATCGAGTCCCATTTCCCAGATAACTAAAAAGAGACCATACGGAGTCTCTTCTTACCTCCGTTCCATAGTCCTTAGCAAAATGGGTTCGGTAAAAGAAGACGAGTTATCGATTAAAAAACCGAATATTAAATTGTTCATAGTACTATATCTAAGTCTAAATTGTTCGTAATTATTTCTAACTTTTTTTAATAAACGATATTAATCCTCTTTTCTTCTTTACAAAAACACAGAAGTTTCATTTGTAACGCGCCTGAAAAGGACATTTTGAAGGATCGTGATGGTCTTACGCGACAAAATAGTTTTATATTTTTTAGAAATCCGTAGCCAAACCAGGAGCTCTTAGAATTTTGTCGTGTCTGACCGCTTGTCCGTCCATTTATAAGCACCAGCTCAGTCACTTTCCGTCTTTGTACTAAGGAGGAGAAAACATTTTTTACCTACCCCATCGAGCGAGATGTCGTTGGATAAGTATTTTAATATACAATAGAACATATTAAGACACAGTCATTTTAATGCTTCTATCTCGAGATATTTGCACTATAGTGCAAATAACAAACACAAATTATTTCAACCCCTTCCCTTCTACTTTTGAAATAAGATGGTAAAAAAATTGAAAAAAGATGCAAAATTTTTGCTCTTAGCAAATATTCTTAATGAAAACTGTCACAGATACTTAAACGTATACAAACTTAGAAAAATGTTTTCATAAAAGTAGCACTTATGATTATAAAATTCAAATCAAATTTTTGTTTCAATAAATAAATGGATAACATTGTAAACAATAACAAAATCTGATCAATGCGGTTCATAGAAATGTACTCAACTAAACGATTTACTGAAGTCGTAAGCGACAAATTATGTATAAAATTATTGCTGACACTAAAATAATAAACTCCTAAGATAAGGTTGAAGTAAATTGATATAAGATGACTACGAAACCCTATCGTGGGCGTATTTTGGCTGGTTTTTTAACACGCTTTTATTAAGTCGACCTGTAACTAACTAATTATATTTAATGAAAACTGCGAAACTAAATCTCATGCACTTATAATTATTGTATCAACATGAAACTTTACAGTTGTGTGTAGTTCTGATAACAACGTAATAAAATATACTGATTCAATGAAACAGAACCGGAAATTAGACACTAAACTCGATAACGAAACAACGTATCCTAACGGTGTTTGGGCATCTAACTGTTGTATCATCATGAAGTATGGCAGTTGTGTGTAGTTCTGATGACAAAATAATAAAATGGGACCATCGGACCGATTCAATGAAATAGAACCGGAAGTCAGATTGAAGAATTAGATTGTACCAAGCTTACCGGAAAAACGCATTGCAATACCGATGCATTGGCAGAGATGGAGAAGATGCGCCTGTCGCCCTGCGAAGAGTCTCCCACAGACACAGAATAAAGAAGAGACATCTCAGCCTTCTCAATTATGCTGCTCAGCTGATTTGAATTCTGTAGAAGTTTCTTTAATAAAGTGTTAACACTTCTAAAGGTAATGCTAAATATAATATAAAGCAAGTTCAAACAAATATTTTCTACTTTAACGCAAAACTAAAAGAAGAAAATATATATTTATAATTAAAAAAAAACAAAAAACACGTTTTCGTAAATGCTACAAAAAAGGAAAACTAACCTTTTTTCTCAGTCTGCACTTTCTCAACATTAAATGATTTTGAGTCTCCCATTAATATTATATGATATTATAATTGTCATCAAATTCTTTTACGAACAATTCATATTCACGTCTACTTCAATAATAAAACAAATCATCTTGCCTAGAGCGCTTCAGTTCCGTTCATAGTTTACGCTTATTGTGTCAGATCCTTAAAATAATATGTACCAAACCTGTCGCCATTGTACCTACATAACACCGTTCACCTAAAATTTAATTACTTAAACTAACGCCCGCTCCCTAAAACATCCCCCTCGCCAAAACAAACCCAAAAACAAACGGCGCCCAACGTAACTAACCTACCGAGCAGCATTACAACCTGGCGAACATAAAACACGTACTCACGCGGTAAAGTTTCGACCACAGCCCTTCTTAACTGGCCGCCTAACGAGGGTCGTTCGAGGGCCCCAAAGACCGGTGAGGGGATCTTAGGACTACAGTAGGGGACTAAGGCCGCAGAAAATGAAGTAAGTACGCATGTAGGAGTTAAAACTAAGATGGTGTCTATGGCGGATGAGACGTCCTTAAATAATCATTTTACTCTCCTGATATAGACACTAGAAGGGATGCAGGAAAATCTCGAAAGACAAGTATCATAGGAGGTTGAACATACTCAATATTAAATCCTGACTGGCCTCACATGATAAAGAAATCAAGAAAAATGAAATTGAATGCGATAAATTTCATAAAATCCAGTGGAAATTGTTTTTTTTTATTATCAAGATTGAGAAAAGTATCTTATAATCACAACATGGACCCGTTTTCCAAATATATTAGCCTGATTATTTTTTTTATATTTCAGTTAGATTTAATGCAAAGTAGTAAAACGGTTATATTATATAGTGATAATATGCTTATTATATGTATTAATCTACGACATAATAAAACAATCGTAACTAATTTTGTTACTTGTTTGCTATAAAATATTTCATTCTAAATTATATTAGCTAGACCCGTGATATTCCAAAAGCGCGATAAAATTGAATATACAATTCCAAAAAACACAAGTCAGAAAATTAAAATCTATCAGGAATTTAAAAAAAAAGTAATTATTTTCTAAAATAGTATGTAAATTTACACGATTTATTTCGAGGTAACATTTACAGTTAAGGAGTAATCGAAAGTTATATGAAAACTTAATGTCGGATGTTATTATACAAATTTTATGTATATTATATGTCAGCCATTTGCCTTTTTCGAGATGTACAATAATTTAATACACCATCATTAAAAGAACCAAACTGAAACATTAAAATTATACACAAAATATGTGACCACTTTACCTATTTGACAATACAAAAATAACAGAGTTTCTTCGAAAATCTTCTTCAGCAGGCTTTCTCTCGGTCGTGGTTGGCCTTTGTAATATTTCCTTATTAAATTCTGCCAATTCTGTCGGTATATAATATTTAACTTAAGCAATATCTGCAATTTTTAGATTATTAACTACTGAAGGTACTTTTCCAATATAAACTATATTGGCTCAGTTTGGTAAATTACGACTAGTACTTTTTACTTTGAAAAGAATGAAAGTTACTTGAGTTACGTCATTATTAATTTAATTTTTTACGATGACTACGCCAGGTTTTCTCGGATCAAATACAAATTTATAGTATGTCGCTATTTGAAATGCAACTTTTTAACTTTTACGAATATCTTTTCCGTAATATTTGTACAGACAGTGGTTTTACTTTAAACTTTAGTTGAGCCCATTTCCTGAAATTAACCGTATATTCTATCTTGGCTTTTATAACGTTAAATTACCCTGCATTAATTGACTGTTCTGTAAGATCAATGTATTGCTAATGGCTGAGTACACCATCTTCACGTCTAATTTTTCTTTTGACAACTGCAAAATTTCTGTCACAATCATTAAGAGACTAACCGTTTACAAGAAAGTATATATAGATCATTATATTTTGTTGAGAAGACAGTGCAATAAAAAATCATATAACAGTATTGGCCTTGCTCTGCCCTGGTCAGCCATCACAAAAAAGGTGGATATCACTTATTGAGCATACTTATTGATGTAATCATTTAAAAAGGTTGACACTTAGTTGGGGCCTTTTAAGTCTTACCCTTCATGATAAGAATAGAATGTCTTTTCTACCTGTCCTCATGTTATGTATGCAGAATTCGTACAACCAAACTTATCTACAGTAAAAAATGTTTGTATTTGTAAAATTGGTGAAGTTAAATTTCGTAAATAGTTCAAGGATATACCCAAAACCGTTTCAGTACCTGCATATTTTTCTTCAGTTTCTTTTTCTTTCTTATAAAATTTATTTGCACGACGCTTATGTACTATCAATTCTACACTTGCTGTTCTTTTAGTACCAACATTTAAAAATAGGCCTTTTCCTTAAACATTTAATTATTCACACTTATGATGTGTAGTCCATCAAATGATAACTCAAAATTTGAATTAAAATATTGTCGAAAAACCTGATAGTTTTTTTTGCCTTCCAATTCGGGGAGCGATGATAATGTTAAATGATCTTTCTTAATATCGTTCGAATTAATAATTTCTTTCTTATCAAGAGATTCAATAAAATTATCAATTTCAATGCAATGTTTGCCAGGAATAATATTAGTTCTTGAAACAACTGATATGCCTCTAAGATCTTGTGGTATTTTATTATGTTTCTTTTGTTCCGTCAAATATCTGCATCTCTTAACGGTTATTCCGTGTAAACTTACAAAAACCATTTTATTTCAGTTTGAATTTGCACAAACAAATTTCAGTTTTGTCATCGTTAGCACATTTTGGGTTATCTTTTGATGTAAATAACTCTATCATACTTTTGAAGGTAAATTTCTTGCTTGATTTTGCTTTGAAACGCACTAATTCGTTCTATTACGCCGTCCGTATCATCTTCAGACCATCAAAACATTTCGGAGAATAAAATAAATGGTCGTATCAAACGTACACAATCTCTTATATACATTTTAAAAAGGTTAATAAGTCTTAATTTTTACATAATTGTTATAGAAATGTAGATTATTATATATAATATTACTTATTTTAAAAAAGAATATAATATAGCTAGTTAACTATTATTTAATCTAAACTTACCGTCAATTTTTTTCCTGTTCGACGTCTTAGAACTCATCTTTATATATTGTTACTTATCTTGAATATTGAATATATTTGGCGTTAATTTTGTAGAAATTCATTATTCACAATTAAATGAAACTACGTGATGTAGTATTATTTCTACTTTCTTTAAGTTCTTTACAACGACCTAGGTTTCGTCTTCAGGTGGCTATTAGCAAATATATTTCTTTAATACAACATCTTCAGATGGGTTATTAGCAGCAATATTTCTTAATCTTTGCTAATAGCCCACCTAAGTTTCGTTGTTCTAATACAACGAAACCTTGGTAAAGAACTTAAAGAAAGTAGAAATAATACCACATCACGTAGTTTCATTAGAAAAACAAAGTCAATGTAAAATAATGCTATATTAACATTTTAAAAACAAATTTTGATTAAAATAGCTCTCAAAAATTTTACAATTAACATTGTAGGAAAAGTAGTCATTTCACAACGCTCAATTTTTTACAAAAAAACGCAAAAATATGGTTTTTCTTACAAACTGATCAAATTATATTAATACAATATAATTTTAACAGTTTAAAAAAATCAAAAAGCAATTTTCAATAAAAAATTTTATAATTTTTAGATATTATGTCACACGATAAATACTTTAAAACACATGAATTTTTTCATCATTTTCATCATCTATAAACCTGATACTCAATTCCGATACCTGTGTTTCTATTGTACTCCGATACCTGTGTTATAAAACTTTGTCTGTTTATTTGTTTGTTTGTCTTTCTTTCACGCTTAAACGTCTAAGCGGATTTCAAGGAAGCTTGTATGTAAATAAAATTCATCTAGTATAAAAACATAGCCTATATATAATTACTCTATCATTTAAAGGAGCCGAATACTAAATATAAACGCTTATAAAGTTGCGCCCCCGTGCAAAAACCTGAATGCACTACCAAAAGTCTAGCAAAAATTTGCAAGTTTATTCTCTCATCATCAATAAGTAACCCATAGTTTAACGATAAATAAAAATATCATTGCTAAACGTCATATTCATGGATATGTATTGTGAAAACTTATAAATTGTTTTGTAAACAAATTTCATAGTTGGCAAGTAAATATACTTAGCTATAAAAGTTTCTTTCATAGTACAACCTTATCAATTACAGTTTAGTTGTTATCAATGTTTGATCAAGTGCTTAAGGTGAACCAAAAGAGGAACGGATCTACTTAAAGTGCCATGCCGCGCTGGTACTACTAAGCTTTTCCTGATAATACGCCGGCAAAGCCGTAGCCAAAACTAGTAAAATATAAACACAAAAGACTTTTCATAAACGCACACAACCCTCTTGCACGTGACAGATTTTATTTCCCATCAAAAATGTTGCCAATGGATCCGTATTTGAAACTCATCTACTGTTCAACTCCATTTTTTGGGCGTACATCAAAACCAATTTGAAATTCTGATCAAAAATATTGCTATGAAAGAAACAAACAGAAAAGAAATGATAAAAAAACGAGTGTGCTTTAGACCACACGACTGAAGTAAAACTTCAAATTCACAAAATATGAACTTTAAAATGAATTTACAATTTCATTCACTTTAAACGTAGAATATTTAATGTATTGAACAAAATAATAATTTATAAAATTGTTCAAGAACGAAAGGAAGTTACAAAATAATCAAAAAATCACCGTTCGCGTAACGCTAGCAAGCTCGCATATATATATATATATATATATATATATATATATACATACATACATACATATATATATACATACATACATACATATATATATATATATATTTATATATATATATATATATATATTTCATGCACTGGCTATCAGAGGAAGAGAGGAAAAAAATGTGCGCGCGCACTGCTCTCTTGCTCCTACAGTGTGATACAGACAATAGGCTTGCACTGTGTCTTAGAGATACGAAACATAATTGACTATGAGAGAAAGAGAGAAAGAAAATGTGTGATCGCACCTCTCCCTCTTGTCCCTACAGTAATATACGAAACGTAACTCTCTCTATCTTTCTGTCTTCGCTAACTTATATGTCCCTCTCAATCTCTCTTCCGTTCACCTCGCCCGATCACACTTTTCGTAACGCTCTCGTCACGCATTCACCAGCTTACTCCCCAAGTCAAGCGTGCGTTAAGAAGTTATACTTGAAAAAGAATTATTTTAGAATGGAGAAAAACAATTTTTGTGATAACAATACGAATGCGTTCCTTAAGATTAAACTTGACAATATTAAGATTTGTTTATGTACCATGTATTTTTTCTATTAATTATCGAGAAAAATATTAAAAATTACTTATATACTACGAAAGAACAGAACCAAAATTGTTTAATTCACTCTTAACTTTTACATATCAGGACATTATGGAGATATTTGGATTCAATAAGTTAAAATTATGTAACATATGAGAAAAATACGAACGCGTCTGACCTGCGGCGGACCGGTCGAGCGCTAATGCGATGCTGTCGAGAATGTCAAAAAATTAATTCAAAAGAATTTCGCGCCTTTTTCAAAATTTATTCAGTACTTCCGATCCCGTCCTGGATTTGCACGGGCGCAGTTTAGCAGCTTAGCAAAATAATATTAGTATGTTTATTTTATAACATGTCTCTATCTCCAGTGGTTTAGGCTATGCGTCAGTCAGTTGTCGAAAAGGGATTCATCCAACCGAATGTTTCCTTGAATTTATGTGAACTGAAACAAAATAATTTCAGTATGATCATGAATTTATTGAAATGATGAAATAAATCGGAATTCATTGTTTTGACATTCTTTTGTTGTTTTTAATGCGTTCATCCCCACCATCTCCACCTCACGAAAGCTTGATTCTGTCCGGAGAGACAACGAATAACGTCGATGGTTTATCGACTCTCAAGCACGCTACGCACAACTGCCTATAAGAAAAACATCAGTTCATTCGCTTCTGTTGGTTCAGATTACGCAACATGATTATCACCGAACCGACCTTAAGCTGCAAATTGTGCAGCGGTATTTTTGGCAAATCTAATGAAGTCAGGAATTTAAATGGAAAATTGACAACTTCATCTGGATCGGTAATGGAATCGATCGACTTAAATGAATGCAATTGGCCAGCAATTTGACTACTGTCTACGTCCTTATTTCTCGCTGCCAAAATGGCTGGTTCGCTCAACCAAACACAATTTTTTTAATTAGTACCAATATTTGGGAACGCTTTCGTGATTAATTCTTCTTTCGATGTTCTGAATTAACAAAAACTAGGTGAAAAAAAAATCAAACCAGTAGAAGTGTCTACCGGCATTTTTCCATTGTCACTCTCTAATAATTGCTTTGAAAACACTTCCGCCGATTCGTCATTTTGTAATGCGGCTCGAATATTCGTTGTTACCTTTGTAGCTTTCACGTGTCACCAACAAATTTGACAACTTCAAGTGAGCGTTTATTTTATCGGCAGTTGTTGATCTTGGAATGACAACGTTTGGCGAAAATCGCCGGCCAGCAGAATCATCATACTTCTGGAGGTTCTTACTATTGCGCAAATCTTTCAACGTTCGTTCGAGTGTGATTATTTTACAATTTTGCAGTACTTTAGCCAATGCTGATTTTTTGGCAATGTTGCACGACGGTTCATCTATCATTTGCTCGACGGATCATTTGCAAATGCAGTGGTAGTTTGAACGCAGAATGAGCTGTTCGACCTCATTCTAACAATGTGCTAATAATCTGAAATGATGCTACAGCGCGTAATCGACTGTTGGATCGTATCTGAACGCCAAACGTTCATTCCGAATTGTCATGTTTGGCCGTCTATTTTTGTCGACGTTCCAAATTATTTTGTACGTAAGCTCCAATTAAGCGAGTCGAACACGATTGTATCCGTTGTTTCGGAATCATAATGGGCCGCGCTTGAGAAATTCTTTTTCAATTTGCCTTCAAACACAGTCTGCACTCTTCATCAGTCCCATTGATTAAACGATCATGTAGTTGGCTTGAGTTGGGCTTACGTCAACTGATATTTTGACGTCTCACTGGTCGTATTTTTCTAAAAAAATAAACCACGAACTGAAATCAATTGAATGTTTTCAACACACAAAACTGATGCAGTTTACGGTTGTTAATGCATCAAAAATATGATCATCACTTTCAATTCAATTCTTTTTCGCAAAATTTCAATATTCAATGCGGAATTTGTTGTTGAAACATGCGACAGCACAACTGTCAAACTGAACGTATGCCCCTTTTTTAACTTGGGATTTCCATACAAAAATACTATCCAAATTTCCGACTTTTCTGGTGGATATTCCAAAAAATTTCTTTTATGTAAAACTTGTCCTGACTGTTACAAACATAGCAAAAATTATTACAAATTTTTTTTTATATAGATTTGGCTACAAATTATTAAAATTATAATTTTAATAAAAGTGTATACTTCCATATATCAAATAAATTTTATAAACAATAACTAACATGAACAGGTCACGACGAAGTTTGAAATTCACATTCTTTTTAGGATCAACCAGTAGAAAACTAAGTAAGCAGAGAAATAGAGCTCAGCAAAATGTGGTCATTTTTCCTTTTATTAATAGACAGATGGATCCAGAAATTATAACTTCGTTTGTTTTTACCTTTATTCTCTGAAAGTACTGTAAGTAAAAGGTCTATATGATAATTTCTGAATTATTGACGAATTGTTCTTTACAAAAATATCGACTATAAATACATACCAAAAATTATGCATACCAAAAATTAATATATTATTAGTACATTTAACTCCCTTCACTGCGAATCATAACATTCTGCCCATTAACGTATCATCAACAGTTCAAAAATTAATCACAAAAAAAACATTCCACCCTCGAAAAAAAACATATTACCAACTCAAATCGCTCGTGCGCCATCAGCCCTGATGGAACGGACCCGCGGAACGCAAAGCGTATAAAGGTCACTCGGCGCGACCGCAATACAAATGCCGGGCCAACCCTTAGCAACCCTCATTAACAAATATTTACGACACGAACTAACGACCTGCGGTCGAAACTAACAAATAATAAATACGACCCAACTTAACACCACATGGGACATTCCGATACCACAAGTCTACCCCATATCAGACTCGCGACGTCAAGGGGTTAAAATGCACAGTTGATGCTCTGAATAAATTAACCGCTTCGTTTCGTTTTCCTTCCGTGAAAGTAAAATTAATGTTACTATGTACAACCACCTCTGTATTTCCTACTAAACAGTACTATTTTCCTACTTTGGGGACAGTATTTTGGTGACAAATGCAGATATTCCGCCCTTTCACAGTAACGTAAGAGATGCCTAACCTTACGTCGCTGCGAAAGTCACGTGAGGTAGGCATACCTTACGTTAACGTGAGCTATATATGAGGCATTCACATCGAAAAAACCGTTTCGTAAATTTGACGTCAGCTTTGAATTCGGATTGAAAATTAAGCACAATGAGACGAAGATAATAATTGTTGACTGCTAACGATAACTCGCCGGCATTAGTTTCTAATAATGACGGATGTACTGACGAAATCAAAAGGTGTATGACAATTGCTAGGTCTGCTATGGATCAGCTGAAGAGGATCTAGAAGAATAATAACATCACAAAAACAACGAAAACCCGACTCATTCCGAGCACTAATTTTTCCTATTATCCTCTACGCCGTAGAGACATGGACGCTATGCAAAAGTGAGAGAAAAAGATAGATACCCTTGAAATGTAAAGTAGAATGCTTAGGTTATCGTAGACTGAGTTCTATACTAATGCATCCATAATTCAAAAACTTGGTATCAGGCAGCGTTTATCCAATATTGTACAAATCCGCATAAAAAATGCTTCAAACTGTATTGCGGCGTAACAACGATCATATTGAACGACTGGTGATACAGGACAAAGTGAAAGGTACCAGACCACATGGGAGAGCACAAATGAGATGAATATATAAGGACAAGAAATCCATGGACATTCCACAAAACGACTTCACCGGAGAGTAGCTGATAGAGAGGAATGGAGAGATATCCTACGGCCCATCACTCATCTGCAAGACCCTTGATATGATGACCACGACCACTCTACTAAGAGTGTAACGACCGAGAAGAAGAAGTTACATGTTACTTTTATTGGCCACCGTTTTAAAATTACTTCATTACCGTAAATGGTGTGGAAGTCCAAGTTCTTGCAACGCCGTGCAATCAGTCGACATCCTAGTAAAATCCTGGGTAAAAAGATCTTGACACTTAATATTTCTTTTGATAATGTTTTTTACGAGCAATATTCAACTTTGCATCACAAGTAGCGTGATTCCTTATAAGTGTTAAAGGTGTAGTGGATGATCCATCAAAAATAAACATCCGAATCCGTACCCGCTTTCGAATTACAGACATCATATAATTTAAGGCCCCGTCACCGGTTTGATCTCCGTTAATTATAATAAGTACTTTCGTGCTATACTTGGCAAACACTAAAGCGAACCGATCACAATATAAAATTGAGTGCACTGTGTTTTATTTCGCGGTAAAGAATCTTTCATATTTCAATAACGTTTATTTATATAAATAAATAATTTTATGTGCCTGAAAAAAAACAATTGTCAAAGATTCCTCGGAATTTTTTCAATTCGCAACTAACGATTAAAAGTATGAAAAAAATGGAACCGAATAAATTAAAACTAGAAACAGCGGTATGGTTCAAACCGATTTTTTTCCTGCAGCTACTCGAACTTAGAAAAAACCTTGTTCCGTGTACACCACACATAAAATTTAAATTTGATAAAACAACAGTTATATCTTCTGATTATGTCCACATATGGCTCAGATACAATTCATGTTTCTATATGAGCTGATATGGTCTATAGTCGAGTAAACAGATAAGCGAAGTCAACTATTAACTTCGCCTATCTTTTGCCCATACCTTTGAATTCATAACAGTTTATCTGTATTGCAATTTTGTATCAAAATATTACTGAAACAAGACCTTAATCTATGTTTTGTGTTTGACACAATCTCTTAAACTAATCAACCAATTTCGACAATTCTTTGACGCGCGGGAAATTTATTATTTTACGATGAATATATCTGTTAACCTGACATCAGCTGACTCTAGCATTCATGAATGTTTTGAGAAATATACTCTATGAGAGAATAACTGTATGAATAGTCGTGTGTTTAAAATAGCGTTGCCCAATTTGTCTTTTGTAAGTTGTGTTGTTCTCAAGGTATTTCCTGTGCTTCTGATGTATCGTCCTTGTAATTATTATAATATATTGTTTTGTGTTGCACTTTGACCTTTAACATTTTAAGTACCTAATATTTTATGAAATTATATAAACAAATAAATAAATTTCTCGCTATGAACACAGAAGGCTGAAAAGGGAGAAAAATATGAGGCACTCTTGAATTGCATGTTATTATTTAAATTGTTCCGTAGAACAATAAATACAATATTAATAACTCAAGTATAAACGGAAACCAATCTAACTCACGTTTCGTTTCAGTAAAACAGACTGTACATTATTAAATTCTACAGAAAGTTGTGATCAATTCCACATTTTATAAAAACACATGTAAAGCCACAATGGCTTCACGCACAGTGGTTCAAACTAAAAATTACAAACAGTTCTGAATTTCTTTTTCAAATAATACAACAAATTCGAATACTTAAAATAAACCTGATAACCTTTAAAACATTGTCAAAGTAGTAATCCAAAGACACGCAGCTAAATGAAAATAAAAAATAAATATGTTTTACTTATGGCCATATCCCCGGGTCTGTTTTCCACATTGCGTCTTCGAGATTTATATTTTCTCTATTCGAAATATTATTTCTGAAAAGAGAAACCATATCCAAAAATTCATATACCTGTATCTTAACCATATATTGACCTATCTTTAGTAGTATAAAATAAGAATCAAATATAAAGTCAGCACGTATCTATTAAATTAAAGTCTTTTCGAGTTTGTTAGTCTTACTCAGTAGTAGTTCTTAGAGTTCTATTAGCACTGTCGCTTATTTATGTACTATTTTATCGTGTACTTTGCTGCACTATACTCTGCTTTTGCCAACGTATCATTGTTCTAACTCTTGTCGCATGGTCCTCTTGAGTCATCTTGCTTAGTTTTATGCAGTCCATTAGCTGGAGGGTCTCACCGTTCACGTAATGATAAAGCCTTTCTTCGTGGGTCCTAGCCTGTATGGCAATAATCCGTCTAACAGTGCCAATTTTCAAGCCTTTGTGGAAGTCATCGTTCATGATATACTATTTTGCATCTAATATATCCCTTAGAATTTTGTCTTGAAACCTTTGAATCATTTGTAGCGAAAATACACTGTCACATCGCCAAATTTAAATACCGTACTCCATACAGGTTTAAAAATCTAACTGTTCAGAAGTATCTTGTTATGTAAGGCTTAAAGCCATTTTATTTTCTTGTATTTGATTTTAAACTCTTGTTGTGTCTTCTTTACGTGTGCTGTCCATTTCAGATTTGCATGAAGTGTACTATCCAGATATTTCGCAATATTTTCTTATGGGATTTGGGCATCGTTTTTTTCTGATCGGATTATCTTGAGTCCTTTCATTCGCGAAGTCAATGTGAATGAATTTGGTTTCATTCAACTTGATTCTTCACTTTTTTCTTTGGTCTAAGGAAGTTTGTAGTTTTTATTTTGCTCCTTCTGGATGGTTTTTGACTAACAGAATCATCATGTCATTAGCAAAAGTATCATTATTTCTTGACTCAAATCAGGGATGTCTCTAATGTACAATATGTCCAAAACTGGTCGCAGAACTCTCTCTTGTGGGATTCCAGCTTTAATTTTTCTTCTTGATTCTGAAGCATTTATCTCATACGTATGAATTAAGTATCGCACTACGCTTTTCAGACATGCAATTGCGAAACTTTTGTGAGACTCTTGTGCCATATTTTGTCAAAATTGTGTGCTATATCCATGAATATGGCAGAACTTTTTTTAAACCAGTTAGCTCTAAATAAATAAATAACTTAAAAAAGACCTTTTTAAAACCAATGAAATAATGTACTTTCTGAAAATTTTTATGTACTTCGCAAAATTTTAACTGTTATTTTTTTAATAATCTTTCATACATTAAAAATATAACAAATGCTCATTTATGAAGATAACTGTTTTATTTTGTATCATATTATTAATTTTGTCTATTCTTTCCTGTTTGTCAATCAAGGTATCCTTGTTTGGTTTTGTATATTCCAAAAAATACCAGCTTTTTTAAATATTATTTTTCTGTAATGTCAGACTCATTTTTATCGTAACGCATGTTTTACACGTGCTACATGACTCTATAACCTAAAACCTAACAAAAATATAAGGTTGGAAGCAAAATCCGAGAAATATACAAGAAACCCAAAAATAGTCTATAAAGTAAATTTACCTAAATTTATTAAAGAAACATTATTAATAAAATAAAAATAATATGAATAGTTATTTAAAAATGTGATTTTTCAACATCTTTTTACTTAATTAAATTTATTTATAATGTAATATAAACATACTTTTTAAAAGTGCTACATTGTGACATTAAATAATACATAAATGAAGAATAGACATGACAGAAATAGTAATCGCCACTCAATATTAATTCAGGCCTGAAAACGCAAACATTTTCCAACGACGCAGAACAAATTTAACACAGAACCCTTGGGACGGTACGAAATAGAGGTCCGGCATAATGCTTGGTCAAGTATAACACTTGAGGTCTATCTTTGAATAACAAAATCAACATTTAATAATCGCCGGCGAGCGTGTGGACCGATATGGCGGAATTCCACATCAGAAATAATGTGAATACATTAAAATTTAGACCTGTGGACACGCGTGATTAAATTAGAATAAATTAAATTCTGTACCCCTTGTAAACATTTACATTAGGGCAGGGGTAAGGGAGCGTGTAGTAAGATAGAATAAGGGATGCCATATAACTTGCCGCAGTCTGATATTCTCAGAGTTCGAATTCATTCTAAGATATAAGTGATCAAGATATAAGTTAAAATTTAACATTTAGTTACGTGAAAGATTATAAAATGTTATGATGATTCATTACACTATTAAATAATTTAAAAATTGAAAAGTTACAGCTAATGCGACAAAGAAATTAAACAATAAAAATTAATTTACAATTATAAAATTTTCTTGGTACTTTGAAGAGAATAAGGATCGATAGGGAAAAAGGGTTATGAAAGGATGTACTTTTTTGGCTAACCCTTGAAGATGTTTATAGAGAGCGAGTACCTTGTGCTAGGATCCAACGTTAGATTCATTTTTTTCTTTCATTTGGAACAGCGAAGGACTTTTCATGGAAAGTAATTTTCACGTTTGAGAAGATGAAAAGTGAACAGATTATTGGATCGTAACTCTAGAGCGTAAACAGATAAGGTATTAAATATGCTCTATATCACGAGCATATTTAATACCTTGCCTGTTAAATTGGATGATTTAAAATTAATGCGACGGAAAAATAGGCAGTCAAACGAAACCATTGGAAACTGGAGCAAATTTCATACCTAAATCAAAAAATAATCTATAGCTCCTAAACTATTTGGTTAATTAAAAAAATAACATGGCTATTAAAGAAAAACACATTTATTTTAAAAAATTAATTAAAATTTCAAAAATTTAAATTTTTAAAATATTTTTCATAATTCGTTTAAAGTTTTCTCTGTGTATTATTTTTTGTTCCACATTTAAAAACTTCGTTAATAGATTAATTCATATTTTTGAATAGTAACATTACAAAAGAACTCAACTTTTTCTCAAAAAATTTTAAAATAATAAAATGAGAAAACGGTAAGTTTTTAGAACAATAAAATTTAAACTTAAATTTAATTTATTTTTGAAATAATTAAAATAAAAATATTTTAATTTTAAAATGCTTTAATTTTAATTTTTAATTGAATTTAATTTGAAATAAATTTTAACGTAAAATTTTATTATTCTAAAAATTTATTTTCATATGTAATTTATAATTCATTATTTTATATTTAATTTTTTTATTAAATGGTTATTTTTACTAAAATATTAAATTAAATTTATTGATTTAAATCCTCACTATACATATTTTTGCTCTGAAAAAATGATAAAAAATAACATAATTAGAGAAGAGAAGAGAAATTAGAGAGAGAGAAAGAGAGAGAGAGAGTTGAATAAAAGAGGGCTGCGCTTTTTGGAGTGGCAAAAATACACTAATATAATCAATAGAAATCGACATATTAAATCACGTTTTTATTCTTGACGTAATTGTTTATTGCACTATTTTAAAGTATTTACGACACTAGTTACTGGCTAGGTTTCCATTTAATATCGATCGGTCAGACCCAGGTGCTACATGTGTTTGTGTGCTGTGCGTATGCGTGTGCGTGTGCGCATGCGTGTGCGTGTGTGTGTGCATGTGCGTGTGCGTGTGTGTGTAGGTGTATGTGTGTGTGGGTGTGTGTATGTTTTAGTTTGTATTTTTGTAACAGATTGTCCGCAACATATATATATATATATATATATATATATATATATATATATATATATATATATATATTACATATTAAGTCTCACACTTAAACTTTCGAGTAAAAAGAAACGTGTCACTCCCTAAAACCCTGCTCAGTATCCAAGCCCTTGTGTCCTTTATTAATATCGATTCGGATACGCCCGCCTTTATATTGAAATCGTGCAGATGTTATGCATTTTGTATGGAAAACTTGAATAGTTAAGTTCTTTTTATGTTTCGTTAGCGTCACAGCTTAAAAAAATGTGTTAGGTTCGTATAACTTTTTAATACCAGCTATTCCTTCATTATTTGTAGTAATTACTAAGCCGATATTTAATATAATTCTAAGATTAAAAAACTCCCTTCGCGTTAAAAAAGCGTCTTTAAGTAAGTTTTAGTTTGTAAAGTGATAATGTCTTTGAGTAAATTTTAATTTCTAAACTTTTAATTGCTCAGTTGATTTTGCAGTTGAGTAAACCGATACTATTCGCTGATAGTGCGCCACCTGAAAATCTTGTAAAGCTATAAAATGCCCTTCACAATGTCAAAGATACGAAAGGTTAGGTGGCGTATCACCTTTCAAGGTAAAACTAACTTAATTTTAACTGTATCAAATATGTTTATTGTTACAGGGCACAAAACTAGATTTCGGCCGCGTGAAATTTTCTTAATTATGCTCCTCTATTCTGCGCGATCAATAAACGTGTCCGCTCCATTCGTCAAACGACATAGGTCGGCGGGGTCGAGGGTGTATGAACGGGAATAGTCAAGATGATCAGTCAATAAATAAACCGATCTGTCTCTACCTTGATTCGTTTAAGCTGTAATCCGCGATTATTACATTTCTTTTCACTGCTCTACCTCTCTGAATAGTAGCCTGATAATATAGAATCTATAATTTTCCTTAAACTATGGACTTTCTGACACAAATTTCAAAATCGGAATCAGAAAGAATTTTTTGGTCAACACATTAATATAAATGTGAAATCCAACTGATATATTTCCCAGAATTCTTTTCTAGCTGAAATATTACATGGAAGCACAGTTAATATTTAGAAATGAAAGAAAAATTGATCTGCTATGCTTTGCACTTGAGGATGCAACATTTTTTTTTCTCGCAGGCCTCATAAAGTGTTGTCATTGAAAAGGTCTTTAGCGTAATTTGACCTTTTAACTATGTAATTGACCTTTCAAGTGTTGTCATTGAAGAGGTCTTTTCTGACACAAATTTCAAAATCGGAATCAGAAAGAATTTTTTGGTCAACACATTAATATAAATGTGAAATCTATCTGATATATCTCCCAGAATTCTTTTCTAGCTGAAATATTACATGGAAGCGCAGTTAATATTTAGAAATGAAAGAAAAATCGATCTGCTATGCTTTGCACTTGAGGATGCAACATTTTTTTTCTCGCAGGCCTCATAAAGTGTTGTCATTGAAGAGGTCTTTAGCGTAATTTGACCTTTCAACTATGTATACTATGAAACGGAAAAATATCAGGAAAAACGATATTTAGTAAACAAATTTATTTAGGTCAATTTGCATTAAAAATGAAAGTGATATAAGCAACAAGGTTATTTGCCTTATGCTATTGAAAGATATTCCAAGCAATATGTTTACGTGGTGACAAATAATATAAATATTTATAAATACATAGTTGAATAGAAATACCATACACCCTTAAATGTTTAAATTTTTATATATTCCTAAATATGTACCAAACATTCTGTATGTTCTACTTGTATTTATCGGGATTCTTTTAATTTAAACTTCGCACGATTTGCAACGAACAAAATCAATATTCACGAATTCAGCTCCAAGCAAGGCCATATATAAATATTGAATTAAAAAAACTATAGAAAATTACTATAATCGAACCGAAATTGTTTTCTTATAGAGATTTCCGAGAAATATTTTCAATTACGTACTGTACGCTACTTTAACAAGTTAGAAGCCGATTCAATTACATGGAACCAAAGCAAGACCAAGCAGGGTCTGATAATGAAGTGTATTCAAGACATTTTTCTTCGACATCTGTATCTGAGATAGTACGGTTTAGAGATGCACAACATTTTCCTTTGTATCGATATCTTGAATCGACCCGGGTCGTAAATATGCGATACGATACTGAGATCGTATCGAATAGTCACAATCCATTCCTAAAAACATCGCGTCTGTCGATCGCCTATCAAATAAAAAACTCTGCAAATGTTTACAACAGTTTTTAAGGATAATATGCATACACAATACGCATAGAAAAGTATATAAGATGAACATAGGAGAAGTATATAATATGACCATAGAAAAGTATATGATATGAAAACAAATAATGAAAAACATAACAATTTTATACCTATTTTGACCATGATGCTTTTACCTGTTTACATTTTTCTAAATTTACAGCCGAATTTCTCAGAAACCAGGTGACGTAGACTTGTAATTTGGTAATATAATATTTTTCGTCCACATATTCTGCGTTAACTAACTTTTAAACATTTTTATTACAAGAAATAGTCTTAAAATAATTAATTTTATTTGTCATGTCATTTTAAACGAATTTTAAATATTTTTCATAATTTTAAATTGAGTATTTGAAAATATATTAAAAAAAAATATACAAAAACAGAGCCTACTCTCCCTATTTCCAAAATTCTTTAACTGAAAAAATTATAAAACATAGTTAATAAAATCTGACTAGAAGATTCCGCAGAATAATAACGATTATCTTAGTTCTTATACTTTTTAAGCATGCACTATGTCTTTACGCCAGTAAAAGAAAAAAAAATTTTTTTACAACGTGACGTAAAAAAATAATTTTCGTAAATAGTTTAGAAAAAACATCATGTACCTTAAATATTTATATGTGCTTAATGTATACAGCACTCTCTTAGTGCGAGTTCTTTTCTTGCTTGACAGGTCTTATTTCGATAGAGCCATAGTGGTACATTTGTGTATTATATGTAAATAATTAACAAACAATACAAGCAATATATTGTACTATCACTACGATCAGTAGCAAAAAACTAATAAACGAATTAATAATATTAATCGAGTTTTATGTGGAGGTATCGAATTGCAATACATTTTTAAACCTACCCACCTAGAAACTTTTAATCATAATTACCATAATCTAAAAATTTAAATTACTGCATGGAGGTATATAAAAAAACAAATTCCGTCAATATATCATATAATTTATTACAAAACAACATGATTATCTGATACTGATCCTTTGTATCAATCCAAGCCTGTATCGCACTTGTTTGTAATATTTAAAATATCGAAGTATCTTTTAATATTATATCGATACTTCAACATTATCGGATCGGTTCGTGAGACCCTAGTACGATTTGTGCTCTTTTTGTATTTCTTAGAGATTTTCCCGTTGAACGCACTGAGTTTCTGTTTTTTTTGCAATTCAGACGATATATTTCACCGCAGACTGGTGAAAATAGATACATAAATAAACCGAAAACTCCAAAAAGCCTGGTTATATAATTAAAAAAAAAAACAAATATTTCAATGATAGGTAGTCGGAAGAAAAAAATAATAAAATCAGATTTGTAACCATAATATGAAAAAAAAACTATCTTCTTGAATTAGAAGAAATAACAATAAAATGTAACTAAGTACAAAATAACTTGTTAGAAATTATTACAAAAAATAATCAACGTCGATTGTTTTTTTTAATATATAGCCTTTGTCTAAATTAACTAAAAATAAAATATTTAGTGACATTGACATTGAATGTCTTTTTCGCTCTTTTTGGCTTTTAAGTGACTTTTTTGAGGGCTTTTTTGAGCCTGCGATTTCCTGGATATAATATTGCTGTAACTATGCCCTATAAAGAACCCAACGGAATATAATCAGCACTTTATTCAATTTTACAGATTCAAATGTTTCTATAGTAATGACAATTATAAACTATTGTGAAAAATAAAGTAACGTTTCATAAATAAATACAAGATAACTTATTAAATAAAACTTATAAGAAGCTTATTTTTTATTCTCCTTGTAAGAGTGGCATATATATTCTTGCAACACCTGAGCCCAATAGTACAGGAGCTTTTGTCAGTCTCCTTGATATTTAAATTTTTAAGTGGAAACATTATGCGCCCTTTATTGTTGAGAAGATAACTCATTCTCTCATTCTACAGAACTCCCCATCTTTGATTCTCTCAATCTGCAGAACTGATAACTTACTGCGCCTACACAGCGTAAAATAGTCGTAAGTACGATTTCTGATTTACTCATCACATTACGTTCACATTCACACACATTTGTTTTTTTTAATTATAAAACCAGATTTTTGGAGATTTTGGTTTGTTTAAGTAAAGTTAGGTCTATTTTGGCCGGTCTGAAATATGTCAAGAAATTTGTCGTCTGAATTGCAAAAAAAAAACAGAAACTCAGTGCGTTCAGTCTGAAATCTGTATATTTTATTATTATTGTATGTTAAATTTGAAGAATTATGATTTATTTTGGAATGATTATTTATATGATTTATTTAAGAATTAGGAGAATTAAATATAAAATGTTCAATTTGTTTTCATTACATGTAAGATTATTTGTAAAATTTTTGTTTCCATTATAATCGGACAATATTTTTATAAAATGTAAAAGAAACAAGATGGCGGCCAAATATATAAATATAATGAATCTACATATCTAACTAAGGACGTGTCTGTTATTCATACAGCTGATTCCGTGCCTCAAGCTGAGCAGAATGAAGCATTTCCTCAACATTTTCTGCTCAGTTTTACGCACATAATCACCTGTAAGAAGAGTAGACCATTCTTTGTTACCACATGTATTTAACAATATCCTATAAGGACACTGTACAGAAAACTCTTTGTAATTGATTTTGAGAACATATATCAAGGAATATAAATGAAAAGTGTTAAGTTAACAATTTGTTTTCGATTTGGTTCAACCTTTAAAGTAACAGACAATCACTCAAATCCAATCCAACTTCACATTCTTAGAGATCATCTATTGATAAAGCCAAACTACTTTTTTCACCCCAGACTAAATTAGTATTTAAAAGCGATAATTACTCTTCAGAGACTAAATTAGTATTTAAAAGTGATAATTACTCTTCAGAGACTAAATTAGTATTTAAAAGTGATAATTACTCTTCAGAGACTAAATTAGTATTTAAAAGTGATAATTACTCTTCAGAGACTAAATTAGTATTTAAAAGTGATAATTACTCTTCAGAGACTAAATTAGTATTTAAAAGTGATAATTACTCTTCAGAGACTAAATTAGTATTTAAAAGTGATAATTACTCTTCAGAGACTAAATTAGTATTTAAAAGTGATAATTACTCTTCAGAGACTAAATTAGTATTTAAAAGTGATAATTACTCTTCAGAGACTAAATTAGTATTTAAAAGTGATAATTACTCTTCAGAGACTAAATTAGTATTTAAAAGTGATAATTACTCTTCAGTCCCATGATCACTTTTTATTAATACCACAGGTACTAATAAAGTGAACTTTGTATGTCGATGAAAGGGCTCTGGAACAACCCGGATGAACAAAGCGAGATGAATGGTTTAAATTAAGAAAAACAAGTACATAAAATTGTAAAAAAACGTTTTATAGTTACGATTTCGTACAGTTAATTAAAACGATTTAATTGTAAATCATTATTTGAAATATTATCTTTTATTCATAGTTTATAATAGTTCAGAAAATTTAAATTTATATTAATATTTTATTTTTGTATTATATGGTGGCGCTAACTTGAAAATAATACTTTGAGTTATTCACTCTATAGCAAACGTACGATATATCAACGTTACTACATACTCAAAACTTACATACGCCGGAAAGTGGAAAATTGAAGTCTACTTGAATGATACCTATCATTCACTGATATTATTTTAATTTTTCGATTTATTTTAATTTTTCCCACAAAAACAAGAAGATGATATTAATATTCTTATCTTTATATATCCACTGATAATTATGGATGAAGACGCTTATAAAAGCCATTATTATTTATTGTAAACATTCTGTTTTGCAGCACGGCGCCATGGCAAAAGGCGGCCTCATCCAAATTCGGATCATAAATCTCCAATTACACTCGTAATTAAGGAACTTGGGTAATTAACGAGATCCGAACCAGCGCTTCTTAAGCTTTAAGATATGCGAAAATATCCATTTCCCTTGCTTGTTTCCGTATATCATTTTACATAATATACATACATGTTTTTAAGTTACGAAATGTATTGCTTTTACGAAAATAATTAATCCAACAATAGTCGAAAAAATAAAACATATGACATTTTACACTTTAATAAAACGGCCAAAAAAGTTGATCCCACTAAAATTGGAAAGATCCTGGCCAGCTCTCACCGATTCGAATGTTACGAAATAAAACTCGCTAATGGAAAATGGGTAGAACAAAATGACTTAATGCGCACTAAAGGAAACGGCAGACTTTTAGTCAGCGTCGCGCGCATCTTATGCGGTTAGTCGGTGGAAAGTCGGCCACCAACCTTGTCCCACAAAAACGGTGGTTGTCGGCCGCCGATTCACCAATTATAAAAGTCATTAATCTACGCAACGCGTTACGCTTTTTCGCACACTTTTAAACGATGTTTAAGCTTTGTCCTAAACAAAAGTCCCAGGCTGTCCTCTTCAAGGGCCGGCTGGCGAGGGAGCCGTCTGTGGTGATGGCCGATGCTAGGATCGGCGTGCGGGATCAAGTAACTTACCTAGGTATGGTCCTTGATGTGCGGCGAAATTTTTTACCACAGGCGCGGTATATTTGTGAGAAGATTCGGGTAGCCTTCGAGCCCCGGCCCGGCCTGACGGTGCCGGCTGGGTGCTGAATAACTCTACTCAGAACCTGCTTCCCACCAAAACTGCATCCGCTGCGCTGCCAGTTTTGGCGGGTCTCCTGCCTGCCAATCTCGCGATTATGGAACGCGCAGCTATCTTTGTCAGGGCACGAAATAAAAATTTCGTTCTGGGTCCGTTACACTTTGGGTTTTTGGCTGATGAATCCCTAGTTGATAGAAAGAGATGAATTTTGGAGCGATGATCTCCAAAATTCATCTCATGCTCATTGGCAGTCTTGGTGGTCGGACCAGGCTATATTTCCTCGACGTATCACAGCGGTTGCGTAATAAATGGCTTGCCACCGATTACTATACTTTGCAGTTTATAACGGAACAGACGCATTCCGTGCCAGTTTATATAGATTTCCCCTTAGAGATATCCCGACGTGTACCTGTTTATGTTGGTTTTGAGATGTAGGACATGAATCACATTTTGTTTCACTGTAGTGAGCACGATGAGGCGCGTAGAGTTTTGTTAGAGATCTTATAATAAAATAGAATCATGCGGAGCATCTTAATAGTAAAATAGAATCACGTGGACCTTTAGAACATGGTACCTTTAGTAGCCGAGAATTTGTTGAGAATGGACCGATCTTTGAGTCATTTAGAGCGTTTACTAAATGCGTTCTAGAAAAAATAGAGATCCTAAATAATTCATCGAGAAGGGACGGACTCTAAACCTGTTAGGTGGAAGTGCTGAGATTGTAGATATGGGACACTATTAGAGAACTTTCAAAGGTCCCCCTTTTTATATGAGGTGGGATGTTACGTGTCCCAGGAGGGGCTCTGAGACAACTCGGGTTAAAAAGGCAGGAACAGTGTTCAATTACAGAACTCGTCATCAGATCCTAACCTAGTAAATTGGGTTATTTTCCAAAGGAATAACGACCAGTTGCAAAATATCTTGAATCATAATTGAGTTGGTATCATTCATCAAAGAATTCCATTGTTTATTTCCGGATTTCATCATCAGATTATCACCATATTTCTAAGAGAGACTTCCTTGCGGATATACCCTTTTAAACAAAAAAATAATCACGCAAATTAGCTCAGAAATCTGGTGGAAATCGATATACGTACATCCAAAAAAATAAGCGTCGAATATGCAACGTCCTCCTTCTTTGAAGCCAGTTAAAAATTGCCAGAAACAGTATTGGACAAACAAACAAATTTACTTATAATTTACCGAAAAAACATGGCAATGATGCTAAACGTCAGAGTTACTGAGAAATTCCCTACAGTATATATATATATATATATATATATATATATATATATATATATATATATATATATATAAATATTATAATATAAATATCCTCATGCTTGACAGGTTCTCACCAACAAGAAGCCACCCACTGCTCAACACAGGAACAATAAAGATTGATCCCTTGCTGCCTACATCCAAACGACTATAGCAGATCATCTATCCACCTTGAAGGGACCTCCCACTTTACGTCTTCCGGCACGTGGTCTCAACTAGAGAATACTTCTTCTCCAGCGGCTGTCGGTTATGTGCGCCACATGCCCTGCCCATTTTCACTTCAGTATGCTAATCCTACGAGCTATATCGGTGACCTTAGTTATTCTATGGATCTCCTCATTATACATCATATTGCGTAGAGAAATTTGGAGCATTACCCTTTCCATAGCTCACTGAGTGACTTGGAGTCTTCCTTGGAATCGAACATCGAACCGTCATAAAATGCATTTACGTGGACATGAAAATATGAAAGGACCTTGAATTAATTTTAAGAAATTTTAAGACCGGTGAACGTACGCTGCCAATTTTATAACTGACATTTAATTATTGTGTCGTCACAACATACGTCACAACCATTAGCGACTATATCACATGTTTACTCTCCCATTGCTGAAGCTAAGTAACATGAACCGTGGTAAATAACTGAAATAAGTGAACCTATCGGAACATCGTTTTATTGACGTCAGCTTCTTTTTCAGAAGTGGGCCTCATAATAAGCATACTCTGAATGGGCAGTTTATGTTAAATTTTGGCAACGATTTTATTTTTGGAATAAATCCATGTTTTCGTATGGGAACTAATTTTGAATAGCCACTGTCTTTTTGTAGCTAAGTTGCGGAAATGGTACTCTTATAATTTTTAACATACCCATCTGTCCTCTTATGGGAACATCAAAACTGTTTCAGTTTAAAATAAAATGTGACGAAATTTAAAAAAAAATTAGTCAAATTACGTAAACGCTTATAAATAAATGGGACTTGGTTTGTCATTGAAAAGATATTTTAAAATTCAATCGATAATGTCTGATAATATATTTTTATCCGGCAAATACTTCGTGAGATACGAGTCACCAAAGCATTTTGAATATTAATTTTTGTAGTGCTATTGAAGAACGTCTTGTTCGTGCGATACGAGTGTCTAAAACGTTTTTTAATATTAATGTTAGAGGTGCCATTGAAGAGGTATTTTAAAATATAATCGATAATGTCTAATAATATCTTTTGATTCATCATTTCATTAGTGAAATACCAGTCTCAAACCGTTTGTTAGTATTAATTTTTTATGGTGTCATTGAAGAGGCATTTTAAAACGCAGTCGATAATGTTTAATAATTTATTTTGATCAGGTGTATCATTCGTGCCATACGAGTCATCGAAATATTTTACAATATTAATTTTTTGTGGTGTCATTGAAGAGGTATTTTAAAATTCAATCGATAATGGCTGATAATGTATTTTGAAACGACGTTTCGTTCATAAGATACGAGTATCCTAAAGATTTTTCAGTATTATTTTTGTGATGTCATTGAAGAGGTATTTTAAAATTCAATCGATAATATCTAATAATATAGTTTGATGCGATGTCTCGGTTATGAGAAGCAAGTCCTCAAAGCATTGTGCAATATTAATTTTTGCGATGTTATTGAAAAGGTATTTTAAAATTCAATCGATTTTTGCTAGATTTCGTTCAGGAGAAACAAGTCTTAAAAATTAAAGTGTGGAGGAACAAACTCAATCATTTTGTAGTATGTTCCTCCATACTATAATTTTTTTAACTACGTATATCTACATCTGAAAAATAATGACAATCATATTTAGCAAGCGTTTCCATACAAAATTACGATTAACTTTTTTAAATAAATTAAAAAGATACAGGCCTACAAGTTATTTGTCTGGCAAATGATGTTAATCGCAAGATTTTCTTCAGAATACACTCGCTCTATTATCATCACAATTTTCTTCGGCTTCAAACCAAAGTAAACATTTGTCAAACTTCATTTCTACCTATCCCTGACTATTGAGACATATATTATTCTAATATAAATAAAACAATCACTCAATAAAAAGAAAACATTTCCAAACCTGTGTATTCGAAACATTTTCGGCCTTAAGAAATATGATCATTCACAATTAAATGAAACTACTTGATGTAGTATTATTTCTACTTTGTTAAAATTCCTTACGACGACCCAGGTTTCGTTGTATTACAACATCTTCAGGTGGTCAATTAGCAATGATTCTTCATTTTTGCTAATTGCCCACGGTAAAGAATTTAAATAAAGTAGAAATAATACTACATCGCATAATTTCATTTAATTGTGAATAATGAATTTCTACAAAATTAACGTCAAATATATTTAAAATATGATCATATATCTAATCAACCGTCACGACTCAAATACTTAGGGATTCGTAACAGACTCTACCTCCATTTTCCATAATTTTACACAAGATCCTTAATAAACTGGTTACGCTTTCACATCTCCGATCTAGATTCCAATACCTGTCAGTTCACAACTTTAAATTAAGTCGTAAAGTCATGTATAATCCGTCAGCATAGAACTGTGTTCCGGTATACGCTATTATACCATAGAATCAACTGAATACAAATAAACAAGGCGAGCCTCATCATTTGTGTTCAAAAGTATCTAAAATTACTTTACCGTATCATAATCTGCAAATCAAATCCCTTCTATGCCCCCATCCTTGTCAAGTCCCTACCCGTGACGTGTCGCTATTATGCTTTTGTTATATTTAATTTTCTATTTATTCTATATTTTTCATTTTACAGCCATGTAAATATCCTTATTTTGATTAGTAAGTATCATTAGCATTTACCAATCATCTGCAGCCTACTAAAACTCTTGTTTTTCTCACTCGATTCATTGTGGTTGACTGTAAGAGATTTCTCTTGTGACAATAAGTCAGTCAGGGTGTAGTTGGTTTTCTAAGCTTGCCGTAAAATTTCATAAAAAAAAGAATAAATATTTACAGAGTTAAAAAGGATGTCAATATTTATAAATAGTTTGATAGAAATGCGATATTTGAAAGTTAAAAACTTTTTCGAGTTTTGTACGTAAGTATGTGCGACCCTCGTGGTTTAAATTCAACTGGTATTTAACAAGATGGTTTACTAAAGTTTATGTAAAATTAAATTTTAAAAAATCTGTTTAACATCTTTGAAATCAAATATATAATTTACCAAGGGCCAAATACATAATTACACATTGTTTCAACATATATTTTCATATTTACATTTTTATAATTTAAAGCCGGACGGTTTCCTATCAATTATCTATATTTCGAAATCTAACTAGGGTAATTCAGAGTAATATGGCAATGTTTTGTTGGGAAACCAATAATGCTTTATTTTTTTATTAATCCTATATTTAGTCATCTTTGGAAGCAGATCTTTCATAATTATAAAAATAATTATTTATGAAATAATTATTAACTAACAAAACCTTGCCACCGGCCATCTTATTGGATGTATGTAGATAAAATTGCCACTCAACTAAGAATAAATTGTCAGTAGCGATTGCAAATCTTTCAACTGTGCTAAGCTTATATCAGGCACATATAAATCAAGGAACCAGAACCTGAATGATGACTATGTATTCACACCATGAACTGGTGTAGCATTTATTTATCACTTTTATGTAAAAATACGTACAGGTCATTTGAATTCATATGGCTATATTACGTTAATAAATCATTCATAATCTTATCTAATTATACTAATGATATTTCCAAATCCGGCAACACTTACTAATTTTGAATTAATTTCGAGTCTACATTACTGATAGGCGAACATTTAACAATAAAGGGCCTAATTCTTAAATACAAAAATGCTGCAATGTTATTGTAGATTGAAACTTTTAAGTTAAAAAATATATTTTAAACATAAAACACTTTTGCAATAGCAGGTATTCACTAGTATCCGTCGTTTGCCGATATTAACTAGATACATGTAGTAAAAGAACATTGAAATATTTCTATTGGCCATCTCAACAGTTTGACCATATTATCCTGAATTAACTTAGCTTTAATAATAGTACTAGAACACAATTATTAAATGTACTTTTTCGCTACTTTCTCTTATTTTTTCTACCGACAAAGCCTCATTAAGCGTTCGTAAAATAAGTCATTCTAAAACGCATAATTACTAGAAATTAACAACCTTAAGCTATAACAAACTACTAGTCTACGGGCTGATAAAACCAATTTTTTAAAAGCTATTGATAACAAATGAAAAATTCTAAAATCAAAAGTATAAAGTTCATCAATTGACAAATAGTCCCGCAAATCCTTCACATTAACTAAAAAACAAATATTTATATTAAACCGCCAAAAATACATCCAGAACCACTGCTTAACGAGTTACGGCAAGATGGCGCCGCCGGAAGTGGAACACGCGCGCATTATAACGCCGCGTTTACACATTCAAACGGCACTCACCCGGGACAGTAATTAAATGGCGCCGCCGTGTGAAGGCGATTTACTTTAATTAAGGATTTAAAAGGTGGCTGGCGCCCTCGTTGGCTTAATACCTACCTTAGCTTAGCACCGTGAAAACTGATTCCTATTGAATTAATCTTTGTTTCACCTGTTATTATATTTTGCTAAGCACGCGAGTCTTATTGTTGTAATGAACAAAATAAAGTTACCGAAAATTAAACGTGCGTATTACAAATGGTTTAGAAATAGGAATTTTGGTGCTATTGTATAGCTATGTGAATGCTTCATGTGAACTATACAATTTAGTTCATCATTTTCCCTCTCCTCGATTCTAATACTTTTGATCCCACGTGTTATTACGAGGCACTGTCACAAAGGAAAACATTTTAATTAGCTCTTTTTCCAATTCCCAGCCGAGAAAATCATAATTTACCAAGAATACCCGTGAGGTTACCGAATGAATAACGATACGTAAAAATGTAAATACCTTGTGGATTCACGGGAAAAATAATTCTGTGTTGTTTTTCACGAAATTATATTTTCTGTTATATATTTATTTGTTAATCGATATATTTTTCAACTATATACTTGTATAGGGTTCATTGCTATGTAAAAATATTGTTGATTTTAAAATAACTAAACATATGTGGTTGTTTAGTTGTTAACGTAATTTTAACGCTAATTAAGAACCTGGGAAATTATTCAAGACTAAATTGTCATTAACACTATAGCGTGACGACGTCGGCTAGAGTACAGATGGTCGTCATCATCATCATGATCATCAACTGGAAAAGGTTTACTCTGCTGAACATAGACTTCCTTGCCAAATACCGACAAACACCGATCCCACAACGACTTTTCGTGACCTTTACCAGGCCATCTGTACACCTAGCGACCGCCCATCCTACTCTGCGTCTTTCGGTAAGTGAACTTTTCATCCCCAACGATCGTCGACTCTGCGCGCTTTACGGAATACCTACCTATCGCCGATTCAGCCTAACAATCCTACCAGGTATGTCGGTAACCTTAGCTCTCCTACAGATTTCCTCATTAGGGATCAAATTTCGTAGAGAAACCTTGTAACAGTACTTTACATAGCTCGCTGACTGACTAGGATTCTTTTTACGAGGCCAATAGTAAAGGTCCAGGTCTCAATTTCGTATGTCATTAATGGCGAACACACAGGTCGAAGACTTTTATTTTCAAACATTAAAGTATTTTGGACGAGTAGTTTTCCGAACGCTTCCCAGCAAATGGTACACTTTTATAACTATAGTGATCAGCGAAGCATTTAATGACGGCTCATATTTTTTTTATTTTTAGGCATTGTTTAAAACTGCATGAACCAAGATATTTTTTGGAGAAATTACATACTTTGTATTCAATTCTTAAATCACTTTAAAACCATCACCGTATGCAGTCTCGTGAATAATGTTGATAATATCTTCATTTGAAGCATTACATTTAAGTTTCTTATTACCGTCCAATAAAAAAGGTGTTGTCATTTTTCTACACCACGCATCAAATCTTTCAATAGAACTATACTACTTTCTAGGAGTCTTTTTAGAGACTCTGTTGCAAATTTTACACTCTAAATTGTATTTTAATTGTGTTTACTGCTCATATAACCTGAATTTCTACTTTCCGATATTGCAAGTTTTAAGAAATCTTTTAACATTTGTTCTCCAGCTGTTTCCGATGGTTAATATCATCTAAAATACTGTGGTTTTCTTGACCATTGACACAATACTAACGAAACAGTCACTTTATCGGAAGCAAAATACTAACGAGACAATCTAGCACTACTTATATACTAACAAGACGTTTACGAGGATACGTTTGAATCTGTTCTCAATAGTTAATATAACGAAATAATCACTTTATCTCATGTGCAATATTAATAAATTATCACTTTATCCAAAGCGTTTTGGATAGAATACGTTTTAACCTGTTCTCGATAGTTAATATAACGAAATAATCACTTTATCTCAAGTGCAATATTAACGAAACAATCTCGCAATATTAACAAAACAATCACTTTATCCAAAGCGCTTTGGATAGGATGCGTTTTTATGTGATCTCAATGGTTATCATAATTTTGTTTTTGTACAGAAATTCTTTTTCAATTGATTTCTATCATCAATTACGTAACATTTTGTAACCTGCTTAATTGATGATGACGGTCTACTTGTTGAACGCAACACTAAAAAATAATCATTTTAACTTAAGCGCTTTGGATACGACGCATTTTAACCTGTTCTTGATTGTTAGTAGACAAATTATGAACACATTCGTATATAATCAAAGACGCATTTATACGTGAATTAACCTATTCAAGCGAATTAGCTGCCAAATATACATTAACATTACGTGGTATCCGGTTAAAATTGAATTTTAAATAAAGCTTAACCCGTTATTAATAGCGCACATACAACTTCATCTGCTATAAGTTCAGAAACGAACCTACAATTTTTTCCATCATTTACCGGCGTAACAATTCAAAATGATGGATTTTAGGATACTACATTTTTCTTACGATCCACAGTTTTTATTTTAGCCTAGTTTGAATATCAGCAAAAGTTGTAGTTCAACTATTTAAATATTTCATTGAAATTAGAAACCGTAGAAGCATAGAATATTTTGATATCTTGAAAGACGAACAATGCTTAAATAAATTGTGTCGTTTAAATAGCCTCAATCGCATTTGTATATTCATATATAATATTTAATATAAAAGTATCTTTTTAAATTATTCGCTAACGTAGAAATCATGTTTAATACTTTTTCCTTTAATGCTCTTCAATTTTGTTGCCCTTAATATATTTCCGTAATAAATAAACTTCTCATTTTACCACGTCTTTGAAATTAAACAAAAGTTCACAAAAGCGTTTTAGTACGAAATGTAAACGAGCTTAAAGACTTGACGCTGCTCAAAGCTCGACGCAAACTTCAAATGAAGTTCAATTTTAATACGAAAACGATTCAAAACAAAATCGGACGTCGAAGCTCACGAATCCCATCAATTTATTAAACCGCGTAACGGCACGCGCCGGCAAGCCCTCAACGATCGCGTGGAAATATAAAGACATCATTCGACTCAAAGTCAAAATTTTAAAAACCGATCAAACATCGATTTATTATTAATTAGTTTGATATGCTGATCCGCTACGAGGCGGAAAAACTTCGCCGAATTTCGCCGCCCAATCCCGATTAATAACTTCAAAGTATCGCTAAACTTTTTTTTCAATTTTCCGTGGCAGCTTACCGCCACCCCCTCGTGCCCACCCTCTCCGATTAAATCGTTAAACTTAGTGCTTTTGCCGGTTCTAAAACTGTTTTCATTCGGAGGTACGAGACTCTAATATTAAAATAGACTCCCAGCAACGTCTGCCTGGTGGATAATTGAAAAGTAATCTTCGTCCGATCTTTTGCTTTCACTTAAAATTGGTAATTTTAGAAATTATTATTTAAGTAAATCGGTGGCTTGATATTAATTTTCTAAATCGAGTTTGCAGAGTAGACAAATGACGGTTAGAAAATCGAAATTAATAAATGGGACAGAGAGACAAATGACGGTTAGAAAATCGAAATTAATAAACTTATGTATTCAGGATTCAACATAAAATGTGGGAAAAAGATAATCGAAAAAATGTAGAATCTGTTGGAAAATAGAAAATTATTTTTTTATGAAATATAAACTTTCTCAAAATTAGTTAATTTAACAAAACCTTAGCACGTTTTGAATATTATCATCACTTATCAATTCTAAGTTATCTCAGGTTTAACAGTTAAATAGACGTTATTTTATTTTTATCTAAAAAATATATTTTATTGCATATTTGTATCGACGTTAAATGTGAAAAAAAATAATCGAAAAAGTATCTCAAATCTGTTGTAAAATAGAAAAATATTAATAGAAAGTTATATTTTATACAGAAAAACTTTCTTAAAATCAATAAATATTTTAGTTAATTTAACAAAATCATGGCGCATTTTGAATATTTAATTAAGACATGAATTTATAACTATCATCAATTATAAATCCTAAATTATCTCAGTTTTAACAGTTAAATTAATTTTATTTTATTTTTATATAAAAAATATATTTTATTGTATATTTGTATTAACGTTATTGTATCAACGTTAATGTGGGAAAAAAGTAATCGAAAAAGTATCTCGAATATGTTGCAAGATAAAAAATTATTGTTTTATGCAATACAGAAAAACTTTTTCAAAATCAATGCATATTTTAGTAAATTTATTAAAACCATGGTACGTTTTGAATATTTATCTCAGGTTTAACAGTTACATAGGTGTTATTTTATTTTTACCTAAAAAATACACTTTTTCGCATAAAAAACGGGCGGTTTTTATTTTGTCGTGTTATTAACAAAATATGATTTATTAAGAGGTTGTATTAATTGTAATTGTTACTGGCAGGTATAGTGTATTCTGGCACATAAAAACGAACGTTCTAAATTTGAAATTTATTCTTTTTTAATGAAAATTCTCTTTCACTGACAAAAACGTATTTTTGGGCGGTAAATGAAATCCAACTCTATTATGTTCTTTTTCATTTGTTACGTTTTTTATTTTAATGAATAAATTTTACTTAAATTTCTGCTGTTTATTACCGCATTCACTTCTGTTTGCTGTTCTCGGTATGGTGGAAAAAACGATAAGAGCTAGTAAAATTATTGCGCTGCTTGAAGAAGGCTGTAACCAATGTTATGTGTCTCAGCAGTATAATGTGAGCGGTTCCACGGTTCCACGCATTAATTTTAGCCAGAGGAGGCCATACTCGTTACTAAATTTACAAATTTTATGTTAAATTAATAAAAAATATTCAAAAATAAACTTTAGCCATTTTTAATGTACCAGTATGAAAACGCTCGTCTGTGGACTTTACATCGTTTTTTTATTTATTCGCATTTTTAATGACTGAAGTAGGTAAAAACGATATCTCAATAATAAATAACAATATTCTCATCATATCGCCATATAAAATGCACCAAATAATAATAAAATAACTCTGATATGGTTTATTCCTATACGTGCTCGTTTTTTTTGCAAAAGAGTATATATTTTATGCGTATTTGTAATACACAGAACAAGGTATGTATTTATTATTCGTAAAGGCAATTCTAGGTATTAAGCTGAGCGTAATTGAAGCACGTTTCCATAAAAAAATAATGTAAATGTTTTGTTGAAATCAGTATACCAGTGATTTTTTCCAGAGTAGTTTAAGAATTATTATATAATTCACCCTTAATATTTTCTATAATATATATATATATATATATATATATATATATATATATATATATATATAAATAATATATGTATATGTATACAATTATACATACACAGTTTGTAACTAATATGCATATAGATGATTCTGTGGATTAAGAAATGTAAATTGTTTGCGTTGGAATCCTGAACTTTGGAAGTGATTTGTTTGTGCAACTATAATTCTAAACATTTCGCTTGTTTATATAACTACCAATTTGTTTTTGCAATTATAATTCTAAACATTTCCTTTGTTTATGTAACTACCAATTTGTTTGTGCAACTATAATTCTAAACATTTCGCAAGGAAAGTGTACACTGACACATACGTGAATAAATGTTCCCTATTTTCTGCTACTATTAATTATTTCAATCACTGCTAGGTGTTATTATAATAAATATTATTTTTAAAATGAACTTCCATTAGCATAAAACAAACCGGACGCCTGAAATATTTTATTTAAAACACGACACGACGAAATTTTTTTTACTTAGTTTTCCAAAGATGTTAATTTCTATGGAAATAGTTATTTATACGGATTTTTCCAAAATCGGCTTTAACGTAATACTGATATTATGTCGCCATGAAATAATGAAAACATCCTTAGATTTAAGCCTTATATAAAATCCTTTTCAGACCTTCTGCATTACTGTTGGTATAAAACTATACTACACAGTACACGAACATATATTCATAAGGATTCAGTTATTACCTTTTAAACTATGATACTTGTGTTTTAAATAAAACTGTACAAATTTGTGGGGAACACACGTAAAACAAGGTTCCGTAGTTGTCGATATCTCTCGAAATTTTAAATACAAGTTAACCGCATTAATTGTAATTAAAATTTGTAATAAAATGCTAGTAACTATTATTTTGAATTTTTTTTAAATCAATGCTTAAATATTAAGTGAATGTGTTTCATATTACATATAACTTTGCAGTCACAAACGAGGTGCAAAAGTACGCATGATAACCAACATTTTACAAATTTGTCTTGAAATTATGGAAATTTTCAATTTATTCAGGTTAACCAAAGTATTGCAAGTTTGTTTTGAAATTATACAAATCTTGAAAGTATGTATATTAACCAAAATATCGCAAATTTTTCATAAAATTATGCAAATTAACTGAAATTTTACACGTCTGTCTTAAAATTAAACAAGTCTCAAAATTATACAAATTAGCCGAAATGTTATAAGTTTGTCGTAAAATTTTGAATATACTCACGTTAATAGAAATGTGGAAATTTTGATCTTGAAACTAAACAAGTCTTGAAAGTATGCATGTTAATCAAAGTTTTGCAAATTTGTCTTGAAGTTATACAAGTTAAGTCGTCATATGAAGTATATGTTTTATCCACATAAGTGTAAAACTGTGGACTCAGGCGGAGGGATGGATGACTTTATTACAGAAAAATTCAAAATTTTGCTGCAGCTATATCATTAGTGCTCTCTTAATCGTTTATATTATAGATTTGACATTCGTTAAGTCAACTTTAGCTATACCTCATAAATGATGTTCCATTTACTGCATGAGACTTGAAATAGGTACTCGATTTAATGCGCATTTATTTTAATCCCAGAACTATCGTATCCATTTTAGTAAAAAACTGTTTCCATTAACTATATCACCTATATCGCGATGATCCTATGCAACTCTAATCCCATATAACTTCCATACAAATTGATTGAATATTATTTTAGATATTTTTAATAATAATAACAACATATCAGTATATAATAATAACATACCAGAAGAAAAGTCAAGCCAAATATAAACATATAAAAATATATGGTTATTAAATATTCTCGTATTTACATATTATTTACATACATTTACTTATTTGTGGAAAAAATAAATAGTTTTATGTACACTTATATATTTTTCTGTTTCTGTAAGCGTAAAGAATTTTAAATCATGCTTAGAGGAAACAATTTCTGAGGTGCTCGTAGCCAAGTTTTACTCGTTGATTTTACTGGATCGATGAGGTTAAGCAACGGGCGCACTCATATACAATCAATCTCACATTTTAATACTGTTTTTATGAGCTCTTCTGTGCTTCAGAAAGCACTTTAAATCATTGGTTCTGGCTATTATAAACAGTCGTTATAGTAAATCTACCCCAAGAAGGATCTGATTTTCCTTATGGGTTGTGAAGATCAGATGCCAGCAGTTTCGATTAAACAACAGAACTCCGGGAAAGCCTCTTGGGGTATATAGTGAATCTTGATTAAGAAAAAATATAATGCTAAGTCGTTAGTAGGTAATAGGAAACGAATTTCATATTTGAAAATAACGCAGAAGCCTTTAAAATGATTGAGCGGTACCTCCGAAATTGGACGTCAATATCAATTTTTTTAATTATTGTCTATTTCCTGATAATAATCATGCATTTACTTTAAGCAAAATCATTTTCGACTCTCAATCGCCAATTGAACATATCGAATCACTTTCCAACCCATCCAAAATCGTACGTCCGGTTAGTTTTCTGACGGGTTCATGCTCACCCCGCCCCGCTGCACCCGCGAATTCTGCTGTTTATTTCCCCATATTTTTATGACGCGTCATGATTGATGGAGACGCCTTAATTACCCTGCTCGTGATTCCCGGCCAATGGAACCATAAATTATCATCGACACTCCCGAGGATACTGAACCAGGACAATATGCAAATATGTCGCATCCATGAAGTTAATAAGCTCCGGCGATGTAGGGCTATTGTTTTTTGGTTAAAACAGGTTTTTACTGCTTAAATAAATTGATTAACTTTGTAACGTTATAATATTTAAAATACAATGTTGGACAAATATTTTTTTTATTGTGAAAACTTGCATATTTTTATTGAAAGCTTCAATTATTTTAACGTAATAATAATAAAAAATAAAAGAAAACCAAAAGCGAAACACGATATAACAAAAGAACATTTATTAATATACTACTGTACTGTACTTAAATATACCAAATTATAATTCAAATGAAAAATAATTCATGATAAGTTATTGTGTAATTGTGAAAATTTACAGTTTTGTCACATCAATCCGGTACGACATTCTTCAATAGGGACCATGCAAGAAATATAGGGATCGCTGTAAAACGTTTAAAACAAAAGGTAAAACTTTTGTTTAAAGATTTGTCAATGTCAGTGCAGTATTTTTTTGTTTTTAAAATATTGATTAATTACAGTTTGCAGCCGGTTAAAAACTATGTTTGAAAAAAAACGAGTGTGCTTTAGACGACACGACTGAAGTAAAACTTCAAATTCACAAAATATGAACTTTAAAATGAATTTACAATTTTATTCACTTTAAACGTAAAATATTTAATGTATTGAACAAAATAATAATTTATAAAATTGTTCAAGAACGGAATGTATTTACAAAATAATCAAAAAATCATCGTTCGCGTAACGCTAGCAAACTTGCATATATATATATATATATATATATATATATATATATATATATATATATATTTCATGCACTGCCTATGAGAGGAAGAGAGAAAGAAAATGTGCGCGCGCACTGCTCTCTCTTGCTCCTAAAGTGTGATACAGACAATAGGCTTGCACTGTGTCTTATATATACGAAACATAACTGGCTATGAGAGGAAGAGAGAAAGAAAATGTGTCGCTCGCACCTCTCTATCTTGTCCCTACAGTAATATATGAAACGTAACTCTCTCTCTCTTTCTGTCTTCACTAACTTATATCTCCCTCTCAACTTACGTTCGCCTCGCCCGATCACACTTTTCGTAACGCTCTCGTCACGCATTCACCAGCTTACTCCCCAACTCAAGCGTGCGTAAAGAAGTTTTACTTCAAAAGTAGAAGGATAATGAAGAAATTTCATTAAAGAGACAGAATTAAATTCTCAAACACAAATTAGCATTTCTTACCGTAGTTAATGATAAATAATTTATTAGATTAAAATAGCGACACAAAGTCATTATAGATTTTGAAATTGCAATATAAATAAATGTTAATTATCTAAAATTTGACGAAAAAATTTTATTCCGACAAAAAAAACAGAAATATTCTTTTTCTAATTTTATTTCAAAACAGGCATAGCATAGCATAGGCATTATAAACATGTATAACCGTGACAAATTTCAGCTTGCGGGCTATGACATACATACTTACAGACAGACGGATATAATGTAACTCTTAGTGCTCCTAATTTGGCTATGGAACTCTAAAAATGGTAAACGACAGTCTAATTCAACTTTAACTGTTCAGTAATTACGCTTGGTGGAATATGCGAAAAAAATGTGTTTGGAACACTTCACATTATTTTTTTAAACATTCTGCTACATATTTAATTAAAATCTTACATGAAGCATCTACCAGTGAAATTTAAAGCATATAAATAAAATTTAAGCTATGAGGCTGTGATAGACTGCAGATGGACGTGACAAAATTATAAAGTTTTCTTAGCTGTGGAATCCTAAAAATATACTTGGGTTTTGCACTTATTCAAGTTTGAGAATATTTGTCTTCAATCATTGCGCAATAATCAATTATTGCTATTGTCGTTGTTGTCGTGTCCACATGAGATGAAGAATATCTCATGTAGAAAAATGTTTGCCAGAGCCTCGTAAGGTTGGACTTCTCCACTCCCGCTTCGACGAGCGGCCGGGAATCGAACCCGGATCCTCGTGGTGCGGAGTCATGCACTCAACCCAATACACAATCCCTTTCGTGACGACAATCCCTTTAAAAGTTATAATTATGCAAAATTATACTGGGCAGGATACGCTTTTAAGGTACCGCAGTCAAACACGGTACCCTTAAACTTTTAGCATGTCCGAGTGTGCGTATGTTCTCATAATTTCTACAGATTTAGACCTGCGAGCATAATTTTTTGCAAAAACTATATATTTGCAGAAATTTTATGATTTCATTTCTGATAAAAATCTCAATTAATATCGATCAAAATTTCGTTTTTCCTCTTTTTAAGGTACTTGAAAAAGATATTAAGAAGTGATGATGACAAAAGCATTTTAGCTTACGCTTAATATAGTTGGAAAAGTATCTTAAAATAAAATGAAAGATTCATTTACCACTTTACACATTAAACTTCTAAGTGGTTTGCAATGTTTGTATCGTCTTTCTTCCCGTTACCAAACAAAAATATATAAAAACCCAGAATAATACCGAAAATATATTGTGATGTGTATTTACAAAATAAATTAATTCGAATAATGTAACATCATTAGTTTTGGAACCATAAAAAAATACGGGTACCATAAACAGAAATTACTAGACTAGTGAGCTTTAATACTTAAGACGAATTAGTATTAATTGTTAAAATATGTTTTGTAACATTTAACTTAAAAAATATACATACATGATTTTGTTTTTAATATATTTTATACTAAATTAAATATTCCCCATTTAAAGTTGGAAATTGTGGACGAGCGAAGAGAAAATTGCTTAACTCGGTGCTAGAATATCGCTTACGTTGCTTATAGAAGAAGACAAGTCGAAGCAGACTTGGTACCACTTGGTAGAGCATTATTAAACAAGATCTCAAATCTGTGGATGACAACATAAGATAGACTGTTGTGGCGACAAATGAAATATGGGAGCATGACCAGTTAAAAGAGAAGAAGATACAATAGAATACAATAAGAAGTCTAACATACACATAAGATTATATAAAATATACAAAGTTCGGTATTTGTTGATGACCGGTTTTAATATTTCGTTTTTAATTCACTAATTGAATTATTTACGTGTTTTAATTAATTAGATTACCTAGCACAAACGTTATAAATATATTTGTTTATCAAGATCAGCTTTCGTCAGTATTACTTTTACTTTAGATGATTGCATCGCACAATTGAGACATTCAATTGTGCGATGTATGATTAATAGATTTTATTACTGTGCTTAACATCAAGTATCTATGCCAAGTGCTTTCTGAGAAAAACAGCTATGACACACATACCTACAGACATGTAAGTGATCTTAAAGGGGTTTCGTTTTTCATTTTAAGATACGATCCCCAAAGCCCCTAAAAGATAGAAGGTCCATAATTTGTTTGGAGTAAAATTGCTTTATTTTTCACGAATTATATATTATAATATTTAATAGTTTTTAATATCATTAAGCACAGGGCGAAATATATATATATATATATATATATATATATATATATATATATATATATATATTATTGTGAATATATCAAATTCTGTGACATCTAGAATCATCATTATAGTGTTTCTAGAACTTTTGCCTAAGCTTCTAAAACCCTGTTTTTCATAATTTTAAGTTAGTAGTTAACGGATTACGGAACATTGTTTTGTTTATTTTTCGGTATATATCCGAAGATATACTGCGGTTTCTAAAAAAAGGCTGCGACAAACGGACAAACGAATATATGAAAGATCTTATCAGGGTCCGTTCTTCGTTTCGGAGCAGGAGGCCCTAAAAACGGTACGAGATATCGCTTTTGCCATATTCAGAAGAAACTATTCATCAAAACCTTGATTCACAATAATATATGGACATTTACACAATACCTACCAATACAACGCTGAGGTTTTTATGACTTACGATATTGCAACGTACTTTATCCAAAAAACAATATCACAAAAATTTCCATATTTCCATATCATTTTCGAATCGGTATGATCCCAATTCCCGACGGCAATTTATAATTTCCTCAGTCGGGAATCGCGAACGGGGGTAACTAACCCGTCTCCATCAATCACGATGCGTCATAAAAACACGGGAGAATAAATGAATGATCTCCGATCTCGGGTAAGAGGGTGTCCAACCCTATAGAGCCAGACATCCGGTTTCAAACATGAAATTTCAGCTTCCATACTCGAAAACTGGAGTTTAGCCAACTCAGCAAACAGTTCGAAATAAATCAAATATATATATCATTGACAGTTATATATATATATATATATAGATATATATATATATATATATATAGATATATATATATATATATATATATATATATATATATATATATATATGTAAGATATGACATATTACCTCATATTTTGAGGAACAAATTCAGACTACTAACAATACGCCTTTATAACATGACGTCATTACTCATGATAACAATTGCTACATTACTAACTTCGTATATCCATACTGTATTAAGAAAATGAATATAACCAACAGAAAATATATTTGGGGAAAACCGTGATTCCTTCTTGCCTCTAACCACCCCTTACCACAAATACACCACACCAACGCGTTCCCGCCCGTCGAAATGACGTCACGCAAATCAAGCATTCGTCACAAATTGAAACGTGAATTTTGTGACGTCGGGGTTTTCTTTACGCCTTCACGCTGGGGAGGTGTCCTCGTTAAACCGCCTCGAGCTAAGTAAGTCCCACCCTTCTCCACCCCCTTCTACGTGAGATAAGTACTTTTTCAGACGTCCCAAAACGTGTTACAATAAAGAACGTCGTCTAGCACAAAATTGTTTTCGTCAGAAAGTGAGTTTTTAAAATGTTAGTAATACTTGTGCACGAAATTATTGTGGTTTGTTTACTTTGAAGGGAGAAAATAATTTTCAAACATTTTATAAGTCAGTGCTGGAATAAAAGTACTCGGCGCTGAGCCAAAAAGACGACTAATTCAACATTTAACAAAAGTTAAAAATAAGAAAATAATAGATATGAAAATAAGAAAATAATAGATATTTTCCAAATGTATTTTTTCTTACATGTTTTCATAGAGCTGTTTCCTCTATTCTTACTGAACGTGAAATGTGTTCGGTGAATGTAAAAATAATCCAACCGCTTCCGATTTAATCGCCTTTAAAGTTCGAAAAAACATTAGCAGTTTCTTTCAAATAATCACTGTAATAAATCTGTTACATCAAATCCTAGTACCATAAGAAAAATTAAACTTTCGAAACCATCAGAAAATAAGTTTTCAAAATTAAATATCCCTAATAAAATTAATAGTGTTGATATGCAATTTATGGAGTTCACTCCTTAAAAATAAACTTTCATATGTAGCGTCGGGTATGAAGTTTTATGAGGAGTAAAATCAGAAGTTCAGAGCGTACGAAGTTCAGGGCTTTAAAAAAGTGTAAGTACGAAGTTCAAAGCGTTAAAACAAATGTACCGTCAGATGGCATCCCGCGCAACATTTCTGCGCATATTTATAGTGAGATAACAATATGTTTATTTGGCAATTTCTTACGGCGTAATCGCAATGACGGAGTGTGGCATACATATTGGTATTTTCCTATGACGTAATGGCAATGATGGAGTGTGACACACTTAGTTTACTATCGCTCGTTTATATCAAGATGTCTCCTATCCTACAAAATTAAAAAGTCACTTTTAATTTTAACTTCTTAGTTTGACGTTACTAAATGTTTTTTAATTCTGTTTTAAAATTTGATCTTGTTCCTTTGTATTTTACTTGAAAATAATTATATTGTCAGCATTTTTATAAAAGAATTTTCCATTTATATTTAATGATATTGATATATATATTTACCTATTTTATATATTCCAAGACAATCGTACTTAAGGAGTAAACTCCACTTGTGCGTCGGAGCTGACACGCACATTTTTTTTATAATTTTCGTTATAGGCCACATTACACAGAATAGTAAAAATTAGAAAATGACAATTTAAAAGAAATTTCAAAATATAATTTTTTTTCTTTTCATCATCACATTATTTTTTTTTCCGAATCATCTCTCAAAATAACTCATGAAGAGTAATATACTTATATAATCACTAATTGAAACTAGGAATTTGTATGTTCTTCCAATCACAAAAAAAACAAACTAGAAACGGCATGTATGTGACGAGCGTGCCACGAGTAAGCGAAGATCTGCTTACTTTAAAAGTAAACACGTCTCGTCTACATTATTACTTTTACGAACCCAGAACAAAGAGGCAGTCGGCACAGTGGGGATTTCCTCCTGAAGAGTTACCTATAAAGGTAACGAAAGAACGAAGAGCTGGATAAAAAATGGTCACCTCACTTAGCCTGGTCCATACAATGCCGACCTTGTACCATATGATTTCCATTTATTCGCAAGAATAAAACAAACTGCGAGAAATACGATTCCCAGACAGCGAAGAAGCAGTGATTGACATAGAAAAGGCTGTGGAAGAGACATTGAAAAAAGAGCAGGCCAATTGCTTCTGTCAGTAGTTCTATAATTTTAATGTAAATCAAAAATATATAGTTTTCCGTTTGGAGTGAAAGTGCTCCGTTAGTTTTGCTTAAAAAAATATATCTTACTAAGTCACTGAATTGAGTAAAAATAAGAATCCTATATACAACGTTGCTATATTAGTTAATTCTTACCATAAATATAGAAATTTATCAACGCTATGTCGATATTACAAAAGTTAACCCACATTTAGTTTATGCAACCAGTGTCTACCGATTTGTGCTAACGGGATAAATATATACACCGGACAAGCATGCGAAAGAGAGATCCAGTATCGAATATCGTTTAAGATGATTGTGAGCGGAGTAGAATTGTGCTATGCAATATAACTAGCTCGTTCAAAACACAGTCTTACGATATCGATATGATTTATTCTGTGCTTCCAGTAGAATCACATTAGCTAAATGCTGCCTATCCAAAGAGACTAAGTAGCAATACGATTCGACTTTCACGGATATCCTTTCTTTTCGCACAAGTAAGAATCTTAAAATACACAAATTACCAAGCACTATGCAATATCTTATAAACGAACTTTATTTGAACATTTGAAATACCATAGACGAGAAATAAGTCATAGCCCTTTTTTTTAATTTCAGCGGTTATAAAGACAAATATACTATTGAGGGTATAGTTACAAAGATTACATATTTATGGGCGAAAAAATAAACCAAAATGCGTGAAAATGGGTCAGCGTTAAAGAAATAAAACGTTATTTTTTAAAAAACCTGGTATTTTTAGAATATGAAAAAGCATACAATTCAACAATTGAAAATCAGGAAAAATAGCCATCTTCATAAATGCACATATATTATATTTTTAACACACCAAGAATTGGTAATAAGAAGTAAAAATAACAAATGAAAATCAAACGAAGTACAATTAAAAAACGAAGTACATAAATTATTAGAAATGAGTACAACACACGAACACTACCGATTGTCTTTTCTTTAATTTGTAGCCATTGCCTAAATTAATTAAAAATAAACTGTCAACTGACATTAACATTCGTTCTTTTGTTGTCAAAATTAATGCCTTTTTTGCTCTTTTCGAGGCTTTTTTCGAACAAAACTGTCGATCCTACCAGTTCCTTGAATTAATTTTACATGTGTGTATATAGGATACAACGAGACACAATTTTCATCTTGCTGGTTCAAGTAGTGCAGTAGAAATAATTGAGAAACCATTACCAAAAATAACCTGATTTCCGGAAAAAAAATATAAGATTTCTCATTTGTCTTACTGGCGATTTAAGTAAAACACTTGAGTAGCTTTTTTATTTTCTCTATTCAACAATGTCATTTTTATTGTTATCACACCTGGGCCCAGCACTACATGGCATTTGCTGGTCTCCTTTGTTCTATTTATAGCATTCATTTCCAGCTGTGTTGTAATTAGACAGAAAAAAGGGGCAATAGATACCTTTAAAAATAATGTGTCAGGTTTATAATAGCAATGGTATACTTATTTTAATGTTCAAGTACAACTCGCGCAACGAGTATTTCGTACACACTTAGCTATGTAAAAACTTTATACATTTAAGTATAAAGCTCAGTTTAAGGATACGTAATAAACTATTAAAAATATTAATATTACATATCATTATATGAATACATAATATAGCTTTTACGTACGTAAAAAACATAGCCAGTCATGGGGACCGCCAACAGAAGTGAAAACTTGAAGTATAAAGTAACGGTGGACAAAAACATTATCGAACAACCAGAAATCTGTTTCACCACGCTAGTAAGATAACTCCTAAGCCACTATGAAATACTCATTGCAGGATATATTACAGAGTAACGCAAATATCGATTGGAAATATTTGAAAAAATGCTTTGTTTTTGTTATTCATTACTCTACATAATTAAAAATTACCATAATTGATACTCATTGTTGTACTGCACAGTGATCCTACAATTAAACAATTAAAATAGTAATCAAACTAAAACACAATTTAAACAATGCCCCATATACACACATTGAACTTTCCAAGGACTCAATTTAACTTTATTTGTATAGACGACACTAATATTGCACAACACGCCTCCATTATAGCTACAGATATACTGCTATTACAAAATGTCGGTGACGCGAATTCACAAGATTTTACCCACCCAAAAAGCGTCCAACGCGCACATCATACAGTCGGGTATATATATATATATATATATATATATATATATATCTCATGAACATGATATATCATATATATATGCTTTCACTGCTGATTAAGCGCAACACAACGTCACACTCACAGCTACAGATATACTGTTAACATTAGCAGGTTGGTGACGCAAACCCATAAGATTTTCCCATACCAAAAATAGCTAAATGCCCCCAAAGAAGTGTTCTCTTTAAAAAAATAATTTATGGAAAGTGACTAAAATATTAGAAACAAATATTAGAGGAGCTATTCCAAAATATTTTGAGACTCGTGTCTCGCGAAAAAGAGGCGATAAAAAAGTTACTTGTTATTTTCGATTGCATGTCAACACCTGTTAAAGGACTTGGGTTCATAAGAGACAAAAGAAAACACACAATATTGAGACATACTTATCAAACTACTGGCCGCCCAAGTGCGAGTCTGGCTCGAACATCAAGGGATGCGTGTTGCCTTTGATGTGAATTATTATATTTATCATAAGTCATTGCTAAGTTATGGACTTAGTAGCGTAATAAAAATTTAATAATATGTATATAATATATTTTATTGTGAATGTTTCAAAAACTATAACACTTTCCTACAACCTTCCTATAGGTTCCTAAAAAATTGTTCATTGGAATTCCGTAGCCAAATGGCAAAAATTGAACCTCTCCGTGTGTCTGCTTGTCCGTCTGAATGTCTGTATATCATAGCCATTTTACTCGAACACTATTGGCATTATATTACTGACATTAGGATAATAGGTATCTTCTCTGAACCGCCATACAATGAAATAGTGGAATTATGAAAAAAAATTATATTGGGGGTGGGACTCCAATCATATAACAGAAGGATGAAAAAAATCCAGTGCACAAAGGCGTGTAGAGTATCGTTAGATAGGTGTTAAAAGTGATGTAAAGGTTCCAAAATAACTTTTTTAATTAAATAAATTGTTGGTGAGATATGCGCTTTAGAAATCTTTAAAATTGAAGCCTCTAACTTTTCACCTAATGTGTATAAAATTCTGAAAAAGTTAGGGTATTTGGTAGAACTTAAAATAAACTTTCAAAGAAAATTAGTTTGAATGAAATATTTTGTGTGTTTTTTTGAGATATGGAATATTTTATGTAATAACTTCGCCCTTTATTTAATAATATTTTTTATTACATAAAGGGCCTTTTATGTAATAACTATGTAATAACTTAACCCAGCAATAACTTCGTTTTTCACAGTGTCCTTGAGAAACACAAACCTACAAGTTTAATAATGTTTGATGCCTTGGTGTTTAATAATGATGGAACCCTTCGTGCGCGAGTCCGATTCGCACTTGGCTGATTTTTTATAATTTTGAATTTAGTAATTTTAGTAATAAGAGGAAATTTTTTTTCTATACTTTGACATATTTCTGAAGATATACTACTTAAAATTATAAAGAATATTTTTGAAACCCTTATAACTAACCCTTTCAGACGACATTTCAAAGTATTCAATTTACCCTACCCCTTCCTAAAATAGTCCAATAAATATTTTTGACTATTAGAAAGAAAAGAAATAACAGCAGGGTAACCAAAGGTTTATTAATTTATCATCTTACATGGTGCCTATTATCATTTGTGGCTATAGCGTATACGTTGTAATTAAATTAAAGTACCTAAATATAATATAGCACCTTTGTTTATTGTACTAACATACAAACAAATAATAATTATAGTTAAATAATACTTATAAACAAATTTACACAGTACTGAAACGACTCTTGTTGTGCGAGTACTTGAGCGATAATTGTAACATTTATTTGAGAATTAAATTCTACCAAATTTATAAGATAGCCTGTCTCAAAGAATAACCCTCTCTGTTAACCATACTTTTTCTTACATCGCCAATATGATTGACTGGAAGCCGTATTTTATATTTCAATCCATTTCGCAATAATAAAAATACACTGATATTGATACATATGTACCCACAACTTCTTATACCGTGGAGCTTTGAATATTTTTCACAGTCTCTTTATTGTTTTACTTATAAATTATGTAATTACATAATATATAGGGAATACATAATTTATAGAAAATATAATATTTACGTATCATTCTTACACATAGTATAAATGGTTATACTACACATTGAAATATCATTCTTAAAATATCATAAAGTGTTCTGCTGAACATCGAAGTATCATTCTATTGACATTATAAATAATGATACTGCACCTTGAAGTATCATTCTTAAAGATAGCATAAATATTATATATTGCACTCTTAAAAATAGTATAAATGGTCAAAAATAGTATAAACTCCGCCCGACTAATATATGTCCTGCGCTGTTTATATTTGTTCTTTTACACAGAGAACACTTGAAAAACCCTAATTACTAAATCATCGCATTCATAATTAATGAAACCATTATAGTCTACAAAATAAATCACGTTAACGAAATATAATATCTCAATCTTTCACATTTTCTTATAAATTTTCTCGTTCTTCAATTTCTTTTCATTATAAATCTTTCATAGTGCGTTATTTGGCAGAACTGTTTAAAGGTATAAAAAAAAATATAGTTAGCAAGAACTTTGAGTTATGAAAACGTTCAAAGTTTATGAGAACCACAAGGTTTCCACACATTTTTTTATCACTCACTTGACAACTCTGTGCGTAATCAACTACAAAGTTTTCCAAGCTTGCGCTCCAAATGTTAAAATAAGCTTCTACATCCTTTCCATTTCTGTAGCTTCAAGTTTGTCGCTAAACTCCTTTTTTGTGTAACCACGTCCATTTTCTTATGTCAGGCTTGGCTCTAAAAACAGGAAACTTCCCAAAGCTGACCCTGCTAAAGACAGCTTGTTTAAGTTAAAGGCATTTTCATTTTGGAGAAAAGTGCTACTTTGAATAATGATATCGTGCCGGTATAATTTGGTGATATTTAAAAAAAACCACGCAGAAGTCAAGCTTCCTGTTATTTTTCCCTTGCATTATATAAAAATAAAATTATATCATGAATTGATTGATTATGGAAGCAGTACCAAAATAAATAATTAGGGTGCTATTTCATCTTATTTTTTTTATTCATAAATGTTTAAATATATATCATATTGTCCCACTTTCCTTTTTCATTTTTGTTTGAACATCAAAAGCAGTAAGCTTTTGTTGTTCAAACATAAATGTTTAACTGCAATTATTTACTTAAATTTAAGTTTACCTTTAAATCATTTTAAATTACTAAACATCACGGTGGGACAATTTTCAGTATCGAGTACATTTTTCGAAACCGATACATTTTGTATTCGATACCCCATAATCGATACTTTTACTCATGAGTATATTACAGAGATGTATCCAGTCTGTCTCAAAATTATGTCCTTAATGTAATACTACAAAAACTCTTTTTAAATAACATCTGAATGGTGGCAATACAAAGTATCGACCCTTCAAACAGTTTACGGTATTATAAAAGTATGGACCCTTCCAAACAGTTTATCCTTTTAGAAAAGACGTCGGCTGTTTGTTCTCTTCTAGTCGGGAAAACAAATTTATCCCTAAGGCATATTAATCCTATGCAAAATGTTGATTACTTAAACAAAATATTATTTTTAAATGAATGCACAGAACATAGAACTATATTCCCGTTCACTTTCATTCTCTCTCTCTTATCTGTTTCTTGTTTTCGTTTTCATACATTGGTTTTTATCTTATTTAAATAAAAACTTGATGAATTAAATTTTTGTATTATTTTTTACAGTTTTATACGATTTGCATTCAACTTTTAATTTTCACGAACGTAATTTGTATTGTATACTCCTCATGAGTATCTAAAATTATTAATGTGACCACTATAAAATTTCCATATAAATATTTTTGAGTCTTAGTTATTGAGGCATGTGCGTGTTAATATGGCTTTTTACCGTGCCAACTCTAATGTCTTGGTCAATCAATTTCTGAATAATAAAGATTTTAATACACCGAAAGACACATGTGCGATCTTATAAGAGTTTCATTTTTTAGATTCGAATAATTATTTACTGAATATATTTTCACTGCACCAGTAAAGGGAAATCCAAAAGAAATCCGAAATAATTAATGTGTTTTCTCGGAAATTTTTGGGGGCTGCCGGAAATGATATGAAGTGTCTTACGTCTTCTGTAATATCTCAATAAATTAAATGTTATTGCCTTCCAACTTAGGGGACAAAGAGAGAGGATCTATTTTTGCGGGTATTTTTGCAAAAACTTTGCAAGTTAAAATTAAAATAAAAATAGTTTTAGAATGTGCTCAGAATGAAGTTTAATGGCACCCCACTCATCATTTTTCAACCTCATATTTTGGACGATCCAGAATCCTAGTCTTCAAATTACGGTATTTCTAATATATATTTTTGAAATAGAACGTACAGTTCTAGAGGTTATAGGTATCAAACCAAGAAACAGACAAACTTTTCTATTTTATACATCAGTCTAGATTAGATGCAAATTTCTGTATAGAACAAAATGCTTAACATAAAAAATTGGTACACTAAACTCTGGTTCACTTACAACAATAATAAATTAGATTTTTTTACATAACTGCTACAAACGAGTCTTCAACATCAACATTTTTAGAAAACTTTCTAAATGCTTCAATGCCGTGCTCACTACTCAAGACTTAGACGAAAGAATATCTGCAGTGACTGCCATAAATGGGAAACAAAATATATTACCTAGTTTAGGAATATATCCATAGAATCGGTAGACAATTTTGTGTGTTTACATAGTTTATTTTTAAAAAGGAAAATTCAACTAAAGTTAAAGAATTAAAGTAATCGAAGAATCAAAACAGCAAACCATATTTTTTTTTTTATTTTGAAAATAATTATTTTCAAAATAAAACGGATAACATAATTATAATATAATATAATATAATATAATATAATATAATATAAAATAGTATGCTGGAATCCTAAATATATGACTAATAATGATAATTACCTACTGTTTGCACTATTTTTTTGTTTGAGCTTGTTTGTTTGTACCGTATTCTTCAAAAATATTATCTATACTATTAATAAAATTGTAACAAAGTGAATTCTATATAATATTTTAGAAAAATGACTGATTAGAAATATGAACTGATAGAATAAAAAATGACTGATAGAATGAAAATAGAAGCCAGAAAAACTTTTTAGATTTTTTTGTCTGTCAATATATTAATTTGAGCATTTACGCAAAATCTAAAAACAATTACGCAAAATCTACTGGACGGATTGCAATGAAATTTAGTATGATAATAGTATATACCCAAGTGCAACATATACCAAAGTATATACCCAAGTACAATAAATAAAAAAAAATTTTTTTTTTCCTAATTACACGCGAACGAAGTCGTAGATACAGCTGGTATAAAATAAAAGTCAGGACTATAATGAAAATTCGATATATAAATTCCTTAGGCGATTACACAATAAACAAAGATAACGAACAATTCGAATAAATCTGGCAAAAAATAAATCGTTTTCCTCGTATATTTTTAACAAGATATAATGTTTTCCTTAGAGATTTTGAGCACATCATAAATTATATGTTATCAAAGCACACGTCCGAACGCAGAGGCTCCCCAGGGTAATATGAGCTCGCGCGACCTGCAGCTCTTGTGAGTTGTTCGTGTCCCCGCTTTGCCGCAAACAGCGGAGGGAGTGCCACCCGCTACTGTTTTGTTGGGAGAATATCAACTTTTGGTTTCTTTACCCGCAACGCAAACGAACGACTGTTATAGGGGTGAATCAGCGGGTGACAAATGCCGACTTTTGTGGCACAAGATCGGTGACCAAATTTCCCCCGACTTACCACACAAGTTAAGACCTACATGCTGCCGACTAAATATGTGTGATCTCCGTTTGCATATATTATATGTTCTACCTTTTTCGCCGTTACGCGTTTTAACTTGTAACGTTCATATCGGTGAAAGTCGGCGTGATTCACTCCGATTTTTGAGAGACGTATGCATGGAAATGTTATATATCATATTTTCCCCTCCAATTATCGTCGAACCGATTATGATTCGTCGCTTGCATTGTGAATTAAAATTTTGAAAAATGGTATAGATCTCTTTGAAACCTTGCACCATGTTGATTTTGAAGTAAAGTTTACATTTTAGCCATTTCTGGCTTCTATAAGTTATAAAAAAACATCTATTTAAGCCATCAACATATTTGCTAAAACAAATAGACAGACAAACATTTTGGAAACAATTGTTCATGCTTAAATATCAAATGAGCTATGTAAATAAGCAATAGGTGGTATCATCACCAAACAGAAAACGCCCACAACTGAAAACAGGCCTCCCCATAGATTCCCACAAAGATTGATCCCGTGCTGCTTGCATCCAACAGTTTCTAGCAACCTTTACCATGTCATCTCTTCTCCTATGGGGGCCGATCCAGTCTGCATTTTCCAGTACATGGTCGCTATTTAGAACATTTCTTACTCAACTGTCATCGATTCTAAACGCTATATGATCTGCCCATTGACACTTCTTGCATTACCGCAACCTGCCGATCCCACAAGCTATATTCTTTACTTAAATGTGTTATAACCTTAGCTCTTCTATGGATATCCTAATTATGAATCACATGTTGTAGAGAAACCCCTTACATATCCCTTTCCATGGCTCGCTGAGGGTCTTGGCATCTTGTTACGAAACCCAAGTACGGGGCCACATATCTCTTCTGTATGTCATCACTGGCAATACATACTAGTGGAAGACTTTCGTTCGCAAATAATGGAGTATTTTGAACAGAAATATAAGATAAAGTTTCCCAAACGCTGCCCAACCGAGTCGGACTCTTCGAATGACCTCTTTCTCGAAGTTAGATTATAGTATCGTATTATCATCGGTACTTGTTACGCAGACAACATTTTAAATAATTCGGACATCTGGAAATGGATGAAAATTTATTTTGTTTAATTCACATTGCTACAAAAGCAGATTGTTTTAGTTTTTAAATTATAATTTAATTGTTCTGAATTTTCAGTTATGAAATTATTGTATTGTTACCAGATCTTCACACGTATGCAAAATTTTAAATAATTCGGACGTTTGAAAATAGCTGAAAATTTAATAGAAAGACAGTATATTCAAACATATAAACATACATACAAGTGAAGCTAATATAGAGCGTGTTAAAAGAATCAATCCTATAAGAAAGAATAGAACTCCCACTAAGAGGTTCCCACGCACATTAAAGTGTATATAAACAATTAAAAGTACGTAATATTTCCTTTAAACTATTTACAAATATTAATATTATTTTTCACTATATACATTGATTACATATTTTTTACACAATTAAAAATACCGTGAACTTCTCAAAAAAAGTTTACAAAATTTCTTTTTACTTGTTTATTTGAGTTTTTAAATATTAACATTTTTAAAGGTAAATTGTTAACATATGCGGGTATATATAGTGGCAATATATTATTGTCACTATTCATGATAAAGCACTATGCCAAATTATAAGTTTCCACATCAAACGATATCGAAGAAAAACAGCCGGACATAAATGGTCTTATGAGGATACCATTTTTTAGGGTACATCAATGAAAGAAAAATTTTCCAAAACATTGTGGGTGTACTTAAAGTATGCGCGTTAGAAGTTCGACTTATTTAGCATAATATAGGAGTAACTTTATTTAGCACGCTAATAAATTAGTGGAAATAAAATAATAAAAGAAATAGAGCATGATAATAAATGGGATTGTTAAATTTAAATTCAATAAAAATGATTAAATTTTTAATACTTTATCACTTATATTTTAAATAAATACATATAGAAATTTAACCTCGCTTTGAGAAATACACTTAAAATATATTTTAAAAAGCTTATTTCTATTACAAATATTTACAATAAATAAATGTATTTTATTATATGAACCACTATTAAATTTCAATTACCAAAAAATATTATTCAAAACAGAAACGTAACTTTGATTTGTATGAATATAAAATAAGCGTTGTGTATTCACGAATACCCCAATAACTATCATGAATATACTGTCACTCACTTCACGTACCTATGTTAGTGAGCAACTTCATCCTGTCAATTTTTGTTGCATCGTGCGCGTGCGTCGTTAAATTTCACTCTCATAATTTTTTTCATAACGCACCTAAGGAAGTATAACTTTAAAAACCCTTAGAAGTAACATTTTCAAGTAATATCCCACACTATATACGGAAATGAAAATTTTTTTCGAGTACTGAATTTGCTTCCTTCTAAAATTTCCCTAACTTTTTCCTTTCTAAAATTTTACTATAACTATTTTTAAGTGACTGCTGTAGAGATATATGGGGGTCAATATGCTGTATTTTAATTGAAGTTTTTTATTTTAAGTTTTTCTGAGAAAAACTTCTATGACTGGTGGATATATACGAGCACGTGAGCGATCTATTGAAGACCTAAAATTATATTTTGAGGTACCTGTTTAAGATATGGGGCCTTAAAATTACATTCATTTAATGCGAAGCAAAAAAAATTAAAAGGGTCAAAAATGAAAGAATATATTATGAATGTATTTATTTATGCATTTTAATGTTTACAGTTGAAACGGATGGTGGACTTATTGCTACGACATCAATCTCTCACAGCCAACCAGAACACTAGTCAAGTCCTCCTCAACGAGCGGACGGGAATTGGATCCGGATCGTCGCGGTGCGCCTCGCCTTCAAAGGCCGTATAGCTTGTGATCAATCTAAGATACCGTGGCGAATTTGAAGTGAATTAAGGTAGGAAGCGTAAGTTACTGATGTCGAAATACAAATTGTTCTGTAACGTTTTATAGTTTAGCACCCAGAGAGCGAATATTTAATAAAAAAGACACAGGGCTTCGGAATTGAGAACTGAAGTATGTTTTCTAAACACGAACTCGGGATGTGAACAGACGGAGCTGCATATTTTAAAACGTTATAACAGTAACTGTTTGATTGATCAAGTTATCATAGTGCAAGTTCTATTCGTGCTTGACAGTTGACAGGTACTACTGGGTACTTGACAGGTACTAGTGTGTACTTGACAGGTACAAGTGTGTACCTACTAGACAGATACTAGTTTGCCGCACATATTTAGGCACTTCTAAACATTTAAAGGTACACAGTATCTCTATGAAACTATTTCGAATAAGAATTTTTCACAACGTAAGTATATTTCCTGATACATCTTTCCTGGGAGTTAAAACATGGTGCGTATTTCAAAAATTATAAAATCTAGGGTAGTCCCTATAGTTTTCCTATAATATTCTTGTCAGATTTTACAAACCCTGTTTTTTTCATGATTTTTGAGTCACTAGTTTCGGGGGGGAGATAAAAAGAGTTTTTCGGAGGGCAGAGAGAAATAAAGAGGGGTATGCCCTATAGTCGCATATTTTGTATTTCTTATAACAAGCCCTTTTAAATGGTATTTAAAATGTATAATAAATATTAATTGTAATGTCGTGATATTTAAAATTTGTAAAAAAATTGAAGGCTTTATTTACTTCCTCTTTAATTGTTACCTGAATATGTTAAAACTGTAGCGAGTGTAAAACATATGGGTTAATAAGATGTATTACTACTAAAAATTTAAAATTTCTACGTCGTATGGATCCAGAGAAAATCGGCTACGACAAGGAAACACACGAGTAATCTTCCAAGGGTTCCATTTTCCAGATTGAGGTATGGGACCCTTATAAAACGATTTTATTTTCATGAAAATATGCACTCATCTGTATAAAAAAACTTTCTCACCATTTTATAATATATATTGACATAATCAAAGTCGGAAGTGTATATCATGGCAAGCTAACTAAAAATAGACCAAAAAAATAAACGAAAAATGTGGTTCGATTCATATTTTAGATGATCGGTTTAATGACTAATTTAAATTATAAAATCGTAGGCACTTCTTCATAGCTCGAATGTGCTAATAATTTGTGATTAAATTTTATTTGGAACTTAATGAGACGTCTGAATGATATTAATAAAATTTTCAAACCACAAACCTCGTTACCATCTAATGAGAACTAAAATCTACTATGAAACGAATTAAATGAACCCAAATATTAGAGCTACAATTCACTAAGTAATTTTCTTGATCACCATCTGTCTCCATCATCAAATCAGCCCCATGTCACCATAATATTGTCTTCGGCACTACATATGTGTACAAAATTTCAACTCCATCAGTTAACGACAAGCGGGCGAAAATTCGATTACAAGATTTGATTGTTAGTTAAACGGCTGAGAAAGTACATAAAATCATTTAATGTTTTTTTTCACATTCGTTTTTATACGAGTGTCAACCTCGTTTCTTTTTAACAAACCAGTAATTGCGATTCACGGGCTATTATTTCCAAAATTTGCTCAAAACTAACGCATTTGACACTTACAATACAAGAGCGGAAGTCGACGGTCGACAGGCGAAGAAACAGACTTCCGGTCGAGAGCAATAGAGTCCTACGCAAACCTAAAAAAGCAATATTAATCAATCAAAGCGATATAAAGACAGCGGCGAACCAATAAGCGAGCGCCGAACGACCCAATTTATAACGTCGTGAAGCAAGAATTAGTTCTATTGACGGCAAACAATACGAAGAGAGACTTACGCATGACGTATTTATCGTCGACAAATCTACGCGGGGCGGTCGTTAATTTGATGATAAATGACGTTAACGGCGACCGAGATCGAAGCTTATTATATTACGCATTCACTAGCCGAACGCTCGACTGCTCTATGAAATAATGTTTAGGGGGTATTTTTACTAAATAATGGACACGTTCTCCTAAACGATAAGTAAAGTATAAATAATTGATTTTTTTTTCATAAATCAGATCTAGGCTAGATGTATTTCATCGTTACGCAAAGAAAGCCGGTGAAATAGACGTGGCTTTACAGTAGCGGAATGTAAATTTTATAAAAATTGTTTTTTTAACATAAATTTAAATTTTAATTCAGCGATTGACAATCAGGAAAGTGAAAAAAAAATAAAATACTATTTGTAATCATAATAGATTACAAAGCAAAAAAAAAGATGTCTTCATAAACGCGCATATTAATAGATCAATAACTTTTACAAACGATTAAAAAAATGATCAGTATCGATAATTTTTTTAATATGTAGCCATTGCCTAATTTAATTAAAAATAACCGTGAATCGATATTGATATTCGTTCGGAGCTGTCAAAGTAACGTGTTTTTCGCTGCTTCCCAATTTAATGTGATTTTTTCGAAGAGCGTGTTAGACCTACAAGTTTTATAATATATGAAAGACAAAATGGGAAACACTTTACTTTATTTTTCTGGTTTAAAGAGTTCCGTTGAAATAGCGCATATAAATTATTACGAAAAATAGCCTAACTTTTCATAAAAAACAAGATATCTCATTTTTCCGATTAAGCTTATTTTTTTAAGTTCTTTATTTAAAAATGTTACTTTTATTCTTAGAACACTTGGACCCAACGCTGATGAACTTTTTCTTTTTTTTTAATAGGTACATATAACAGTTTAAATATTTGGTTATACAACTTGTAAAGATATCATCTAATCCTCAGCTTGTAAGGCTTAAAATAACGCGAGTTTCCCAAGAACTACAAAATTTGAAATTAGCCTTATACTTTTCTAATAAAAACTTTATCTAAACTTCTAGTTACTAACTTTTGTCATAATTTTAACTTTGGCAATTTCAGAGATGAGGGGAGTATTTTTTGTGTATATTTTCAGTAATATCTTCGAGATTATCTTACGTAAAAATTACACAACCGAAAGCAAAAACTTTTTTTGTAACAGTCTTGTGTTTTCCAATATTCTCAAACATTTTTTACGTTCTTACTAAAATAGGAAACTATAAACTTCTTTATTATACCAAATTTTAACTATATGATAATGATCTGATAAAAATATTTTTTGTAATATGACTTCACTACCTTTTTTTACGGTTAAATAGGCAACTCTGATGGCGTAATATCTTTAAGTGAATGAAAAATTTGAATCAATAATTAACTTCACATTAAAAATACAAAATATCTCAAAATTTACTAATTCTTTGTTTCCAGAATATTCTAGAAACAACTATAATCAGACGGCGTCTGAGAAAAACGTCCATATTAAATAGACCGGCAATCGCGTAGGTAGTATTTCCACTTAGTTTTGCAATCGTTGCCAGCACCGCCGATCAAATTAAACAAACGCAAAATTTTATATTATAAAAAGTAGCGGCAAAAGCTAATATATAGATAATTTCCTGTTTGTTTAAAGTTGGTTATCAAGCAGTAGCCGTGAGTAGCTTTTAGCCATTGATGAGTTCCGTTCTCTATATAGGAAGTCTTATCTTGCAAAGTAACAGTTACCAATAAAAAAAATATCTCGAATCACAGTTGATTTACTACCATCCATTAATGAGTTCCATTGTTCATCTCCAGAACTCATCATCAGACCCTGACCTGGTCAATGGTGTAGTTATTTTATAAAGTAAACACTACCAATAATGAATATCTTGAATCACGATTGATTTACAACCATCCCCTAAGGATTTCTATTATTCATCTCCAGAACTCGTCAACAGATCTTAACCTGGTCGATAATGTAGTTATTTTTCAAAATAACAACTACCATTAGCAAATGTCTTGAATCACTTTTTATTTACTGACATTCGTTAAGAAATTCCATTGTTCATTTCCGGACTTTATCATCAGATCATTATCATATATATATATAGGGCCACATCACTAGTACACTCAAACAAAAAAGTAATCACGCAGAAATTTCGGAGAAATCGGTGTACACATTAAAAAGAAATATTGTTTTCGTATCAATTTTTATTTTTACCTTAGAGTCTCATTTTTGTAAGCAAAGAAGAAGTTACCTCAAAGGGGTGATACAGCTTTTATACAGAAGAGAGAAGAAAATAAAAACGAGATATAATATTATATTCAGTATCAAAAGAGAAAACATACGTGTCACGACATAGTATAAAATAAATAATGTATTATATGTCATAACCAAGGACTTAAAAACCAGCTTTTCGATGTGCGATATTTATGAATTATAAGTGATTATCATTAATTTATTTGTTTTCTTTAAACATATATAGTACATAGGGGTTTCGTCCCTAAAGTTTGCATTCTTAAGTACGTCGAATCTGAGAATAACGAAGGAAAAATTGTATAGAATCGTTCCAAGAATTTAAAAAATATTTTCAAGAAAATAAAAAAATATTTATTGGAAAGAAATATAAATTGTGCTGAACTCTAGCACTGCACTCATTCAATGAATAGCGATTTATATATAATCAACTAATCATCAAAAGCATTTAAGCGGACTGGTAGGTCGTTACGAAATCCTGATAAAACAATTCTGACGAGACGATCCTGATGAAACGATTCCGTACACCTCAAAATATTATAATACCCCCAAAAAAGAAACACTGGAAAGCCAAAAAAGCTACCATCACTCATTTTAATATTAGTAATGAGTAAATTAATACTTTGAAAAAAATCATAAAAACGTCGGCAAGATGGCGCCTTTTGATGAATCGCCGCCGTCTTATTGACGTGTAAGGGTCTTGTGTAAAGATTGAACTGCAACTAATAGTTGTTTCTAGAATATTCTGGAAACAAAGAATTAGTAAATTTTGAGATATTTTGTATTTTTAATGTGAAGTTAATTATTGATTCAAATTTTTCATTCACTTAAAGATATTACGCCATCAGAGTTGCCTATTTAACCGTAAAAAAAGGTAGTGAAGTCATATTACAAAAAATATTTTTGTTACTAGGTAGTAAATTAACGATACTTATAAAAACTATAATTCGGCTACCGGCAATAACCATAGACAGGTCTCCAATATTAGCTCTATAAAAATCCCTTTGGCGTTTTGTTTTCATTGTTATAAAACATAGTTTTTGTTATATTTAACCTTTGTGAGGCGTGATAGGGTCATATATAGACATAGGAGAGTCTAAGCTTAAATATCCTAGTCACTTTCAATGTTTGATTCCTGAACTTCGTTATTGGTCAATGCGAAATACATTTTTATTGAGAACTGAAGACACTAAACGAAAATGGGATTTGAATTGGAAAAGTATGTCTGAAGGAATTCTTGGTCTTAAAACTGTTTATCCTGATCCACACTGTCTTAAAACTGTTTATCTTAATCCACTCAGTTACAATTGTACACTTAATCAAAAGATACTTCAATGATTTGATTTGCTATAGATTACTGTCAGATAATTTAAGCAGGTTTAAATTTAATAATAAATAGATCCTTTCTTCAAAAAAGTTTTTGAACTGAAATTCCAGATGGATTTGTAGAGTTTAAAAATTCCATTGAGAATGTATAGTTTCTTTGCAATCTAACATTGTGCCAAATGAATAGTATATTTGGGTGAATGAAAAACATTTTCAAAATACATAATCATTGATTTTACCGACACGTTCGGATATGATAAAACTGTACTCCTTTTGAACCATAAGAGAGTCTTTGTGTTTATATTATTATTTTCGGGAAAAATATTGTCGACGATTCTTTGAAAACTATTTACCGGAAGACGGAAGTCATTATCAAAATTGATTTTGTGAATAATTCAGTAGACATTTTATTTTGTTATAGAGACATCACGTCCACTGTTTTTGTTTTAAGTTGTCTTTTAATAACAACAAAATTAAGGTTTGTTATTTCGCCCGGCCTGGTTCCTCTTTACGGCAACGGGAAAAATTTGATGAAAGCCAATACTGTGCAACCACTTACACAAATGTTAATATTGCGCAAGTCACGCGTTGTCCTGTCCAGCGCATCGGTTCGAAATATTTTGAGAAATGGTAGCCTCGTCCCAATGAACAATCATTATGTTGTTTTGCAATTCCAATTGTTTTGATATATTACATACACAAGAAACATGCAAAACTTTGAAAGTATTTTTTAAATTTGTATCTGCGGTTCTACCTTCTTCTAAAAGAGTAGTGGCAATTCCAGATGATGGAATTTTACCACCAGAACTAATTTTAGTGAGTAACATATTAATTAATAATCTTTTGTCAGAAACTCCAGAAGCACCGAGGAAAAATATTTTGCCTTCTTGGTGCATTAATGTTGATATCATGGCATTAAAATAATTTTTTCTGATCTGCATTTATACGGTGTCCGTCTTCAAATACAATCTGGGATATCCGAGTATGATCATAAGATATTTCCCTGCATATTTAGTATTAATTATTATTTTAAGATGTTTGGTGGAAAAAGACCGAATCTGTAATGGATTTCCCTAAAAACGATTTAATGGCTTCGTTTAATTCAGTCAACGGTTCGTCAATGATGGGTTGGTCAAAATTTAAATTATCTACAACCACTTCATGTCGTTTCCGATGCAGAGTTTATTCAGTCATATTCCCTCGATAATTATTCCAAAGAGCGAAGAGACCAGTAACTTAACAAAACGTTAAAATTATAACAAATAAACATCGTAAAGATTGTACTGAGCTATATAACACAGCTTCTGATGTTGTATTTTTCCAATGGCAATAATCTCGCTGTATTCCTGTAGCTTTCTGTGCCTCTTGGCATTTAGTAACTCCTTGTACGGTTTTTAAATACCAAAAAACGTAGGGTCTTTTACTACATGCAACAACTTCATAAATATTCCGTGTTATTTGAGCGCACTACATGCACTCTGTGGAGGGAGTCTGTTTTATTAATATCGAGATAACCTTTTTGGTTTTGTTTCTGTCGCTAGAATTTGTTAGTTGTTTGATTCCATGTGTAAAGTCGGGAAACTTTGTCATAGGTCAATGTTTTTGCACAACAACTTATAAAATACCATTAAAATCGTGACTCAGAAATTGTTCACTACTTAATGAATATTACTTTCAATAATACGAACTCATTGTCCATTTTCTAAATGTACAACGAGGTGAGTGATTCTTAAATCTCTTTTGTACACATTGAACGATAAAATTAACCACACAGCTTTGGAACTGCAAATGTCCCTGCCAGCAGGTCGATGTTGATTCTTAAATCTCTTTTATGCACATTGAACGATAAAATTAACCACATAACTTTGGAACTGCCAATGTCCCTGCCAGCAGGTTGATGTTGACTCTTAAATCTCTTTTGTGCACATTGAACGATAAAATTAACCACACAGCTTTGGAACTGCAAATGTCCCTGCCAGCAGGTCGATGTTAATTTTTAAATCTCTTTTGTGCACATTGAATGATAAAATTAACCACACGGCTTTGGAACTGCAAATGTCCCTGCCAGCAGGTTGATGTTGATTCTTAAATCTCTTTTATGCACATTTAACGATAAAATTAACCACACAACTTTGGAACTGGCAATGTCCCTGCCAGCAGGTTGATGTTGACTCTTAAATCTCTTTTGTGCACATTGAACGATAAAATTAACCACACAACTTTGGAACTGCAAATGTCCCTGCCAGCAGGTCGATGTTGATTTTTAAATTTCTTTTGTGCACATTGAACGATAAAATTAACCACACGGCTTTGGAACTACAAATGTACCTACAGGTTGATGTTGCCTAACTTTATCTGTTGAATGGATACTAAAAGTAATCTGACCGCTCCTTTTACTAATATGTTTACACACTTAGTTCATCGATTTTACTGAAATACATAATTCAATTGCGGGTCAAAAATTTAAAAAGAACTTGATTGTAAGGCACCACCTATCTATTGTCCCCGTTCCATTATTCCCGATCATTTTAACATTTCTGTCTTCATGGATTGATGACCTTCATGAGCTTTGCAAATATTTAGAAAATGTTTAGTGTGCTTTTCTTTCCTGCAGTTAGTGTAGCTGTATTACATTAAAAAAATGGATCTTCGTGTTTGCTTGGTAACTCCACTGAAATTACAGTAATAATTTAAGAAGTGAGCCACGTCTCTGCCATTCCTCTGTGTACATATAAGAGTTGAAATGAAATACTCTGTTTCTTTTACCATACCCTTCTTGTGTCTGACTTAAGTCATCGCATCTGGCGTATTCTCCTAAAGTCCTCAAGATCCATTAGTAAAACTTGGCGGCAATATTACTAACTGACCAATGTCATTAATATTTTCATTAGCAGGTAAATGTAATTTTCAGCAAGGAAACGTAATTTTCTGTTTCTTCTACAGTTTGATTACTTCTTAAGTACACTGTATTTCATTTCAGCGTATTGGTCGACTATATATTTGTTTAACAACATTCCAAATCAAAGTAAAGTACTAAAATTATTTTGTAGAACAATTATTCGATAATAATAACAATTCATATATAAAACAGTTTTTTGTAGCGTAGCGCCAATATCCAGATCGATTTGTGAAATATTTATTAAACAGCTGTCTTCACCTTCAGATAAAATTAGTGGATACTGTAACGGGTGCAATTCAGATATTTTTTGAAAGTTGTCGGGCAGACTATGCAGTGACTCGATTATCGAATTGTTGTCCAACAGTAACAACTGCTACTTCACTTGTTGAAGGATCTTTATAGCAACCACGCCAACAGATACTGTATTTGCATGAAAGACAATATTAAAATTGGATACGTCTGGCTGTGCATTTTCAAGAGACTATGTTGTAATTTTTACATATTTGATCGAAACTATGTTGTAATTTTTATAACACATGGAAGAATCATAATTAATGACATAGTACTCTTTATCTATCCACAAATTAGAAGCTTGTCTTCTATTATTACGTAAATTGACTGATCCTGACAGCCAGCTACCGGGTATGTCGTTCAGCCATAGTCTCTCTTTTTCGGTAAAAAATTTGCCTTGAGCGAGCTAAAGAGATCCAAACGTCACGCTTTCCGATGTCTACCTTACTCTCCGTGTTTGATCATACTTATTACGACTTAATTGATGTACATATAATCGCACTTCATGTTCGGCTAAGGTCTCTCTTTTACGACTTAATCGATGTAAAGACAAACGAATCTTCTGTTCGACCAAGGTTTATGTTTCACTTTCGGAAGCCATTCTTTTTCTGCTGTTTGCTAAACGATTTTATTTTTACTGGGCCCTTACATTTTTGCATACTAAACGCATTCTTGTCCTTCCTTAAAGTATCGTCGTTTTAACATTGCAGATGAACGTATAAAAAAATCGTGAAAAAGACTTTTTAAGAAAATAGATAACAATTTGATACGAAATTAAAATAGAAAACAGTTCAATTAAAAATGATTCTATCTAATCACCCCAAGGAGCATATAAATTATTGGCAACCGGTCAAGTAGGATTGTTTACACCATAAGGAAAAGTAGTCTGGGTTCGGTCGACTAATCATAGCTCAGGATTTATGGAACATTCCAGAAAGGAAATAAAAACTAAATGTTCTAGAATATTCGAAAATATTTCGTGTCTAAAATATAACAGTTCTAATATTTTCCCGAATGTTCAATTACTTTTCATTGCCTCATAATTACTTGTCTAAAATTTTCTGGAATTTTCTCGAATGATCGGCAACTTTCCATACTCTTGACTTTCTAATAATTTCTGGAGTTTTCTCGTACGGTTGAGAACATTCCATATTTCCATACTGTATTTTTCTAGAACTCGTAGAGTAGAATCCCGACACCAGGAAAATATACTCACTAAGTTTTTTCAAGGATCGATTGAAAAAGTCCTACTTCTCTTAAAGCCCTAGTTCATCTGGTATCCTGTCTTTTTTTCTTCAATCTTAACTTACATCAATATTTATGTCCCAATATTCAGTCTCTTTAGGGTTCCGCGACTCAAAAGAAAAAAACGTAAAACTTATAAGATCATTCTCATGTAGGTACTTCCGTCTGTCTGTCACAGCCGTTTTTGTTAACAGTTACTTGGCATAAATTAAATTTGAGCACAGTAGTAAAACATATTATCCTGTCTATATCTCAATTTATGGGGGATAAATTAAGTACTAATTTTGTTTAAATTCTATATATAGTGTGAGGTATACTTGGAAAGACCTAATAATAAGGGCCTCAAAAATATATTTTCCATAATTAGTTAGTACATCTTCAGAAATATATGGGAAAATATGCAAAAAACATGTCACCCCCCCCCCCTTACTTCCGTAACTATTCGACCTAAAATTATTAAAAATTATAGTTTAAGGAACCTACGTAAAGGTTGTAGGATAACTAAAGCAATTGTAAGATCTAAGATAATTCTAGATCTTATAATCTATTAAATATACACCATGTTTTAACGCCTGTAAAAATATAATAGGCAATATGTTTACGTGGTGAAAAATTAAGATTTGTAAATAGTTTAATGGAAAAGCTATATACTCTTAAATGTTTATAAGTGCCTTAATGTGCTTGAAACCCTGTTAGGGCGAATTCTATTCGTGATTGACAGGTTTTTTGCAAATGTAAACTTTTGTTATTATCATTTGTTAAGGCCTTATTTTGTTTTTTTTTTCTTAAATACACCTTATATTTTATGTTGTAACTTATTTATAGTCTACCAAACAAACGGTTTGTCTCAGTTTATTGTTATGGTTGGGCTGGCAGAGATTGCACCTGTGGCAATAATCCGCCACGGTTATTTTATTATTGATCCTAACAAAAACATCGTCTTTATCCAAAAAGATCGATAATGCCATGTATCTAAAAGACCGTCTTTCATTATAGAAGCATAAACAAACTAAAAAATATATAAAACAAAAGCAGTTTAGCTATCTCCTTCATTTGATAAACTCACGTAATACCAAAGAATAATTTAAAGTTATAAAATATAAAGTTTAAAATACGGAAACAGAAGATAAAACAAAATATAGAAAAAAATTATAAACGAAACACCTAGTATAAAAACCTTCTAAAACTTTTCAATCGTATGCAACAATCATATGAATCTTCATCAGAATAACATTGCGACCCAATTCGTAAATATTTTCGATAAATTTGAAAATTTAATGCAAAAAAAAAAGAATGTCGGACACAACAGGCAAAGGATAAATAAGATATTAAGTTTTAGAAGTAATTTCTTTACTTAATTATAATTATTGGAATATTTAAGTAACATACTTAACTTATTACGAATAATCCCCTAAAAAACGAAAACTTGTTTCAAATATTAACTTCGGGTTATCATGCGAATTAATAAATTATCAAGTATTCATGAAAATAGGTATATTCCATTTTTCATGTTTTTTTTCTTAAATGGTAATAAAGAATAGAAACAGCCCATTTACATCACATTTCTTTTAAATATACCAAATCGAACTTACTCAATTAGTGCTCCATATTATGATTCGTAAAAATGGAAAAAACATTTTTTTTTTTAATTTGAGCGACAAAAAGCTGTCTTTTGATACCCCACATGACTGTCTTGAAATTTTTTTTAACTTTGCAATTTCCTTCCCTTATTCAACCATCAAAATCAGAACTCAATATTTCATTTATTTAATCGAATCTCAATTTTCAATAGCTATGCCATTTTCTTAGATACTGTAGATACTAAATTTTAAACTAGTATCTATAGTGTCTAAAAATAATTCCTGTGACCGACGGACGGATTGAGGGACACCGAAGTGTTTCCACGAATATTCCGTTTTATCAATTTTGATATGAGAAATTAAAAATGGTTAAAACCGTTTGTGTCTAAAAACATAATTTTTGAGATACCTAAAGCATAAGAATAAAAAGCATAATTTTGGAGATACCTAAAGGAAAAGAAAATTTAATTAATTAGTAATATGCACTTGTATGTTTCTTTATTTCATTGATAGTTACATCAAAAAATCAACTAGTTTTGTCCAATTTAATCAAATGATTAAAATGCTAATAACCGTAAACTCATATAGCTACTTTTCTTCCAAACCTATAGATAAAAATAATTATCATTTCGTTATTGAAATAAATATTAATCATCAGTTAATAGGACATATACTATATCTAAATATAACCTTAAAAACTAACAATAAATACGAAAAGGCCAGTTACAGCCGTCTCTATAAAATAGACATAACGATTAGAGAAAAATTGAAAAAGCATAATAAAAAAGAACTGTCAAAATCGCACCTTCATCAGTATCACTCGCAGATGTTGGCGAGCGGAGTATTACACCGTTCCAAAAATATCGATTCGCGTACCATTTACCATGCTGGGGCGCCCGTCGGGAAAAACAACCCTAGACATACGTATATACATATATAAAGTGTACAGAATTCGTTATATACGAACATACGTACATCCAGACACACACAAACACTCAAAACACGCCGATATCAAAAACTATTTCCCGCCAACAAAAACGTCACACAAAATCACCCTTTGGAATGAAAAAAAATATATATTACGACACAGGACACAAATAATTGCGTTATATTTTATTATTCACAATCAAAAGGGTATTCTTAATGTTGAATACCGTACTATCTCCGTTTTTTGAAGGCTACAATTTTAGTTTAGGACACGGGTCGACAGCACACCGGCGATACTATCTCGACAGACAATTCGAGCCAACTGATGTATTTTCTACATTTTCCCGGTACTAGCCTTCGCCCTTAGCGTTCGGCTTTCATCGCAGGTTTTCGTGAAACTTCGGTAAATATGAATATATAGGGTGAAAAGAATATTTTTAATAGGTCAACCCCGATGTAATAATATGATGTAAGCACTGCACAGCTAAAAAACCGTTAACTCATTTTGTTTTCTGGGTAATTAAATTATTTGACGTAAGCAAATTTGCATGCGATACAACAAGTCGTTCTATCTGTAAAAAAATATTTAAGATAATTAAAGAAGTAATATGCTTTATTAGATAATAGTTCAAATATTACTTTTGTCAAAACATAACTTTTCATTTAATACATTTATATAAAAAATAACATTATAAACGAAGTGATATCAAAATGCCTTAAAAATATGCAATACCGAGTACAAATGTTATATAATTTAATAATCAGTTCAACCCTTTGTTTCTATGGTCAACGCCAAGAACCAAGAACAACATTTAATAAAATTACAAGGAAAATATGAAACAATTAATTGATTAAACAATTCTACTTAATATTTTTTTGCATAAATATGATATTATACTCTAATTAGTTATATATTAATAATTATCCTTGAAATTCATGTTAAATACATGAATACATTAATATAATTTTCAATGTCGTAATATTCAATATTCCGTCATTAGTATTTATTTACATTATTTAGTAAAACACATTATTGTGTAAGTATACAGAATAAGTATGTGTATTATGAATTCACTTTCATTATTAGTAGTGAACGGGTAAAATAAACACCTAATAATTATTGTCATCCAGTCATTCAATTAAATAACATCAACTAATAATATGTATATATCCTTACGACATGAGAATTAGAATTGAAAGTAAACATGTTTATCTAAATGAAATCATTTTAGAGATGTCTCTCTAATCGTAACAAACTTATTCAATTCTGTAATTAATACAATGTTTCGCTTTTATAATCAACATATATAGATTTAGGTCCTCGCTAATAAATTAATTTAGGTATCCATACATTTGTAACGATATGTTTTTGTCCGAATATAAGCTCCATATTAAATAACTAACATATATAAAACTAAATAGTTTAGTAACTGAGGGTTTAAAGTCTGTATTTTATTATTATTTATTTGTATTTCTTATTTAATAGATTTTGAAAAACAAATGTTAGTCCCTAAGACAAAAAAAAATATGTGCCTAATATATTTTTTATTACAACGCAATAATCATATATTTTACAGTTCTACAGGTATAAACCTGTAGAACTGTTAAACCTTAATATAAAATAGATGAGCCGTTTATATACACCAATTATTATATCATGATATATTTGTATGTAAGAAAATATGAATAAATACTACCGAGAATCATATATAAAAAATCTGATTATATTTTTTAAACGTTGCCAGCATGTCGCAACCATAATGTACTTAGCTTTCATGATCACATTCCAATCAACAATTTAGATTAATAATTTGATGCGTCAATTTTTCCTTTACATTGACAAGGAGTGTTACAAAAATTGTTATTTACATTGACTAACAAGAAAAGTTTAGAGTAATTTTATAAATATTTACATATGAAAACTATGGCACAGACAGAAGATACAGAATTAAGAGATTTAGTTATGGATTCGTTGGAAAAATCCGGCGCTTTATCAAAAATACGCGGTTTGTTGAGAGCAAACATATTTTCAGCTTTTGAAGACGAGACAAATAACTTAAAATATAACATAGAACTAGATAAACTACAATCTTGTCAGGAAGGTCTGTTATCACTGTCATTAATATATGAACTTTTGGAGTTTTGCAATTTAAAAAATACAATGTTTGTGTTAAAAGGCGAATGCAATCTGGGCAAAGGTTATGTTTATGAAGGAAGGCAGAAACTACTACAGAAACTAGGCGATTGGAAATTTAACGAGACCAACAATGAACCTATTATGACACAAATGATTAAAATGTTTTTTAAGCACGCTCCATCGCATCCAAAACAGTCCGACTTAGAAAAGGGCGACTTCCTGCAAACTAAAGACATTAACAGCACCGAAATGAAGGACGATGCCGATAATTATACGTATATAGTGAACAGTAACACTGAAAATTCTATTTCCAACAATTCCTTTGAAGATAAGAACAAAATTTGTTTACGTCTACCGCTTGGCGCGTCTGAAAGTGACTCTTCAATGGATTCTAATAGAGAAAAGTCTGAATATAATGTAACTGAAGCTTTACCAGAAAATATAAATGGTACTTATATCAGTGATAACCAGAATGGTTCATTTACACCGTTTTTGGATAACCTTAAAGAATTCACGCCCGTTTATAACAATCTTAAGTTCGAGAAACATCATTTGACAAACCATAATAGTAATAATAAAAACTTGTCAATGAATGATCATTACAATGTCGCCAACAGTAGTAATTCGACTTCATATTTAGAATTAAATAAACAAACTGAAGATAAAAAAGGAACTGGAAGTGATAGACCAGATGTTAGAAAAATTAATGTTACTGATGAAGTAAACGAAGATATTGATGAAGGTGTGTCTATTTCTATCAATGAATCAATACAAGATTCTATAATGGACTCTGTGAGTGAATCCATCAATCTGTCTTTACCTAAAATTGAATTAAAGCCACATAAAGACCAGAAACAGGTAAAAGAAGTTGCAGAACAAACCAACAAGACTGAAGAAAAAGATAGCAACACTGAAAATCTAATAAAATCTAACAACTCTAGCGCGAAACACACTTCAGATGCTACATCCATTGTGAGTGAGATTTTGCACAGCTATGAATACAGCAATGATTTCAATTCGCAACTTAATGATGAAGCAAGCTCTAAGGCTGATGATAGTATACAGGAAGATATAAGTTTAAGTATATCAGAGAAAATTAAAGCAAAAATTAGTCCCAGTTCTAAAAGTTCCATATCAATTTCAGACGTCGGCGAACTTATCGACAGTAATTCGGCTTCACCAGCTAGGAAAGATAACGGTAAATCCAAATCTAGTTTGAAGTCGCCCGACAGTGTAATAAGTGAAAATATTGGACCGGAAAGCAATGGAGATGTGGTGAGAGATATGAAGAATGTCACTATGCGGGAATTATCAATAAGGAATAACGAAAACGAAGATTTATTTGGTAAATTTATACGGAGGAACACTAATTTAGATTTACACAGCGATTGAAACTGTATCAGAATTTAATGGCAGTGAAAGAAGATAAAACGGGATCGTATTTTCAGAACAAGATTCATTGAGCATATAAGTAAATGGACACTAAGAATTCCTCAACGCTTTCTTTGAAATGTTATCCTCTGAACTTTTCTTACACGACTCAAACATGTTTCTTTAAGTACTGATTTAACTTTTGGGAAGAGATCAAAAGTTGAATGGCACTAATCCGGGTGAACATGGAAGATTTTGCAAGTGTAGTGTTTGCTTGTCATAAACTGCTTTATAGAAAGTACTATGTCAGCAGGCACACTGTCCTGATGGAGGATGAAACCATTTTTCCACAGTTGCTTCCATTGTTTATTTCACTTTTTCTTTCAGCTTTATCAAAACTTTCTGTTAGTAACGCTATTTAACTATTACTCCTTCTAATGCCAAATCTTATAAAATTAGACCATTGATATGGAAAGATACAATGAGCCTGCCATTGAATTTATTTTCTTTGATGAGCTTTTACATTCTCGGTGATGACGGTATCTTCCTGGTCATTAACTGTGCTTTGCTTTCAGGATCATAGTGAAAAACCCAGATTTCAAATATTCTGTTTGTGTTTTGTGCAATTTTACTACAAATTTCAAATTGACATGCTGTTGAACTTTTGAACTTAGCATTTTTAGGCCCACTACAGAAAATATAACCAAACTAAATTACGATGCACAATCAACTGAACATCAGAGGGTCACTGTTTATGATACAGGGTACCACCCATACAATTGTAACCTGTTCTGACTGCTTTGTTTATAGGATGAAATCACAATCTTGCTATTTAATAAATGGAACTCATATATCAGTGTTAAGAAAAATCAGTTGTGTGAATTGATACCCGTTATTACACTTCAAATGCAAGTTGTGTTGAATTTTAAAGAACTGTTTTCAAAAAGTTAACTTAGCAACGGTTGCAACCATTGTATAAGCTTGTGACAATGTAATTTTTTAATCCTAATGCACAGGTTTAGAAATTTTTTGGTGTTGTACTTAAAAAAATGTAATATTAACATTATCAGTATAGGTACTTTTATTACCATAATTATTATCATATTATGTAATCACATACGACGTTGGTCTTTCTACTTTTTGAAACATATTTTTAAACCTAACAAACAACGAAATCTATACACATTTCTGTTAATTTCTCCACTTTTTATAATCAATTATTACTGCAATGTCTTTATTTACACATAATGGAATAGTCGCAATACTTTTAGAAAATGCAACTCTGTTATCACAATTATTTAACTTCTTTGAAGATCAACATAAATTTAATCAAATATGTAATAAAAAACAGATTTAAAAAATATGGACATGTTAATAGTCATCAAAAAGTAGAATGAGCCACATAAATCAGTAATTAGACATTTCTGCAAAATAACCTTTTCTATGTAATTATATAAGTGAGGAAAAATTAATAGGGAATCAATATTGAATATTCCCTAAAAACCAGAAATAAATGTTTCATTGATCCATTATCAGTGATCTCGGTTTATAAACTTAGAAGGGGGAAAATAAGAAGACTTAACTATCTTAGTATATAGATTATATGAATAGTCCATATGAGCAGCTTTCAGTCATTTTTTGTATGATCATTTAAAACTAGGCTAAAGAAATAGTTCCTTTTTGAAATTAATTGTAATTATTGTGCCTGTTTATATTATTTTACTTTAATGATATTAGGTATTAAGTATCTAGTCCAAATTTTGCATTTTTACTCGTTCACTAAATTGGTGCCGTCCAGTTGTAGGGTATAAATTCTTGCCGTGATTGCTTGAATGAAGACGCTTCACATATCAATATTGTAATTAAATAAGGAACTTAATTGAAGGTATGATGAAGGAATTGAATATTGTTCAATATGTGCATAAACCAATGAAATCAGGGAGGCGTAGTTTGATGCAAACACACGTAAGTAATTCTAGTGGGAGTGATTGAATTTTTTCCTGCCTGCGGAAGATTTCATTAGCAAGCAGTCCGTCAATGAGTGACAAAGTGTGAGATCATTGAATTTTGGCTTTAACAAAAAAAATTGAACACTTCTACTATATTAAATTTTGTGTAAAGCTTGATGAATCCCAAGTCGGAATGAACCACAACATTCAACACGCCTCGGGTGAATGAATCAGTAAGTACTACACAGATAAAGAAGAAGAACAACCACTTCAACGATGGCCGCATACCAATGAACAGCGTAGCATATTGTGGTAAACCCTAAATATCTAGAAATGTGAATCTAATCCTGATGGATGCCTTGTCTTCATTTTCTCTGATCACGGTTTGATGATCCTCCTCAGTCCTCACTTGTTGAAAAAAATGATTTTGTTTGTAAAAGATGATTTTGTCAAAAATGAAAATCCAACCACGCTCACACTTTTCACTAATTGGCGGCTGAGAGCTTGGCAGGAAAAATAAGTATGTGCATTAACATCTCTTATATATATGTGCCAAATTATGTCTCTTCTTGTATGAAAAATTGTGTTGGAAATTTTTTGAACACTTTGTATGTTTTGCACAATTGAATTTGATTCAACTTGATAATAGCTATTACAATTATGTATTTGCCTTAGCCTAATGTGGATCTGGCAGCTAATTTGCACACATTGTACTCATCTGTGGATAAAACTCGAGTTTATAATTATTTTTTATCTATGATGAATTTACAATAAAATACCATTGTCTAAGATACACTGAGAATCTCGGTTGCCATAAATTAAGCAGAATTAAGGCCACAAAGGCTTACGCTTTATGTTGGGACTTATTATGCAATCTAGTAATGTATAACCATGCATTTATATCATGAAGAAACTGTAAATACAACACAAGTAACAAGAATCTAATTTAAATAGGCAAAAATACTTATCTCTTCATTGTGAGCTTATCGTAATTCAAACCTGTAAATGATTTCATTAACTTTTCAGAACCAACATGATCTCTTATGTACATATCTGAAGTTATTGAAATCATTGAATTAACTATTGTTTTCACGAAGCTACCTATAAATCTTGGAATCTTATTTCCTGAATTACATAAAAAATTTAATATAGTGTTAAAAATTTACCAGGCTACAATTATTACTAGAGTGGAATGTGCCCCAACATTTGATATATACAAATCCAAAAGGTAGCACAGAGGCCAACAACATTCTGCATCATATCCCGTAGCAAAACTTTCATTAAAAGACAACATGCTATACCAGAATGTACCTGTGATATAGCATTATTCTAGTATTTCCATATTTGTTGCTGTTGCTATGTTGCAATTCATAACAACAACATTCATACTTGTAATTCAATAAACTATTGTCTGAACTTGATTACTTTTTATTAACCTGTTTATGAAATATTCCTATAAATTTATGGGACAACAACGAAACTGCAGCCTGTTCTTGGCATCGATTTTGTAGACAGGAATATCAGATTAGGTGACATAACAATGGTGATCAGAAAATGTGCATAAAGAATATTTATTAACATACCTTATATGTGCCTTATTTGTCTTCTGAAACAACATTTTCATTTTTGAAATATGTTTGTATATGTAAATAAACAGTATTATTTAAAAACTTGTTTTATTGTTATTTTTTGCTCAAATTATGTAATTTTTCCATACCATAATGGTCATGTATTAAGTGATAATAATTAATCGATCCGACAAACTAAGAACTCAGTATTAAATGTATTAGATAATAGCAGGTGGAAGGAAAGAAAGTTTTCTTTTAAACTCTTATTGTGATGACGAAACCTTTGCAGTCTGCAAAGGTTTTGTCATCACAATAAGAGTTAGGAAAATAAATAAAGAATAACGATTAAAATAATTACATGAAACTCTGAAGTGTTAGAGTTTCTTGCGTGAAACATGATAATGTAAAATTAATAAATTCGTCTTATTTTGAGACATGCAGATAATCAGACAATATTTAGGAATATTAAAAAAAGTGCATCATTGACAGCGAATCACATTAAAACTCAAATGAAAATAAAAGAAAATTATACAGATTGAAAGAAAAATTTCATGTCATTAAATGCTCAGTACAATTATAATTGCATGAAAGAAGTATTGTTATTTAAACATTAATTGAAAAGAAAATTATCAACCCTAGAAAGATAGTCTGCGTAATATTGACGCATGCGTGTTCGAAATATTGCTCTCTCTTTCTAAATAGTGTGAGTCTATCACTATGTGTTTAGGACATCTCACTCATCGCTTGATATTTCTCATCAGGCGCATGTGTTACTGAGGTAACTCAGTCACCGATTTCGAAATACCAACCACGTGAGTCAAAATGACACATGATTATCTTTTAAGTGACTTAAGATTTTAATCTAGATTATACTTGGTGTCTTATTTACATTCTTATCTTTTTGTAGATATTGTTATAATGGCGAATAGAAATTTGAATGTCTCTTTTAGAAAGTGATGAAGAGCTTACCTGCCAGGATATCAATAGTGAAGTAGAAGACCATAAAAGTGAAGATGGCATGCAGAGCGACATAGAAGAAACTTTTATAGATGAGGGGACGGAAGAAGAGCCGAAGCCAAGTGGAAATGAAATCTCAGATGAATAAAGTATTATTGAACAAACAGCTTCTTCATCAGCTTCTAAAAGAATATTAGCCTCGCCACAGAGGACTATTAGAGGTAAGAATAGACATTGCTGGTCAACTTCGAAGTCAACAAGGCATAGCCAAGTCTTAGCAGTGAATATTGTTAGGTCTCAAAGGGATCCGAAACGCATGTGAGAATCTATATGATCCCGTCTTATGCTTCAGTATTTTTTTTACTGATGGATATTTGAAACATCGGGAATCTATGACAGATGCTACATTTCGTGACACGAATGCGGATGAAATCCGTGCTTTGATTGATATTTTGGTAATGCACAGCAGTCAGAAAAGACTATGGGTATCTTTTACTATGGTTTTTTTTAAAAGATAACCATATGTCCACAGGTGAGCTCTTTAATCGATCGTCATCAATGGTGTACATCTCAGTGGTAAGTTGTGATCGTTTTATTTTTTGAGGTGATGTCTTAGAATGGATGACAAAATTAAATAGCATGTAGAGACAGTCAGACTTCGAAAAAGCGATGTCTTTACTCCTGTTCGAAAAATATGGAATCTCTTTATCAACCAATGCATAAATAATTATAATCCAGGGGCCCATGTAACCACAGATGAATAATTACTGAGGGCGGTGTCCGTTTAGGATGTATATTTCTAACGAGCCAAGTAAGTATGGCACAAAAATCCTCATTATATGTGACAGTGATACAAAGTACATACCAAATGGAATACCTTATTTGGGAAGACAAACACAGACCAATCGTGTACTCCTCGGTGAATATTACGTGAAGGAGTTATCAAACCCCCTGCATGGCAGCTGTGGTAATATTATGTCCGACAATTGGTTTACCTTAATTCCTTTGGTAGAAAGTTTACTTCAAAGACCAAATAAATTGACCATTGTGGGAATCGTGCAATCGATAAACGCGAGATACCTGAAGAACTGAAAAACAGTCGCTCTAAGCCAGTGGGAAAATCCATGTTTTGTTTTGACAGACCCTTTACACTAGTCTCTTATAAACCGAAGCCTACTAAAATGGTTTACTTATTATCATCTTGTGATGAAGATGCTACTATCAATAAAACTACCGAAAAACCGGAAATGATTATTTACTATAATCAACCTAAAGGCGAAGTGGACACACTGAACCAAAGGTGTTCTCCAGTATTCTGTAGAAGGAAGACGAATAGGTGGCCCATGCCTTTATTCTACGAAATGATTATCATTGCCTGCATAGATATTTATATTATATACATCCACAATGTTAGCAGCAAAGGTGTAAAGGCTTTAAGTCGTAAAAATTTCATGGAAAACCTTAGCATGGCACTGTCATCGTTGTTTATGCATAAGCGATTTTATAACTCTTACTTTGAAGAGATATTTTGCGATAATATCTCTAAATATTACCAAAAGAAGTCTCAGATGTCTCTAATTCATCAGAAGACAATACTGGAGAGTCAGTATGAAAAAAACATACTTACTGTACATATTGCCCCTCTGAAATAAGGCGAAAAACAAATGCATCAAAAAAAATGTAAAAAGTTATTTTTCGAGAGCATAACACTGATATGTGCCAAAGCTGTATCTGACTGATTTTTATATAACTATATGTTCCTATTACATAATCCTCATTATTTAGTTTATAAGTCAAAATGGCTGATTATTAGTAAAAAATAAGTGATTTGTATTGAAAGAAAAAATATTTAAAAAAGTTTTGTTAATTATAGACGAAGTTTAATGTTTTTGTTTTTTTTTATATAAATAAAGAAATTAAGTACACATTGTAGTATTTATTATTTCATTAGTGTGTAAATATATAATAATGATTGATTTATTCAAATCAATAAATAAAACATGACATTATAGCTAGTTAAAACTCATGCGTCAATTTTACGCATGATTAACTTTTACGTACATTACAATATGATTATTTTTGTAGGGTTAAGAAAGGGTAATAATGTAAAATTCCTTGCAAAAACAACTTAAGCAAGTTATCATTGTTAATTTTTTCATCTCGGTGGTGTATATCAATAAGGATAGAAATTTGAGTTTACCTTTATACAGATTACCTTATATTAATCTCTAGTTGAAAAGAAATCACATTTAGTTTGACATTTTGAGTAACCAATGCTAGAACATAGATATGATCTGTGGACCATAGAACCAAAGGTTGATCACATTTTAATAGCTGGTTCAAGGTTGCCAAAATGAAAAATAAACTTATGATTGCCCGCTTAACAATGAAAAATGTTATCTCTAGAAATAACAAATTATTTTTCTTTGGAATATTACACATTTCATGGCTTAAATTTTGTTAAGTAGGAATTTACTTAGAAAGTGGTTTAATGTTGTCTTCAAAGCGTTCAAGTTTTCCATTTTCTTAATTACAATTGGTACTATTATAGTTTTTCTTAAAATTGTTAGGATAAAGGCAATAAATAACACAAAATTTTTTTTTCTACTTTTATGTCTTCAGTACGATTTAAATGAAAATAAATTAGATCCGGTAATTATCATTTAAGAAAGATGAGACAAGAGAATTTTGTGCGAAGACATTAAAAATGTTGATCTGGTGCAACCGAACAATAGATATTATTTTTGCAAGCCTATTAAATATATTGGGTTGGCTAATAAGTAACGAGCGGTCATTAATGTTACAATTTTTTATTATATTTGCAACTTAAAATTAATTAATCTTTGTTATAATAATTACCATCATTTTGCACTACATGTATCCAGTGCACCGACAAAGAGTGGATAGCATTCGCATAAAATTCAGGTGGCTTGGAATGAAAGAATTGGCCTATGAACTGTTGTAGGTGGCTTTCATCACCAAAGTTGTTTTTAGCGTAAGGCATTTCTGATTAATCTTAACAAACAATACTCAGTGGGTGCAAAGTCTGGGGAACATGGTGGGTATCTGTGTCCAACCAAAATCTAAAATTTTAAGGTTAAGTCGAAAGTTGAAAACAGATTTCAGTGCAGTTGTAATCCTTGTCCGGGTTAAGTTCATGTGGTACTTACACAACATAAGTGCTTTTTCCAAGCGATGTAAATGATTCTCTATAATTCTGTGGGTGCACCAGAGCTTAGTTGCTAGCCAGTGTGTTGTTAATCGGCTACCTTCTTCAATAAAAAGTTTAACTATCCAATTCCACCGAGCAACCAGTGCGTGGTTGATCTATCAAGGAATAATCGCTGTTGCGAAACTGCTGGAACCATCGTTTTGCAGTAGCCTCAGATATTGCTTCAGGAGTTACACATTGGCATATTTTACCCCTGGCTTCAGCAGCAGAGTGACCAGATTAGTACTCATAGAGCTGACAGTGTCTCACATGTGTCTTAATGTCGTCCATATTTTATGCGTGTTAACAGTGCAGCGTCTTAGATACTAATGAATCAGTGAGAGCCTGCTGCCACTGAATGATTGAATCATGGAAGCTTCTAGAACTTTCCATATTTTCTGGACAATTTTCTTTCATTAGTGAAAAGTCAGTAAAATTATTTTGATGGATTTCTTTCTATATTTTTTATGTGCTCTAATTAAATCATTAAAAATTCTTGAGGATAATATATTCACCGTATAAAAAAAAGCTGATTGATGAGTTAAAACAATGTTAATGGATTAAACTTAATTTTCTTTTCTTATTTTACTTCCTTTTCTTTGTAACATGTTTCATTAATTCTGTGTCTAATTTTTTTAATAAATCCCATCCTATTAAGATGATAGCAAGAATATTTTGTTAAAATTTTGTGAGTATTACAGTTCTTAATAAAGTGCATAGCAACTATATGTCATTTAATACAAGTGTCATCATAATAACTTTTTAAATTTATCATGTTCCAATCTCTCCCAAAATGATAAGAATGAGAAGAAAGTGTTTAGAATCAGTTATCATCTGAAGTGATGACTATATCTAGAGTCTTTCAAATTGCCCACCTGAAGATGTTGTCATACAACGAAACCTAGGTCGTGGTAAAGAATTTAAATAAAGTAGAAATAATACTTTACAGAGCATTCTCTGCCTTTTCTCACATTATTGTTAGGTCGTCTGTACTGAATTTGTTTTGCAGAACACCATTTGAATACTATAGCATCGTGTTGTTTTTTTAATAGCTTTGCGTAAAATGTATAATGAAATCTCAGGAGATCTTGTAACTTTAGTTTCTTGCATTGATATTTTTTTGTGCTATGGTTACACGTAACCAGTTCATGTAAACTCTGCGACGAATACATGTAAAGTATTTGTTTAAATTATGCATATATTTTAAATTAATGGTGAAATAAAATAAGAAATTAAACTTAATCAGAAAGTGGACCGTAGCGAATGTATAGAAAACAGACATCGGTATATGTATTTTCTTGGAAAAAATAAGAGACGAGTTTCGTTGTATGTGTGAAAATACTCAAGGGGCATCAACTACGAATGAATAGTTAATTCGAGATAATCTAGGTAAGAAACTGAAGTAAATAAAAGTGAATAAATTTAGGCACGTGCCTAGGCTTATTAAAGTACCTACTAAAAAAATAAATTTTACATAGGTACCAATTGCAAGAAATAAGATTCTATTCTAGCTTTCATAATATACATAAGTATGTTGCAAAAACTGAAAGTTACCAAAATCTAAAATAAAGTTAGAATATATCGTAAAAGCATAATACTGCAGTGCATCACTAGTCGGCACTAACCTTTCTTTTTTTGCCAAATTGGTCTTCCATTTCTCAGGATGTTATTGTCATTTCATGGCCTTTCCTGGTGATGCTTCTTTAAAAGGCTCCATCATTACACCTTGGATTAGGGATTTAATGAAATATTTTCATTAAAAATAACATAACAATTTTGAATTTGCAGCAACGAAACTCTCCGATTGGTTGATTGCGATTTTAGCTGTGTTTGATTCTCACAAGCAAGGATAAAGATGATTTTGATGTTTTTGAACGGCATTTGTGAAGGATTTAGCTGCTTTAAATACTGAATGATGGAACAGTTAACAAGTTGAGTGACACTTAGGGTGCCATTTTTAAGTGAAATTTGACACTATAGGTATTCAGCTGCTTTTGATTCTATAAGGTAAAAAAATGTTACATTTAATTTCATATGTTAGTTATATTATCATTTCTTACGTTTGAAAACTTTGTTTTGGAAAACTATTTTGCTTCTCAGACATTACTTTTATCAACATAATGAACATTTTGTGTTAGTAACAGTATACACTGTTTTCTTAAGATCGCTTCAGAGCAAAATAATAGGGTACGGCTCAAACAAATCTGTGGATACATATATATTTACTCTCCATGGGCTTTTCAATATTTAAAAGTTTGCAATTGACTTCGAACTTGTTGTGTTTGCCGTTGGACTTTTACCATAGTACTTAACATAACATGCTTATATATATTTCTGGATTCGGTCTTTGTTGAATTCATTTTATGACTATAGATGTATAAATTTAGATGTAATGATTTCATCATCCTCGTGCACCACATAATGTTGTTTTTATGTAGAGCACAGACCTGCATAGTAATAACAAAGTAAGGCACAATGATATGATTGTACTAGCTCGGCAATTCCCTGAAATCAATGAAAGTTTCTAAATAAAACGAAACAATTAAATGCACATTGTTTATTTGCAAGTTTTCCTTGTAATTTATGCAATGTTTTTTTGTTCAAAAATTTTCTTTTCATGTACAAAGCGTTATTACATAATATATATCACGTTATTTACTTATGCTATCAATATAATACAGTACAATACACACAAACGATCAATCAACCCATGGGAATACAATGCAAAATTTAAATTATTTTATATAATAATATATATATTTATACTTTCTTTACTAGCAAAATTGTGATGATTAGCACATTTGTATACATTCACACGTATATTTATATTTATGTATAAACTCACAAATATATATATTTATCAATACATATTACAAAACAAAGACCTTATTGCATCTGCCTATCTGTATGTACAAGATTTTTCCAGCTACTAAAATATTTAATTTGAGATTTCATTAATGGATAAATTTGACGTCGTCACGAAGAATATTCAAATGTATTATTTATGAATATTTTATAAATATTACACGACCTGTGATGATGAACAATGGTGAAGTAGGAAAAAAGTATTCGTCGGAGAGGCACCTTGGCATGTGTTGTTAGAGACATATGGAATATAGAAAAAATATGGCAATATCGTTCTTCGCAAAAAGTTCTAAAAAAAAGGCTGCAACAGCACATGTATATATGTTACATAAATATATAACACGTAACCTATAACACGTTTTACTATTTATTGTGCTAGTGTCTTAAACCTTACAAAATTAAATTTTATATTAATCTTTTTCAACTTATATAGATCGAATTTCCTTTTTACGAGCACACATATTTCTAATGAACAGTTCAAAAGTAACAATGCCATTTTTAGTAAGCAAAATAAAATGTGTGGATTTCATTTATTGACGGGTAGACAAAGGTTACAGAATGTTACCTTTGTCTACCTATGAAAAGTTAGAAGACAATACCAGAGAAGACTGTCTCATTTATTGGTCTAGAAATAACAATTTATAAATATGATATTAAGATTATATAACTGCAAGGTCAATACTATTATAACAGAGAAAAATTGTATCTATAAATACAACTTATACTTTTGTCTCTTGTATCTATATTAGATGACGAGTATTTTTGAAAAAAATTATGAAAAAATTGGTTAAATGTAATAAGAAATTAAAATGAAAATATAATCATAATAGCATTTAGTGCAAGATTGCACACAAAGATAGAAGGTCAATTTTGTAATCCAGATATAAATAATTCATGCAGAGGGCGTAAAAGTGTAATGATGTGGATTATTTAAAAAAAATTCACTTCCTTTATGCTGTACTGACAGTTGTAGACTGTAACTTTATTAAGTGTTTTAAGGATACACAGTATCCATATTTATTTGCACAAAAACACAATTAGAACATTTGGCCTGACATTTTTTCGTAACTAAGTACGTAATTTATAGTACAGCCAATATTATTACTTATGTTTTCCCATACGCATCTATCAAAACTTTTTTCTTTTGTGCTTTTAGCTATTGGAAATTTAGATAATATGGCCCAGATGATATTGATATCAATTTTTTTTCATCAATGCGAGTTATATAGTTCTGTAAAGAACTTGACACTTTGGTGCCACAATTGCACTCGTGGCTTGTTTTGTTTCTCGTGAGACGAGTCTCCGAAACATGTGACGCGAGACGAGTCGCGAGCTCACTGTTTGCACAGGCGTCTCGTGGCTCGCGTGCGAGTTTAAATTAAGGGATAGCAAAAAAAATTGAATAGAATGCAAATGCACTAAAAATAATCACGGATGAGACACATTTTATGATATTATTGAAATTAATTTCAATAATTTCCTACCAACTACATTCCACCTTTGCAAGTTTTTCACCAAAGTGCTTGTAGGTTGTACTTAACCTGAGTTTGAATCTAAGATATTTTTTTTTAAAAGTAATACATTTTATATTGATGACATATCATTTGCCTAGAAAAAAACTAAAAAGAACCTTCTGATTTAGTCGACTGCCTCTACAAAAATTTTCTTACCATTCCAAAAATGTTCGAGATTACGATTCCTCACCTCACTGATTTATTGCTATTGTTTCCCTAGCTATCTCATTTTCTGGCTCTTTTCATTATATTTTATGATCTCCAAAAATTTATTTTATTCCTCCAAATTTCGGTTGGCAAATAATAAACGTCATAATAATATCTCACCAACTGATACTATTTAAAAAATTAATCAAGGGTATGGAGCTTACTCCGTCATATGCTATTGTAGTATAGTCTACACTGTTACAAATTTATTCGTCTCACATAATCATTTCCATTAAGACAAATCGAAAAACATGGTGATATTTTTCTTGATTTTTTCATAGGCACCATGATGCCTAATGTTAAGGGTACGCTGTAAAATATTCTTTTGTCCTAATGGTCCATTCCGCTTCCATTCTCTTTAAGTGCCATTTACATTAAATAAATATGTATTTCTGGAAATTAACTGTAGATAATTGTAGATTTTCTAAATTTCACTAATACTGTTTCTTTGTACCCGATAATATTGCCGAATTGCCTTTTTTTTTCTAAAATCGAAACTAATGTATATTTGCATTTTCGATGCAATCTTGTTTGTTATGTCACAACTTTAGAAGGCAACTATTTTTAGACACCAGTTTCTCATACTAAACCAGCAAGAGTCAATGAAACTCCATGCTGAATGCATGGACTTTTATGAACTTTTTTTGTATTCAATAAAACAATATCTCATAAATATATATAACAGTGTTTATATAGTATGTATAGAACTTTTTTGTAATAATGTTACAAAATCATTTTTGACAAATTTTGTTATTTAATCTCAAAAAGTTTAATGTTACGCAATACAATTAAGTATATAAAAATAATATGCTTTTCATCACAATTAAGCTGTACACTTGCTTACATAATTATGGCAACATTCATTTATCGAGTAACTACGAATATTATATAGTTTCTGATGTACAAAATTTATTTTACCAATATTTTTTTTAAAGTTTTGCATTTAATTTAATAATCAAATATTACAATCGTCATTTATTAGTAATATTATTTCTCCGTACCAATACATTTATAATATGTTTACGTTATTAAAACTGGTATAAAAATTTACATTTACGGTTTGTATGTGTATTTAAAAATTTAGATTAACTTTAATGTATCTTGAGAGTGTTTCTTAAAAATTCACAAAAAAAGATTTTTCCCATTAAAAAAGATTTTTCTTGTATATAATGCATAGTAACTGTCATTTAGTCAAAGTAGACTGGCTTATTTCAAAATGGCCTCGATTATATTATCATGCAACGATGCGACAAGGAATTACAATTTTTTTCAAAATTATTACTTTCTTTTAAGTCTTAATTTGTAATAAAAGTACATTCATAAAATTTTCCCGCATAGAATGAAATTTAAATACAACGAGAGATTGTCAGACAGAAAACTTGAAATGCATAAATTGAAGAAGAAAAAAACCGACTTTTCACTTCATTATCTCTACCGGTGTTCGCATACAGGATATTAACCCAAATAATCCTGTAATCGATTTTTTTTAGAAATACGAAAACTCGCAAATTCAATATTTGCTTTATAATTTTGGCGCAAACATATTGGAGTTATCAATTTCGACAATCACAATAATTATATAAAAAATAAGAAGCTATTTAATTCAAATAAATACAAAAAAATGTTTATTTTGCAAATGAAAACATCCAATCTGATTAGAGAATGATATACAAAAACAATTTCAAAACGAAAAATTACTTTAATTTAAATATATTTAATTTTTTTTAAACATTAACTACAAAAACAATACAATCAATCTTATCTTATTATAGTTAAAAAAGAAAACAAAAAACAAAAGAAACATACAATTTAATAAATAGAAAGAAATAAATCATAATTACAACAATTAAATTTTTAATTACAAAAAGAAAAAAACTTCATATTGTGGCAATAGTTTGGCATTTTAGATTTGGAAAATAAAAAGAAAAACAATTGAAAATCTTCATTAACTTATTTTTATAATAATACACAAAAGAATCAAAATCCGAAATAGCCAAAATATAAAATGTCAAATTATTTTTTATAAACTTTCGAGCAAAAATTAAATTGCTTTGATGAATAATTTAGAAGTTAAAGTAATTTTAAGAAAATGTAAACATTTAGTTTTTATAGTAAAGCATAATAACTGACAATAGAATCAATCCGATAGATTAGCTAGAATACACCTTTAGTCCTTATTCACTCCTGTCTATTTCATGAAAAATTTTTTTCTATACTTTTAATACAAGACAACTTTAATTTAAATTTAAAGAAACACGAAATTGAAATTTCAATACGTCCTTTGCAAATTTTATGAACAAATTTGTAAAAGAACTCTGAAACTAAAGACAGAAAGTCAAAGAAAACAAAAGTGAAATAAGACAAATTTTTCCCCAAGAAATTTCCATAAAACGTTTTGTACGTTATTGTCGCAAATCACTATGAATATAAGCGCTACGTCAACGCGTAGACAATCTTTGTATAATGAAATAAAATCACAATCACAATGCTGAATCCAACTTTCTATACAAATTCCAAAACATATACCATCTCTCCATATCATGCGTACGTAAAAACGTACGAAAGCATCCATATAAAACATTTACGAATCATAGTACGCAATTACAAAAATTATTTCTTTTAGTACATGATGTCATGTATATCACAGACCAATTCGGGACAAACGTAAACTGGTACGGATGTCTTACGATGTTATTTCATGAAGTTCACTTCGTCTCATCCATGTTACATATCATGTTCAAAAACAGATTGTAATATAAATCAATATATGCTGATACCACTGGTAAGCGTCTTATATTCTTGTCGCTCGTTCAATCTTTGTATGACATTTGGTGACATTTCGAATTATGTTAACAGCATTTTCTGAAGCAAAATTTACTTACTTAGGTGTAAGGTTATTAATGTAATAAAATTGTCATACTGACAAAAATAATACCCCTGTTTGTACATAAGCTTACATTTCTAACAGGAAACTTAATCTGTCATAACCGTTACCTAAGAACAGTGAGTGTGAGAGACCTAACAATGTCGTTGCTATGACGACAAAGTGTCATTATTATATCTCATTGCCGACTGAGCTGTCATGTGTCAGATTCGAATCGAGACTCGCATTATCCGAGTCCTGGCTTTGATTTCCGCTGTAGTTGGCTGCCTCTTGTAAACGCATTAGCATGTTGAGCTGTAAAAAAGATAGATACAATATTGACTGTTGTTAGTAGTTTTAAATTACTTATTTCTTGTAGACATATTATTCTTGTAAACATGCTAGTAGTTATATTAATTAATATTATTAGCGGAAAACATAAATTTGGACCATAAATCTGGATTTACATAATAGAGATCAAGAAGGGTAAGCAAAGTTAAATTAATAAAATGTTCATATTATGATTAACAGAATATTACACGTTTACTCATACACAATGACGGACCAGACAAAATGTTGAGAAGTCAGGCTTTACTAAGTAAACCTTAAGAAATAAAAAAATAAATAATATATGCACAATATGTTTCATAAGGTTACTCAAATCGGTAAAAAATTATCAGCGATAATTTTAGAAAAGTAATAAAATTCTTGAAATAGCATAAAAACAACATATGTGATCTAATACATAAATACATATAAATATTATATATATTTATGTATTATTCTTTATATACGAATATTATAAGTAACAAACAAATATAAGTAGCACACATTGGGTTTCTTTCTCTTCCCTCTTTCATACTTACCGTGAAAGAACATTACCACGAACATTAATTAAGTTGTTTAGAGTATATTTCTTATCTCAAGTGCTCATTAGCTTTATATAACGCTTCCTGTGATCTCTTTAGCACTTAGGCTGATAATTGTAAGATGTAAGATGACAAATATGTATACTTTGATGTATATATATAAATTATATATATATATATATATATATATATACACATACATATATATATATATATATATATATATATACATATATATATATATATATATATATATATACGTAATATTTATAAAATTTAGGAGAATTTAGATCCCAGGCATCTAGATGAAACTAATCAGAAGGCCAAAAAATTTGTAAGCTTCTAAACTAATAGATTTACGCTTTAGGCACTTCGCTTTGTTGTCAATTAGGAGTTCGTAATTTATTGACTATCTCCAAATTGTACTCATCTGTACCTGTCTCTTTACTATTACTAGTTGACCACATTTTGGAAAAATATTTTTACAACCCTGCAATAACCGACTGCCGTAGATTATAGTAAATAGGAGAAAAAAATTGCAAAAAATACTTTTAGGTTAAAAGATGTTAGTTCATTATCACTATTGTATCCTGAGGAAATAGTAAGTAGAGAAGAAATTTAAAATAATAAAAAGAAAATACCAATGGATCCTGTGTGTTAGTGTTGTCTGCATCTTGGTTGGCATCATCCAAACCTATGTCCTCTAGAGAGATACCTCGCAAAGTCTGAAATCACAAGTCACATAGCATTAAATTAGGTCAACGGAAGTTTTGTAATTACTATATTTTAAAAACCAACTTTTAAAGGAAGTCTTATGACACTTATTTTTTCATTGTCAACTGGAAAAGGCATACAGAATTATATGAAAGACAAATCTATCTAACTAACCTAACTTCTATATGAAGAGCATTAAATTTCTCACAACTAAATACTACATTTAAAGGGTAATACCAGCCATAGGGCATAGCTTAAATTTAAACTAATGAATACGTTATTCTTTTTTTATACTCGTTTGTATTATTCCAACTTTTTGTTTTATTTGTAAAAATCAAAACATTGGTAAATGATCTATGTATGTAATATAGAATTCTTAATGAAAATTTTATGAGTACAAACATTGGTTTATTATATTAACCTCTGAAGCGCACACGCCCATTTTACATAACATGTACTTGTCCTATTTCAATTATTTATAACTCCAAAAGTAGAACATAGTTACGACATAGAAATATAGTACAATATAGTCAAAGCATTTCCACCTTAAGATTGCAGTTATGAATATAAAAAATATAGAATATGACGAAACAATATTCTCATTTTCGCAAAAATCTTACGAGGGAAGCTTTATAAAATTCAATTTTAATTTTTACCATAAAAATGTAATATAAAAAAGCCTTACGAGGCAAGTTTTACAAAATGCAATTTTTGTTATTACCATAAAAAAGTATAAACAATAATTAAATGTGAATGTAATATAAAAAAATTACTCATGTTAATAATAATTTTTTGGTGAGCTAAAGACTTAACGATAGCCATCTCCCATCGAATAAAATCATAGAGGTAAAAATAACTATACACTATAGGCAAAAGTATCACTATTCAATTCATCATATCATTCTCCTTCTTTTGATATATAATTGTCTAAATGTTATCTACAGCACAAGCATTGCTTATTAGCAATGCACGCGGTCAAAGAGTTAAGCAAAGTTAAATTATTGTTAAGAAATCTGCACAAATATGTCTGTTAAAATTCAATATTTTGTACTTATTGCTATATAGCAAATTTTTTTATATTATACTTATAGACCAACCTTAGTTTAAAATGTTTTAAATGTTACAAATTTTTATTTCAACCGAAAAACTCCCAGATATCATATATTGCCCGTTTATAATTTTACAAGTTTTCTCACAATAAATGTCACCTAAAATCAACAATCATTTAGGTGAGTACCTAAGAGTCAAAATCAATAAGAGTTTATTTTGTTAAGAAAAATGTTAGTGATGTGAATCAATTTTGTGGCCAATTGTATTTTATACTATTGATGTATGTACATGTAACCTATGTACATGTAACTATATACATGTAAACTATGTACATGTAAACTATGTCCTCTAAACATTTTACAATAAAGGAATTTGCAATAACAACTTATGAAAATTCACAATTAAATAAAACTATGTGATGTAGTATTATTTCTACTTTCTTTAAGTTCTTTAACACGACTTAGGTTTCATTGTATTACAACATCTTCAGGTGGGCTATTAGCAAAGATCTTTGCTCTTTAATGTTGTAATACAACGAAACCTAGGTTGTGGCAAAGAATTCAAAGAAAGTAGAAAAAATACTACATCACATAGTTTCATTTAATTGTTAATAATTAATTTCTACAAAATTAATGCCAAATATGTTAAATATTTCCAAACAACTTACAAATAAAATTTTAAATTTGCCCTCACAATAATGTTAAAATTGGAAATTGTGACATTGTTTTGCAATAAGCTGTACTTCTATTAACTAACTATGTTTTATGTTAAAGGTTTTAAAATAACAATATTCACATAATCCTGATCGAAAACTGTACTCTTTATTTTTAAGCTGAAAATATTTCTGTTATTATTATAAACCTACGTTACGCTATTTTAATTTGACTGGACCAATAGCATTTATCAGCCACCAGGTATATTGCAATTACAACCTAATTAAGGATGTGCCAAAGAATCAGCCAAAAGTAAGGAAAGGACAAGTCTTGATATTAAATAAGAAGAAGGCATATATTTTAACGTCTTCTTTTCAATAACATAGGAAAGCATTAAGAATTAAAAATAGTCCTTCCAAATAAAAAAAATTATTTGAGTTATCCTCTTTTTAATAATGCTGAAAAACCTAAGAAAAAAATCACTTGGCATACAGAGAGTTTTGCCACAGGTTATTATTTTTGTACATATAGGAACCGTGTATAATGCTATCAGCTCTATCTTGTATTAAACTTTTCGTTTGACGTTATCCCCATAGCATGCATATTTTAATGAATCAAAATTATTTATAATGCCCAAATATGGTGTAGTGTATTCTAATACGATATGGTGCTTAGTTCTTCAAAAATCTATTATCATATTCACTCGTAACATATTCTCTTTACATTCAATGACATTTACTATATTTTCTGTCAAGTATATCATAATTTTATGTTTTAGTGTAATTTTATGTTTAGCTGTTGTTTTTTAAGATTAAAATCTTTGTTTTAAATTATAAATAGTTAATATTTGTTTTGCAATTATTATAATCTATTACAATTTCATTTCAGCATTAACAAGGTGTTTATCACTGACTTTAGTGACTTTGACCAAGAATTTTTATTTATATATTATGTATAAAATTATATCATATTAATGACATGGCCAACTTCAAGAGCATTAACAAGGTGTTTCTCACTGACTTTAGTGGCTGTGACCAAGAATTTTTATTTATATATTATGTATAAAATTATATCATATTAATGACATGGCCAACTTCAAGAAATGACTTTGTTTCATTCATACTTTTAATATTTAGCCGATGTAGAGCTAAAAACTGAATTTTACCCTGATACAAACAGGCAACTAAAAGTTCTTATTTCTATAAATTATAGTGCTTTGAAAGTTTTCAACAACCTCTATGTTTCTTATAAAATCCCTATTGACATCAATATTTTTTATTATATTTCAACGTGACATAACTCACTAAAAATCCAAAATTTCCAGCAATGAACTCTTCAACTAATACGTATTTGGTTTACTTTTGTGAATAAAAAGCCGCATTACAAACTTACGTGAGAATGGTTGGGCTCGCGCCAGGGATAAGTGGCACGGACATGTGCTAGCGGGTCAGCGCCAGCACCGGCAGCATTGCGTCGTCGCCCGTACAGCGCTACACCCTCACGTGCCGCCTCAACTACGTATGGCACAATGCTATAGTTCCATACGTCAGCAAACCACGCCTAAAAGGAAAAAAAATAAATATCTTCAATTTATTCATCATAATCCATTTAATCCATTTTCCATTTTGCATTTAAACATTTTTTATATAAAATTCAAAATTAAAATTAATTTCTTACGTGAAATAAAGTTCATAAATATTAAAGTTAACATTAAAATATTTAAACTGCTTTCAATAATGAATTATAGATAATAGGGAACGTGCAGGATGCTGCTTGCATCATCTGGAGATAAACTTGTTCTCTTGTTTATTTAACCGTTATAGTGCCATGGTTTTTTACTCATATATACTTAACTACTACTCACTCGAAGTTGCTGCACAAAAACTTCAAACCAGTCTTGACCATATATCCAAACGGTTAAGAGACTTTCACTAACGGGAAAAAAACATGTCCCCCTGTCACCCTAAATGGCATATTCCGCAAAAGAATCATGCCAAGTATCTTGGCATATATTTTGATAGACGCCTGACCTGGAGGAAGCACAACAGCTGCGCACGATGTACTGGCTACTGAACACAAAGTCTAAACTCTCTCTCAATAATAAATTGTTGGTCTATAAAACTATTATACTGCCTATATGGACATATGGTCTGCAGCTGTGGGGAACAGCGGAAAAATCGAACGTTGAGAAAATCCAGAGATTCCAGTCTAAAATACTGAGAATGATAACAAACGGACCTTGGTCCAAATGATAGACTCCATCACAACCTCTGCATCAAAACAGTTTCAGAAGAAATCTCGACAAGGGCAAAAGCGTACAAGAAGTGCATTACAAACCATCCAAATGTGCTAGCAGCAGACCTTATGAATACCCAAACAGTTGCAAGGAGGTTAAAAAGAAAGATTCCTCAAGGCCTGATCTAAGAGGAGTACAATAATAAACGGAGCCATCACTGGATGACTTCCGTGCAAGTCTTACTAACCATATAACATATCGCTGAATATTAGTAAATGATAGATTGCGATAAGAATGATATAAATAAAAAAAAAAAATATATATACTTAAAAGTGCCAAAGAAATTTTTTGTTTTTGATGTCATTTACCCTTGTCTCGAAAAGAAACTAACTATATTTTATGTTGAAGGAGTAAAAATTATCCAATTCCAAAAATTATTCAATTTTAATAATTTTTTCGGTGTTTTCTTAATAAAAACTTGTACAAGGATAATAAAATACAAAGACAATTATGGAAATATACATTGTGAACAAAAATCATAACAAAAACTGAAATCAAGGTCACATCGTATTTTCGTAGTCTGGTACGTCCTCCGTATCAGCAAAATAATTGTTCACAATTAAATGAAACTACGTGATGTAGTATTATTTCTACTTTCTTTAAGTTCTTTACCACAACCTAGGTTTCGTTGTATTATAAATCTTGAGGTGGGCTATTAGCAAAGATGGTCTTTAGCAAAGCAAAGATAGCTCAAACGTTTAAGCCAACTTTGCTAGTAGTAAAGATGGCTCAAACGGTTAAACATACATAACCAAAACTTCTTTTGACATCACATGTTTTAACAACATCTATGTTTATTGAACATTTCCCATTATATAAAAATAAATAATATAATCCATTCCTGCTTTGTTTCCAATCTGCACAAATAAGCATCAATTGTGAAACAATCAATAAGGCCACATTTTTAAGCAGCTTTGTCACATCTTCATGTTATGTCAGATATGAAATGCTTCAGGGAACATTTTCATAATTAAAAGGACAAGATCAGGAAATTTAAATCATGTGGCAGGTAGTTTTTATCTTTCTGTCCATTACACTATTTTAAATTGACATTATATGAACCGATTAAAAAAATATTAAAAATATAAATATGATTAACAATTAAATTTTAGATGAATGTGTTTGTTAATTAACAATATTCTTTTGATAACATACCAACAATCATTTATCTGTGAAAGGGTAACGTAGAATTTCCCACAGTGCCACATTTTAACAAATTTATTAAGAACTAATTAAGTTTAATTAAGCACTGCTCACTTTTAAGTTTAGTTTCAGTTTCATGAGCTGAACAAATCGAACACAACTGGTAACGGTTGTTGACAGCTATATTTTTTTGTTTATTCCCTGGAGGAAAATTTAAACAAATTTTAGGGAAACCTCACCTTTCAACGTGCAACATTGCAAACCAAACAAAGTTGCCCATGTGCGGAATATAGCGTCTTTAACTTTATCCCATAGTAATGAATGGGCTGCGCCCGTGACTTTTCCAATTTATATGGGTAAGATTGCACATTTTTGCGCAAAGAACATCTAAAATATAGCAATATTAAATAAACCTAACGTACCTGACTGGCTTCCAAATCCATGGGGCAGGCCAAGAATAATCTTGGCCCGACGGTCACATCACTTGAACTGTGCGCCTCAAGAAAAGCATTCAAATGTTGCCAGACACCTGGCAACCACTCCAATACAGCTGCTAATGCTGGGTCTCTCCTGCCTCTACGAAGTTCTAGAGTGAACAACTTGCGACGGAGGTATCTAGGAACAGAAAACAAGTCAATACAAAAAAAATGTGAAAAAGAGAAACAGATAAAAGGAAGAGATATTTAAAAAGAATAATTCAAAGGTTGTGAAACAAAAAAGTAAATATTTGGTTTACGTACTCGTAAGAGTAGTAAATAAAATATGATAGAAACCACTGAAAATGTGGTTTAAGCAGTTGGTGTTTCAAAACCGAAGGAATAGACAATAGTTATTTGTTATTTGTATTCAACATGTTTTTCGCAGACATATTATCCAAAATAATTTATATTAACTAAGAAACAGATATTATTTAAATCAACTTGCTCTTGTGGATAAAAACACACAAAAGTTTATGCAGCAAAAAATGGCAGAATTAAGCAGAATATGTAACTATGTATAAGTGAGACCATATTATGTCACATATAACATAGTATAAGTTCAAAAAATAAAACACCTTGTAAACCACTTGGAAGATAAAATTGATAAGAGATATGTACAAGGTACTAGCATTTCGTAGTGAAATAAAAAACCCTTGCAACCATATTGAGCATAAAATTGTGTAAGTATTTATTTCCAAATTTCATGACTTTCGTACTGCCCCTGAAGTTCTAAATAATTTTCTTAAAATATTAGAAGAAATGTTAGATATATATTATAAACGTAAGGTACCATTATAGTACCCATATATGTAAAGATTAAGTACCATTGACCTTGATATTATTTATTTAATTATTTCTAGAAAAGCTTGTCCAAAACAAACAAATTTATCAAAAGCACTCGGCACATGGAAGAACAAAAGAACAAACCAATATAAAACAATAATGAATAAGACTGAAAATAATAATAACGAATAAGACAGAAACAAACAGGAATTGGAATAAATATCATCTAGTGATAAGTTGGGAACTACCTAGCAACTACATAATCCCATTTCTAAAGCAGTCAATGAAGCAAAAACAAATATCTAGACTGGGCGCATCCCATAATACTGTGCTGAATAATGTAATGCACAAAATACAAAAGCTCCATTTTCAAAATATTAACCGTTTTAGTGCCATTGTTTTTTACTCATACTTACTTAAAAATGCCAAAGAAATCTTTTGTTTTTGATGTGAATTTTTTCAGTGTTTTCTTAATAAAAAATTGTACAAGGATAATAAAATACAAAGAAAAATATGGAAATATATATTGTGAACAAAAATTATAACAAAAGCTGAAATCAAGGTCACATCGTCATTTTCGTAGTCCGGTACATTCTCCGTATCAGCAAAATAATTGTTATCGTCACTATTATCATTATTACTCAAAATTTGCATCATGCCAAATTGTGAGCGCACTACAGTGTCACTCTCACTATCACTTTCTTCACAACTTGAAAAACGATCAATTTCACTCAAATTATTTTCATATTCCGACATTATGGATTAAAAATTTTCTTTTCCTGGATACTTTTTATATTGTAATTACTAATAATATTATAATTTGAACTTTATGTAACACGTAGAAAGATAAAAAATTAGCGATGCGTGCCAGCGACCTCTCCTACCGCGCGCTAAACAGCAACTGATTTCACAAGCACCATCACGCTCGTTGCGCATTTAGTTAGTACGCACACGAGCGCGATGGTGCTCGACGGCACTCAAACGGTTAACCTTTCAAAATATCTAGACATTCAGTTAGAACTTTCAATTAAAAAAATTTCTTCTTTTTACTTACATAAACTATTTCAAGAGAGATAGATATGTATGTAACTCTACTTTATGCGTGTCCCACCATGCACTTGACCTATTTTTTCATTAATTGCAGGTAGGTAAACTTACAATATATTTTAAGTTAAATTAACGTAGTTTAAGCAACTAAATACACTGATAATGTAAGAAAGCGTTTTACAAGTGAATTTAATATTAATAAGAGATGATCAAATCACCTTGCTAAGAAACCTTTGACAGGCTCCATGTGGTTAGCGGTCAATAACCACCTAAAGTTATGATGCAGTTGAAGGTTGGTCGTATTGCAGGTTGCTTGTGACATTGTACCTGCAAGAAAACAATGAAATTTTTTAATGTGTACCAATATCTTGCAAGTTTGAACAAGTTTGATATATACTGGCTGTCCTATACCATTTGTCCATTCCATTTGCTATATTTCAAAGAATAAATAAAATGAATTTGTATTTGCATAACAGATGAAGTAGACAAGTTCTAGAGTAAAGAACATATTTAGGCAAACATAGTGTAAGACGTCGTCCAGCTAGATGGAACGACGATCTACACAATAATGTGTAAGCTATAAAGCTGGCACAATTTCATGGGAAAAGCTGACAATCAGGCTCGATACAAGCTATTGATGATGAAACTCTGACAGCTTCTATACTATTAGTCAAAACCTGAAAGAACCAATAAGCACTTACCAATAATAACTGGCATCCTCCTATTGTTATGTGCCAGTAAACCTGAGAAAGCATCACCCAGAGCGCTAGCATGCTGTAGGTTGTCCAAAATGAGCACCGCTGGCAATGCATCAGGTAGCTCGCACTGCTCTGATATATTAGTGAGGTAGGCGCGCAGTTCTTTGCAAGACTTGTGGTCAACGCTGTGGAGAGTTTGTGATCATTATCAATTAGTATCTAAACATTAAAGGAATAGTCTTTCAATGTGCATGTAAAACTGATGACATTATTGCATATAACATAAGCGGGGTTATGTCAGTGCAATAAAAATGGATAAAATACGGTTTACAGTCACTTGTCAGTCAATATGAAAAATAAACGAATGAAATAAAGAAAGTGCTTAAAGTTAGCCATATCATTAAAATAACAAATATTTTTAATTAGAAATTAACATTTATGGCCGAAAATTTGCTAATGTCAATGATAAGTCTTGTACAAATCAGATGCTGAAAGGAAGCCACTATAGATTACGTAAATTGCTTAAAATTTGCTAATTGTTTAAGATTTGAAGTATAAAATTTTACTCTAAAGCAAACGTTAATTACGTTACGAGCTTACTTTATCAGTGAATATGAAAATAGGTTTTTAAAAAACTAAACACTATATTGTTTTAATGAATCATTAAATACTTTCTATAGTATATTTAGGCATTATATATAATTTTAATTGATTACAATATGTAGGTAAAGTGTGTTTGTTTATTTAAAATCAGGTCCGGTTCATGACATATTGCAAGGTCCTTATGTAACATGTTACATTGTGTTTAGGCATTACATGTTCTTAAGTCAATTTCTATTGTCATTATATATATATATGAAAAATATCAACAAGTCAAATATAAATAAATGAACAAGCGTAAGGGAAGATTTATTAATTTGTCATCGGATGGTGCCGATAAGATCTTATAAGGCCCTATATAACTAATAGTTTCGACATTGCTAAAATTATGTATCACAGTTGACTTACTTAAACGTAGCAATGGCTTCTGCAGCATTTCCTCTTCTTTGGGTTCTCTGAACGTAAAATTCGGCAAGTTTCGCCGCCAGGTACGATTTTCCAGTTCCACTCGGCCCACACAGTATTACTCGCCTATGCTCCGATAGCAGAGAGATGTATCTGGAGAGAAGTAATTTGATATTATTGGACATTTTCGTGTTATTGAATACTTTTGATATAAAAATATATACATCTTCTTATTATAGACAGTAGTAATTTTTCTGGAAACATTACATAGAAATGAGATGTTAGAAAAGGAGACAAAAAAAGATGTGAAAATTGATACAAAATTATAGAGGGATATAAAATTAATCACAAAAAAGTAAACAAAATTGTTAACCGTGAATATAAGAGTTTCACAATTACTTCTCTTGAATTCTTTAAAAAATAAGAAATAAAAACGTTTAAGGCCTAATCCTTTTTAATTGTTCGTACTGGCAACACTATATTTTTTTATATAGGTTTTAGATTAATTGATAGTGAGTTAATGAATTATAATTTGTTAATAAAATACACATACAGAGAAGATTATTCACTTCTCTCTACTAAAATGACTGATTTTTAATTTATAATTAATATATGCAACAGTGCACAAAAAATAATCTTAAAATTAGATTTAGCTATCAAATGTCACGTGTCATCAAATGTCATTGCATTTTGAAATGAAGCGTTCATTGTAAATTTTGGTCCAAAAAAATCTGAGATTTTTATGAAATACTTGTGTAGTCTTTTAGAAGTATTTGAAATTTCATGATCCTACAAATTCAAGTACCAAAAGTACCGGTCTTCTTTATACATATATCTTTTTAAATCTCTAAATCTGAGTTCTGCCTAATCGGATAATCCCTATAATTTAAGTAGGTAAATCTACAAAACTTATTGCAAGTGATACAATAGATAGTTAGATACAATATTCCAAATTTTATATAGAATATATAAAATTGGGAATATTGTATCTAAATAGTTCACTGCAAATGAAAGATTTATAATTTAATTTTTCTTTTTAATTTCAAATTTAATTTTTCTTTTAAATTTAATCTTTTTTACAAGTTTTGTAATAATTAAACAATTAGAATAAATGGATAATATCACTTTTCGTGTGTTATTTATTAGTGTGAGGTAGAAAAGAAATTGGTATGAAAGCTGCTAAAGAATGAAAGACGATGGAAATGTAAGGTTCACGGATCAAGGAAGAAAAAAAGAGTTAAAAATATCCTATTTAAATTATATAACGTATTATTTTCTAAGATTTTGTGTGACAATAATATTGATTTCTTTTCAGTAGTTCATCTCAATACACCTGGAGCTGGAGTCAGCATGAATCCTTAAAAACTTGAAGATTTAAATTCACATACTGTTCAAGTTATATCCAGGTGCAAAATTGAAGATGGCAAAGCTGTATATAGGTAAATACTCTTTGATATTCTGAAGAAAACAGTGAAAACCGTTTTTTGAAATTCGACATATTGAAAAGTTATGACTGTCTGAAAAATTTTAGAAAATTAAGTTTAAGTGTTCACTTGAGGGTTAATTTCGTTATTGTTATCCAATTTATAACAAAGACAAAGACATACGTTCCATTTTCACCAAAAGCGACGTAGCTATTACCCACATTGCATAAAATAATATTACAAATAAGGTGTTTCAGTAAAAATATATTTAATACTCTTTCTAAACCCTGAAATGGCATGAAACAAATTTCATTTAAAATATATTTGTAACTAATTTTTTTTTATAGGTTTTTAATTTTTTTTAAAAGAAAAAACTTTAGATTTTTTTTTATAATATTTAATGAAATTTTATGAGAAATGTGAAAAATATCTGTATGGTATTAATTTCTCACAAAACTTTGAACTTGAATAACTCTAGAACCGCTTTTTGGTATATGGTTTTCAAAGTTCTCTTCAGGATTTCAAAAAAAAAGTGCTTCTCTGCATTCGTAACTTTTTCAATATGCGAAATTTATCTTGCGAAATCTTTGCTAATAGCCCACCTGAAGATGTTGTAATACAACGAAACCTAGGTCGTGGTAAAGAACTCAAAGAAAGTAGAAATATTACTACATGTCGTAGTTTCATTTAATTGTGAATAATGAATTTTTACAAAATTAACGTCAAATATATTCAATATGCGAAATTTAAAAAAAACGGTCTTTACTACTTTCTTCAGGATATCAAAGAGAATTACCTCTCCGCAGTTTTTTCTCTTCAATTACATCTGTATATAACTCAAAAACCATGTGAATATGGATTCCAGTGTACAAGAGTTTGTACCAACACCCGCCCCAAGTTTTTTTAAAATACTTCTAACAACAAGTCAATATTAGAGTTTCTATATGTTCAACTTTGATAATTATTAAAAAGGGTAAAAATATGTGAACCGTTTTCATTATTATTTCATTATTCATAATTTCCATATGATAAAATCATTCCAAAAGTTATTTATTGTTATAATGTAATCTTTATCCACCTGATATAATGATCAAGAAAGCTTTTTTAATATCGTTATGTAAATGCTTGCTGCACTTAATAAAAGTATCACAAAAAAAAGTTTAGCTCACCTATACACAATATTCTTTGGTATCAAACTGTCGAATGCTAAACTCCCCACTCCCTGCAGGCATATGTACAGCGTGTTCACTGTTCCCACTATATAACCGCACGGCAGCAATTCTGGGAAACTGATCTCCGGTCCCCTTGTAGCCTCGCCCAGATGGTACGAAGTTATGGAATCCGTGTTCAAACCCAAATTTGTGCCTGGGTCTATCCGCGATAGGTAATCTTTAAATGTCTTCCTAACTATGTAATCCAAATTCTGCCAGGTGGTTTTGCCGGATATATACGTGTACGCAATGGTGAACTCATTACAATTTAAGGTTGAGTCAGTTCCATACAGGTTTTTGAAAGAGTTGCTATGCGCCGATTTGTTGCTTTTCAGGCTGTTGGTATTGGATTTGTTCACTGTGTTCGTAAACTCTTGATTCTCCGTCTCGGGACTGTGATTTTGTGAAATGCGAGGTGAGTCAAAACTTGATTGCTTATCAAAGTGCTTGTTGTAAAAGCGGCACTCTGACTCTGTCATTGTGTCTTGGAGTTCTTCGAAATAGCGTTGGAAGGTCTCTGGCTGGCCTAGGTAGACGGCGATAGCTATTTTCTTGCCATCAGTTGTATCACCCTGACTCTCCGCTACGCCTGTGAAATAATTAAATTTTATTTTATAAAATATATTGATGAAAATTAAACATGTAGTGACTGATAAAAGAATTTTTCAATAAGCTTTGGCTTGTATCAGATTCAGCTAAAGGAGGTTAATGTCAAGAGCCCAGAAATTAAATATCTCCTGTTAGATCAGATTTTTTACGGTGAATTCTTTCCAAACTCTCAGGTACATTTTGGAGGAAAAAATAAAGAAATTTATATATTCACTGAGCTCTTTGTCTCAATATTCTGTTAAATAGCTTAGCTGTTTAATAGAAAAATATATTTTGTAACTTTACTTTAACTTTCTAGAAAAACCTAGAAAAACCCATAATTTTTTAATCTCTTTGACTTTTACCCTAATGGTTTCCTTTAAATAGGTGTGTTTTAAATATGTCCCTAATACGTTGTGAGAGACTATAAAAAGGCTATTTATGTAGTAATAATTTCACAATCTACATACTAGTCTTTCTAAACATAATTTTCTTAATTAAATATAAAATGAAACATTACACTCACCGATATCAGAATAGCTCTCTCCTATAGCTAACTCTCTACTTTTTGGTGGGGGCAATACTGTGTTGATATCATACTCTCCGCTCCCCCTCTCCGAGCCGTTTCCCTCAAAAATGTCTCCTCCATCGTGAGGTCCCATCGCACCAATTATTGTTTCGCCGTTATCAGACAGTTCGCACATGGTTTTGTTGCCATAAATAGGTTCTGGGCCTGAGGATGACTTTGGAGAAGCTTTCGATTTATTAAAACCCTCCAGCGCCGGACTTGAGCTGATGCAGTTGAAGTCCAGATCAAGGGGGTGTGAGTGAATCTCCATTGTCTGCAATTGTTTTAGATTAAAATACACCATTAGTGGTTGTAATCGAGTATACAGGTTCACAACAATGTAGTTGTAGGGTTTGAATTTCAGCTGCAAGAGATGAGGTATCGAATATCTGTTAAATAAACTTTAATTTACCCACAATTTGAAAATTACATGCGGCCAATAAGAAATTTGTCCCTCATTTCATATATATTATATTCTTGCTAAAGACCATCCGATGTTCCATCCAATATATCTACAAGTTATATTTCTACCACTTACGAAGTACCTCTTTTATTTATTTTATACTGACTTGTAATTTTGTAAAAAAAAATTATTATCAAAATATTTTTAAAATTTTATAAATTTATTAGTATGCTAGAGCTGTCCCATCTTTGCGCGGATAGGCAAAGATTTTTTCTGAACTGCTATTTCCATATACGTGACATTAAAAATATTGGGCCCTGGCTACACATTATTGTTGTTATGCTGGTAATACAAGCTATAGGAGCAAGAGTATCTCTCCACTCTACATATAAAGGCCTGCCACCGTTAACTGCATATGACCACAACCAGTGACAATGTGTGAAAACTGCTTTTTAATTTTTAAACTATTTTTTGGAAAATTACAGTATAAAAGGGAAATTTGTTCTATATAGCTTGAGGGAGATCACTATAAAATTTAGTTGAAAAATTATGTACATATGCTGACTTGGACTTTACTAGAACTAAAATTTTTTCAGAAGAATAATGTTGCCACACATTGTTGTCAAGAATTTCTAAAGATCTAAGCAGTGCACCCCACAATACCTCTCCCAAAAATACTTTCTTTCTGACTTTATCGACATTCATCATTATATAGAGGGTAACTTTCAAAAAAACATTCATAAAGTTTACCATAATGCTCGACATAGAAAAACTATAAAAAGTTCTAAAAATTGTATATTTCAATATTGATAATGTTTCTAGAAACACACCATCCTTCATAAAATTTTTTGTCCAACACGAGGAGGGTGTTGTGTTAATCATTTTATTTATGTGGATGTGTCCAGATATTATCATCTTAACCTTCCAGGTGGTCTTAGATGGGTGACGTCACAGTTGATGCGAAATGAGAGCTGTGAGTATCTACTTTGTCCGAAGAGGAAAAAATATAAATATGAAAATGTTATCAAGACAGGTATCAAATTAAAGATACGAGTGGAAAAATATTCACCAATTGACTCTTGCAGATATTTTAAAAAAGAACCGAAAAATATTAAACACAGCTTAACTCTTTTTACCTGATGGCTACTCTGGTCAGCGAGACTGAACCGCCTGGGGTCCTCTGGGCCTCCTGAACCACCCGTGCCTAGTGAACTTTGGCTCCCAGCCAGCGAGCGCGAAGTTACAAGTCGCTGCAGTCGCTCATTGTTTTGTTTGAGATTTAGCATCTCATTCTACAAGAAAAAAAATTAAAACTTTGAAAAACTGAGATTACCAAAACATGAGTTACAACTCATGTCTGCTGTTTTGTGAAAAAATTTTAAAATAATAAAAACCACACTACAAGGTTTTTCGTAACTAAATTGAAATAATTTAGTAAATTACCAAATTATTTAAATTTAGAATACTAAATTATATTATTTTATAACAAAATTTAAATAAATGAGTAATAATTTTTAATTTTTTTCTACTAATTATTTAAATTTAGAATACTAAATTATATTATTTTAGAACAAAATTTAAATAAATGATTAATAATTTTTAATTTTTTCCTAGTAATTATTTAAATTTAGAATACTAAATTATATTATTTTAGAACAAAATTTAAATAAATGAGTAATAATTTTTAATTTCTTCCTACCATTGCTTCTTTATTAAACAATAAAAAAGTGGGGCATATACATTTAATTTTACCCAGGTTTTTCTTTTTCGACAACTCTATATGTAGAGGCACTACTTTAAAATAAAATTGTAAGCAATATTAAATATAATTTGCCCTTTCAAGTAACATGTGTAAAATTTAAGTCCATAATTTATTTTGTTTAAAGCTAAAAGTCTTTGACAAATGGGCAGGTTCTGTCCCGACCCTTTGGTACTGAACCGTAAAAAAACAAACATATTTATGGCTTTCTGCATTTCATAATATTTCCTTAATTCCTCATCAAAGTGGGCTCGAATTAAACTAAAGAAAGCTATCAAACTTTATACATGTAAAATTTAATTAAAAAAACAGATATTAAAAATGGTCTTTTTAAATATTTCACAAAGAAAATTTTTATATAAACCTTAAACACCTACAACACTTAACACCTTTTTAAATAGTTTTAATGTTAAAATTAACAAAAATGAAGATTAAGTAACCTGATACAGTTTTATCACAACCTCAGTACAAGATGTAATAATGATAAATCAATATAAACAGGTTAAATAAACTCACTCTCATCTTGATGACGGTATCCTTTAGACTCTCGAGTTGGTGTGCAGAGCTCAAGGCTTCGAGTCGAATATCGGTTAGAACTAGATCTTTTTCTCTTAGCTGTCTTTTAAGCTCATCAACCAGACCAGGTTCCTCAGGTGGTTTTTCTGTGAAACGTATTACATTTTTAAGGATATTCAATTTTAATATTATGAAGTATAGACATTTTTAATATTATGGAAATATTGAAAAAATATCATCCATAACAATATAACGCAAAAAAAAATAGGAAGCTGCTAAACAACACTATTACTTGATTCTTTTTAGATTTTAGGTTTATTTATCTAACATTGCTAATCTTAGTGTGGTTAATTCCTTTTACATTATAACATTATTATAAAGTTATAATTTTATCTTCTATATGATCATGCTACTATTGATAACGATAATAATAATATTTTATTTATTTATCATCTACATTTACTCGTGCAATTACCCTATTGTTTATTTAAAAAAATTGTGAAAATAAATAAATCACAATAATTAGTTCAAATTTTATTGTTTCAAACTAAGAAAAAAACATTTGTGAGACTTCTTCTTTACAGTTAACGGAAATCTCTTAAGATTTTCAAATAAAAAAAGTCTGTATAACTCCCACAGTCCAATAAATACATCTCCACTGCAGAGTTACGATTGTAGAAAAATATTCATTAGTCATGAACTAGACATATTATAAATATTATATCCAACATAAGTTTTTACCAAAGTCACCAATGTTATGAAAATATTTTAGTAAATACATTAAACAAAGAAATGTTAATTTTTGCAGGAAACTATGATAACTTTTTGTGAATACGCAGGACTTTCCCATCTGTCTTAATAGTCAGTGCCAAAGCTTTCTTTGGATAATCCCCAATTATTGGTGCATAAATTTAATTTGGAATATTGCAGGATATTATTGGTGGAATATTTCATGGAATTACAATTCATGGAATAGAGAACAGAAACACCGACAAATCACTCACCACTCCCGTCTGTATCTCCTTCGCCCCCTGTCTTAGCCCCTCCCTTTTCAGCTCCCTTCTCGCCCACTTTCTCAGCTCCATCACTCAGTATTTCATGTGAGTGCTCAAGGCTGTTCTCGTGTGAACCCTCACGTATAGTGTGAGGATCATCGTACAGATGTGGTGGCTCACCAAGTTGGCCTAGGGAAGCGTGCTTTGAGGTTTTGGAGATCTTCGCATTGCGAGAGAATGCCTTCGTGAATGAAGAACGGAGCTGCAAGTAGAGAGTGAGTTAGTTTAATAAATTGTTTATAAATTTGAGTTGTACAATATTGTGAGAATATTTGATTACTTATAGTTTGAACTATTGAACATGACGAATCCTGAGGGTTTCACATGTTTTGTATTCTTCAGTAAGTGTGCTATAAAACTGGAAACAAATCAAAGCAAATCGCTAGATAAATCCATCCAAGTAAGAAAACAAAATTGATAAGTTGCATCTGAGTTTAAGCCATGTTTAAAGGATCCTGTAAGTAATTCTCCTATTTTATAAATACATACAAAATCATGATTTTATAGTCACACATTTAATTACAAAATTTTATTAAAGAATCGTATTTAATGATGTATCATAAGTTCATGCATAAGCCATTTTTCTCATTTTGTTTATTCCCTTTTCAACAATGATAACTCATGCAAAACGATATGATAAAATTCAAAAAATCTATTTACATAATTCACATATAGCATTCATGCAATAGAAATCATAACTTGGGAGTGAGATAAATGTGACAGATGGACAGGTCATTAGACACAAGAGAAAAATAAATATCCTAATAAATTACTTTCGGAACTCAAAGAACTAGGGAAATCCCTATTACTTGATGTAGTATGTGTTAAATCTGATATTTCTTTTTTTATGAAGATAAATATTTCCTATAAAGACATTTGTAAATATTTCATAAATTGAAAAGTAATCATGGATATTTCAGGAGATAATTTATTTATAGAATTTGAATATTTATCACAATCAAATTTTCTGCTATCTAAGGAATGATTGTCTTTTTGTAAACAATTTTTCAAATGGTTAATTACACATATACATACCCATCCTTTTTTCTTATGTTTCTTGTCATGTGCTGCGGACGAGCCACTGCTAAGGCTGTTTAGGCTAGAAACACTGTCAGTGGAGAGATGGCGTGTGATGGCTGGTGGAGCAGGGCGACGCTGTGGAGATGAAGATGTGCTGTTGGGGGTGGCTGGTGCAGCTGCTGCTGAGTCCTGGAAGACGGAGTGAAAGGTTGGTTTCTAATATATATCAATACAAGACAAATAAAACAATCTAAATAAACTTGAATAACATAATTTTTTGATACATAATAAGTATATAATGAATTGAGTCTGAGTCTGAGTCGAGATCTGTTCATCAGAATTAAGGAATGTTAAAACTTCAATGTAACATTGTTTATTACACAAGTATAAAATATATATTATAAGCTGAGATAGTATAATTTCAGTTTCATAGTCAGTAAGCGCTTGTTTTTACCCACGTAGTGTCCAATAATTTTTACTGTTTTTGATGTTAAATTTGCGAAGTATAAACAATCTAAACTCAACTCATACATTATTATTTTATTAATAAACATACAAAAATAGTGACTGTAAAATTCAACAGTATTGCTTTAAATTTAGAAATAGATTGTGTGTGTGAGTCATATTGATTTGTTCGTTTGGAATCAACTGTATTAGCTCAGAATTTCGACATTTTAATGTTTTTCTATAGAAAGTCATTGTTTAAGACAGGACCTCTATTACAATGATTTTGTACTGAAAATACAGTTTGTCGCATAGGTACTTAAACTACAAATAAATACTTACATCAAAATGATCTTCACAAAAATATATTAGATTGGCTTCCATATAACATATTAGGTTTTTAGCCCCAACTTCGAGACTTTTCTAGAAAGATTCTCGAAACTTCTAGAAGGTTTTACTGTAGGGTATAAATAGGCAATAATGTAGGGTATAATAGGGTTAAAAACTTATTACCCAACCCAATATTAATGAATCTGTAAATAAACTATGAACTCTACATAGTACTTGTAACAAGACAAATTCATTTTTAATTAATCAGAAGAAGCAACTGCAACAAACACAACCACAATTTTTATGATTTGTTTCATGAATAGTGATGTCATTCAAGATGCCATGACAGTCTTGAGCGTTTTCGAAGCAAATTTAAATTGGTTTTTTAAAACATAAAGTACATAATATAAATGTTTGATTTTTAGAAAAAATACCTTTTTTTTTAAATAGATATTAAGGTAACCACTTCCCCAAATTTAGTCAACCAGCCTATTATCTGTTTATAATATGCTTATTACTATTGCTTATTTACCATAAATTAAGCCTTCGCAAAACTGAAATCATTAAGCCTAGCTACCAAAATCAAACATGGATAAATGGTAATAATGCTATTGCTTATTTACCATTTATCCATGTTTGATTTTGGTAGCTAGACTTAATGATTTCAGTTTTGCAAAGAAATAATTTCGTTAATTTCACTTTATTCGAAAGCTTACCTGTCCCGTGATGTTCACACCATCCGCCCTGATACCCATAGACTGCATATGAGCAGTGGTGAGACCAGCCTGTATGGACTGCTTCCGAAGCAGTTCTATAGTCTGCCGTAGTTCTGTTAATTCAGAGTCCTGAAGAATTGAAACAAATATGTCAGAAAATACAGTGGCTGCAGATTGATACTATAGTGTGGGCAAATTCAAATTACAGCTACATTTGATGTTCTTTATCTTAAAATATTTTTAGTATTGTATGTAGCAGAATAAGTTTCACACTTTGTATAGTCATTTAATGATAACATCTAATACTAAAAGTAACTACAACTTTCATAAGGCGCTATAAAGACATAGTTTATTATCGACTAGCATGTCAGCCTCGAGTTTGGATGATAGAAACAATTGGGTACTTGACTAATTTTTTTTCATTTCATTAATCATAATTTCAAGGTACAAGCTGATGAAGAGCGAACAAATTTTGTAATAATCTTAAAAATTGACAAAGTTATAAAAGTTTAAATTCAACCTTTAGAGAAGGACAGCAATACTGTGTTGTGAGGTCATTTTTAATATTGCACAGAGGAAAAGAGACAGGGATATACCCAACTCTATATCCATATGTTCAAATTTAGAAGCCTACAACTGGCTTATTTTTCAATTTTTTGAATTTTTTTCAAGACTGGTTTTAGACTGGAAATAGTTAATTAAACTTATATTTCACAATATTGTACGAAAAATATCAAAATTTAGAATAAGTCAACTACCGTATTAAGTCCGAAAATGGGAGATCTTCCTCTAAAAAATTAGACCACTTTTCAATAATATATATTATGATCTAAATTTGCCTTTGAAAAATGATACATATCTTTGTCCATTGATGTACATATGAAGACATACTACAGGTTGCAATTCTTTACCGATTTTGGTGATAAATTTTTTCTATGGATTGGTACTATCGAAATAGAAGCATATTAGTTTTCACAATGCTTTGTCCAAATTATTAATTTTCATAAACAATTTTCAACAAAAACTCCCATTTTTCATGCTAAGTGGCATTCGTTTTGTCGGTCCTTCTCACCCTTTCTCTCTGTTCCCTGCTTCTTTAATTTCCTCTTACTCTTGATTTCATCACCAATTAGATTAGTGAATGAAATATGATTTCGCTGATATGAATCTTGGCGTAATTATACATGGGTGATATTGCTCATTACGATGAATGTGTTTAAGACTCTATTCTATCAATTTTATTCTATGCCTCCAATGTGTCTGTGTTTCATGTCACGGTTTTTTTTAAAATACTTTTACTGCATTGGTTAATTCTTGTCACCTTTTTTATATAAGCACATAAAACAAACTGCCTTTAGACAGTCATTTATAACCTATTGTGACACAAATATTTAACACTTCTTGCGCTTCGGCACTGTGTGCTTTCTTAATTATTGAAATCTGTATATGTAATAAAAGATAATGAGGCTGTGTCTGTGAATACATTATGCAAATAACAGCGGATATATTATAATTAAACTCTGCCGTTTGATAACTTGGATGCTTGGTCTGCGACATAAGCTATCATGCTAATCCTCATAGACTACTATTAACTAATTTAACAGTAACCTCTGTTACTTTTATAAACAACCGTCATAATCATAGTTTTATAATTCTCCACTAGATGACAGTACCTATTGTGTTTTTAATAAATATCTTTAATTTAACAATGATTATATTGGCGTCAGTAATAGACTTGAATGAAATTATCGATGATGAGGATCTAATCTGTTTATCATTGATCTTACAGCAACAATTATTTTATAATACGAATATTAATTTACATGTCATCTAGAGAGTGATTCAATTTAACACGAAGTTACATGACCAAAGCCAGCAACTGATTGTTCCTAAATCAATTCCAGAAATGCACTTAACATTTATATTTATAGGGTCACCCAAAACTTGCATCGACATGTTTCACATTAATTATAATAGAGTCTAAATAACATGATATCACTTCTTTTATAGAATAAAGAGTTTTCTACTTTGAACCTTTTCAAACGGATGTTTGCGATCATATGTAGTTATTGCCAATACAAATAGATAATTACGAAAGTAATCTATTACCAAATAACAAAATAGAAGATAATTAGCTCTAGGCCAACAAGAACTTATCAATTATGAGGAAATACAATGGTACTAAGTAAAGGACATTTAATTAGAAATATAAATGTTTACTGATTTCTTTATTTCGTTATATTCTAGGAAACTACTAAGAGTATTAAGTACAATTGGCACTTTAAACATGTTAGTGACTGCAACATCATCAGTATCTACTAGACTCTAGAGACTCTAGATTACTAGATATGTCACAGGGGAAAAAAGGTAGAAGATGTAGGAAATAAATATTTTGCCGCGTGAAGAGTGGACAAAATTTCCGGTGAAAATTAATAAATGAATAATTGGGTACTTGACTAATTTTTTTTATTTCATTAATCATAATTTCAAGGTACAAGCTGAAGAAGAGCGAAAAAGTTGTTTAATAATCTTAAAAATTAACCGAGTTATAAAAGTTTAAATTTAACCTTTAGATAAGGACGGCAATACTGTGTTGTGAGGTCATTTTTAATATTGCACATTATAGTCTACAAGAGGAAAAGAGACAGGGATATACCCAACTCTATCCGTATCTTCAAATTTAGAAGCCTATAACTGGCTTATTTTCATTACTTGCTTATTATCAATTATTATTTGCTTATTATCAATTTTTTAATTTTTTTCAAGACTGGTTTTTAATTAACTTATATTTCACAATATTGTATGAAAAATATCAAAATTTAGAATGAGTCAAGTACCATATTATATTATATTTTGTTACAGAGAAAAAGACATGGAGTGAAGATAAAACATTTTTGCTTTATTTCCCCTCAATGCGAAAGAAGTAGTCGATATTTCTTGCTGACAGTATCATCATCGCATTGTTATTAGTTTTTTTTCAGATTCACAGTACTTTCTTAGATAAAAAGGGTGAGGAATTAGTTAAAAAGGTGTACAAAGATCCTACTCTCGTAACATATTTTTCAGGTCTATGTATATTTATACAATGATAATTCTGTGTCTTTATCTAAAAGAGCAGGCAAGTGTATTTTGAAGTGAAAGTATTTTATTTCTCATATGTCATCATTAATATAGACTTTTCTAGAATAACAAATATTTATAATACTAATATAATTATACAGGCGGAACATTTATGTATATTATCGTTAATACCTCAAAAGATATGTCATCTAGAATAATCATTATAGTTTTCCCACAACCTCATAGGTTTCTAAAAATCCTATTTTTTCATAATTTTGTTTACAGGAAATAAGGAGCGTAAATCTTTTTATATATTTTTCAGCATATCTGTGAAAAAATACAATATGAAATTGAAAAGAAAATATTTTTTACACCCTTATAACTTATATTTTTCAACCAAATACCATACCATACCCAAAACGGACTTTAAAACGAAATTTTCTATTAAATAATTTGTCCCTCCCCCCCATAAGATTTTCCTATAAATATTTTTGAGTGTTAGCTTCTGAATGAAATATTTGTGCAAGTCAATATGTTTTATTACTAAACCAAGTTTTAAGTTTAAGTTTCTGAGAGAAATGGCTCTGACAGACGGACATAATATTTATTTAAGGATTCTGCTTTTCTTTTGTGAGTTATGTACCGTACAAATCAATAATTTTTAGCATATTAATTGAGATCCCCAACTAATTGTATGTATGTAGGTCTAAATTAAAAAAAAACTGAACTCTTGGTAGACAGTACGTGACGTGACGCAGTACGACACAGTTTATAAGGGTTCTTTCTTTCGCTATGGGACAGTAAAAGTTGAGAAAATATTGCATGATCACTTAACGAACCTTTCGCTCGGCTGTGGCAGTCAGTTGCTGCAACCTCTGCGTCATGTTGGACAGGCTCTGCTCGAAGGCCGAGACAACATGGGCCTGAAACGATGGAAAAAATTTACAATTTAACAATCTGTTTTGTAAGATAAACAAATAATAATTAAATATTTTGAAACCGTCAGATTCGGGTCGGCGACGCTGAATCGGGTAAACTCGGTTCCTTTCAGCTTCGGCCAAGCGAGTTCACGTACACGGAATGTACCCTTTCAAAAATTACGTTCTATTTTTGAATATTATTTTATTCCAGTATAATTCAATATAATACGCATATGTTGCTTTTGTTTTTTTATTTTCTTATTGAAAATTTCCGACACACATGGTGTGGTTCTATTGGTTGCCAAAGTTTTCGTTTCTACATTGTGGTCTTGAGCAAACCAATTTTTTTTTTATGAACTAACATACAATCCTTGCATTAAGAGACAATGTTTAAAATAAAATTATTAAATTTAAAAATCTAATATTTCAATATTAAAATTTTCGAAATTCCCAAAATGGTGGTTCACGATGATGGATTTTCGCCAAAATGATGAATAGCACAAGGAATGTTTCTGCCAAATTTTGTTTTAATCCGTTGAGTTTTACGTATACGTAACATGAGATTTTAAGTAACACACACACACACACGACCGGTCGATCCTAATGCTCAAAATTAAGACTTCGCTTCGTTGTTATCAAAAAAATATTTTTTCTTCCCTTATAACTTATCTTTTCAAACGATACTCCACACCATACCCAAAATTGAATTTAAAAAAATTTCTACATCATAATTTCTTCCCCATCAAATTTCCCTATAATACTTTTAATAATATTTAAAAAAAATTGTATAATACCCTATTATTAATTTTTTTTCAGTGTCAAGGTATCCCTTTTATAAATTTATGAATAAAAATATAATATATCAAATGGAAAACATGAACATACAATATAAATAACAAAATTAATTTCGTTAAACAAGATGCTTTTTGTTAGTAAAATCAATTGCCCTATCTTGTCCAAAGACAACTAAAGATAAATAATATTAAAATAACTAAAACTAACACAACATAATTAAGCCATAGACCGCGAACAAAGGGCTTATTTGTAAACACTGACATTTAACAAAAAACAAACCGCGCACTTGAGATGTCAAGGCAAAATTTCGAGAGGAACCCTTCAGAAATATGTTTTTAGTTTCAACAATTTTGACAGTATTCTGGTTTATATCAACCAAGTGAGCTAAACAGAGTAAAGTAATTGATAAAAAATGGTAAAACTGCCTCAACTCCTAATATAAATAAACACACATCGTATTTTGTACCCTTTATCACGTAACAGCCGCTACGTGACGCCACTTGACATGCCGAGCGACTAATGTTCACATCGTGTCGCGTTACGTAAATGGTAACCTAAAGAACATTTTCGTTATATTAGTGTGGAACTTAAAATCTGATCAAAAGTCATCCACTCCACAAGTTACAACAATCCTGTTTTTCACAAATTCGTTAGAATTACACATCGTAGACAAAATAAAAAATGAATAAGTTTGTTTGATAAATAAATAAGACTTGTTTTTTATGGTAACCTAAAGAACATGTTCGTTCGAGTGTGAAACTTAAAATCTAATGAAAGGTCATCCAATCCACAAGTTACAACAATCCTGTTTTTCACAAAATCGTTAGAATTACGCATCGTAGACAAAATAAAAAATAAATAAGTTTGTTTGATAAATAAATAAGACTTGTTTTTTTATGGTAACCTAAAGAACATGTTCGTTCGAGTGTGAAACTTAAAATCTAATCAAAGGTCATCCACAATCCTGTTTTTCACAAAATCGTTAGAATTACGCGTCGTAGGCAAAATAAAAAATGAACAAGTTTGTTTGATAAATAAATAAGACTTGTTTTTTTATGGTAACCTAAAGAACATTTTTGTTCGAGTGTAAAACTTAAAATCTGATCAAAGGTATTCCCACTCCACAAGTTACAACAATCCTGTTTTTCACAAAATCGTTAGAATTACGCGTCGTAGAGAAAGTAAAAGATTAATGTTTGATAAATTGTTTTTATGGTTCCCTAACCAAACTAGGGACCATTATAACTTGGCTAGGTCCGCCTGTCTGTCCGTCCGTCCGTATGTCACAGCCATTTTACACACAAACTATTAGTGCTATGAACCTGAAATTTTGAATGGTTATATTTACTTTTAATGTCTAAAAAGTTATTAAATAAAATCTTTTAAAAATAAGTTCTTCAGGGTACGTCCCTACATGTAAAATAATGGTGCATTTTTCACGTACATATAGGTTAATGTTATTTAAGTCTTCCAAAAATAACACTTGTTCGATGAACACGTGTTCAATGAACACTTTTTCGATACAGGGATCCGTTTACGAAATATTGAACTTTATAGTGGTCATTATTATTAGAGTTACGTGTTCATGTACATTTTATCCGTCTGGGAAGGTTAATTTCTCTATTTTATTAATGAATCATAAGAAATTATGATATTTAAAGTCGAGACAATGCGTTGGTAAACACGACTTCAGAAGGCTCCAACACAAGACACTGTGGACTCATTCTGGGTACTCGAATCGTGCTGTATGCGAGGCGTTACGTGAATGCACAAATCGTAACGGATTCTCACTAAAGAATTCAGTGGTATACTAAACACCTTTCACAATTAGGCAATTGCAGATGCAATAAAAAGTTAACTTCTTTAAACAATAATATTTAATACGTGTAGCGAATAAGATATGAATTGTAAAATCGGTTTTCTTAATATATGATCTACACATTATACGCAATAGCCAACTTGCGTTATTTCTTAACTTTACAAATGTTGATAGCGACATTTGGGCCAATTTTAATTATGATGCAAAAGGTAGAAACACTAATGAAAAGCCTACGGGCTGTCTTGTGTTGTAAGATTCTAGTTCTACATTTTATCAATTTAATTTCAGATCATAATTAAACTTCTTTTGTATTGGTAAATTGAATACTGTAGGTTAATTCCACAGCGTTTCACCAATATATGATGCAAACCTGATACCATCTATCGATCAACATATTATATTCCTGTTATCCCAATTGTGATATTCATTTAAATTAATGTCGAAATTGCAACTATAGGTCACAGATGTCGTTGCCAATTTTTGTATATTTAAAAAAAAATATTTTTTGACCTAATATTATCGAGTAACATTAATTTTTAACACGTTTTTATTAGCTTCACTTGTATATTATAACGTTTATAAATAAATCAGCCAAATCGAGTTTTCCTTATTACTAAATGTATTGATTTGTAATTTTTCAATATATATATATATATATATGTGTGTGTGTGTGTGTGTGTATATTATATGTGCATGTGTCTATATAGTTGTCATAATGACAGAATGTACGCATGTAGTAGGAAAAAGAAAACATTCTGTCACGAAGACAGTAATTTGGTTTACTTAACCTGTTTATGTATTTTCTTCTTTGTTAAGTGTTTTTACTGTGTGATTATTTATTACTGTAATGATGTTATATTAATTTTAATTAAAAAATTACTTTTATATGTAATGCGTATGAAGCTTCGCTTCTGTCGGGTGTTCCACGACACCTCATGTATTTTTTCTTATTTCCGGCATTATAATGCTCTGAAATTGCACTTTAACGATGGCAAGGTAGCACATACCTTATATATTTAAGCACGAACCCATGCCGTAATAATACGCTTTGAAGATAATTTGATATAATAATAATGAATTTTATCTTCCACAGGTTACACAATAATATTTTATTACGATCTGCTTAACCCAGACATTAGTCCTATTGCTAACACTAGAGTTCTGCTTAACCCAGACATTAGTCCTATTGCTAAACACTAGAGTTCTGCTTATCTCAGACATTAGTCCTATTGCTAACACTACTGTTCTGCTTATCCCAGAAGTTAGTCCTATTGCTAACTCTAGAGCACACACTATTACACAACTTGGCTTTAGTTGCAGAATATTTTTACCTGCAGTTCCACCTATTGGTTCTATACCACCTCAGTCGTCGATCTAATACAATGTTGCTTCCATTTAAGTTGCAACGTATATAAATGATTGCTAACCTACGTTCAGAGAACCTTCCCACGTTCCTTATCCCCAAACATAGTAATTCCTTCTATGAACATTGGTTAACTGTTCAAAGTCCATTCACGCATTCAAAAGTCGACTGAAAAAAATCTCACCACTATTTTACTTTCCACATTCCATTTCCTTTCCCTCAATACTTCTCCTTTCTTTTCCGACGCCACAATCTTGCTCCAAGACCCCTTCTCCCCGATATTTCAAAATTAGATTGCTTAGATTTTGTTTCCATAACATGTTTTATCTACCAGTCTTGCAACTTGATGAAAATAATTTTGGGTGAATGGGAATATTTATCGAAGAAAAGAAATTAATAAAATGATTTCGAATACATGACTTCGCGTAGCTTTTTTACAGCTCACAGTTTAATCCAACAGAATACTATTATTTTGCACGCCACAGAATGCAGCCTGTATTGTTTCTTTGTGATGACTCGCTAAAAGACGAGCTGAAATCAATCGCGACTTTGAAAAATGAAATGGAGAATATGTTATAAGCTGTTATATAAAACTATTGTTTGATACAGATAAAGCCAATTTTCATCAAAGTTCATACTCAAGTCTTCAGTTCACTGAGAGTAACTTTAAATCAATTCCAATCCCTGTTCACTCCGACATATTTCTATATATCCAAACATTCCTGAAGAAATTTCACAAAAAATATTCAGAACATTCCTCAAAAAAATATTCAGAAATTAATTTAAAAAAGACCCACTTTTATATGATAACATTAGACATGTATCGCCAAAACCTTCAAGATATAGCAACAAAGTAAGTTTTAGCAACAAAGTAAATCATTATCTCTTTATCAAAAGAAAAACTTGCCGTTCGCAGATCCTATCTCATTACCTTATAAACACGAAAACGATTCACTCCTCTCTCATTAAGCACTTGTAAAATTCGTCATAACGACCTGTCAAAATGACAGTTATTGAAAATAAACATGGAGGGTCGCTTTCCGATACGTTCGTCCATTGGTCGAATCCACATCAATCAAAACTCGAATAGCGACTTGTGGAAGCCATATTGTTCTCCGATCGATTAAACGTCAAATATAAGTAGAAATTGTATTAATAAACTGGATATTTATAACAACTTTATTATGGCGGATCGGAGGGTTTAGATTTATATGAGCTATTTTAGCCCGCTATTCATTGAAATGGCTTTATTATCAAAACACAAAATTCCAATTTAGGAATATTTATGGTTTAGTCCTGCCTGTGTGAATAAAAAAGAACATATAACGACATTTGAAACGTAAGTAGAAACATTTGCACGAACTACGTGGTGACAAAAAGAAAGAAATATTTCATGTTTTGGTATTTGAGATAAAAAATCAGTACAGTCGAACGCGATACGTCATTAGTGTGACGGAAGTAATTCTATCCTATGACATTATACTCAGTAGATACGTTAAACCCGTAAGTGCATGATATAAAATGCCGGTATAAAAATGTGGTACCCACGTAGCTCCACACGGGAACTGTGATGGAAGGAAAGAAGACAGAAAATCGCGGTTATAAAAGAGATAGTTGTATAACGAGAAATGTTGTTGAAAGCGAGACAATCACCCCTATATTATATCATGCTACTTTATGAATAAAATAAACGTTACTGAATTATTAGACTTTAAGCAGACGTTCGCATGTTGTACCACAATAAAACCTTTATTTTGACAGTTAACTACTTTAAAATGGCGCCTTATTTCACTTTACGTAAAGGTAGCTAAAACAGTTGACGTTACGGCTTGCTTTATAGGTTACTTAAATATTTATTTCGATAATTTAGTAAATTTAGCCTTAATGGTATAACTAATTGAGCAAAGTAAAAGATAAAACGACAAATAAAAATTATGTGTTAAATTAGATACCAACGAACGTCATTACATACTTTATTTCATAAAAATTAATTTACAAAGATTGAGGAATGTCTTACGTACATTTACTCTACCAAATAGTATAATAATTTCGTAAAACACTTTCGACTATCTCTAGAAACAAGTGACAGTTATTGAAGAAAAAACAATTCGACAATTTGTGCCCGATGTTGAAGCGACACGATGGATAAACCTTACTTGACGTGCAACAAAACAAAATAATAAAAATGCATCTCCTGGCGTACATACATATAGTACAGAGTGGTCATCGTCGATGAAATCGCTCCGTCCTTTTCTTTCTGCTCGTAATATTATATGATGTTATTCTTTTCTCTCTAGCCACCGTACTTTAAAGAAAAATAATGGCAAGGATAGTGCCAAAGCGATACAACATGCCAATTTTTAAAGCAAATGTTAAGGCGACCGTTATGATCGTGTATACGTAAATAATTAGTCGTCGTATAAGGGTGATTTTTAGAGCGCGGATGTTACGTCTGTTTAATGTTCTACCAATTGTGTAAAACATCATATCTACTCACATATTTCTTTAAAGATATTTTCCTTGAAAACCACGTGTTATTAACGTCAATTTAGTTACGAGTATAAGAAATACATAATTATGCAAAAAATTAGCACCCAATTGTTTAACTTGAAGTCTCTTGAATATTTTGCTTTATTTACCACTCAGACGACCGACTGTAATCGATCCAACAATAACCTAACAAAATAAAAAATACGAGAATTGCTCCTTAACTCACAAGTCGCACAAAAATCGGTCCAAAAAAAAATCGAAGCGAGTTAGCCCAAATTCCTCCGATCCGAACGTTACGAGTTAAAACACTATAACGCAGAAAAGAATAAAACATGTGACCGAATACGCGTTAATGAAGACAACAGATCTATATAGATTTAGTCGAAGGCGCGTGTCTTAACTTGTGAGGTAAGTCGGTGAAAAGCCGGCACCGACCTTATTCCAAAATTTAACAGTCGTCTTTCTTCAAAAGTCGGCAACCAACTCGCACCTCTACGAAAGTCGTTCGTCTGCATTGCGCGTTATGCGTGCTTTTTACGTCTCTTGCCTAGCACGAGAATCAACAATATGAATTAGGTACAACAATATAAAAATATATAAGGAGCATAAAAACAAAAATTTGGGATATCAGAAGGATACAAAAAAGAAATTTTAATTAAATTTTAATATATCTGAAATGCGAATGTGGTCTTCGAAATTTTGAAGGTTTTATCTTTAAATATTCAAAATTTATATATCTATAGTCTACAAATGAAATTATTATGATTCCAGAACAAAACACGCGGACTTCAAAAAGCGCTTGCTGTATCAATAATCTTGACTTCATTCATACATTACTTGACTTCATTCATAAGTTTTATCAATCAAAGCTTTTCTTGTTGGAACCAACGCATAGACTCGAAAAAGGGCTTCCTGCGTCAGTAATCTTGACTTGATTGTATCAACCAAAGCTTTCTTCATTTGGACCAACGCATGGACTGGAAAAAGAGCTTACTGTATCAGTAATATTGACTTAATTCCAATCAATTTTATCAATCAAAGCTTTCCTCATTGGATCAATGCATGGACTCGAAAAAGAGCTTACTGTATCAGCAAGCATTACTCGATTGCAGTCCATTTCAACGACCAATGTTTTTATTATTGCACGCATCAGCACAAAATGGACTGGCACCGTCCGATCGATCTCAATGAATCACCGCCAGACGCATGCACCAGTCGAGCTACGCATGCTCCATACACAATGGGTGCCAAGCAAAAATAGCAACTCGGCGGAGGACGTCCAATTTGCAGCAATTGCCGGTCGTTGTCCTGCCTCGTCCTGTCCGCATCGATGCGAAGGACGGGCTGAGAGGACCTCTGGCCGTAATAGCATAATGATACCAACGATCCTTCACCCATTCATGTCCCATCTTTCCGAATAAGAGATGGTTGCTGTTGAATGGTAAGGAGGAAGAAATTACGTGTGGGTGTTATAATAATTCATTGTTAAGAAGGTCGTTTTGGTCAATTGATTCATTGAGAAATTCTACAGTACGACAGAGAGCTCCTAAAAAACGGAGTCTTGGCAGCTCGAGGCAATAGACGAATGCTACCTGAGCACCTACAAATTTACAAAACACGAAGAAAAATAGGAATTTTCTGATGAAACAATATCATTACGTGGTTATTAAGTCTTTTCCGTCATACTACAGGTTGTTAGAAATTTATTTCCCTATTTATAAATTCAATAACTCACAATAGTTTGATCGATTGATTCCTTCAAGCCATTGAATTTGATATAGAGTAATTTATATCTTATTGTATGTTTTTCAAAGAGATCTTATTGAAATATTATAATTGATTCCAACGGTATAAAAGAAAATCTTTTGAAGACAGCTGTAACAGATTTCATGATACATTTTCAAAACTATTCAATTTGATGGTAAATAAAGATACGAAAAGAAGTATTTTTGTAATTTATTTCCGATTTTCAAAAACTTAGGAAGAAACCTATAAGTATTCTGAATATCTCTTTTCGACTGTCAAATCTTTTAAACTTGTAAATGGAGGAAATCGATATATTTGTGGTAAGCAAATATTATACTTGCCAAAACTTTAAAAAATATAATACTATCCATTTGTCAATCTTTTAAAAGAGTTTCGAAGGTGTCAACCCTTAGCAGTTGTACAATAAACGTAATAATCTACACACTTCAAACTAATGCCAACAGTAAAACAAAAGGTTGGCAAAAAACAATGGAATTTCGCCACAATTAAGAGTCGACACCTGTTCCAAATAGCCTTTTTAAAGAGCACAACAAAAACCTCAATTATCGTTCGAATTGAGTAGAGTTGCTGAGCACCATGCATTTACGACCGACGGAAAAGTGAAGGGTATAGCAAAAAATGTATACACATATCGTGTAGGCTGATTATGGCGATAAACATTTAAGAACCTCGAAATAATCTTCATCTTCCGCGAAATTTTTCTTAGAAACACAATATAATTATGCAAGAACGGCAGTAAGTTTTTTTTATGTGAGAACCTACAAAATATACTATTTTGATAGGCAGTTATTTCCTATCTACAAAATATGGCAAATGTTTCTCTTATATACGTTAAAACATGTCTGGCTAGATTATGTGATGGAGAACACAAAGCCTTCAGTGAAATAAAAGTCTTTAGTCCCAATTGCTGCTAGAAAGATGTCTCTTAGTTTATTATTCTTTCAGTCTATTATTTAGTTTTTTTCTTTTCAACCAAAATCGTCTCGTCTTATTTCTTTACTGAGATTATTTGCTTTAACTTCACACTTCGATGAACATATTTTGATTGGTCCTTCTTTGTTCTTTATTTCAATTCACATTTCAATTTATAAATTTATTACTAGGGATAATTTTGAAATCACTAATTATCGTTATCAATTCATTAAGAAAAAATATTGCATTTAATGAAAATTACATTACAGATCGATTCTTTCTATCTTTTAAAAAAGTAAGCATATCTCAAACCCCAACTAATCGTAGCTAAAAAACCTTGTATAAGAACGGAATGCATCAGGCCATCGCATACTTCATTGAAGGTATTAAAGGACTACTCTATGACAAGAGTACATACTTCAATTTCAAACCGAAAATGTGGTAACCTTATTTAGCATGGTGCGATCGTCAGTGTTGTCTTGCCAGCAAACAAGTTCCAAGCGAAATGAGTGATGTGACCAATCGACAAAGTATTTAAACAACTTCCGTACAAGAAAGTAAAACATTCCTAACACTTTGGATATTACAGCTTGCTCTTTTACACAGACAGCAATAGTATCTACTCGTATATTGTTAAGGATACCTCTCAATATCGATAACAATTTTGTCGATACATATGGTTTTATACTAGATACCTCGGAATAGATACTTTTATTCATGTGAGTACTTTGCAGCAGGTATTATATGGAATACCTCTCAAAATCCTTTCCTTAATTATAATACTCCAAAAACTTCTTTTGAATTAAACTCAATACTATTAACACTACCCAAATATTGTCATGAATTTATAATACATAATTTACAATACACCAAAGTATTGTAATACTGGCAAAACTTCGTACTGTTTGCAATTTGAGGATGGACGTTGTGCGTTTGTTCTGTTCCAAGCAAAACAACCAACTTAGCGCTAAAGAACGTTTAGCGACTGATTAATCGCACAGAGGAACAGTTCCTACTCTTTCTAGGACAGTAGTCCACCTCAGTCTGGGTTTGTTTCTAGGTCTGAAACATATCGAAGCGGCCAGAAAGATTTATAGATTTTTTGTATAGTTGTTACTTTATTCGTTGTATTTTAATGTATTAAATTACACGAGGTTTTTTTTATCGTCTATATAGTTTATAATCTGTCTGGGGATATCCCAAAGATGCTATTCCATTTTTTGAGGTTAATGCCCATTTTTCTGAGAAATGTGTCAGCATATATCTTGTGAAGATTTTGCACAAAAGGAGCTTTGTTTTTTGCATTAAAAATGTAATTATAGATATTTCCTGATTCCATCTGTTGCCTGTGGAAATTCTTTGTCGTATTTCCAGTGACAGGTCACCAACAAGTGTTTTTTTTACGGCTTCACAGTTCCAAAAAAATGTAATGTACCTTCTCACACATAGAAAGAGAGGGAAATATTTTTCTTTGTGCACGCAGATCAGGTGCGCAATTTGTAGCATAACCATATTATAGTTAGAAAGCTTTCAAAATGAAATGAGCTTCCATTTATCTTTCTTTAATGTTATGTTACTTTTGAAGAATAATAAGCTACAAAGTGACATGCAAGATCCCTCCTTAAAACCTTAATTTTTAAACCATGGATTTGAAAAAAATTTAAATAATCTAAAGAGAGCTTTTAATTAAAATTATTTCGATAAACCCGCATTAACGATTTCAAGAGTTAAAGACTACTTTACGCTTATTCTGACCTGGACTTGGCCGTGCTTTTCGATATTCGCTAATATTTCTCTAAATTTTTTTAAATTGTTGGTAAAACCAATAGTGCACGCTCAGCGTTTTGCTTTTTTTGTTCTTATTATTACACTATTTATTTTATTAACAATAATTTTATATCGAATATTTTTTCCCATAATTAACGAAGTAATACGAAACAGATAATTTATTTATCTACTTTAATGTATCTAACTGATAAATATGACGGACTTATTGCTACGAGAGCAATCTTTTACAGACAACCATAACCCAGTGCAGACCCGTTCGACGAACGGCCGGGAATCGAACCCGGGTCCCGGCGGCGCTCCGCATCATCAAAGGCCTTGTGATCAACCCGACATGCCACGGCGACGACAATAGTCAACAAAAGTAATCAACTAAAAGGAAGAAGCAAAGTGTGCAAAATTCTTTATAAAAATTACTATTTCACGGATCATTATGAAAATAAATACGCTTCTATTCAGATAGTTAACACATCGATAGAAAGAAGAATCACCAAAATCGGTTAGGAATTGCGACCTGTACAATGCGTCGTCTATTACGTACATACATACATAGGTACAAGAAGAATCACCAAAATCAGTCAGGAATTTCGACCTGTACAGCGTGTCATCTATTACGTACATACATACATAGGTACAGATCAGCGGATAGAGATGCATGTTATTTTAGCCAGATGAACTTAGGTCATAATTCATACTTCAAAAGATTAAAAAAATGGTACTATTTTTTTGAGGAGGATCTGTTTATGAAAAGCTATTTGTAATTTTAGCTAACTTGTAAATACTTGTAAAATCATCTGCCTTATAATTACTTATGAATATTCGAAACTGGCACGCTAGATATGTAGGTATTTATTAAAATTTATCTTACTTTTACGAGCAAATTCGAAACTAGCGCGCTAGATATGTAGGTATTCATTAAAATTTATCTTACTTTTACGAGCAAATTCGAAACTAGCGCGCTAGATATGTAGGTATTCATTAAAATTTATCTTGCTTTTACGAGCAAATTCGAAACTAGCGCGCTAGATATGTAGGTATTCATTAAAATTTATCTTACTTTTACGAGCAAATTCGAAATTAGCGCGCTAGATATGTAGGTATTCATTAAAATTTATCTTACTTTTACGAGCAAATTCGAAATTAGCGCGCTAGATATGTAGGTATTCATTAAAATTTATCTTACTTTTACGAGCAAATTCGAAACTAGCGCGCTAGATATGTAGGTATTCATTAAAATTTATCTTACTTTTACGAGCTATTCATTGGCAAAGGCGAGTTAAATAATTAAAAGTTAACTTGCTTTCTCGAATAACTAAATTAAATTAATATAAATTTACCTTAAAACACAGTTTAGTTCATTTATTGTAATAAACAATTTTAAATAAGAAAAAAAAGTATTTATTTTAAAAACACCAATTTAATATATGTGGTATGGCTAATATTGTTACTCAAAAACTATATAAGTTCTCCGCCATTAACATTCGTGTAGCCGTACAGGTATATAACGGAAACATACAAAAAGTAATCCTTGACACCGCGCACACGTACCCTTTAGGGGAACAAGTGTAATTGTCTTGTTTTGTTGCATTTATTTGCAATTTAAAACAACGGACACACAGACATTGGTTATACAGGTAGATTCAAGTTAACTGACGTTAAGGTAGTCTCGTGTAAAAGAGTCGTCCACGAAATTCGCGAAATTTTGATATATTATTGAAACTATAATATCTAACTTATTTAAAAATTATTTTTATATGTTTTGGTAAAAATCACTCTCAAAAATTGTACAATCAAAATTACAAGTTGATACGAAACTAGTAACTTAACGACACTTTTCATTTTATTTAAAAAACGCTTCGGACGATTGGTCTAAAACACTAAGTCAATGTAAAATGATGTTATATTAACATTTTGAGAAAAAAAGAAATTATTTATAATACCGTTTAGTTTTGGTAAAAATCGCTACAATTCACATCACAGGAAAAGCAGTAATTGCACCACAATTATTTTTAAAAAAATGCAAAAATGATTTTCTTTTTTTTACAAACTATTAAAATTATATTAACAGTTTGGAAAATAAAAAGAATAATTTTCAATAAAGAAATTTATAATAATTTTTGGATCTTACCCTCACACACCAACTACCATAAATTTATTTCTTGGGGCTGTATCAGATCATTCCTGGGTCTGCCTGTCCATCTATCACAGGCGTTTTTCTCAGAAACCGCTTCACGGAGGAGTCGAAAGTTTGGCATAGTAATAAAGAACATTAACCCTCGCCTGTTACAATAACTAACACTAAAAATATTTGTATGGAAACATTAAGAAGGCAAATTAAATACTCGAAAGCAAATTTTTAAAACTGGATATATACTGTGTGGTAGCGTTTAAAAAGGCTCTGGATATAAGGATCTCGAAAAAAAAATTTCATAATTTTAGATAGCATATTTTTAGAGATATACTGAAAAATATGACACTCTCCTCCTCCTTATATATGGAACTACAGAACCTAAAATTATGAAAAAACAGTCGTTTAGAAGCCTACACAAAGGTTGGTGGAAAACTATAACGATACTCTAGATGACATAATTATTGGATTCACGATAACATATAAAGTTGTATAATTTAATTTTTTTTAATTAATTTAATTTTAATTTTATTAGGTATTATTTAAACATTTATTGCGCTAGGCAGTCGTAATTAACGAGATAATTAAATTACTTTCATTTCAGAAGAAGTCCAGAGCCCTCAATGCATGTTTAGGGGTTGTCGAAACCTCAATGCACAATCTTCTCTTAGCGACCACCTAGAACCCGTAAGAAACATACGTGCCAAATCTCAAGTTTATAGACTTAATGGTTCTGAAGATTTCGTGATGAGTCAGTGAGTGATTGGTTATTGACTTTCGTCGCTAAAGATTTTTCTTGAAGAGTACCATTGAGTAAGAAAGAGGTTACACGTGGCCAGGGAAGTACTGTTAAATCTAGGTTAATAAACAAAACGGGATTAAGATATTTAAAATTCGTGTTATTTTCAAAGATAAATGTAAAGAGTAGTAGAAAAAGAGGTAAATACGTGTATCAAGATAGTAAGATACACAGACACACCTATTACGTCATAATATATACAGAATGTAACAAAGAACGTATCTATTACTCGTACATATACTCTGTGCATCGAAACTCGGTAAAAACAGTGTCCAAATAAAATCACTGTGAAAGTTAGGATTTGATGAAAAAAAATTACATTTTTTGACAGAAACACGTTTCAAATATACCCATTTTGACACACAGAATCACCTGTACGAATAACAGATACGTTTTTTGTTACACCTGTATACGCGACTGATGTGAGATAACTCAAATATAAGCGCTGAGATAACGTTTAAAAGTGGAAAGATTTACAGAGACCAAAATGAGGTTAATTAAACTTTTTAGATTAATTTATCTTTCACTAGTGTCGTAAGTCGACGTTGCTTGTTTAGAAATTAGGTTTATACATTTTTATGGCGAAACATGCAAGAAACGATTTTTTTTTAATTTTAAATTTATAACGTAGACAAATTACTTTTCACGTCACCGATTTGCACTATGTAAAATATTAAACAATATAAATAAACATTAACAGACCAGACTATGTGATCTAATCTCGCCGTGTAATCAAAAAAAGGGAAATCGAATTAAATATCTTCCCTCTCCGTCGACGCCTGTTCAATCATATGTTTTATCCTTTTCTCCAGTAGCGCGTTTCAACTAATAACGTTCAGATCGGTGAGAGACGGCCAAAGTCGCTCCAATTTTTTATAGGACCGATTTTTGTGGGACATGGGTCGATGTATTAAATATCACACGTTCTATTCTCTTCGATGATTGTCGATCGATTGCGTTGAATACAATACACCATTCCATTCCAAAAGAAAATGCTTGTAAACAAACTAATTTAACGACTATTTGAAACGTTCGTAATTTTACTCTGTACCCAAAGGCATTTTTCAGCATCTAGGTTAAAGCAAAACCCCTGAATCGGCAGCCTCTCCGCATCACTGAATTTGTAAAATCTTTGGGGGGTTTCAGTGATTTTAATTAATTGATTATTTTATTCTACAGATCAATATTTCAATGAAATTCACAAGATTCTGTGATCTATATTTTTTATTGTTATATTGTATACATTCGCATTAACAAACATCGCTTCGAAACGCAACACTCCGTATACGTATACAGTGCGCAGCCGTCGTGATGCGCACGCGCGCCCGCCGGCTGCATACAGATCAGAGACAGGTGAATCGGCGCATCGCACGGATATTTGAATAATGGCGCAACTTAACAATTGTCACTTTCGTTTTGTGATCATCGAATAACAGAAATATTTATTTTAACTGATCAATTACAGTTCAGACGGATATGTTTTTCAGTTTGCGAAAAAATGCACTTATACGAAATGTTGAGTCAGTGTATTTAATAGATTCTAAAGGTCGATCTAATGTCGATTTTTTATTGTGGTAGCGGTGCCGTTTGCATATTTATTTTTAGACGCCAATCAGTGTATTCAATAATATTACCAGTCGCAATTGCTAATAATAAAGAATACTTCAGAGAACCGGAGAAGATTAGCCAGAAACAGATCGAATTGGAATAAATTCCTGGAGAATGGTGGGACTCGCAACTGTCCCAGTTGCACTAATGATAAAAAAGAAGACGATATATGGATTAATTATAGTTATTGGCAAGATAGATTGTTATGAAGACATTAAAGTTTAGAGCTCGAGCAGAAATAAAAATGAAAAGGCACCATAGACCGTATTTAATGCATATGAAACTTTATAAATTTTAAAACGTATTATAAAATAAGCGAGCTATGAGCTTCGAAATTTAAAGGCTAATTTATTACCCTAACTCATTTGCTGTAGTAGAATAAAATGACATTACTTAAAAATGACGTCACAATCCAGTATTGTCGTTCTTGTCTAAATGTCAAGTTAAACTTTTATAATTCAGTAATTTTTAAAAGGTCAGGTAGTAACTTGAAATTATGATGTATTAAATAAAAAAGTAGTCAACCTTTTTATGAACTATGTTCGATTTATTTCGTCTTTGTCTCCTTTGATGTTTATTTATTTATTTATTTCTGTACTTTAATGTATCTAAATAATACATATGGCGCACTTATTGCTACAAAATCTCTTATAGCCAACCAGAACACCAGTCCAGCCCCGCTCGACGAGGGGCGGGAATCGAACCCGGGTCCCCGTGGTGCGCCTCGCAGTCAAAGGGTGGTGATCAACCCGACATAAATAATTTTCACTAGATAAAATCGCTAACAGTAAGCGCGGATATCGAAAAAATCGAATCGATCATTTAGATCGAATCTACGGTCCAAAGAATTGGCACTTTCAAGCAGTAAACTGTGATAGTACCGTCTAGCGCTCAATCCGTTAAGAGAACCTAACATTTTTTACGTCTACGGTTACATTACGGTTAGATAAAACCGCTAAATGGTAACAGTAAGCACGGACATCGACAAAATAAAATCATTCAGTTAGTTCGCCTCTATGGTCCAAAGAATTGCCACTTTGTGGCAGTGAACTGTGACAGTCCCGTCTAGCACTCAAACGGTTAATGGAACTTTCAAGATTGCCTTTTTAGTACACGAATGCAACATTGCAAGTTACATAAATTCATATTTGTATTGCTACAGGAAATTATGTACGGAATTCGCTCGGAGCTCTCTTGATGCATTTGTTTATCGACTCTGATCAAGTTGCATTTGGCATAACGTCGTTCTTCACACCAAAAGGATGCGGTTTGACCGGTCATTTGTGAATCCATTATGGAAAAGTTTAGTGCAAACAAGTTTCTTCAAATTATTCAACTAATATTTAAATAGATTCTTATCTAACTCAATTGACCGCAAATCTCTTGTGTTGTGAAAAAGTCGCGACCTTTTTACGGTAAGAGCTGTTTCTTGTTTAATTCAATTGATCGCGATTCTCGTTTATTGGGAAAAAAAGTCGCAACCTTTTTACAGTAAAAGAGCTGTTCCTTATTTAATTCAATTTATCGCGAACCACGTTTATTATAAAAAGAAAGTCGCAAGCTTTTTACAGTAAAAGAGCTGTTTTTTATTTAATTCCATTGATTGCAAGTCTCGTTTATTTAAAAAAAGCCGCGACTTTTTTACAGTAAAAGGGATATTTCCCATTTAATTCAATTGATTGCGAGTGTCGTTTATTGTTAAAAACTCTCGACCTTTTTACAGCAAAAGCAGCTCTGGGTCATTGCTTTCGGGATTTACCTAACGTTTTAGTCAAAACATAACGCTGTTAGCGTTCTTTAATTTTCGTAAGTTTCTAAAACGGTTCTTTCATGACGTTGCATATTTCTGTTAGCGGGTTTGGGATTATCATTTCGATGGTCTCTCAAAATGTCAGTCTTTAAATTGATGCCAATACAGATAATATAATAAGCCACTGGTCGTGAAGTTATACTAGTAAGCAAATTTTACATTAGCTGTATGTGTGTATGTGTGTGTACATATATATATATATATATATATAAACAAATTCAAGAAACATTTTGCAATCGTAATAGTAGAGGTCATCATATATAATACTCTCAAACATTCAACCGATCTTCGTGTAACTTTACATATGTATAACGTGTCATGTAGATGTTCAAATAATTTTATCACGGAATACTTTTTATTCCCTGGTTATAAAAGCACAAACATATGTAAGTATGAATGTATGTATCAAACTGCTTATCTATTTCCAATGCTGATATTATATATTTTCACAAAAAAACAATATTTTTAGGTTTTCTCGATGCGAGCAAGTCCGCGGGTTAAAGCTAGTATTATACGGATAAATATAATGAAACTCCACCCGTAATTTTGAATTTTCAACTTTTAAGTACTGATTCATTTGTATAGTCTATTACTAAAACGAATCTAATGCTTTGTCTATACCAATGGATTTAACTCGAAAACTGCTGAAGTTATTGACATATTTGTTAACGGTTCTGAAATTATGGTGATAAAAATGTAACGTAGAAAATTATACCAAATCTCTGCCACACGGATAGTGGGCAGCGGAGATGGAGGCGGGCAGCTTCGGTACGGGAGAAGGAGCGCAAATCATCCCGCGAGGAATTTAAACTAATCATTTGCGTCTAATATCAAAACTTGAACGCATTAAAACATTGCACTTGCATTTCAGAACTCCATGTGGACGAAGTCGCAAATAGAAAGAAAAGGAAAGAAATTAAGTTATAAACCAATAAAAATATTAACGCGCCATGTCGATATTAAAACGAAACTTTAGGCATACCAGTTAGGATCAAACTTGGATAGAGCACAAAAATGACAAATGAACATTCAGATTTGATTGCACGGAGTAACAGTAAAGTGGCTTGCTATATCCACATTAGATGCAAGCAAACTGCATCAAAAAGACTGAAGAAGTTGCAAGATCACAAGCTTCGTTCACCTGCTCTCCGCCGCGAAGCGACGCGCGACTATTATCAGATGAACGCGCTAATTAACATTCATGCCAGATCTCAATATCCTTGTGCCACATGCACGTGCCTCTGCGACATATGGAATTTATGAGCGGCCGTTTACTCATCCTCATTCGCGTCGGCTGTGACCTAGTGGTATATTTGTAACGCCGTGCTTCTCAGTGCTGCTATGTCACGTTGCACTTAATCAACTTTATTGTTAGGTGCTCTATAAACCGATATCCAAACTCGAACAATGGAGTCGATAGACGCATTGAAACCATCACACACATAAACTTGTGGCAGATATCTCTTCGGTTCAATTACAATGGTTAAATACAAAAAAATCTAAGGATTCGAAAAGATTTTTATTGCTTAATAAATAAACAAACGTAAGAAAAAGTTAAAAACAACATAGTAGCAAAGAAAATGAACAAGAATATCTGCACAAAACCGAGGCTGAAGATACTCTACGGGCACGAAAAAAGGGAGTTTTGTAGAAGACTGTTTACAAAAATTTATTGTGAAAATCGATAAGCTTCTATTCTGATTCGTAACCAATCGATAAAAAAAGAAAAGAATTGCCAAAATCGCTAAACAATTGCGATCCTCATACATACGCTTCTTTTCCTCTTTTCAAATTTTACTTGGCTTTTTTCGTAGATCTGTGAGTTTCACGGATTAGTTAGTCACATCTGTGTATAAATGAGTAAGTCACATCTGTGTATAAATGAGTAAGTCACATCTGTGTATAAATTAGTAAGTCACATCGGGACATAATCTGCAGTTTGTTTTATCTCACTGGTTCAACAAGTTCCTTTGAAATAGACTATTAGAAAAATAACATCACGCTTAATAAAATCATATAATATTTCTGATCTGTTCGACTGACGATTTAAATACAAATTTCAAGAGATTTATTTTTGCATTTTTTCTATATATGGGTCTCATTTTCATTCTTGTAACATTCTGGGCCCATCACTTTTACGGGTCTCTTTAGAGCTTGGACAGTGAAAATAATACAGAATTTAGAAAAACATGTTCAGTGTGATGTTTTATATTTTTACAATATAACCCGGTACCATGGGTAGATAAGTAACTAATATCCTTGTAGATAGGTTGAATTATTCGGATCTCGCGTCTATAAGTAGATTATTTTAGAGTGCAATCTTTGAATACTAATGACGAAAGCTTATGGCTCATACGAAATCACTCAGTGTAGTCTCGTATAACTGCCTGTGACGCTATGTTCAAATACTGTTACCCGAGACATAATGACTGTGTTAACTAAGAGACTCATTCATCAGACATCATATGAGCCTGTAAACTATTTGAAGCAAGGTTCGCATTAAGAGTGTTAACAGAGTACAATCGGAAATTAATAGGTGCTTACTTATTAATTCAAAAACAGTATTTTGATTTGTGAATTTTCCCTTTGATCTTAGCAACTAGACCAAAAAATAGTGAAGATTTTATTTACGTAATTTTTGAGATACGATTAATAATATAAATATTACAATCAAAATTATTTTACTTTTGAAATTAATAAAAAAGTATTTTTAATGGCACAAATATTATATTACTTACATGTCATTGTAGCTTTAATGTCTGTCTGACAAAAGTAAGTTGGTGTTGCCAGACGTTATGTACACTAAACAGTTTAAGTAATGAGGGTTAATGGTGTTTTTACACCATGACTAAATTTAAAGGAAAACCCAATTTAAAGTAAAAAAGAGTAACGTAAAATCTTAAATTTCTTCATAAACACAATTTCTTGAAAATTTCTATGAATAACATAGTTTTGTATACTTATTAGTGAAAATTATAATTTTATATTAAAATTTATTCTCATATCTTAACTGTTAAAAAACCGCATTAACTAAACATAAATAAAATACATACATAAATAAACATACAATATATATATATATATATATATATATATATATATATATATATATATATATATACACACACACACACATATAGATAGGCTTATAGAGGCAATTACAATAATAACTAAAACTTATCGAATTATTTGGTGTTAATTTTGTACAAATTGATTATCCCTTAATTTTTAATCACAGCTAAATGAAACTACGTGATGTAGTATTATTTCTACTTTCTTTAAGGTCTTTACCACGACAACATTTTCAGGTTATTTATACTAGATTTTGCGTTATTTTGGGAAGTTAACACCACAAACTCAAGGGTTTATAAACTAGTTAATTCTTTAAATTGCCCACCTGAAAATGTAGTCATACAACGAAACCTAGGTCGCGGTAAAGAATTTAAATAAAGTTGAATAAAAATTAAGCTAAAACTTAATTTCATCTCGACATTCGATTCATTTTCAACACAGGGTCGCATTTAAACGACAAAACGTCATCGAGTACGCGCAATTTCCAGTCGCGTATATAATACTACATCACATAGTTTCATTTAGCTGTGAATAAAAATTAAGCTAAAACTTAATTTCATCTCGACATCAAAGCCGCAGAAATCAAGTAAAAATATTTTTTTTTGCGGTTTCTCAAATTGAACACAGGGTCGTATTTAAACGACAAAACGTCATCGAGTACGCGCAGACTCAGTACGTGCGAGCAGGATCCGGCAAACGGACGCGTCCATACTATGAGAGTAATTCAATTTTATTGAAAAAATAGTACCATTTGGGCGAAGCCGGAACCAGCCAAAAATAATAACACTGTTGTGTAGTGCGAAACCTGTTTTAGAGACTAAGGGATTTCACAATACAACACACATTTAAATTTTTTTTCTTAGATACACAATACATAAACATGTTATTAAACGCATGAATGCTTACAACATACATTTCATTGAGCTAAAGCTTTTGCATTACATAACAGAGTGTTTTATGCTCGTTTTTTCTTCAAACCGTGTTTTTGAAATTGGGCTAGACAAATTAAATTTCTTTTTTCAAACCGGACCAGACAAATCAAATCTCTTTTTTCAAATCGGACTAGACAAATTAAATCTCTTTTTAAAATCGGACTCATCATCATCATATTTAGCACGACAGCCCAGGGTGGGCCAAGGCCTTCTGTTGGGAGATTCTTTCAGGAGGTTCTACTATTCGCCTGAGTTTTCCAGTTCTTTATCCTGAGAATGTTAAAATCTTCTTCCACTGAATCGATCCATCGCAATTTTGGTCTACCTCTTCTACGAGTTGTTAGAGGTTTTGCGATGAAAACTTTCTTTACTGGGTTTTCATCTTTCATTCAATCTCTTTAAGAGAAGTTGTCGGACAGACGTACGTATGGAAGTGTAATTTAATTGTAAAGAAAATATGAAAATATTCTTCTATTTGTGCGCCATTTTTGCAAAAAGAAGAAAAGAAATTTTCTGAGGTAATTTGAAAAACTTATGGATTTTCGTTCTAGATCAAAAATTGTAGAAGTATTTTTATTCGTGTGACATCAAAATTCAATACAACAAACGGATTTGTATTGTCACTATTTATTTAAAATAAATTATATATATATATATATATATATATATATATATATATATATATATATATATATATATATATATATTTAAATATAAAAATATAGACAATAAAGTGATTCACTTGAAATTTCTCTCTTTATTTTCCTATATTCATATATTCTTGTCAAATATAGGCTGTTTTTTTCGTATATCAAATATATTAGACGTCTTATTATTTAACTAAGCGGATTGTGACACATTTTTTACGATGTAAGTTCACTTTTTTTTTTAATGTAAATCTATTTATTTATCCTAGATTTTGCATTCTTCGGAGTAGTCAACACCACAACCTCATGGGTCATAAAATAGTTAATTCTTACCACGCCGGCCGAATCTTACGTGTCACTAGTATATAAAAAAATAAAGTGCCTATTAATAGACACCCAACCACCACCATTCTGAAACTTCACCAACCCGTTATACAGCCAGGGGTGACGAAACAAAGTAATAACTAAACTGTAGGTAGAAAGAACAAACGGCGAACGCAAGCCCGTCTCCCGAGGGCAGTTTTAGAAACTACCTACATATGTAGTCAGGTGAATGAACTTATGCGTGTACAGGGGTCGGTTTATGAGGGTTGAAATCTTGCAATCGTTCGTGTCCATTAATGTTAATTAAAGGGGATGTAATTAGAAATTTGATTCGCTTTATGAGTCATTGGACATGTGCGCCTATATGCGCACCAGGTAACCACCGCTGATTTAAACAGTGTGTTTCACTGAAATCTTTCAGATTTATATCTGAAAGATTTATTCAATTCAATTCATTATTTACTTATTCGAAGCCATTTCTTAAGAGAACCACTTACCTAACTTAGTACCAAAGGATTAAGAATGTTAATAGGATACCATTTAATATAATGTGACCAAACATTTATCGAAAAACAAACAATAATTTACATATTTTTTTAATTTACCACGTTTTCAAAATGGATTAAAAAATTTAAATAATTTCCCTTGCCCCATAAACATTTATAACCCGATACAAATGTATAACCCCATACATATTATCCTGGAAATTTGTGGTTGTGAATTTTTAATAGCTATGGAAATACTAGTAAGACCTAAGACGAAAAACGTAGGGCGCATACAGTACTATTATCTACTGTATCCTACGTTTTTTTTTCGGAAAACATGGCGCATACAGTAGATAATGTAGGAGTGTAGAAATTAGTTGTTGTTGAGGAAAATCACGCAACAAGTCATATGACTTGTGGTGCAATGAAGTGAGTTAGGTGAATTTACGCCCTATGTTTTTCGGTAAATCTTTACAGGGCAAAAAAAAAATGATTTTCTATTTTAGTCAGTTTTAAAAAGGTGGTAAAAATATTATGAAAACAAATATTATCCGCTTATTAATGTTGTGTGTGAAAATTTGCAATCTATTTTAAATATCTTGATAATAATAATAAGTTCTTTATTTCAGATACATTACGTTATATACATCAACAGTCCATATATTGTTAGTAAATTAAATACTTATTTCACTGTCGTTAGTAATATTTATAATTATAATTTCTTTATTTCAGATATATTACGTTATATACATCAACAGTCCATATATTGTTAGTAAATTAAATACTTATTTCATTGTCTTTAGTAATATTTATAATAATAGGCTCTTTATTTCAGATATATTACGTTATATACATCAACAGTCCATATATTGTTAGTAAATTAAATACTTATTTCACTGTCGTTAGTAATATTTATAATAATAAGTTCTTTATTTCAGATATATTACGTTATATACATCAACAGTCCATATATTGTCAGTAAATTAAATATTTATTTCACTGTCTTTAGTAATATTTATAATAATAAGCTCTTTATTTCAGATATATTACGTTATATACATCAACAGTCCATATATTGTTAGTAAATTAAATACCTATTTCACTGTCGTTAGTAATATTTATAACAATGAGTTCTTTTTTTCAGATATATTACGTTATATACATCAACAGTTCATATATTGTCAGTAAATTAAATACTTATTTCACTGTCGTTAGTAATATTTATAATAATAAGTTTTTTATTTCAGATATATTACGTTATATACATCAACAGTCCATATATTGTCAGTAAATTAAATACTTATTTCACTGTCGTTAGTAATCTTTATAATAAAACGCATAAGTCATTAAAATGATTTAATTTCTGCAAGTTGCCTTACGCATTTTCTACATGTCAAATGACTCTACCACCGCATTCGATAGATCCCTCTGTTGAAAAGATGAGGCGAAAAGTATGAATAATATAAAACGTATTGACATAATAAAATAATGACGTAGATTTCATTGTAACACAAAATAAGCTGTAGGCATAGGTTAGATTAGATGCGTGGGCATTTTATTTTCTGCTGAACAGACAAACAAACAGATAGACAAGAAAGCGAATTAATATTGTATCGTCATTCAGTTTTGATCAATGTTTAAAGTTTCAAGTCTCTAGCTGAAAGGGAAGTTAGTTTAAAACCGTTAGCAAAAATCGGACAAACAAACAAACAAGCGAGCTAATAAAAATATTGATAAGACTGGTAAGATAGCAAACTATTATTGCATTGGCATCCAGTTCTGAGCTATGTTTGAAATTTAAAATCTCTAGCTGAACGGGAAGTCAGTTTAAAACCGTTTGCTAAATTTGTACCGGACAAACAAACGGACGAGAAGACGAGCTAATAAAAACGTAGTAATAAACTTAAATATTCCACACTACAAGGCTGAATCCGCGAATCGAACTGCAAAATAAATAAAAATTCGACATTGAATTTCTTTTTTTTTAATAATTTTGACATTTCAAAATCCAGAAGTTTTTAATTAAGAAGTAGTTCTTTTAAAAAAAAGTTGTTTGAATTTGCGCGAATTAAAGTTGCTAGTCAATTCTCACATTGATGCCATTTAAAAAAAACTAAAATAATAGGAATGGAGATTCGTATTCGATAAAAAACAAGTATACCATAAGAAGATAAAATTTATTAACCAAATATTAGATATATACGACTTTTCAAATGTAGATTAAAAATACTTTTGATTCAAATCTATTTTTGGATATTTTGCGACAACTCCTAAGTGGCATGCTCATACATAAATGAGCCCATTTTCCTCGACCTTACCCATTTTCATATTAGAACTCTTTAATCTTATAGTGTCATGATACAACTCTCTAATCTCATAGTGTCATGATGTATGCAATATATGGATATCAAAGAATTGAAAATTAGAATTAATCAAGACGTTTTACCACTTTTTATTGTTTTTCAGGGTTCCGTACCCCAAAAGAAAAAAAAGTAAACTTTATAAGATCACTTAGTTGTCTATCGGCCAATACCCCCCCTTTTTCTCGGCAACGCGTAGAGGTATCAAGTTGAAATTCAAATACTTAGACCTACGGTCTCTTGAAAATCAAGCTACTAAGTCAACGCAATCAAAACGAATCCTAAAAATACAGCCATTTATTGTGTATATTTTAATACAAGCAAGTAAATCAAAACCGGTAACGGTATTGTCGACTAGAATCATGAAATTCGGCAAGAAGCAAGGTTTCATAGCAAAAGTAAAGAAAAAAATTCGTAAATCGTTAATTTGCAGTTATATTTTGAAATATGCCCAAAGATTTTACCCATGTGAAAGATATTGTAGCTTTTTTTATAAGGTGACGTAAGACCTTAGATAGATCAAAAGCTAAACCCTTAGTCTTCATGATACAACAAATTTCTTGCCGGTCACAAATCTAACACGTGTCATTCCATAAGAATCGATTAGAAATGACTCTAATTAGGGACATACTCGTGTTTTTCTTACCTAGTTTATAAATGTTTTCTTTCTCATCTACAGCCATTAATTGTAGCCAATTTGGAACACTACAATGATAAGGCGGAGCATTCCAGGAGCGGGCATATGTAGGGACGTGGTATCAAATCAAGTGTCGATAACGTACTCATCAGTAATATCGATAAAAATGTATCGTTCGGAAAAAAACATTTTTTTTAGTTAAAAAACACGCTACATAAATTAAATTAATGAAAATCATATAAGAAATTTTAAGAGAAAGAAGAATTGAATTAATCTATTATTTTTATTTCAATCAAGATAAAAACTATTGCAAGAAAAGGAAAACATGTAACAGATCAGCGGAACTATTAGAGAGGATTGCAAACGTGAATTCTCACTCTTCCACTGTGTACTTAAAAATAATATTTTGTCCAATTGTAGTTTCCTTTAGGATTAGGTTCAGAAACGTACTTTAGCACTAAGTTTGTAGCATTGCCTGGTACGAAACAAACGAACGACGTCTTTTTTTCAAATTATGAACAGTGTAAAGCGTTGCCAAAATAGCAATACCATGGTAGTGTTGTATACACTTTGGTAATATTGACAACACTTAGTTGCAATTAAAAAGGAATTGTTGAGTTATTGCGTAAACTAAGGAATTTTGAGAGAGATTCGATACTTTACTTGCTATAAAGTACTCATGTGAGTAAAAGTATCAATTAAAAGTTATTGAGTACAAAAGTATTGACAAAATGTACTCGATTCTGAAACATATCGATACTTTTCGTGTCCCTATGCGTATGATACATGTTGACCAATTTATTTTATTAGTTTATATAGATATGTTTTTTGAAATATTAACACTTGGGATGCTATATCGTATAATACGCGCGAAAGAAATAAAACAACAGACTTAATTCAATCAAAGTATCATATAACTCGATAATGGTCACACATCGATGAGCAAGCCACTTGGTTATCGTCAGGCGTTGCGGCTAACCGAATACCCAAATTGATATTTAATCCCATATTTTTTGGGACCAAATAGGATACAGTAGTTAACAGTTAAAATTCCTTCACACTTCTCCATAGCTTAAATGTTATACAGGAGTTCTAATTTATTGGTATTCATAATTGTTTTAATTTTCCACAAGTCAAATTGTGCTTGTTATAACTGGTTACAACTTCCAAAATTTATTAGCTAAAAATATATAGACGCATAAATCCTTACGGAAAAGCCATTATATATCCCATTTGTTTATTCAAAACCTTACTTCTATACAGGGTATAAGCGTTTTCCGACCGATAATACTGATAATTTTATTTTCTGAAAAAAAAAAATGTTAAAATTAAGACATTGACAAATAATTAAATAAAGCTGTAAAGGGTAAATAAGAGATTAGGTTTGATACAGTTCTGGGAATTGAAATCCTTCCATAATTCCTCTGTCGAAATGCCCCAACGTAGTTTATCAAAATATTGTTTCAGTTTTATTATGTAAATGTCTTAATATTTATATAAAATATGGCTATTACATAGAAATAAATAAGAAATATATACATAGAGAATAATATATATAGGCTGATCCATAACTACGTCTCCCTCTATATATCTGGAAGTCAGAACGCCCCAACGTTATTTCTTAAAACATTCTTGACAATTTATTTATAAAGGTTTTACGATTTTTTAACCTATTACCAGGCCGAAGGAAGAAATAAAAAATGCCTATATACAAGACAACAATATACAGACTGATTATAAATTAATTTTTTCGCGATATTAAGAATCTTTTCCCAAACTTTTAATAACAATCCCAATTATTTTAACAAAAATATTTTGCATATATTTCTTATTTATTTCTATGACCTAATAATGAGTTATAAACATATTTAAAAAAGTTACAAAAAAATATCGACTCTATTTTAAGAAACAACGTTAAGATATTTTGACCTCCAATTATACGTGGATGCAATAAGTGGATGTAAGTTAAAAAGCACTTATACTCTAGCTAGAGGTAAAACTATGAATAAAAAACCGATTTATATTAATGTTTTTTTCCATAAACATTTCCATTTTCCGTTTTTTGTTCAAGCCGTTAAAACTTTCATTCAAAATTTCCTTATACGTTTGAGTTAGTTGGCTTCAACTCCAATTAAACATTTTGTAAATGTCCAAACGTATACACCCCGCGTTGAACCAAATTAAACGAAGCCTTCATCACATTCACTTGCAGCTTAATTAACATACATTGTACTCTTAACAACCTATTACACCGCTGCAAGATTGAGTTCGGAACGCCGACCCAACAACGCAGTATTAAATCTAAGTGAACCAATCAAAATTCTAAATCATTGCTCCAAATGGGACGATGAGCTCACACGAGGCAATAGATCGACAGAAGAAATCCACGGGTTCGGTGAGATATTTCGTTTAAGATTCAATAAAACTAAAACATTTTATCCAGTGATAGATTATATTTTATTCAAGGCAATAGCGGTATCAAATCTTAAATCGAAAAGAACAGTTTTGGAATTTTTTACCAAAACTTATTTTATTGCTTTGTCTTTAGTCTAAATAGTAAAGAAAGATCTACAATACAAAATTCCCTAACTGCCATGTTATTATATTAAACTAGTGTTAAAAGATACCATACATGTTAATGACAATCTATATTTCCGATTGTGATATCTTTGAGGTACTTTAACTGGCAAAGTATCTTATAAAATAATGCTGTTGCAGCGAAATGATGTACAACAAAATTGTAAGATATCTTATAAGATGTCCGGGTAAAACAATGGCATAATCTATATTTCCGATTGTGATATCTTGGAGATACTTTAACTGGCAAAGTATCTTAAAAGATAATGCTGTTGCAGCGAAGTGATGTACAACAAAATTGTAAGATATCTTATAAGATGTCCCGATAAAACAATGGCATAATCTATACTTCCGATTGTGATATCTTGGAGATACTTTAACTGCCAAAGTATCTTATAAGATAATGCTGTTGCAGCGAAATGATGTACAACAAAATTGCAAGATATCTTATAAGATGTCCGGGTAAAACAATGGCATAATCTATATTTTCGATTGTGATATCTTAGAGATAATTTAACTGGTCAAGTATCTTATAAGATAATGCTGTTGCAGCCAAATGATGTATAACAAAATTGCGAGATATCTTATAAGATGTCCGGGTAAAACAATGGCTTAATCTATATTTCCGATTATGATATCTTTGGAAATACTTTAACTGGCAAAGTATATTATAAGATAATGATGTTGCAGCGAAATGATATAGAACAAAATAGCAAGATAAGATGTCCAAGTAAAACAATTCATAATGTCGTAAATACACATTTTATTCCATGTAAGCACCGCGCAATAAAAAGGTTACAATGGTATTGTCAAATATTTGCAATGCAAAATTCACAGAATGCCGTGTTGTTTTATTAAGCTGGTATTAAAAGATACCGTGCCCGTTAACGGCGTAACCTATATTTCCGATTAGGATATCTTTTTACCAGTTTACTGGCATAGTCATGCAACTTAAAGATAATGAGATTGCAGCGAAATTATGTACAAAACAACTCATAATATCACAAATATAAATTTTATTTCATGTAAACAATGCACAATAAAAAAACTAGAATGGTATTATCAAAAACAAGTCGTATTAAGAAAACCCAAAAAAATACAAAACTTACCTATCCACCAGACAAGAATATGGTGATTAACAGGGATGACAACTGATGAAAGATAACTTATTGATACCTCATGATCAGTCTGAAGAAAATCGAAGAAAACATAGGAAGTGTTTGGAACTGAGAAATTAGTGGCAACTCCATTTAATCCGCTCTCTGTCAGATGGCTCGCTAGTTTAAGAGTTAAAAACCAATTAAAAAGATCTACACAATAGGTGTTGTGATTAATGCCATTATGATGAATAAATCTTATGTCTCATAAGCATTTTAAATTATTCAGAATATACTTACTGATACGGAAAAACAGTCTCTTTTTAAAATTAAACACAACTAGTTAAATATAAAAATAATTATAGTTATCCGCCCGGCCTTTGCTCAGGCTAAAGGGACCATGACTGCATTTTATTTTAATCGATTTTTTATTTGTTAAATACTTTAGGCGAGACCGGGCTGTACGACCCAAGCTTGAAACAAAAAAAAAGAAATTGCAGTGTCGGTTACTGTTGCAACCACGTTAAGTATTTTGAAATTAAGAAAATTCTTCCTTCGAACCGTTTAATTCATTTGCAATTTACAGTTACAGAATACAAGGTATTGGTATGAGAAGTAGTAGGATAGATAAAGTTTCGAAATTATCTCAATACTTTTTCCAAATGTCGAAGTCATACAAATAATCCTGGGTCCATTGCCATTTGACGTCCGATTGCGAGAAGGTCGGAGCAGCACTGGCATAAACTTTCATCCTTCCTCTTGAAAACGCGAAGATAGCGAAGCTATGTCTATTTTTAGTCGAGTTATTGAAGTTTCAATCTACTTCGATAGACTGTCTCGCTCATTTGAGCGCGATTGTCTCCCCACGACCCGTATTGCTTTTAAAGATGTTCCCATGCTAACAAAACGCTTTTATCAAATAGTCCATATTAATTCGTCATACACATTAGAAATTATTTGATGATTTTCATATCGTCCATAGTATCCGCATACTTTTTTTTATTTTCCGGTGCTTACATGGAATAAAATGTGATTGTGGTTATTATGGTTTAAAAGTTTAACTCATAAATGCACCCGCCATACTCACAATATGCACTTAATTCAGTACAATCGCTATATATTATTATTTACACGTTCTAAAAATATATTATACACCCTCTTTCCATCTGGATATTATAAGCTATATGACAGTGAAAGTGAGATATTCTGTATTAGTACTAAACCCTAAAAACCGACAGACGAACAAAACGTTCTTCTTTATAAAATTAGTAAGATATAAAATATGATATATACCTGATCATTGTTAATGGAATACTTAGACTTCTACATAAAACCATGTGCACAAATTCTTCTTTATTTGAAGAAGTTTGAAACAATGCTGCTGGGGTGGGTAGCATAACCGACAAAATATTCAAGTCTGGCGGTACTGGCAGTACAGTGCGGAAAGTTTGAAATGGACAAATAATTTTAACGTCCAGAGTAATCGTGTCGTGTGCAACGCACAAGCTATTAACGTAGTCTTTGTCAGACCCACGCATCATTAAATGACCCCGAGCTCGAATGAAGAAAAGTACACAATTAACTACGTGACCGGAGGCGCGCTACTGCCGAACGCGCTACAAGGGTTCCCGTAGCGGAAGCGCTCCATGATAACGCCGATGGCGCGTGAAGGGAACAATGCCCTTACTGGTCGGCCTAATGGATCAAGCAATTTGTGGGTAGATTTACGCGGTCCGTGATGTGATTGTGAGTTCGGGTGTCAGCGTGGTGTTTGACGGGTGTGTCGATATGCTAATGAGGTTCCGTCTGAGGTGTGAGGGAATCTTTGCGTCGGTGATATTCTGTTAAGGCCTGAGCTGCATGCAAACGTTTCTTATTTTTTTCTATTGAAAAAAAGAAAAGATCAACAAAGCCAGTAAATAAAAACAGTTAAAAGAACACTAATTAAGCAATCTAAAAAAATGGTTATGCAAAACCAAAAGAATATGTAGAATGCATCTCTGATGACCGCGCTTAGACGGGAAAAGCTCTACAAATAGAGAGGTGATTTTCATGTAAAGCCTCACCAACAATATCCGTCGCAATAACAATGATGTATCAAGAAAAGGTCTTCGATGCAAGTCCTCGTATACGCTTACTCGCTATTCAGATCCCTTCAAATCTGAAAAAAAATTAGAGCCCTCCAAGCCCTATCCTCTTTCAAAACAAGTGTTTGATGTAATACTGCTACATCTTCCTCGCATTTAACAGCTGTTTTCAATCATTTGCTGGTTTTGCTAGTTCAAAAAAAATACTTTTTTTTCCTAAATTTCTGTTATACTGGCAAGTGTCAGTAGGACTCCCGACGCCGGGTCACACGAGTGTATATAGATATACACGTAGATATATACGTACAATAAAACCATATTAGAGTGAATTCTGTTCATGGAAAACATTTAAAAAAACGCGATTTACTTAGCATATAGAATGATAAAAGAAGCCAGAAAACCTGTTTTCATAAATTTTGTCTATCTGTTAATTTGTTCTTCAATCACACCAAATATATTGGACGGGTTTTGATGAAATTTTTTATGGTAGCAGTTTATCCCCTCAAGCAATATATAGAATACTTTTTATCTGGATATCAAAGATTTAAAAAACCCTGACTTAATGAATATATACCGGTACTGCCAACGCCATCTATTAGTGTTTTTAGTAAACTTTATGCTCATAGGTGAATTACGATATGGTACTGCCAACGCTACATATTAGCGTTTTTTTATAAACTTTATGAGATTGGAGTTCTAAGAGAAAAAAATTAAGAAAAACAAAAAATCCTAAAAACTTTTCTTATTCCAATTCGAACGAAGTCGCGGGCACAACTTCTTCTTGGTTACCACTACAACCTATTACAGGTTAAGGCTGTCTCGACAAGCTTTTTCCAGCGGATCCGGTCAGCTGCAACGGCCCGCCAGTGCTAAATTTTTAAAAGTTTAAAATCATTCTCGACACAATCTGTTCATCTTATGCGAGGTCTTCCCCTTTTCACGGGTACAACTATTATTTTATAAATTCTTAGGTCGTGTCCATAAATGTCCATGAAGGTCTATGCTAACTGATTCCAACATCCCTAGACATGGCCAAACATGTTATACTTACATATTTATATTGAATAACATATATTAATTTATTTTTCATACAATAGCAAGTTCGCTCATTTTCTGCGTAATTAAGAGTTTTCCTTTTGTTTCAAAACTAATGAAGTCGATTTCCTCGAAATCGTTTCATTTGTAAATATTCAAATATTCTTCAACCTTGAACTTTTCCGTATTTTACAGTCTTGTTTGGAGGGGGGGGGGAGAGATTGCATACAAATTTGAAGTTTCATGTTTGGTAAATGCGACTAAAAATTAGAAGTGGTAAATGAACCCAAAATTCATTTGAAAAGACCATTCAAACGATAAGATAGAGTACGCAAAATCCTTAAGGAATATCAAAAGAAAATTTTTTGCTATTATTCAAAAACCTTCATATCAAGCATATATTTACAAATTTTTGTGCACGTAGTTCTAAAACTTTAGAAACTACGAAGTGTGCCAGACAGGCTAACAAACAAACTTTACAGAATTAGACTACAGAACCATAACAAAAAGCATCAAGTGATACGCTCCGAATTCAGACAGAATATTCTAAACGACAAATACAAAATATGTCGTATATTTGAAGATAATATAAAAATTTGTCTAGTTTTGAACCAAGACCATTTTTTTATACCACGCACAATTTCAGTCACTTAGGTACACTGATTTCGCAAATATCCATTACGTAATTGAGAAGCACGCTCACCCAGTGCCGGGAAGAGACGGACCTAATTATGCAGGAATGTGACAGCGGTGTCACCGTGACCTGAGGTCACGGCGCGTGTCGCGTGTCGTACAGGGAACGTGAGTGACGATCGTTATCGCGACGGCTTAACGTGGAGATATTGTCATCGAGAATTAGTTGCTATTGTGGTTTCAGCGAGAGAGAAAGAAAAAGAGAGAAGTTTGGAGTAGAATGGTGAAAGTCAGTAATAGCTTCGAAGATGATGGTGTGAGATGGACATTAGTCTCGAGCCGTGGCGAGAAAATATGACAATAAGGTACTAAAGCCCGTGTACGGTCATTAATGACCACATCTACTAACGGGCCTGACGTTAAGTAGTCGATGCTTGCATTGTGCTTGTATGGTTATTAAGCGCTTAGTAAATTAAATAAGTTTTATTGTGAACAACATAGGTATTTTCCCAACGAATATAATTAGGATAATTGAAAATCATGTAATTAAAATAGATATTTTTTCAGGAAGAAATTCTTTAAACGATGAATACGGCTTAAAAAAAATACGATGTTAACTACATCCACCTATAGGGGGATTTTTGAAGAAAACTACTTTGTCTTTTTTGTTTAACAAGGGTAACCGTAAAAGCATATAAATCCAATTTTCTTTTTCAACGTTAAAATTACTTTTATTAATAAACAGAACATATATTATAAACGAAGCTGGTCCCCGGTTTGCCAGTGAAGTGCAGCATTCAACAAGAAAACCAAATCACTAGTTTAACATAAGAGATTCAAATGAAATTAAAAATAAAACCGAAGAAGATAGGACTGGTTTTACAGAAATCGAATATAATTTCAGAAAAGCTAAAAATTAGATCCATATCGTGTGCAGGAGACGCCGTATCACAAAATGTTACTAGACATTTTCGATAGTATCTTAAAAGATCTCTTTATGACATTTTGACATATGTCAAAAGGCCATCATAACTATATTAAAAATTTACACCTATTGAATCCTTCTAGTCTAGATATTTCTTATACTCAAATGCAGCTTCATAAACAAAAATTATAGCAATATTTTATACACTATAAAATATTATAAAAAATACTGTTCTCAGCGATTTTTATATATCTAATAAAAAAACCTGTGAGACCCAACTTTGACCAACAAATCCCACGGTCTAAGTCCGAGGGCCCGCGCACAGGTGCGTAAGCATTACCCACAAAGGCTGCGGCAGGTAGAAACCTTTTTTAAACTTTCAAAGTACTAACACCAACGTGGAATGGTTAAAAATGACGTAATAAGTGAAATTTTAAATATATTTGGCGTTAATTTTGTAGAAACTCATTACTCACAATTAAATGAAACTACGTGATGTAGTATTATTTCTACTTTCTTTAAGTTCTTTACCACGACCTAGGTTAGCCCACGTGAAGATGTAATACAACGAAACCTAGGTCATTGTAAAGAACTTAAAGAAAGTAGAAATAATACTACATCATGTAGTTTCATTTAACTGTGGATAAGTGAAGTTTGGAAATGTAAATGAATCTAAATCTATCAGTTAAAAACCTCGTCGCAAAAATTTTGATTCTGCTGTCAAATGTTCAGAACTTCAAAAAGGTACATAAGTAAGTGTTATTTAAGTTACTTATTTGATTTCATAAGCGACTATTTCTTTATTTATATTTAGACTTCAAAGTTATTTACACATTTGGCGAACTTAATACTACAAGAACAATGTCTTCCAAATTATAATACCAGGATTTGAGAAGTTGGTGTTGTGAAACACTTCGACATATCATCAGTCAGACATGATGAAGTCAACTATTTATTTCAATATAACAAATAGTAATATAACTATGCAATTAAGATTAACCTAATGGTAACCAAATTAAATAACTTAATCAATAGGGTAAATCGATAGGGTAAAGGAATAGGATAGGAGAAGAAGAAATAGGGATAGGGAATCAAGATCGAAATATCTTTTCCAGACCATTTTTAAAATCAATTTTCAAATGTTATGATCCAGATTAAGAATTAGAAGAAGTAGAGTTTGGCAGCATATACAGTGAAGGAGTACTCGTAGAAGATATATTTTGTTCAGCAATAAGGGAAATAGAGATTCAGAACGTAATCCAAAACCACAAGGCCCTAGGTCATGGAATCTAGAATTGAGATAAAATAGATTACAATTATTCTTCAATGTTTTGAAGAGAAGGCATAGAATATGCAAATAGTACTGAACACATATTTTCGTCCAGTTAAGAAATGACCTAAACTCGAAAATCTGGTCGTTATTTCCTTAAGCCAAATATCCAGAGAACACGTAATTATTTAAAGTGTTCTACTTTATTAACCGATCTTAATAGCCATTAATTATTAATTATCTTTTAAAAAATTAAACAGGATATGTCTCAAGTGAAATTGATTCAAATATCGAAAAAAATTAAACACATAATCAGATAATTGAAAACGCGAAATTACCGGAAGTAGTATTTTTTGGACTTTCCGTCGACAGGGACAAGTCCGAACTAATTACAATAAAAAATACTTCCTTTAAGACCACTGGCACAGCGACTGTTTATCTCGGACGATCGAGTTATAATAGGGAGGGGATAAAAAAGTGTGTCGTTTGTATACTTGTCGATGAATTTACTCTGCACAAGTTATTTCCGGCCTTGTTTTTTTTATAATTTATAATAATGCAAAGCATTTACGATGATTGGTTAGTATTTCTAAATTACTTTAAGACGTTTCTTTTTGTCTTTTCACCGTCATCTAAAGAACATACATGGGAAAAGTATAGTGATGTTATTTATAAAATTTGCAAAATATTTCCATTGTAACTTTTTTGGTACATATCAAGTTACGGGTTTGTGAGAAGCTAAGTTCGTTCCATCAAAATTTATTAAAATTAATGTAAGCGTTTGCAGAATCTACAAAATTTGGGTTTGCTTCGAAAAATATTGGCGAACTAATGCGATATGAAGTAATTATCCGCGATGTTTTGAGTATAAATAACGTATTTGTATTGTAATAAAACCTTATAAGACTTTCCTCATTAGATTAGCCAAAAACAAAATTATTTTGAATCTGAAAACGCTGATGGCACTACGCCTTTACTTAGGAGACGAATGTTTCTATATAAACATTAATTAAAACTTTTGACTAACTTGAAGAAGCAGATTTTTATCATAAAACATATATTTATATTGCATTTAAACTGAAAGTTTTCCCACTACTATTGGGACAAAGATTACAAATAAAGGTACCTAATATTCCAAAAAATTAATTAAAACAGTCCTAAACAGGCAGAGATGTAATGTCAATCATATTATTCCCCACAATTTCGAGATTTTACCTTGTGATTGTATTAAATAATAACTTCACCAAATTCCAATTCCATGTACATGTTTTTTTAATATTACCTATTGAGATATGTGCAGATTATATGCTTTATTACTAAGCCAAACTTAAAGTTGTTTTAACCACTGTGACAGACAGACACGTGAGTGATGTTATAAGAGTTCTATTTATTCTTCTCAGGAATAGAAACCTAAAAACGAGTGCCTTTTATTACATACAGAAGTTAAATAACTGGTAAGATCTATAAAAAAATTTACTCTTGGGAAAAATCTTAGCTATTACTTTATTCCAATCTATTACGTATTTCCAATTTTCAATAAGTCCTTTAAAACTATGTAGCATTTTTTTCCGTGAATTTCTTGTGATATTTTTTTAAGTTAAAACTTTTTTAAGCGCCCTTTTTCCGAGCAGTGAAAGAAACTGAGTTGCCAGGTTCGGTCGGTGACGCTGAATCGGGTAAACTCGGCACCCTTCGGCATCGGCCAAGCGAGTTCCAAATTCAATAATGATGAAATGTGATCAATTGAATGTGCCCTGCATTGTTCGGATAAACTCGGGTCCCTTCGGTATTGGCCGAGCGAGTTAACTGTCTAACACAGAGAGCAATCTTTCAAAAATTATGTTCTATTTTTGAATAACATTTTATTTTATTAATATTTAATATAATACGAGTATGTCATTTTTGTTTTTTTTTTTTAATTTTCGTATTGATAATTTCCAACAAACACATACAGTTATATTGGTTGCCAAAGTTTTCACTTCTACATTGTGGTCTCCATATTGTTTTTAAAGTCTATATTTTCAGGTAAAAATAGAGAAAAAATTTAAAAAAGCCCATTACACAATTTACCTGTTTATAAAAAAAATGTTTACCCCGCGCGTGGAAAAAGGATGTAATGGTAGTGTAATTTGGAACTAATATCGGATTTCGGTATTCGATATAACTAGGTATTATGATACATAGATACATATGACTGTAATGATCATTATCTACAATGGCCATTACAACTTGACGCTTGGTTACAAATAATATAGTTGTTAGTTATTTTTTGTACAGCCTCTGACTGCTTTAGCACTTAATACTTATGGTCGCATTAAAAACGACAGTCGACTTCAAGCACCAACCGCTTCTATATCCAAAGTCAGGATACATCTATTCGTGTTTCACTGTACTTTGCCTTCAATGAAATTTGATAAAAGACCCTGCTCTCACGGGAGGGAGGGTGCAAGGCGTCGTTGCGTGGCAGCTGCGTCTAATAATAGGGGTAACCATCGATTACGGCCATTGTATCGATTGCTTATAGGTTGGTATTGCGAAGTTACTATATTACAGTTTTATGGTAAGTTTATTTGAATATCATTTCATGTATCTATGCAACCCTTCTATTTCAAAACGATATAATTCGCAAGGGATGCAAGCCCATACTCATCAATCACTGCTTTGAATTCTTTTAAGCAGATTCTTTAACTAATTGTCGTTTGTGAAGACAAGATCGTCACTGAAAGTAAGATACGCTAAATTTTCTGTACTTGTTAGGGTTTAGTACCTAAAAAGCAGAAAAAGAACCCTTATAACTCGCTCACGTGTCCATGTACCATAGCCGTTTTCCTAAATGGCCGTTTATATAGAAACTTTGGGGAGGGCGGGCGTTCAAATTTAGTACGTACCCGAAAAAAAATTAAAACTCTGTACATAGCTTGCGGTATCAATTGAAAGAGCTAGTAATAAAGGTTTCAAAAATATGTTACTTAATTTAAGCTAGCTTAAGCAAAAATATACTGAATAATATGGGAAAAATATATCACCACTCCCTTATTTCCGAAACTACTAATCTAAAATTATGAAAAAAACTAGACTTTTACTAAACCTAACGCGAAGGTTGCAGGAGAACTTTAACGATGATCTTTGATGTCATAGTTAAATATTTTCAATAATATATGTATCTCTCCCTTTGATGTGATGTGTGATGACTTAAGAGTCAAACTCGCACTTGTCTGGTTCTTAATTACTTTTTTCATTTCTTACTTTTATATTTTTTTTTAGTTTTAAGAATCTATTTTCGTATATAGAGCCCGGTATGAAGTTTTATGAGGAGTAGAATCAGAAGTTCAGAGTGTTAAAAAAGTGTAACTGTTAGCTTCTGATCGTACGAAGTTCAGAGCGTTAAAATAAGTGTACCGTTAGGTGGTCTCTCCGCGCAACATTTCTACGAAAATTTAGAGTGAGATATCAATATGTTTATTTGGCATTTTCTTATGACGTAATAGCAATGACGGAATGAGACACACATATTGGCATTTTCTTATGGCGTAATCGCAATGACGGAGTGTGACACACATAGTTTACTATCGTTCGCTTATATGAAGAATTAATCATTAAATGTCATTATGTGTGAATATTTGGTGTCTTCTATCCTACAAAATTAAAAAGTATCTTTTCATTTTCACTTCTTAATCTGACGTTACTAAATGTTTTTAATTTTGTTGCATAAATTTGATCTTGTTCATTTGTGTTTTACTTGAAAATAATTATATTGTCACCTTTTTTTTACAATTAAATTTTACAATTAAGAGTTTTACAATTAAATGAAACTACGTGATGTAGTATTATTTCTACTTTCTTTAATTTCTTTACCACGACCTAGGTTTCGTTGTATTACAACATCTTCAGGTGGGATATTAGCAAAGATTCTTATATTAGCAAAGAAGATATCTTTTTTTTCGACTTTACAGACAACCAATTTTTTTTTAATTGACAGTTATCTATATAAATTGACATGAAGGTTCTGTTATAGGTTTACGTCGAATTGACAGTTTGACATTTATTAATTTTTCTGAATGTATAGTATTAAAACTTTCTGGTATAAATTTAGTACAATTTATGGACATATACTTAGTACATTCTCTTTCCCTCTCTCTCTGCCGTTTACATTCTATTTCACTTCCATCACATGTACCAAGTTGCATGCGCCCAATTTTTTTATTTCTATCAAGATGATGGTTTGGTTTCCTTGAAATATCAAAAACCTATAATTAACCTAAGTATTCTTTGTTTAACCACGCTTACAAATGATAAGTTATTCCTGATGTATTGAGACACCAATATAATTATATAGTGCGAAGCACATTAGAGATTTCGTTGAAAGGGCGATGAAAAACATATCAAAGTGCGACTGTTTGCTTTAACTAAAAAGGCAGACCCCACAAATGTATACGATGTATAAACACAAAATGAATCTATTTTGAAGATCAATAGTTATTTCATTTATAATTTTGTTTAATACACTAATTATATTATGAAGCATAGGTTTATTAATATTAATTCAGTAAGTTATATTTAAAATAACCTTATTAATTATTGAAACAAATACACTGCTTAGCTTTAAAAATATAAACCATATATTGAATATTACTTCTACTTAAACTCTGCTAACTACGAACTTTACTATATCCATCCGACATGCCGTACTATCGATAAAAATATCGATAAGGGTCAAACACTATTTTTTATCCAACGGTCATGTGATTCTTAACTAACCAATAAAAGCATTTTAATTTTCCCCCCACCGGTCACTTGATTCCCCGTATCCCACAAATTTTTACGAAAATCAATTCTTCCAAAAATATTCAAATACGCCGCTTATTGGTTATGTGGTTTGCGACCAGCGCGCACGATGGTGTGGATAGTGTTTACAAACTCTTACAAAATTCCTTCGCGAGTAATAAGTATTAACGAAAACAATAAAATCGTGTATAGAAAGAGTCTTTTACCTACATATTTGGATGTTTGTTATCCGTATATACAATATTATGAAACAAAGGCCCCGTCGCGTGTGCCTGTCTATACAAATAAAATTGAATAAGCAAAGAGGGTCGCATAAAGAGAGTTTATAAACAAAAACACGAATGGATAATTAAAAAAACAAACAAATTCAAGACATCCAAAATTTAGCAACCAAAAAGGATTACGTAAATAATACATAAATACAAACACGAATTGATTTAAAATAAACAAAATATCCCAAAACTTAATAAGCAAAAAGTATCGCATAAAAAAAGGTTATAAATACAAACACGAATTGGTAATTTAAAAAAACCCAAAATTTAGTAAGGAGAAGGGATTATGTAAAAAAATTTATAAATACAAACACGATTGCTTTACAAAAAAACTATCAACGTATCTACAATTTTAATAAGCAAAAAGGGTAGAGTAAAAAGTTTATAAATAAAAATACAAATGATTAATTAAAAAAAAAATAAACAGACTTAGTTCCAATTTACACTAATGGATGCATTGATTTATTAAGAAGGGTTTAATGTATAATTTATGAAAATTGCCAAAGTTGTGACTATAAATGTCTACGAAATCGGAAAAAAGCATTCGTCGGAAAAATATCTTCGAGCTGTGCAAAACTATCTTAACTCTCGTCATATTAAATTTTATTTTCCTCAACTTATATAGATCAAATTTTCCTTTCATACCGCAGTTTATTAACGAATAGTTTTAAGTTATCATAGTGTTTTTACTCTTATGTAAGTAAAATTAAACGCGTTGGCTTTCATTCATTGACACAAGAAGCGGTTTTACCCGGTCAACGGCGGAGGAATTTAAGACAGGTGCCTTTACTCCTATAACATTACCATCATAACAACAACACCAATGTGACACAGAGGCTGAATACTTTTTAAAGAAGAAGCAGTTTAGAAATTTTGCCCACCCGTGCTAATTCGGGTAAGGTTGTTTGTAACTTATAACTGTAATATTGCCCTTAATAATGATTTTTAAAATAACGATTCACAGAATTTTGTCTTTAGTAGTGATGTTCAGCACAGAGCTTTAGTAGTAATTTTTAGCACAAACGTCTGTCTTTAATAGTGATTTTAGCAGATTTCTGTCTTTAATAGTTATATTTAGCGCAGACCTTTAGTACAGATTTTTAGCACAAACTTATGTCTTTAGTGGTGATATATAGCACAGATCTTTAATAAAGATTTTTAGCACAGACTTCTGCCTTTAGTAATGATATTAAGCACAGACCTTCAGCAGGGAATTTTACATCAAAATTTTGTCTTTAGTAGTGATATTTAGCTCAAACCTTTAGTAGTTATTTTTAGCACAGACTTCTATCTTTAGTAGCGATATTTAGCACAAACTTTTAGTAGTGGTTTTTAACACAAACTTCTTTCTTTAGTAGTGATATTTAGCACAGGCTTTTAGTAGAGCACATTCATTTAGTCTTCATTTTAGCTCTTCTGCATTTAGTAATGATGTTTAGCACAGATCTTCGGCAGGATCTTTTAGCGCAAATTTAGTCTTTAGTTGTGTTATTTAGTAGTGATTTTTAGCACGATTTTATCACTAGTAATATAATATGAAAGTTTTTGTTTATCATTTCACAACTCCGCAATCAAGTAACGAGTTGCTACCAAATCTGGCTCGTGTATATTGTCGCGGAGTAACACATTAGTTGTTACTTCGTGCTCGCGGAATTGTAAGTCGCGAAGTGTGTTTCTATGTTTATTACTCAATCACGCTCATGCGGTTGGACAAACTGTAATCAAAGTGTAAGAAGGAAAGGTTATCTATTATTTTTATAGTCGATTATATGGATCAAACTGATTGGGAAATGTTAAGGAACTGTTTAAAAATTTTCAATAGCTTTTAAAAAATTCACTTACAATTCAAAGAAAAAAGAAACATTTTGTTACAAAAATATTTATATATATATATATATATATATATATATATATATATATATATATAATATAAATCACAAATCTGTTGAAACACAAATCACATAGTCACAGATCTGTTGCTACTAAACATGTTTAATGCTTATGTGTATATAGGTATGGTTATATTAATATAGCAAGCCAGCTTCCAAGAGCTTCCATGATTTTTTTTCCATCTTGTCTCATTTCCGAGGTTTACTACATCAACGATACCACAAGGGTTAGGCGTTCTGCAATGCACACACACCGGACGACGAGCGGGATAATCAAGTGATATACCAACGCACATAACACTTTATCCGAATCGATTGTAATGATGATTCGGTATTTTTTATAATGTTTTATTTATTTTGTTTATACGGTATTGTTATTTTGTTTATAATGTTTATCATACATGTAGTATGTTCCGTTTGTAATAATGAAACGATTAAACGCAATTATGATTGACAAAATGTTGAAAATAAAGAGTATGTATTTTGTTATTCAAAAATGAATTATTTCTCCGTAATAAAAGTGAAAAAAGGTTATAAGTGGTATATTTTCCAGAGGTATCTGGAAAAAATTGTAAGTCAATACAAATATTACATATACATATACGTATATGTATATATATATATATATATATATATATATATGTATATATATAAATACAGACTATAACAGAGGTGTGACAGTTATCCCTACAAGTGAATCTGTATATTAAGCTCAGTAGTAAAACGTTAAAAGACTGTATAAAAATTCGCAACAGGTTCTGATAAAATCACTATCAAAACTTATAATTGCAAAAAAAAACCTGTCAAGCACTAGCGAAACTCGCACTACGAGCACATTTAGGCATTTATAAACATTTATTCGTACATAATATTCCTATTAAACTATTTAAAAAATGTAATTTTATAGAAGAAACATATATTTCCCTACTGTATTTTTAACACGCGCCTATTTAAAAAGAAAAATTCGTATGTGATATGACTACAAATTAACGATTTTCGTATGTTTTCCTTTATTTGTGATCTGTCAGACCTTGCTTCTTGCTTCTTGAAATTTCATGATTCTTGGTAAACAAGAAGTAACCTATAGGTTTTGATTTCTTTGCGAATATCAAAATATGTGGCATAAATGGCCGTATTTTTCTGACTACGTTGACTTAGAAGCATGATTCACAGCTCCAAGAGACTGTAAACCTAAGTATTTGATATTAATTTCAACTTGATATCTTCACGCGCTCCTACGAAAAAGGGATCTGACAGACAGACATACAGACCGGCAACGAAGTGTTGCTACAAGGGTTCCTTTTTTCCATTTAAGGTACGAAACCGTAAAAAATTATATTTTTTACAAAAATACGCCCCAAATATACACATTTTGATGCACAACATCATTTGTAGGAATAATAGACCCGTTCTTTGTTACATCTCTATACAAACATACATACTGTAAAAAAGTGTATCTATTATTCATACAGATGATTCTGGCATAAAATTGTAAAAAATGTGAAAGAACTGTATGATAAAATCCTTATCAATTTTACTATTCCAAAGAAAAAAATTACTTTTTTCATAGAGACACGATTAAAATACATTAAGATTTTACACGGAATCACCCATATGAATAACAGAACAATTTTTTGAAGGACCGTTGTGTACTTGGTATAGACAAAATCCAATCAATGCATACGGTATATTTTAACCTGAGAAATACCACAATTCCTTTACGATGAAACTAAGTGTTTTTGACTCAATAACAAAAATTTGGAACTATTACTATAGACGACGCAATGTTTGTAATAGATAAGGAAATCATTCAAAATAATTAATAAAAAACCGTTAAACTGAAGTCATTGTGTCGTCTAAATCGAAAATTCACGCGGGTGAAGCCGCCAGCAGAAGCTAGTACGTTGCGTTATAAAAAAGCGTCTAAAGTCATTGAAGTCAAAAATAAATATTTCCGTTAAATGTACACTATAAAATTTTGTTACAGAAACACGCTTCAAATATACATAGTGCGATGCATAGATCATCTTTATGAATAAAATACACTTTCTTTGTTACGCCTGTAAAAATAATATGCGGCGTAAATGGCCGTATTTCTGAAAATATATATTTCCGTTAAATCTACACCGTCAATTTTTTTCAAATATACACAGTATGATGCACAGATCATCTTTATGAATAAAATACACTTTCTTTGTTACGCCTGTAAGAATAATATGCGGCATAAAAGGCCGTATTTCTGAAAATAAATATTTCCGTTAAATCATAATTAATAGAAAACTGTTAAATTAAAGTCATTGTGTCAGGGATAGACGCCGTCGTTCAAATAGAAAATTCACGGGGGTGAAGCCGCCAGCAGAAGCTAGTACGTTGCGTTATGTCAAATCCCCCTAAAATCATTTAAGTCAAAAATAAATACTTCCGTTAAATCTACTAACCGTAGATAAACGGTTTAAAATCCCTGATCCAGTTGATTTGAACAACACCGAACAGTTGCACCTATTTACTGCCGATCCCCTCGTTAAACTGTAAATGGTATACAGACCAGCAAATGCACATAGCTGCACCGTCAATCTCCAAGCCCGGAACTAATTTACGGAAGTTCGTAAACAAAAACTACCCCAAAAACAAATTCATTTCCTTAATGGTGGCACCTGGTACCGCCCAACGAGAATTTTCAGCGGGGGCCAGTTTCCCCCAGTGAAAAATTCAAAGTCGAACCCTCCTGTAAACAATATCTCCCTAAAATGATCGTGAAATTACCTAGTACAACAAAATATAGGTATAAGTGCGTTATTATATAAGTTAATTTCACAACACTTCGGGGAATATTTTGTATTCAACTGATAGATAAACTTATAACATTGCTAAACATTTTCGTTCACCCAAACTGAACCAGTTTAAAAGAACAAGTAATCCAAACAGCCTAATAAAACAGACAATAGTTTTCTTTAAAATATAAATTAATTTAACTCGTATTGAGTTAAATTAACTTTTATTAAATTAACTTTTATAATAATTCTACTTCTATGTAAAAGTATCACAAAATAAGAAATTTAACTTAGGAATAACCTAACAATTCAAACGCAGTTTTTAAAATTTAAAATCCTTACACTATTTAAAAGCATTTCTTTTTGAAAGTTTTTAATATTACAAATTATTGGTTTTAAGCCACCCAATGTCGTAAGCCTTGTCTTAAAAATTAACCGAATCTCGAGTGATATACATTTAATACTAGCCAAGAGTTTATTACGTGATTTTTTCCCATTATATTTCTTGACTTTCATATATCTACAGCGTTCGTTAAAATTTACTTTTTATGCGCATTAGAGACTTAAAATTGGGAATGAACTAGACCGGCATGTCACGTAAATATGACCGATTGTCATTTCGGCGATCTGAATGAATAGTAAATGAATTATTTGCTTTAGTCAAATCTATTATATACATCCACTCGACAGTAGTATCAGTAATATGCACTCCATCTAGTGGTAGAGGAGAGAAACTGTATTAGAGAGAGAAAAGACCGTCGCAATTATATTTCATTATTTTAATTTTTTAAAGTCAACGAAAAACAAGTTTTTTCCGAAACATTTATTGAACATTTACTCAAGCGAGTGTATGTAATATGTACTCGATCATAAGTACAAAAATACATTCTTACCCATAAATATGTACACATAAGATAGGGGTAAAGACAGTATTTAAGAGAGAGAAAAACCTGTCAACGAGTAGTAGAACTATTACACTATTTAAATATATCGCCTACCATATCTTTCACAGGCGATTTAACAATTAACAATTAAAGAAAACGATTAACAATTAACAATTAAAAAAAAATTACAGGCAAATTAATAATTTTCGTATGAGACCTTGCTTTTTACTACATTTCATGATTCTAGGTCAACGGGAAGTATCCTATAAGGTGTTGATTTACTTACGAGTGTCAAAATATGCAGCATAAATTTGAACGGCGTTGACTTAGAAGCTTGATTTCTTTACAATTCCAAGGGACCGTAGATCTAAGTATTTGATCTTAATTTCAACTTGAACCTATACGCGTTCCTGAGAAAAAGGGTTTTGACAGACAGACATACGGACAACGAAGGGTTCTTTTTCCTTTTGAGGTACGGAACCCTAAAAACATCATTTCAGTCATATTTGTTTGTGTTGTTTATTTAAAGCGAACAAATAACAAATTCCGAACCACTTATAGAGCATATGTTCAACGCGAGTTTAAGTTAATATTCTAACAGTTAAACGTACGTCAATATATATTGATACATAAATAAATGTGCATAAGATAAGGAGAGAGGATAAGAAAACCATTTGAAAGAAAAAGAAAGGAATAAAAGCATTCATAATTTATAGAATAAAAGCGTTCAATATGTATAAAATATTTGTTTAAATTGATATAAATATATTCCTTTGTGTTGTTTCTTTAAAGTGAACAACAAATTCTAAGACACTTGTAGAACATATGTCCAACGCGAGTTTAAGTTAATATACTAACAGTTAAACGTACGTCAATACATACTGACACATAAATATATGTGCATAAAATAAGGAGAGAGGATAAGAAAAGCATTTGAAAGAAAAAGAAAGGAATAAAAGCATTCATAATTTATAGAATAAAAGCTTTCAATATGTATAAAATATTTGTTTAAATTGATATAAATATATTCCTTTATGTTGTTTCTTTAAAGTGAACAACAAATTCTAAGACACTTATAGAACATATGTTCAACGCGTGTTTAAGTTAATATACTAACAGTTAAACGTACGTCAATACATACTGACACATAAATATATGTGCATAAAATAAGGAGAGAGGATAAGAAAAGCATTTGAAAGAAAAAGAAAGGAATAAAAGCATTCATAATTTATAGAATAAAAGCGTTCAATATGTATAAAATATTTGTTTAAATTGATATAAATATATTCCTTTGTGTTGTTTCTTTAAAGTGAACAACAAATTCTAAGACACTTATAGAATATATGTTCAACGCGTGTTTAAGTTAATATACTAACAGTTAAACGTACGTCAATACATACTGACACATAAATATATGTGCATAAAATAAGGAGAGAGGATAAGAAAAGCATTTGAAAGAAAAAGAAAGGAATAAAAGCATTCATAATTTATAGAATAAAAGCGTCCAATATGTATAAAATATTTGTTTAAATTGATATAAATATATTCCTTTGTGTTGTTTCTTTAAAGTGAACAACAAATTCTAAGACACTTGTAGAACATATGTTCAACGCGTGTTTAAGTTAATATACTAACAGTTAATCGTACGTCAATACATACTGACACATAAATATATGTGCATAAAATAAGGAGAGAGGATAAGAAAAGCATTTGAAAGAAAATAAAAGCATTCATAATTTATAGAATAAAAGCGTCCAATATATATAAAATATTTGTTTAAATTGATATAAATATATTCCTTTGTGTTGTTTCTTTAAAGCGAACTAATAACAAATTCCGAGACACTTATAGAACAATTCGAACTAATAACAAATTCCGAGACACTTATCAACGCGAGTTTAAGTTAATATACTAACAGTTAAACGTACGTCAATACATACTAACACATAAATATATGTGCATAAAATAAGGAGAGAGGATAAGAAAAGCATTTGAAAGAAAAAGAAAGGAATAAAAGCGTTCAATATGTATAAAATATTTGTTTAAATTGATATAAATATATTCCTTTGTGTTGTTTCTTTAAAGTGAACAAACAACAAATTCCGACCAACTTATCGAACATATGTCCAACGCGAGTGTAAGTTAATATACATTCAGATAAATTACGTAAATAGGAATAATAGCGTTCAGTATTAATATATTTGTTTAAATTGATGTTGAATACGCCATTTGTTCGATCAGTACTGCGCATTCATATGCATTCGTAATATCAAATTCAGAGGCGCACATACCTATACTCTAGACCACATTACAAACTCTCCAACTTACCATTAAATATGACGGAGCAAAAAATATACCAAGCAATCCGATACCGAGGTGGTTGATGGTTTTGGAGCGTAAAGAATAAGGGTAAAATAGTGCATGTACATTAATAAAAAAACACCCTTCGTATAATTAAAGCATAGTTTACACTAAGGGTGTGAGATAGGGTAAATTGGGCGGAGAAGGGTCACGCCTTAGTGTATTGAGTGAGTAATGCAAATACAAGGGGATTGTAAAGAGCAGGGAGGAATCGAAGGTGTGTCTGATAAATATCACAAAACTCGCTAAGTCTCTTTGAATGGATAGACAAACGATGGTGCTGTTTAACTGATCTTTTAAAAGGCTAACTAGGACACCAAAGTTAATTTCACTGTGCATCTATATAGTTTCACATATTTATGTCCCATATGGAAGTTGTTATTTTGCTTGTATGATTTTAAACAAACGTTCAATGCGCGGTCACTATTCAATCGCATTTGCGTATCTCGTCTTCCGTGCCACAGATAGTTCAGCGCGCATGCCCTGCATAATTTGCACAAACTATTTCGCGTCACTTTTTGTCTCTCTGTGAGGAATGCTTAAGTAATTACTGATATCCAGATCTGGTGTAACAAGGTGTACAACATAACCGAGAATCCCAAGTTTATATATTTAAGTTATATTTCTTTAGGTGCGTTATGAAAATAATAATGAGAGTGAAATTTGTATACATACGCACGCACAATGCAACAAAAATCGACAGGATGAAGTTGCTCACTAGACATGCGCGTAGTAACTGATACTATATTCATGATAGTTATTGAGGTATTTGTAAATACACAATACTGTTTTATATTGACACAAATCCAAGTTTATCTATGCTTTTAAATAATATTTAGTAATTTTAATTTAATAGTGGTTCATATAATAAAAAAAAACATTTATTTATTGTGAATATTCGCTATATAATAGCGCTCATAAGTTTTTTTAAAATATATTTTAAGTGTATTTCCCCAAGTGAGGTAAAGTTTCGATATGAACATATTAAATTCTAATTAATTATTTTGTCATTTATTAAATACTTAAAATTAATTAATCATATTAAATTTTTATTTTCATTACTAATTAAAATTTATTAAAATTATTTTAGTAAATTTAAAAATTCATTACATACACATATGTTTATATTAAATTGAATCCTGAACGACCATTTAAATTTTTAAAACAATTAAATTCAATTTAAAATTAATTTTTAACTTAATTCAATTAATTTAATAAAAGAAATATTAAAAAAGAATAAAAAAATAATTATCATTATTATTATTAATAACAATAATAAAAACAATTTTAATAATTTGTTTGAAATTAGATTTTACAAACTGTATTTATAATCACGCTCCAGTCCTTTTATTATTTTCTTTCCATTAATTATTTGCATACTAAATAAAGTTATATTTTTATCATGCCAAATAAATATAACTTCTAACGCGCGTACATAAAAGTACACGTACAATTTTTTTAACAACCTGGATTAGGATTTATGAACCTGGATTCAGGATTTTATGAACCTGAATTTTTTATGAATTTTTGTACCCTAACCCTGTATAATTAAAAGTAAATATATTTTATTATTAATTATAATTAAAAGTAAATATATTTTATTATTAATTATTTCCATTAATTATTTGCATACTAAATAAAGTTATATTTGGATTATCGAGAAATACACTATCAAAAATAATTAATTTTTGCACTGACTAACAGACAGACCATCATTTTTAATGAGCTTAGAACTTTAAAATTTTAAAGATGTTAGATTTGTGGCTATTTTAAAAAAGTCTTTTGGAACTACTTTGTTCTAATATGTTCTAAACTAATTTGAATTGCTGCCTAACGTAAACATTCAATTCATTGGCCAAATCTAAGATTATGCGATAGTAAAGAAAAATACGATCTTAATTTATAATGAAGGTTCAAAAAGAGTCAAAAAAGTTGTAGACAGACAGTGGGTTTTATGTCCACTTGCTGCTACAATAAAGCCAGTATCATTTGATGTCTTATTAGAACTATTTAAGGGCCATGGATACTTTCCATGGATACCTGGACCGGCAGTCTAGCTTCACGCGTTCACGTGCTAAGCCGCCTGTAAAATAAGCATACGTCTATATTTGTGTAATTTTCGCACAAGGCCGCTATGCTCTTAGATTACTTCAATTGTTGAAATAACCTAACTATCCGAATCTTAAAAACTATCTAAATTTAATCCGTAATTTTCTATCGGTTCATTATTCACAGCGTTACCGCGTCAGGTAATTCGGTATAACTTCGTTGCGTCGAAAATGTTGCTTTCATACCGAATTTAATTCATGTCAAAAGAAAGAGAACAAAAATTATGAATAACTTTGTACAATAATATCCTACGCATCTATAGTCTGCCGTTTAAATATCAATAAATGGACTAAAACAAATATAATCACGTACGCATCTATAGTCTGCCGTTTAAATATTATTAAATGGATTAAAACAAGTATAATCACGTACGCATCTATAGTTTGCCGTTTAAATATTATTAAATGGACTAAAACAAATATAATCACGTACGCATCTATAGTCTGCCGTTTAAATATCAATAAATGGACTAAAACAAATATAATCACGTACGCATCTATAGTTTGCCGTTTAAATATCATTAAATGGACTAAAACAAATATAATCACGTAAGCATCTATAGTTTGCCGTTTAAATATTATTAAATGGACTAAAACAAATATAATCACGTACGCATCTATAGTCTGCCGTTTAAATATTATTAAATGGACTAAAACAAATATAATCACGTACGCATCTATAGTCTGCCGTTTAAATATCAATAAATGGACTAAAACAAATATAATCACGTACGCATCTATAGTTTGCCGTTTAAATATCATTAAATGGACTAAAACAAATATAATCACGTACGCATCTATAGTTTGCCGTTTAAATATGATTAAATGGACTAAAACAAATATAATCACGAAACTGAATTGGACTAGATTTCCCGTGCAGTAACAACACTGTATCAATCTTAGCTAATCATCGAGCTAACCGCACGTGCACCGCGAAGGCGCCCACGTTAAACCGTGCCTCGTTCCGTTTCCTGGCAAAAGTGAAACAGCATACAGGCCGCAAATGAACAGACAAACAGACAAATGAGCGGCGGTCAGCGAGAGAAATGATCGCATTAAAGCGCTAGAAAGTATCGTCTCTATCGCCTCTATATATTCATATGCATCTATTACGTGAAATAACCAGTTAGTTAACACTTTAACGACCGGTACAAATAACAAAGTATTTTTATATTTTACCGATGTGAAAGTAATGGTTTCCCAATTTTTCTTTCACGCATGTACATTAAATAGACACTATGTAGAAAAGTAGCATTTTTGAAGCGCGTTCTGAAAAAAAAAATATTTTTTTAGGGTTTCGTGCCTCAAAAGGAAAAAGCCCTTATGTGTTTCCGTCCCTCAGGAAACTTTTTCTCGGGAACGCGTGTAGGTATCAAGTTGAGATTAATATCAAATACTTAAGGTCTACAGTCCCTCGGAGCTGTAAAAAATGAAGCTTCACATAGAAGCTACACAACTCGTAAATAAATCAAAACCCATAGGGTACTTCCCGTTGACCTAAAATCATGAAATTTGGCAAGAAGCAAGGTCTCACATGATAAGTAAAGGAAAAAATCCGAAAATCTTTAATTTGTAGTTATATCACACACACACACACACACATATATATATATATATATATATATATATATATATATATAAAATATTTCTTTTCTTTTTTTTACACTCGTAAATCAATTAAAACCTATACGGCAAATAACCCGTTGATCTAGTAACATAAAATTTAGGAAGAAGTAAGGTCTCAAGCACAAATAATGGAGAAAATCCTAAAATCGTTAATTTGTATTTGTATCACATAAAAAATATATTTTTTTAAATTTGAAAGACATAGTAGGCAATATATTTTCGTTTTGAAAAATTTAAATTTTGTATAAGATTAATAGAAATATTATGTATTATATATTTTATTCATCAGAATAGCAACTTTGACACTGATTTTTCAGAAACGGTTGAGAACAGTCGTACGATCAGTTAACATTTTCTATTCAGTTTGATTCACAGTCATCTATATGAATAATAGATACGTGTTTATTCTGCTTGTCTCCATTAACCATAGAAGTGATTCGAGTATCAAATTGAGAATATTTAAAGGGTGTTTCTGTGAAAAAAAAATATATTTTTTTTATCAGAATAGCAACTTTGACAGTGATTTTTCAGAAACGGTTGTGAATAGTCATACAGTCAGTTAACATTTTCTAGTCAGTCTGATGCACTGAGTCAAATGTATGAATAATAGATAGATACGTGTTTATTAAGCTTGTATCCATTATTCATGCAAGTGATTCTGTATATAAATTGAGAATACTTAAAGCGTGTTTCTGTGAAAAAAACATTTTTTTTTTTATTGTCATCGCAACTTTGACAGTGATTTTTCAGAAACGGTTGAAAATAGTCATATATTCAGTTAACATTTTCTACTCAGTTTGATTCACATAGTCATCTATATGAATAAAAGATACATGTTTATTAAGCTTGTCTCCATTAACCATACAAGTGATTCTTGTATCAAATTGAGAATATTTAAAGCGTGTTTTTGTGAAAAAATATATTTGTTTTTCATTGAAATCGCAACTTTGATAGTGATTTTTCAGAAACGGTTGACGATAATACTTTCTGTTTGCACAGCATTATTTGTATGAATAATAGACACATTCTTTATTACAAATTTCTTTATATATTTATAAAATATTTTGCGTTTTAGATAAAATATTAGTAGTCTCTTAGTATATTATATTTTCCGCTAGTGCAAGTGTTGCTAAGTATTGCGAATTTCGCGGGATGGTCCTATTTTTAGGGGTATCCTGACTCACCGCGCCCAAATTTTATGCAGCAAAACGTTCCGATTTTGGAAAGAAAACCCAAAATTTGTTAAATTTTTTCTTCATTTACTTTAGCTGTCATATTTTACTACTAACCGATTATTCATGCTGTAGTATGATTATTGGTATTTAAAATCTTCTTGATTTGATTAATTATTAAGTATGCTAAAATGTGAAGGAATTTTTTAATATAATTTTTATTGAATTTAATTGTACTTTGTTATCAAAACGTACACAAATATTTAGTTTAAGGATTGAAAACTATGTTCTTTCCAGTATCAGTTCTCTTAGCCATCAATTGCAATTATCCAAACTACGTGGTATCCAAACTACGTGGTAAACGTGGTACTGAAGCTAGAAGCTAAAGGAAAAAAGATTTAACCTTTTTATCGAAAGATGTTTTTATAATATGGTTAAACGTAGAAGAATTTAATATCAGAAATTTTTTTATTCAATCAAAGAATTACATAAAAAAGTAACTGTGATTAAAATGGGAAAAATAACCTTATTTACATATTTTAAAACGTGGTTAGAAATGATTCAATTTTTAACCAAGAATATTGGTTTGAAAACACCCTGTATTTATAGTCAAACGCCCCTATGATATAACAGCTTCATTAAATGTTTCCTAATATACGGAATTGCGCTCTATTTCACTATTATTACTAGAATATTTTAACACACGTGAAGTTTGGGAAATAAAATGAACAACGGCATATAACTTCAACAGATACATCGTACCCTATGTGCAGAGCACAGTTCTTTTAGGAATGGGTTTAATTCTAAATTAATATAATATTGATATAATTATCATTATATAATTATCATATAAAATTGATATAATTATCATTAAACACATAACACAGGGAAGATCTTTCGTCCTAACTAATAAAAGCTGAAAGTTTCGCGTATATTGTTACAAACGACTGAAAGACCTATTAAACCATTCATGCCAATATATAAATATAGCCTCTTCGTTTACTCATATATTCACACCCATAGTCGCCGGTGGCGTATTAAATGAACTATGTAGGTATATTATTTGCATGTCACAAATATAGCATATTCACCCGGCGTAATATCAAGAAAAAAGAAATAACAATCAGCGTAGGGTATAATTGACCCCTCGACCCCAAAGTGTTAACATGGCCTATCGTGTAATTATGACGCCTGTATTTTAATATATAAAAATAGGTACTTATAAACTTAGTGTCTGTCAGTGGCCTAATGAGTTATGAATAAGGTGTAACCAGTACCGTGATGTTTTTTGTGGGTACTTGTCTGAAATTAAACACGAATAGATAATTATAGATCGTGGTTTAGATCTTACGAGATTCTGTTTTTTTTTTTTCATATAACACGTTCGCATTAGTTAGCAATAATACCGACATAAAATGGTAAGCTTTGTCTAGTGAAGTGAGGATATATGATTGTTTTATTATAGCCGGTGAATTCAAAAACAATGCGGTTCGGACGTGAATACCAGTAACCGAATTTAACGACAGTAACAGTAATTTGCGAATGTAATGCTAAATATTGGCGAATGCAAATATTCATTAAGGGCATTTTTTGCAAAAATCGCATTTTTTGTGAATTTTATTACGAATGCAAATATTTCTTCTCGTAAGAACTTGTATCCGCAAATACGAAGGAGAATATAACGCATATTCTCATTCGTATTTGCAGATACGACCTAGAATCAAGTAGGAATATGCATTATCGATACTTGCGAATTGAAAACCTTTTTTTTTGTGAATTCTATCAAGCATGACACGATTTATGAAATTTTCTTATTTGTGACAGCTGATATTCGCAAACAAAGATGCGAATATCCATTGCGGGTACTCGAGAATACCAATATCCCTTTTTTGTAATATCCTCAAGAACAATACGATCTATTAAACTTTCTTATTTATAGGAGCTCATATCCGCAAATACGAATGCGAATATCTATTATCGATATTCGCAAATCGAATATCGTTTTTTTTGTGTATGTCATCATCAAAAACGAATATTTAGCCATTTTTGTCAGAGCTAATATTCGGAAATACGATTGCAAATATTTGTAAAAACTCCAAAATGTTACGATTTATTTTGGAAATGCCATCAAGAATAACACGATTTAGCAAAATTTCGTATCTATGACGACTGATATCCCCAAATAAAAATGTGAATATCCACTATGAATACTCACGAATGCGAATATTGTTTTTTTTTAAATAACAACAAGAACAACGTAATTCAGCAAACTTGTTTATTTACGGGAGCTGATATCCGCAAACACGAATGAATATATACATTATTGACACCCGCGAATCGAATATCGTTGTTTTTTGTGAATGCCATCAGGAACAACACGTATTAGCAATTTCTTTATTGTAGCTGATATTCGCTAATACGAATGCAAATATTCGGTTTTTATTTATGGGAGCTGATATCCGCAAACATGAATAAAAATATCCATTATTGACACCCGCGAATCGAATATCGTTGTTTTTTGTGAATGCCATCAGAGACGACACGATTTAGCAATTTTTTTTATTGGAGCTAATATTTGCAAATACAAATGCGAATATACGTAACGTTAATTTTTTCCTACCTCAAGTAGGTAAAATTACAATTTATAATGATTTTTTTGGAAAACAATGAAAAACATAAGATACTGGGTTAGAAATGGCGGGTTTGTGCTATTAACGATGCAACCTTATTAGAGTATGATATGATAATACAAACTTTAGCATATTTATGTAAATAATTAATGTATTCTTAAACATATATTTTACATGAAACAACGAATATAAAACGGTCCATTAAATAACAAAGTTCGAAAATGTTGAGTACTTTGCGGTTTCTGTACACTCGTATGTATATTATAGAATTTGTTTATATAACAACTGGCAACAAAGTAACTGCCAAGAAGTGTAAAGACAAGTAATTACGCCGAATTAAATGAATGAAAAATTAAAAAAATTAAAAATAACTGTGATTAAAATGGGGAAAACAACCTTATTTTCATATTTCAAAAACGTGGTTGGAAATTATTCAATTTTTAAACAAGAATTTTAGTTTGAACACACCTGTACTTACAGTCAAACGTACTATACGTGTTCTGTACACTTGTATATGTATATTGTAGACTTTGTGTATATAACTAATGGCAACAAAGTAACTGCCAAGAAATGTAAAGACAAGTAATTAGCGCCGAATTAAATGAATATCTGTTATAATAATAATGTGCAAAATGCAATAGTATGGTACATACAGAGCTATGTTTGTGCCAACAATTACTTAGGAATAGAACTCGAACTACGAAGGCTTCGTACACCGTATATTCGTATACGTTTATTGCAGAGTTCGTTTATATAACTAAAGGCAACAAAGTAACTGCAAAGAAATTTAAAGACAGGAGTTAACGCCAAATTAAATGAATAGCTGTTATAATAATAATAACCAAAATGCAATAGTATGGTACATACAGTGCTATGTTTGTGACAACAATTACTTAGGAATAGAACTCGCGCTACAAAGGCTTCGTACATTCTTAGGTATTCATATACAAGTCTAAATGTTTAAAACTAAGTAATATTTCTGTTAAATTACTTACAAATTTCGAGCAAAATAACGAAATTTAACGTCTCTAAAGTAACGAAACTCAACTTGTTTTTCAAAGAAGAAATTTTTTAGGATAATAAAACTGTAGAATTGGGAAAAGGCGTTAGATAGGAAGTTTGTCCTTCTTTCACGTTGCAACTGTGCAAGGGATTGACGTGATTTTTTATACAAAGAGCGGGGTAGGAGGTGAAATAATATGAAGTGAATAATAAAACAGCGTCGCAACGGAGCAATGGGTCAACGTAATTTTTGGAATCGTTTAATACGCAACATGAGGAGCAACAGAATCGCTCAGTTTAATCCTTAATTTAGAGTCCTACCTATAATACTACAAATGCAAAACTGTGTAATTCTAAGGAATTTTCCTTTAATTACATTAGTTAGGACAATAAAACTTTAGAATTGGGAAAAGGGGTAAAACAGGAAGTTTGTCCTTTCACGTTGCAACTGTGCAAGGGATGGACGTGATTTTTCATACAAAGATACGGGGTAGGAGGTGAAATGATATAAAGTGAATACGGAAGCAGCGTCGCAACGGAGCAATAGATCAACGTGATTTTTGGAATCGATAAATATGCAATATGAAGGAGCAACAGGATCGCCCAGTTTAATCCCTAATTTAGACTACAAATGCAAAACTGTGTTTTTTCGTTCTTTTTTCACGTCACAGCTGAACAACTTATTGACATGATTTTTTGCTTAGAGATAGTTGGCATGCCAGGAAATGACATATGCTACTTTTTGTGTCAGGAAACCTTATTCCAACTAATATTATAATCCGAACTGAGTAGCCCTGTATATATATTTTGTTACACTTATTCATTACTGCGTTGTTTCTTGCTTTAAGTTCATTCTAATAAATATATGATTAAAATACAGTGCATATTTATTATAAATATATGATTAAATTACAGTGAAATAAATGAAATAATTAATAACACTTCACAATAAAGCAAATTGAATGTCGCAATAAACAAATGATAATGACTCAATACTGATGTCCAATTGCAATGATTGAATCATTCCAAGTCATTAATATTTATCGTAACAATAACCGGCGTCATACTTCATCCATTGTAACGTTAAATACCCACACAATATAGCACGTGTCGATAAGCACAAATGTAAAGTACTTATTTATCCTTGACAGGAAAATACTTACGTTACAATCGTTCCATAGAAGTGACCAATTAAAATACAAAGACTTCGTAGAAAAAAATATGAAAATATATTAAAAATCACATAAAAAGGTTGCAATGTAAAGGATCAAGACCTTTTGACGTGGGGTCCATGTGTAACAAGCATAAACATGACACTCCTGTATAAAGAAACAAACAATAAATTGAAACAATAAGCTCCTTATACCGTAAATCAGATAAATAAAAAAAATTTAATTTTTATGAAAAGTTAGGTTATTTCTGACAAAACTTTGAAAATCCCATTACTATGGAATATTTTAACCCATGCAAGATGAAAAAAAGGGCTGATTGTGCTCTGTTACACCGTTTATACACAGATGTAACTACTAATCCATAAAACCCACAGGTCTGATAGGATCGTCGAAAAAAGCCACATAAAAATCATAAAGAAAAAGCGAAAAAGACCTTAACCTTAACATTGATTGCTTCGTTAGATTTTATTATACATCGAAAATATACTAAAAAAATGAAATAAAGAGTAAACAATATATAAATACCTCATCTAAAATAGGACAGCTCTTGTATCTCGACTTCTTGATCGCCAATTCCCACCAGGGAACTGGCGGTTTCGGTCTCAAAATGGTTTGACATCCAATTTTGGGATCCTGGGACTCGTACAAAGTTCCTAGAGTTCTCGTCATAGTCGGTGTTCCCGAATCGTCGGCTCTTATTCCCGTTACACACTCACAGCACACGTGGTTCTTCCTGCCGTTCACTCTTCCACTATACCTCGTGTCGACACTGAAAGAGTGTCTATAATTTAACTTTGAAAATCCATTATTTTCGCTCTGTGATCGCTTAAAACCGTTTCGAAGAGGCTTTTTTGGAGCATCGAGGTCAAATCCTTGTTTCAACGATGATCCTAACACAAAATTCTCGTTTGTTACTGGAGTGTTCGGTTCGGAACTGAAACCTCTCGGGTTCCTCTGCAAACTGCCATAGTAAGAATTTTCAAACGAATTCATCGACCGCAGATCTATAGACTTCGGTCTCTTGATATTCAGGGTGGCATACTTTTGCGGCGATCTCTGAAAGTTTGACTTGCTCGGTAGATCTTTGAGCACATCTTCATTATCAGTCGATGGAAGTGTGGAGTTATCGGAGTAAACTGAAATGGGTCTATCGTTCTCTGTCGAATCCGAATAAGTCCTCGCAGATTCGCCAGAATCGAAGTCGGTGTTTCGATCGTAATTGCCGAAGTTAACGAGGCCATTTCTGTGATTGGGCAAATTATTATTGTTGAAGCCATTCAATCGTCTCCGAGGTTTAATATCGATGGAGTCATAATGTGACTCGTTATGGTTCCTTTTTTGATCTTTAACTGGAGAACTAGTGGCGCTCTGAGGCGGTGTTACTTTGGCATATATTGGTTCGTTAAATTTCGAGCTGAAATCTCTTTGGAATGTTTTGATTACGGATGATCTATTATCACAGTTAGCTAAAAGTTCAACCTCTTTATTATTTTCGAGGAAGCTTTGCTTGTTTTGTCTTCTAAGGGTGAAGTATTCAGAGTGTCTTTGGGTGGAGGGAACGTTTGGTGTCGCTATGGAAGTCGGCAGGCTCGCATCTCTAATTTTGGCACGACTCCTCGTTGACCTTATGGTCGCGAACCCGTCGTGTATCGGCGACCTGTGATACGTTGGCGAAGTAGTTACTGCCATTTTGCTTTTATGCTGTCCGCATTTTCACTCTGCGCTTACTGTTAAACCATGGCGCACTTAAGTTTTCACTCTCCACATAATTGTCTATAACTAGTGCGTTTCGAAAGTGTTTGCCGTTTTATGCGCGAGACCTATTATATAGAAAGTATATGTAATTTAAAGCGGGTTAAAGCAATGAAAGAGTATATTTTTTTTTGTTTATTTTTTAGTTTTACGATTTAAAACAGATGGCCGGTTAGAGCAACAGGTTGTTTTCAAATGTAAGACCGTAGATTGAGAGTAGATAATGCGTGCGTCTGTATTAACGGATATCTGTTGACTGTCATTACCTGTCAGGATTGGTTTAGATCATATTAAAAAACACGCCTAGTAAGTTTAAATTTAAATTATGAATATAACACAATAATACGGTATTTAAACGAAATATCCATAAAATATACATCTTTATACGTATTTGATGACTTCGGATTTTTATTTCAGGTGAACTTAGGTCGTTAGGTAATCCTACAGTAATAAAATCGTCTGCCAGATGGCAACGTTCCTTCCATTCTAAACTTTCGCTGATTTTCATGATTTTCTCTTATTCATGGGAAAGGGATAATACTATACATTTACATTTTTCTTATCAGTTACTAAAATATTTATTTGCAAGCATTATAATATGACGAAAATTTTTTTGTGAAAAAATCGCATTTTCAGTTGATATTTGTAATTTATTTGTAACGTCGAAAAAATAAATAAGTACCATCCTACATATTGATAATACCAGATAAATTGTAAAAAAATCTATCAAGATGCGTTAAATTTTAAGGCAAGAAAAACGTTGTCGTTTTTTTGTATTAAAATGTGGTACTTTATTATGATAGGATTTCCATCGGTGTCCACCCAGTATCTGCGCTAGATGGCGAAAAAGTATGAATTGATACTAAGCAATTTTTAACTACTGTGGTTAACCCAAATAGCTTCCGCTAATCGATAATGTTATATCTGTTCATTCGACCTCAATCTTCGATACTTAATCAGATAAACGTACTTATGTCTTTATTACTCTAAATTAGATCAATCCAAAATATCTATTTGGTAAAATATTTATTTTATAACCTATTTAGTTACCTTTATGTGCCTTTCGAATGTCCGTTTGTATATTTTTCAATACCGAATACTAAGCATGAAATTAAAAAAAAATAGAAGAATATAATTAGAAGCCCTCCATCTCTCCCGCCCCAAAAATTCCCACGTAAGTATTTTTGTGTGTTAACGATTGAGCTATATATGGGTATATATTGTTAAACTATTATGCCAAATTTCAGGTTGTTACATCGATCGATTTCTGAATAAAACGACTGTGACGCACAGACAGAAGCACACTTTAGTCATATTATAATGGTTCCGTTTTTCCCTCTAAGATACGGAAACCTAAAAAATTCCTCTCGAATAAAAAAGTACCAACTTTTTCCAATTTCTAATCTCAGTTTTTCCTGAATTGAATCGACGCTTGATCAGTATGAGGAAAATTATGATCAAGTTAGAACATTCGTACTCCACAGAACGTTTCATGGTTTTTATTTACTGACCATTCGAACTATATGTGGAGATTCAGTGTATATTATCATTCTATTCAATGAAACAATAAATTAAATAACAAATTATGTTTCATTATTCTACATAACACATTTGTAATCCTAACTGATATTAAAATGCAGAAGTGTGTTTGTCCTACTTTCACGTCTCAAAGGAGCAACAGATAGACCTGATTTTTAAATAAATGCTGATTTTTTGTAAATAGAAATAGTCAGTGGGCCGGGAAATGCCAAGAGCTACTCTTCATCCCAAATCTCGTTCCTTAGGGAAAACTCTTATTTGAAATTGGAAACGTACACAAACGAAATAACATAGCACGCCGCAACAGAGCAATGGATTGACGTGGTTTTAGTAACAGAATATAAAGGAGCACCGGAATTACCGTCTTTAATTTCTAATTTAGTGGTCTTTCATTGTATTATGAAGTCTCCGTGACTTTATAATAAAGAAAAAGGATTTAATTTCTCATATTTATTCTCGATGGCGCTACATAAGTTTGTAACTATAACCACGCGAGCAAAGCCGTGGATAAAAGCTAGTTTAATATACTTTGTCCGATTGTAACAGATTATGCGTGTAGCAATTAGTGCAGCAAGTAAAATAAGTCATATTTGCCATATCATACATATAAGTTTGTAACTACAACCACGCGGGCAAAACCGTGGGTAAAAGCTAATTTAATATAGGTACTTTGATCGATTGTAACAGACTGTGCGTGTAGCAAGTAAAATAAGTCATATTTGCCATATCATACATATAAGTTTGTAAATATAACCACGCGTGCAAAGCCGTGGGTAAAAGCTAGTTTAATACACTTTGATCGATTTTAACAGATCGTGCGTGTAGCAATTAGTGCGACAAGTAAAATAAGTCATATTTGCCATATCATACATGTAAGTTTGTAACTATAACCAGGCGAGCAAAGCCGTAGGTAAAAGCTAGTTTAATACACTTTGATCGATTTTAACAGATCGTGCGTATAACAATTAGTGCGACAAGTCAAATAAGTTATATTTGCCATATCATACATATCATTCAAGTGTTCAAAATTTAACTTCGAATTATAATTTCCTCTTATCGAACTCACGTTTCCAATACGTTTATTTTAATCAAAACAATTCACTGCACCACTTCAAAGCTTGTTTCTTTACACGGTTACTGTAGGTACCGCCATATCGATGCGCATCGAACCAGTTCGATTCCTGATTACAGTTAGTTACGCTTCGGTTCAAGTGTCTAAATGGAATAGGCGGCCAGAGCTGATGTAGGTACTGGAGCACGCACTTGAGTACCTTTTAGAGGAGATCAATTCTATTACAAGAGGTACTCGAGTGGTTGTGATCTGGTAAAAATGAAAGTACCAGTAAGTTCAGTTTCGTAATGCCTGTTGTTCACAGTAAATTCGATTTGCACATAGTTGTCTGGTCTTCATATGATATTCGTGTGATTTACGTTCCTACTGTGGTAAAAAATCTATGTGATTTTAACGTTTGTTATTTCCTATTTTTTATTTATTGATAGAATTGAAAAGGTATTTGATTTAGGGTAGAGTATAAAATATTTATTTGCCTCAAAAGTCTGCCCTATAATAAAAACGGTAAAAATTTCTACACAACTAGACAAGCCGTCGGCAAACAATTACCTTTGCTTCAGAGCAGATTTTATTTGTAATGATGGAAGAATATTTGTACAAGATGGTAGATAGTAACTATTAACTTGAATTGAATGAATCGTATTGAAATGTAAACTCAAATTTCAATGATACTGGAACTCATAGCTCAGGGTGCCTTCTATCTTTCATGGAAACCCGGATTATTTTCTAACGTTAAATTGGAAAGAAAAATAAATATCCATTACAACGCGGGTCACACAGATACTTTACAACACCGCTTACGTGAATAATCAATTTATCGGTTATATTATCAACCGTTACTTGTCGTAAATATACTCTAATCTACATAAATATACCTTAGACATGATTCCAAGAATCATTTCAACGCGGTCCCACAGTCCGTATAGAACACCACGCATGTGAATGTATATACGACAAATCAAACTCCTATTTCTGTTCAATAGCATTAGAAAATTTCATAAATATTAGATTAATTTATTTGATATATATCGCCCGGTACTTACCGTAAATCTACTCTAGATATGATTTCAAGCACTATTTTACGCCGGTCCCACAGACCGTATACAACACCGCTTATGGGAATGTGCATACAAAAATTCAGTACTCATTTCTGTTCATTTGCATTAGCTTCTAGAATGAAAAGTTCAAAAATATTATACCAACTTATTGGTTTTATATCAGCTGAAATTTATCTTTGATGATTATTGGTTGATGAATAAGTAGAAGGTGGAGAAGCTGGAGTCATACATCCGAAGAATTTGAATATCTGAAATTGTACTAATGTCGATAGAAGCTGCTTGATACTAATGTTTAATTAGTTTGAAATTCCAATTGTCTTCTCCAGCACCATATCTCCAGGCCGTCTATTTATATGTTCTCGATTTATCGAAGTATCCATCTCTCTGAGGCTTACAAAAAGGGGAGTACAAAAACTCGATGCGATGACCATTTACGAATGCAAGAAGAATTCCCGATAAGTTTTATCCACTTATAACGAATAACTCGTAACGACAAAAACTCTTAACATAACGAAAAATGTATCAATGATAACAGGAGTGAAGAAGGTACGAACCACAAATAAACGTTACATAAACTTATTGAGGAACGGTTCAGCAATCAGGCCGGTATCGCGTTTATTTTATCTCGTGATTTATTACTGTGTTCGTTTATTTAATACGCCACGAGATATATATTTTTTAAAGTTTCTTTTTATCGTCATCGAGCTTGATATCGTATTCAATATAATTTTGACACAGTTATATTATAATGATTACATTAAATTTAGCGTACATAAATTACTTTTTTACTTTTCATAATCCGGTAGTTGACTCATTCTAAATTTTGATATTTTTCGTACAATATTGTGAAATATAAGTTAATTAAAAATCAGCTTTGAAAAAAATTCAAAAACTGATTGAAAAATAAGCCAGTTGTAGGCTTCTAAATTTGAAGATACGGATAGAGTTGGGTATATCCCTGTCTCTTTTCCTATCATAGAATATAATGTGCAATATTAAAAATGACCTCACAATACAGTATTGCCGTCCTTCTCTAAAGATTAAATTTAAACTTTTATAACTCGGTCAATTTTTAAGATTATTAAAATTTTTTTTCGCTGTTCATCAGCTTGTACCTTGGAATTATGATTAATGAAATAAAAAAAAATAGTCAAATACCCAATTACAACAAATAACATGAATAGTTTGGTGCTTAAATCGTAGACATCCAAAATCTAGCTATAATCGTTCATATATTATGCTTTGGCTTCATATTATACTCTAATACAAGATGTAGAAGGTTTTGGAAAACCTTGTAGGACTAAACTAGAAACAGGGTTATTAAAAACTGAATATTTAGCATCTACAGTATCAGGACAACTGTACACATAGAAAAAAAAACTAAGTTGATATAAAAAGTATAGATTATGAAATAAGTATTTTTCGTTTTTTTTAATTCATTTGAGTCTATTACAACCTTGAAAACATTTCCGTAAACTAATGTGTCGAAAAATATTCCGTAAACCAATGCGTCTTTTTTAAGAATGTAAAGTCTAGCCTTACTTCGAAATAAATTAAACAAGACTCTGTAAACAAAACATTAACCAATCAAAACACGGCAAAACAATCAACCAGCAATTAACCTGTTTACTATCACCAGGAAAAAGCGTAAAATCGGCCTCCAAATCAATTAAACATACTTCCGCCCGGAAACTCCAAGTTCGAAACGCAAAACGAGTTCCCAACGAGAATCGTTTCGGAACTTCTAAAAACCCATTCATCGCTCCGTTGCGTAGAGAAAGAGGGAAAGAGAAGGTGACTCAATTAGAGCAGCGACGATAGTGAAGCGTGTAAAAAAGACGACGTGGTATCGCCGTCTCACTCGATAAAACGACATAGCGTGCGCGTACGCATGGTTTCTACGGATCAATACACGGTGGTTTGGAAGTGCTGAACATAAATAAATGCATTTGGATTGACGAGGGATTTCAAAATCCAAAGATATAAAATTAATATTATTTCAAAAACCGTGTAGTTAACTTAAAATTTTATTTCTCTATAACATAAATATTTATTTCAACTTCAAATGTCAAAGATACGTTCAGGACATACTAAACCAATTTTGTTTTTTCTTCTCCTGGCAGCTTGATTAATCTGGTTGGTTACATATTTATTTATATAGGCAATTGAGTAATTCAATCTCAGACGAGACTAATTTTTCAAAAATAAATTACGCAAATCGAAAAAATTATATTCTTATAAAGTGTCATTAGATAAAACAAGCAAGTCGACATTCAACTATATACCATAATATTATTGTCTAACGATAAGTCCTAAAAAGCCTGTAGGTTACATATCATTTCTTAAATTCTAACTTAATTTAGTTAATATTAGCTAGACAGAAAGGCAAGAAAAGTCCTAAATGCTCTAAGTTAATAAATCGAATGATCTTTGGAGAACGTGAAAAGTGTTTTTACTTGGTATTCATGAAACACCTTACGGTTTTGAAAATTATTTTTGTGTTAAAAATCATAGATTGAGGAAAATATAGGATATATGTCAAAACGGTACAATTTATTCATGAAGAGCAGTGATGGAAAAAGTAAAAGAAGTCGGGGGACTTGCGTAAACGGCGCAGGGCAGAGTCCGGCTTATCGATGCTGATCGATGTCGTTTAGCGAAGGCAACAACGGTAGCGTTTGGTGACTACAGGGGGAGAGTAGCATAATTAAAATAATTCTACCCGGATGAAACTGCGAGATACAGCTAGTAACTCATAAAGATGGAAATACTTATCGAATCAATGTCAAATTCTAGATATGGCTTTAATTCGATATTTTCGTCAAAATTGAATGATAAATTTAAATTAAATAACATTATTTACATCTCACACTATTTTCTGTGTTAAATAATGTTCTTTCAATCGTTGACAATCTCAGTTCGGGTACTAAAATGAATGATTAACAAAAATAAGGTAAATATAGACAACAAGTTATTCATTTGCCGTACTACAATTTAATATGACAGTTTTAATAAAAAAAACTGACTATGATGTTAGCAACGAAGAAAGTTTAAAAATAAATAAAATTTTCCACATGAGTACCTACAATTTTCAAGGAAACTTCGGCCATTATCTAAGTTTGACAATTATTTTCTTTCGCTACATATTACCGCGGTCGTTTATCTGTTTATTTTCTTATTATACTGATACGATTTGAAATTGTTTATTTTATTATGATATTAATAAAAATTATTTTAGACTCTATTCGTATTCTTAAACACCATGTACCCGGAGCTAAGTACACTCAATCAATGCCGAGGTCGACGGAAGATTCTAATCTAAGATTGACAGTTAATATGCTTATATTTTGGATTATTTGATTTTATCACTAGTTAATCAGGCAACTCGCATGCAAATCGCGTCTCAGATGATATTGCTAGTACGCAATAGGGTGTTGTCATTGATGGAAACACGCTGAATGAATCAATTAATATGAAATGGTCGTGGAATGGGTTTGGCAATGTATCGCTGTGTGTGCTATCCAAAGATTAAACGCTTTCTCGAATAAGAATGTCGGTATCGCCCCCCGCGATGCTTTCACATTTAAATACAGATTTAGTTTTAGATAAAATTTAATTAAATAGACTCAGAACGCCGTTATCTCTGGCTGTGAACCACAATTCATTTTTTTCACTCCAGTTCAATTATATTGGTAAAATTAATGTTTTCAGGATATCGACTGAGTTTATAATTATTTTTATATTACGTTGACAGTAGTAATGTTGCGCGTACGCGATCTAGATATACATACCTCTTTCGTAATTAAAGCAGTATATAAAATTGTTTTTACATTTTTTTTCCTTAATAGAAAACTTTTACCCATACTTGAATGCTTATGTGATTACATATATTTCGCTTTCAATTTTTATCGTAGGCTCAGATAATTCTTATGAAGAAAAATTGAAAAACTTTACTTGGGAAAAATGTAACGAAAAGATTGAGGACATCAGGAACCTATTAAGCTTTAAGTACTTAATAAAACTGATTGACTTTAGCGAGAAGTTACAATTTTGTTTTAGTAGTACGAAACCGTCATTCGGCCTCATTATTCTTATCATTCTACTTTCTTAATGTCCTTGCCACCAACCCCGTGCTTAACGTCCTTGGTGCATTTAGTTATTACGCCTGTTTTTATACTTAACCCTCCTTGATATCGTTTATCTTAAAACTTTTGTAATTTATATATATTATATTTTCTTATTTTATTATATTTTATTATTTTATTATATTTTCTTATTTTATATTTTATTATTTTATTATTATTATATTTTCCAAACTAACATATCAATTTTACGATAAAAGAACATATTTTCAGACGATTTTATTTAGATACACAGCTATCTAACTAACTATCAAATCTTGTAATCAACTTTTCAACCACTTCCCGTTAACTGATTGAGTTAAAATTTCGCACACATATATAGTTCTAACGTTGGTACAATATTAAGGAGACGTGGAACTGATCTTATGACGGAAGTAACCAATGGAGCTCCTAAATCGATTATTGCAGAACACTCGTTTCTGGGCACATTTTATTCGTCTCAAAGAGGATTTTAGTTGTGGTTAGATGGTGGCGTATAAGACCAGTCAGTTTGTAGCGCGCCGAGGACTGTATGATTAAACTATGGTATAAAAAATGAACAAGTGGTATAACATGTACTTATATTTTAAATTATTAGTTTAGAAATTTGTTTGTAAAATTGTAGAAGCTTGTATTGTATGATTTAAATAAACTTTTAATTGGTGTTTAAATTTTACGTGAAACTAATCAACACACTTGAATTACAATAATCATATTGTTAATCATTAAATAGTACCCGTCATTTTATAACTTTGTTTATTTTTAACCAATTTTTTGGTACGGTCGCATAATATACACTTATTGATTTGATTTTACAGCTTGCAATATGTATGTATAAGACTTTCATGAAAATAACATCGTTTTACATTTTTTTTATTCATTGATAACTATCGGACACATTAGTTCTCCACTCTACCGTACTCAGTATTGTCAGTTTTCTTTTCAGAATTTCATCCCTAAACAGTTAGAAGTCAAAGTATGTCCTTTGCTTCAACCCTTGTTTACGTAAACTTTCACACTTCTGTTGCAACGATAAGCAACATTTTAAATTATGTTTCCTAATATTTGCATTTTTTCGTAAATACGACATTTAGTTGCCTTTTTATGCGGGTCTACTAATCGCTTATATGCCATGTGATGTCTATAACCATAAACCTTTGCGCGCTGTGTTACAAAGTCAATGTGAGTAAAGCCCGGTTTGACTATAACGAGTGGCAGTTAGTGGACACCAGGGTGACCATAAGTATTGATATCAGTGCAAACTTTGAGTTAAATCAGCTTCGGCGATCAAAGCAAATTTTATAAATTGTTTTTTTTTAAACCAGAAATATAAATGTCGACATAAAATATCCTTCTTTTCAATAGACTGTTAGAAAAAATAAAATAAATTTTATTTTCTTATCTATAAAACATGATTTTATTCTTACTTCCATTTTATTCAGATAGCAATTAATCGATTTAAAGTTTAGAATGCAAAAGAAAATAAGAAAGAAATTTTGTATATTTCTTTGCCGCTGTGGTAAAATGTTAAACAGCTGATAGATCTAATTTCAGAAATAAATATTTGAAAAATTATACCCTATATCTTTTCATAATGTTCCCTTTTTTCCGTAGGTATCTTTTTCTCAATCATTTTTTTCCTTATTGCGTAACATAGACGGACGTAGACGAACGACTTTTAAATGAGGTGAGTTGACGGCCGACACTTGCCGACTTTTGTCAGAGAAGATAGGTAGTAGAGTTTTCACCGACTTATTTCACGAGTAAAGACACACGCGCCAGATACAATTGAACATGCACTTTTAGCGCATGTTCAGTTGTATGTTCTACCTCTTTCTGGGTTATCGCGCTTTAATTTGTAACGTTCGAATCGGTGAAAGTCGGCAAAACTCGCTCCGATTGTTTTGTAGGATCAATTTTTGTGAGACGCGTGCGTTATGGTACTAAATATCATGTGTTTCATTATTTCATTGATTAATCAGTTATCTTTTTTTAATGTTTAATATTTGAATACGTTGATTCTGATCATCATAGTGACTATTATTCTCCTCAATTAAAATCGTTTTATTAGTAAAGTTTCTAATTAAATATTATACAAAAATAATCAATGTAATTTGCTAGAACATTTAATTGAGCTTTACCTGAATTGATATATTTTTAATATCAATTCTGATTTTTATTGAATAAAAACATATCTTGATTTGGCACCTGAGGAAACTACACCGATTCCACCGTGTCTCTCAGTGTTAACAATACATGGTTACCCTAGTGAGGACGCGGTCGCCGTAACGGTGCCACACATGAGTCACGCACGCGCTGAACTGTTCATAGCGAACAACTAAACCAGTTCTCTAATGTCTCCCGATGGCTCAATGTCGAGACATACCGGCCGTTTTGGCACTCGCTAAAGAGAAAGGATCAAAAAGACATATGACCCGTCCATACAAATTATATAGACTACCCACAAATCATGATAAGTAACGAGTAGCAGTGAATATCGAGATTTTAAGATAAATAATTTATATAAACTATCCACAACTCATAATGAGCAAAGAGTAGCAGTAAATATCGATATTTTTAGGTACACAGTTTGTATACACTACCCACAAATCACAATGAGTAAAGAATAGTAGTAAATGTCGAGATTTTCAGGTACACAATTTGTATACACTACCCACAAATCACAATGAGTAAAGAGTAGTAGTAAATGTCGAGATTTTTAGGCACACAATTTGTATACACTACCCACAAATCACAATGAGTAAAGAGTAGTAGTAAATGTCGAGATTTTTAGGCACACAATTTGTATACACTACCCACAAATCACAATGAGTAAAGAGTAATAGTAAATGTCGCGATTTTTAGGCACACAATTTGTATACACTACCCACAAATCACAATGAGTAAAGAGTAATAGTAAATGTCGCGATTTTTAGGTACACAATTTGTATACACTACCCACAAATCACAATGGGTAAACAGTAGTAGTAAATGTCGCGATTTTTAGGTACACAATTTGTATACTCTACCCACAGATCACAAGGTGTAGAGTAATAGTAAATGTCGAGATTATTGCATATACAATTTATATAGACGACCCAAAAAACAACGAGCGACAAGCGGCAGTGCCAACATTGTTTTTTTGGCCGTTCCAATAAATTGACTTGGCCCTTGTATTTGTCGTGTTACATTGTTCAAATTACCAACAAATGTCAAAAATTTACGATCCTCATAATTGTACAAATTACAAGCCACAGATATACTCAAATATGCAGGACAATTGACAAGATAAAATTTTAAAAAATCTAATCAATATTCCTTACAGGAAAATAATAATATTTTCAACTGCGTCCAATTATGACCATAGTATCGTATGTTGAAACTCACAGCCTAGAAAACAATTTTGAGAGTTAATTATATTAAATGAAAAATATAATGACTCAACCAAAAGATATTATAAATACAGGGAAAAAGCATAGTAATTTATGCTAAAGAAGCCGAAATATTATTCAGTTAATTTTACCTCGTCGCCAATACCAAGTTTCAAACTTGTCCAATAAAAATGAATGTTTTTATTAAAAAGAAAATTTTAATGTTACAAAATTCTAACAAATTATGCAATGCGTGTACTAAATCTTACTGTACACGTATCCCAAATCTACTTCTAAATCCCGTCGACTTAATTGACAATTTACGCGGTAGAAGCCGCAGCAAAATTAGTAATATATTTAAGAAGAAAATAAAATAATCCTACGAAAATGAACGGCAAAATGTGAAACCTATAAATGTTTATTTTCCCCAATAAACACAAAAACAATGAGACAAACATAGATTTACTATTCAACTTTGTAATCCACACACCTTTTCATTTGACATATGATTATTAATCTTAGTTTTACTTAGTACTACATCTTAAGCTGTAGCAAATTTTTTTTAAATTCAACACGCTGATTTTAAGTATATATTAATCGCGTTAGAGTAACAAAGCGATGAGTGTGAAAAGGATAGGTAATCACTAAACCGACAATCAATCGGATTACGTCATGCTCGTAGATTGCATTCTAATTTTTAATAACAAGGAAAGCACGACGTGTAGAAACAGTTGCCAATACTTAAAGTATCCTTTCCTTCTTCAGTTAATATTTTCAGAATGTCAAATGATAGCACAAAAATCTAAACAGATAAAGTTCTATATACATACGTATGTTTAGAGCAATGGAAGGAGACGCAAGTCATTGTTAAAAAAAATTTAAGTCACAATAAAAAATTTTAAAAATTACATCATTTTTAGGGTTCCGTAGTTCAAAAGGATAAAAGGAACCCTTATAGGATCACTTCGTTGTCCCTCTGTCGGTATGTCAAGACTCTTTTTCTCCGGAATGCGTGGAGGTATTGAGATTATTATCAAATACTATCTTATCAAATAGTTGAGATATTATTATCAAATAGTTGAGATTATTATCATATACTATCAAATACTAAATATATAGTCTACGGCCTCTTGGAGCGTTTTGACTTAGAAATCAAAGTTCTAAGCCAAAATGCAATCAAGAAAAACCGTAAAAATACGGCTAATTGTGCCACATATTTTGATACTCGCAAGTGAATCAAAACCTATAGGATATTTCTCGTTGATCTAGAATCTTGAAATTTGACAAGAAGTAATACTTAGATCTAGGGTCCCTTGGAACTGTGAAAAAATCAAGCTTCTAAGCCAAAACGCAATCAAGAAGAACTGTAAAAATACGGCTAATTTTGCCGCATATTTTGATACTCGCAAGTAAATCAAAACCTATAGGATATTTCTCGTTGATCTAGAATCTTGAAATTTGACAAGAAGTAATACTTAGATCTAGGGTCCCTTGGAGCTGTGAAAAAATCAAGCTTCTAAGCCAAAACGCAATCAAGAAGAACTGTAAAAATACGGCTAATTTTGCCGCATATTTTGATACTCGCAAGTAAATCAAAACCTATAGGATATTTCTCGTTGATCTAGAATCTTGAAATTTGACAAGAAGTAATACTTAGATCTAGGGTCCCTTGGAGCTGTGAAAAAATCAAGCTTCTAAACCAAAACGCAATCAAGAAGAACTGTAAAAATACGGCTAATTTTGCCGCATATTTTGATACTCGCAAGTAAATCAAAACCTATAGGATATTTCTCGTTGATCTAGAATCTTGAAATTTGACAAGAAGTAATACTTAGATCTAGGGTCCCTTGGAGCTGTGAAAAAATCAAGCTTCTAAGCCAAAACGCAATCAAGAAGAACCGTAAAAATACGGCTAATTGTGTCGCATATTTTAATACTCGCAAGTAGACCAAAACCTATAGGATATTTCCCGTTGATCTAGAATCTTGAAATTTGACAAGAAGTAATACTTAGATCTACGGTCCCTTGGAGCTGTGAAAAAATCAAGCTTCTAAGCCAAAACGCAATCAAGAAGAACCGTAAAAATACGGCTAATTGTGTCGCATATTTTGATACTCGCAAGTAGACCAAAACCTATAGGGTATTTCCCGTTGATCTAGAATCTTGAAATTTGACAAGAAGCAAGGTCTCACAGTACAAGTAATGAAAATAAAAATCTTCAATTTGTAATTGCGTTCCATATTTTTTTTAAATATGCACCTGTGAAAAATATAGTATTTTTTCATTCTAAATATTTTTCTAATGTTTCTAAATAATTTTAAATAGTTTCTAAATAATTATGAATTAAAATTTTGTAAATAATTTCATAGGAATATTATGCACCATTAAATGTTTATAAATGCCTAAATATGTACAAGTTACACTTGTGCTTGAAAGGTTTTTTAGAGAAAGTTCTCCTCTTTCCAAAAAGCTGTATTAAAAGCTCATTTATTTTAAAATTACCCGAGTTATAGTAACTTCTATCATCAAACTCGAGGCTGGAGCGATAATTGATTATAAAGCACATGCCGACGAGGCGTATAATTAAATGGAAAACACTATTTAATTGAAACCGCTTACATTTTATTTTGCCAATAAAAATTTGTAATTTCTCCTAAATTTACACTAATTCTTCGAGGTCACTGAGTTAACTCAATGAACTGAGCTTTCGAGGTTAAATTCCGAATTACGTACAAATTTCTTGAAGACCTTTATTACAAAGAATCAAATTATATAAATTCCTATTTAATTCTCCACGACCTGCCGTATTAAACTATTATCGGTGTGCAATCGGGGCGAAGACAACTAGTTAACTGTGTTGACGATCCCGACGTGCGTCGCATCTCGAATACAATAAGTACCTGTGTAGTAGCAAGGCGAACCCTCGTGTTCTTTGCTACATAGCTCATTCGACTTTCCCACGAGTCGATGAGCAAAGTAAAACCATACCGAGGCGCCCGGTTCTCGGGAGATCACTTCAGGTCATCGTACATCTGCAGTGACCGTGGCCTAGTCATATAGGCGTTAAGTTGGCAGCCCTTGGACGATTCGAAGAAACAACTTATGTAAAGCCTACGTCTACAATTTAGAAACATTAAAATTTAACATCTGAATGTATTTACCCCTAGTTCGAAAACATGTAACTAAAGAAAGGATAAAGTACGACATTCGAAGTGATAGTACATTATATAGTATGTATATACGTATATATTTACACGTTTATGTGTATTTATTCATAAACATTAAGTTTATTTCACTACCATCAATCAAAACTTAATCTCAATTTTACCATTTTTTTTCTCATTAGTCCAAAAAAACTATCCAAAGAACCATAATTTTAACATCCGATTAATACGTAAGCAGATGCTTTGACATGCTAAATTAATTCCACAAAATAATTTGTAAAAAATTATTGATAAGCATTGCTTTAAAAGACAGTCATGTAACATTTTGACGATAATCAGTATCAATCTACGAAATTATTTGGTGAAAAAATAAAACAATTATTGCAAACTTTAACGCAGTTCAACTCGTAAATGACAAACTATATAAAAATAGTTTATTAGATAATTATAATTTAATGTTACAAAGAATTATAGAACATATGTAGAAAATTATTTTTTTTCAAATTTGCTAGTGATTTGTTGCTTGGTTGCAGAGTTGTTAGGTAATAAACATCCAAATTTTTGTAATTACAAGATTAGCGATATGGAACACCTCTAAATACGAAATTAAAAATATCAAAAATATTTTCTTGTATATCAAATTAATCCATAAAGTAACTTTCTGTACGTATACCATTATGATAATGTAAAAAAAATGTTATTCCATCCAAAACACAAATTCATTTGGATGTACAGTATATATTCAAACGAATTAGATTTTATTTAATTTTTTGCCAAGTTTTTTTAAGCAGAATTCTTTTCTGAAATTGATAGTCGAAACTAAACTCCTTCGTACTCATTAAGCATTTATTTTATGACATTTCCGGTTAAGCTGGCGACCCAGTATTTATAGACTGGTACTCGGCGTCTAGCCATCTGCCTGCATAATGGATTGCATTTTTTTTTTAAATCTGACATGCAAAATTAATTGGAATTGAATATCAGTGGAGCGTTTAATTTAACAGAACCATGTTTTTTAATTGGAGTCTTACTTTAAACTATCTACCAATAACTTTAAGTGACCTACCGCAGACCGGACGAAATTCGAATGCATGTTCACTTTGCCTTTTATGTTAGAGGAGAAAGCGGAGATAGAATGGACAGTCTCTAGAAGAGCCAGGATGTCACGGAGCAAAAAGCTCACTCCTTGAATCTCAGGGAAAGAGTAAAAGAGGTAGACCAAAGACATCGTGGAAAAGGACTTGGAGAAAGAGGCTAAGAAAGTGGGAAAGTCATTTCGTACAGGCCCTATGCTCTACCTAACAGCGACAGGCGTTGAATTCAAATCATTATGTTAATAACTGTACGCATTGCGTTATTGCATTTCGTAGAGTCTGTGTATGTAGAGTCTGTCGCCACTGTCTGTTGTAGTAGCGTGTCTGTCTGCGTAGAGTCTAAATATAGGTCTGTCTGTCTACGAATGTCTAAATATAGTTCAGCAGTTCAGCAGATATAACTGTCTTAGAGTTACGCCAATTGACTTTAATTAATGAATTAAAATCGACTTGACAGAACTCTACCTCTTGTACAGTTCTGTCAATCTGTTTATTTGCTGTTGTTACTGTCTTAGAGTTACGTCTATTGCTGTACCTCTTGTACAGTTCAGAACTGTACCTCTTCTACAGTTCTGTCAATTTGTTTATTTGCTGTTGTTACTGTCTTAGAATTACGCTAATTGTTGTTCCTCTTGTACAGTTCAGAACAGTACCTCTTGTACAGTTCTGTCAACCTGTTTATTAGCTGTTGTTACTGTCTTAGAGGTACACCAATTGACTTCAATTAATGAATTAAAATCGACTTGACGACAAGTCGATACTTCACAGAACTGTACCTCTTTTTTCTTTTTAACTGTCAGATAATTATGGGTTTGAAGTTTCTGAAATTGAGAACTGTACCCCTTTTTTCTTTTTCACTGTCAGATGATGATGGATTCGAAGTTTCTGAGATTGTGTTATTCATGAATGCTGAGTTTATGAAATAACACAATTTCAGAAACTTCGAACTCAAATGCATGAAAAACACAATTTCAGAAACTTCGAACCCATCATTATCTGACATTTAAAAAGAAAAAAGAGGTACAGTTCTGTCAAGTCGATGTTATAATTGATAGCCAAGCTGTTTTAACATAACATTATTTTTAACAGTTGGATATCAAAATATTTATGTATTCTGATACATAAACTTGCATATGTATCGAAACCAAGGTTAACGAGACTGTCATTTAAATGGATCTCGTGCCTTCTACGCTCAAGAAGTGTTTCCGCGTAGAACCAATAGCATCAACTCATTAGAGGCAGGGCGTTATAAAACGAATGCTTTAATTGTAGCGGTAATCAGTCATTATCAAGGCGATTGTGGGTCTGATACCCGGAATAGAAGAGCGGTACATTTCCGAGAAGGGCACCCGGAACTGTGAGCACAGTACGCGTGCGATACTGAAGATTGAGAACCGGTTATGAACTCTAGATTGAACACACGACCATCTGCCGTTGCGCTGTCTCTCCTAATCAAATCGCCAGACACCTCCATATTGACACGTGTTGTCAGACTCTCTAAAAGGAGATCAGCAAAAGTCTGTATAGACACGAGCGTTAGGCCCATGTATAACAAGAATAAAAATGACCCTTTTATACAGAGGAAAAGAAAAAAATAACCTCTTCTATAGAACTCTTTGAACCAGCAAGATGAAACTAAGTGCAGGTTTTGTCCAGTTGTATCCCCCAATAGACGGATGTAACATACTAAGCCATAAAAGTCGCAGGCTCTTTATCTTTTATCTTTATCTTTGGTTATATAGCGTTGACAGGGTCATCAAAAAAGATCACGTAAACTCCAATTTGACAGCACAAAATAATTGTCAACGTCAGTTAACAGTTTATTTTTTTAATAGCTACACATTAAAAAAACGACTGGTATTATCTTTTGTAATCGTTTGTAAAAACTTTGCTCGTTTCTTTAAACGTTAACATTTTGTCGAAGGATACATATAATATTCTGCTAATATATTATGTAAAATCCATGAAACCTATCAAGATCAAACATAAATCTATACATAACCCAGAGAAGATAAGCAGAGTGTGAAGTTATACATTTGGATAACTGAAAAAAATACCAAATTGGATATATTTTGCTTCAATTTTGTAAACATTTGTTATACCTTAATTTTTATTCACAGCTAAATGAAACTTCGTGATGTAGTATTATATCTAATTTATTTAAATTCTTAACCTCGACCTAGGTTTCGTCATTGATGAGATCTCTTTAAATAGCCCACCTGAAGATGTTGTCATAAAACGAAACCTAGGTCGTGGTTAAGAATTTAAATAAAGTAGATATAACACTGTATCACGTAGTTTCATTTAGCGACGAATAAAAATTAAATACTAAATTTGGAAAATAATCTAAGTAGAGCAAAATGCAATGACATGGTTGAATGAGTCAGTACATTTGGACAGTTGGATGGCGGAGGATAATGTCCAACCACTTCAGAAAGAGGTACTTAAAAAATGACATTTCGGTGGAGACAGAGAAGAGGACTAATCCACAAAGGAGCAATGAAAGTAAAGTTCCGGAATAGGATAGCTCGTGGGTTTTGTGCAAAAACAATTAAAGTGAATCCAATTTATATGAAATCTTTAAGGAGGCTACTGTAAATTAAAAGAAAATTTACGACGCAAAGGACAGAGACAAAGGAGTGAGAGAGAGAAACCATTCCGAATAAAACAATGCCATCTTAATATCATTAATGATTTGAATTATTAAAATATTAAATGATTTGAATTATTGATTGAATTAATGATTTGAATTATTAAAATATTAAAATATTCAATGATTTGAATTATTGATTGAATTAATGATTTGAATTATTAAAATATTATGATATGAATTATTATGATTAATGATTTGAATTGTTAAAATAATGATTTGAATTATTAAAATAATGATTTGAATTATTAAAATATTGAATTATTAAAATATTAAAATTTTGTGAAGAATAATGATTTGAATTGTTAAAATATTAAAATTTTGTGAAGAATACTATTCGGGTATTATTTAAATTATTTTTAATTTTATTAAATAATTAAGGGGCTTAAAATCGCGAATTCGCTCTCGAGAAAAAAGATAAAAATGGTGGTTTGCTTTAAAAATAATATTCTTGTGAAAGCATTGAATTTTTAACCAATAAAAATTAAATTATATTTCAGTATAAAAATATCGTACGATAAAGCATCATCACCTCTAAAGCATGTCGCACCATTTCGATTTCATCGAAACTTGGTACGGGTTGAATGATCTTACAAGGTTCTATTTTTCCTTTCTAGGCAAGGAACCCTAAAATTGTCAGTGAAGGTTGCGAGAAAAGTATTTATGGCCAGATATACTATTAAACTGTGAGATTATACATTAATAGAAATAGTGAAAATAGTCGAAAACTGCAAAATATATGAGAAAGTGGGGAAATAAAATTTCAAACATTAAATTGACTCACGGCAGACCACACATAAACAGACTGATAGATCTTATCAAATAGACAATCAACCCAATAAAAAAAGACAACACGCAGCTCCCAATAACAAACAATGGCAGACAGCCATATGGAAGCTCATAAACGAGATTCATAGAGCAATCCGGACTAGCCCAGCTCGCGCGCACAATACCCTATTCGGATCGCGCGGCGATCCGGATCGTTGGCGAAGCGGCGCATGGGGTCAGCGTACTACACGATGCGAATCTACGCCTGATCTGATTCCCTGGAATCTGCAGTAAAGATGTGTTGGGCCAGCCATAGGGGAAAATAATATACCTCTATTCTCGTATACTTTCGCTTCACTTCTTCGCTTTTTTATCTGTGATCTTTATGAGTTTTATTAAAAGATGTATCAAATTTTACTGTTACCAATGGGATAATCGTAATATTGGTGCTACAACCTTATGGAGCTAAGTTTGCTATATTAGATAGATGAACAGTTAAAATGCCGCCTAAAGAAATAAAGTTTTTAAATTACTAATACTATAACCGTGACTGATACCCTCGTCTCATTGGTCGACGATCACGCCTCGTGGTCGTCTTTACAAGAACGTCAGATGAGTTTTTTCACGGTAACCAGTTACCAGCCAACGACACCTCACTGCGATTTGTTTTTTTTTTATGAAAGTAAAGAAATAGTTTTTAAATAACTAACCCCGTACCCGTGACTGATATCCTGGTCGTCTTTATAAGGACGTCCAGATGATTTTTTTTCATGGTAACCAGTTACCAGCCAATGATACCTTTCACTGCAATTTGTTTTTAATGAAAGCAGAATAGTCAAAATTTGTATAAATTTTATTTATTGATAATACAAACATACAAACTGTAAATAGTCAATTTCCATCAAACAATCAAAAACATTTTCAATTCGATTCCAAAGAGCGATATATTGACCTGAAATGTAACTTAATTCATTACGTAATCTTCATGAATTTACCACAACGATCCGGAAGCCAGAAACGCCCCCTCTAACGTAAGGCAAACCAGAACCGTCCTACGTACGGCCGCGCATCAAGTGCTGCACATGTGGTCGCCATGTGCGGCGTTGTGCGCGACCGAGGAAGTATGTGTAATGTTTGTACACGTGGCGGCAATCGGGTGAGTGTGTGTTGGTCTAACCCAATTGCGGTGTCGTTCGCAAAGGGCTCTTTGGAAACCTCGCGGTTCGCGTCCTCAAAAGTAGGTTGGTGAAAATAGAACGTGGTATAATTGAGTCAATAATTTCGATACTAATAAAATAAACATGTAATCGACTTTATCAACAATGCCACGATAAAACTAGTTCATTTTAAGATTAATATAAATACCACCATCTAGCGGAGAATTTTAAAATTACTTCTCAATAAGCTGAGATTACAATAATTACTTACAAAAGAAACAGATTATAAATGTAAAAAAAAACATTTTAGTTCAAATTAGTGAAAAAGATAACAAGTAATCATAAAATGTACAACTTTAGTTATAAGCGTATCAAAAATATATTTTTTTCATAATTTTAAATAATATATATTCAGAAATATAATGAAAAATTTGCTTATTCCTAAATTACTCAACATAATTATAAAAAAAGGGTTTTTAGAAATCTAATAGAGGAAACATACATATTATCGTGAATGTCTCAAAAACTAAGACATCTTGAATGATTCTTATAGTTTCCTACGCAGAGGTCGTAGGAAACTATAACAAATAATTCAAGAAGCCTTAGTTTTTGAAATATTCACGACAATATATACGTTCCCCCTATTTAATTATATTATATAATATTAAATATTTATTGCGCTAGGAAGTATATGTTCAGCCCTATTTTGTATCAAGTTACTTTATGAATAATGTTAAGGTTACAGAATGATCAGCGTTTAAGCAGACTTCAGCATATTATATCATCATGAAACCTTTATTTTGACAAATACGTACGTCAAAATGACGTATTATTTTACTTTACGTAAAATAAGACGTCATCTGAAGACGACGTCTGAAACGGTTATTTAAATATTACTTTCGATAATTTAGTAAAACTAATAGAAGTAATTGGGCTGACTGAAAAAGACTAACTTTTATAGTCACCCTATAAAATTATCATGTATTAAATTATATATCAATAAACATCGTTATATATTTTATCTCACAAAAATTATATTGCATTTGCAGAAACGTCAATAATCTCGAGAAATGAGGATGTCTCGAATCCATATACGCCACCAAACAACAATTTCGTAAAATATTTTAAAATATTTAAAGAAATAACAAAATTTATAATTGACGGTTTGAGGCCGATGTTGAACGTGAGACGCAGAAGAAACATTGCTTGACGTGCAACAAATCAAAATAACCTATAAAAACGCGTCTCCTATCATCCATAGACAAGTACCGAAATAGCTAACGAAATATATTTATTTACAAATAAAAAACCTATCTTCATAAATAAATATATTTTATTGTTAGTATATCAAAAATTGTTAACAAGAAAAAAAATTGGTGTGCTTAAGACCATAATGTAGAAATGAAAACTGGCAACCGATACAACCGCACTGCGTATGTTGGAAATTTTCAATACGAAAAGTAAAAAACAAAAATAACATATGCGTATCGAATTAAACTACGCTCAAATATTATTCAAAAATAGAACGTAATTCTTGAAAGCATGCTCTCTGTGTTAGACAGTTAACCCGCTCAGCCGATGCTGCCCGAGTTTGCCCGAACAATGAAGTGCACGATCAAATAATAATATTTCATCATTTTTAAATTTAAAACTTGCTTGGCCGATGCCGAAAAGAGCCGAATTTACCCGATTCGGCGTCACCCATCCGAACCTGACGGCTCAGTTACAGAAGAAGTGCGCAAGTGCGACTAAAGAAGTTTTCACTTAAATAAACAATGAAAATGTAATTAATTATATAACTTTTTAGAAATTACTACAAAAAATAATCAATACCGAGTGATATTTTTCAATGTTACCATTATATTAGTTAAAAATAAATTGTTAACTGACATTGACAATCGTTCTGTTGTCAAAATGAACGTCTTTTTCGCTCTTAGAGTTTTATGTAGCTGTTTTCAACGATCTTTAATCTGATTTTTATAAAAAAAATACAAAATTTCTCATTTGCCTGATTCACAATTTAAATAAAACTTTTAAGGAACTTATTTTTTCAATTTCTATGTATACGAATGTAATTTTTAGTCTCGCAACACTTGGACCCAACACTACATGGACTTATTATCTTTTCTAAACTAACTCAAATGTCTCCATATTAAAAATAAAATTAAATCGCTATGATCTGGTTGAGTTTATTATATCCATGTTAAAATTATCTTGACAGTACAAGTTTAAGAATACGATTTTCTCCATTTTTTTTTTGTAAATATACGTAACTAAATTTTCTCGCACAGAAAATCTTATAGTTAATTTTCGTGCATTGAGATAATTTAAATCAGTTCATCTCAACGGCCATTCCTACCGAACAAACAATATTTTTGAGAACCTTAAAAATCAATCAATCTTTAAAAACGTTGACAGCCCTAACTAATCTCACGTCAATCTTGTATTTCACTTTGACACTTTCTTCCATCACTGTCCCCTCTAGCGATAAATAGCGTCAACTATAAACATAGTTCGATCCTGCCGAACAATGACCACATTAAATTCGGCGTTACCCAATCTGACCGAACGAGTTTGAACCCGAGGTCACGAGCGCATAGTTATCACGCCTTACCCATCTTGAGGTCAACTTGGCGACCTCTAGACTGACGGTTGAAGAGTTAGTGAATATAAATAGAATATGAATGCCTTGTAAATGAAAGTAATGCATTTAACTCTACATTTATGGATATGGATTTATTTAATTCTCGCCACAGGATCTATTTTTTCAATATTATATTTGTTGAAACAAATTTAACCTCCCGACATAGGACAATAATGTATAAAGAAAAGTTTATTTATTTATATATGCCGAAGTTATTGCTAAGAGAGCAATATCTTACAGCCAACCAGAAATCAAACCAGCTCCGCTCGAAGAGCGACTGAGAATCGAAACCGAGATCGCCGATAAAGGTCAAAAACCTGTGATCAGTCCAAAATAAAATAAGATTTGGTTTCAAAGTTGATATTTGTATTTATGTCATAAAAAAGAAATTATTCGACGAAAGTACTAGTATATAGGTACATATGTGTACATATTTGTCTAGAATTGAAATAAGATTAAGATCTTTTGGGCCAAAACTTCTAAAAGTAATATAGATTTCAAAAATAACCATAACTCTACTAAGCCAAGCGATTGCCAATAGTACCCACATTCATATTTATACTTATTTTGTTCAGTATCTCTTTTGCTTGCCCCCAGTAGGTACTTACGCTCCTCAAAAAGTACTACTGTGGTCGTATTTTAATGATTCTACATTGTTTGTCTCTTACGATTAAAAATAAAGGTATCCAAAATGCTTCAAAAAAAATCTTAGGAGCATTGTATTATATAGATTTTATAAAACCTTTGCTCAGTAACTCTTGTGCTTGCCGCAAATTATACGTAAAATGCTTTCCAAAGAGTAACACGTTCTTCGCTGTTATGATCGAGCATGCTATACACCCCGTCTTGAATGCCGTCAACGGCCCTTATTCTCTTTGTACCGTTTTAACCACTTCTCCACGAACGCTTCTGACTGCATATGTGACGCGCAGATACTGCGTAGATCATTTCACCGCTAACTGAAATGTGTACACAGAAAAACTAAGCCGTAACTATCCGCGTACACGGTACTCGTTTAGTAAATTACCCGATTTTTATGTTATATATACGAGCATGTACCATACAATACTAAAGTATCACCTAGATATCGTGGTATGAAATGCTTTCCCTCCATTCGACCATATATTCGTCCATTAGGACCTATATGTTTTTATGCAAACGATTGTACTGTCTCTGGACTATTAGAATAATTTTATGACATTTTTAATTGTCTATATGGCCCTTAATCTCTTTGTACCGTTTTAACCACTTCTACACGAACGCTTCCGACTGCATGTAACGCGCAGATACTGCGTAGCTCATTTCTCCGTTATCTGAAATGTGTACACAGAAAAACTAAGCCGTAGCTATCCGCGTACACGGCACTCGTTTAGTAAATGGCTTCATTGTTGCGATATACATACGAGTATGTATCATGTAATACTAAAATGTCACCTAGATATCGTAGTATGAAATGCTTTTCCTCCATTCGACCATATATTCATCCATTAGGACCTATATGTTTTTATGCAAACGAATGTACTGTCTCTGGATTATTAAAATAATTTGATGATATTTTTAATTTTCCATAAGATTTCCACATAATCGTTTTATAATATATCCATCAAGATATGCATAGAAGAAGGTAAACGGAATATATTACTTTAAATGTCTTTGTCGAGATTTTCTGCTAACATTTTTCCTGTTTCATAGGCTACAGAAAAAGATGTAGGAATCAGATCCTGACTTTCGGGTCGCTCAATAAAACTAAATATTTAAATACGGAGAAATATCTAAAAGAATATTAACACTAATAAGACATACGATAGTGTTGTGAGTAGTTGTGGGAGAAAGTATTATGGACATAAAAAGAAAATGGTATTTGACAGGTATATCTACAGAAATTTCGTTTTGTTAGGAGGCGTGTCATTTCACCTGAGTAAAAGATGACGTCGAAAATAAATAAAATATCGTTTATTTATGACGTCATCTTTTACTCGGATAAAATTAAACGCTTCTGACAAAAAAAGAAAAAAAAACAAATTGTTTTACGTCACTTTTCACAGAAATATATGACGCAACTTATTTAATGTGTATACGTATATATACATATATATATATATATATATATATATATATATATATATATATATATCGGAGTAGACGTCTCATCAGTGACTAAAAAAACGGACACAAACATTTTTTTACCACTTGCCCAAACACGGATTATCAGATAAGCTAGCAGCCAGCGCCTCTCCGAGATCTTGGGTAATTAATTCCACGCAGTCACGTACTTCATTAAAAAAACAAGCGTGTATTGTATTCAACTTCGTTTTCTATACAAGCAGTAAATTACATTTATATACCACTTTCATACCAACGAGGCTGACGTATCTGGCTGTTTATTTATACAACATCAATGTTACTCGACATCGTCTGATGAAAAAGAAACTGGCGCGGTGAAAATGGGACTAGCATTACAGAAATGAAATACAGTATAAAAAATAACTGGTATTTTAAAAAATAAACGATTCAGTGATTGTCATTTAGGAATAAGCACAAAATAAAACACAGTTTATGATAATAATAAAAAAACAAAAAGTTATCTTGATAAACGGCCATACACAATATATTTAATATATTAACATTTGTTAATAAGAAATTAAAATAACAATAAAAATCTAAGGAAGTAAGAAAATAACAAAAAAAATCTAAGGAAGTAAGAAAATAACAATAAAAATCTAACGAAGTAAGTATTAAATAACAATAAAAATCTAACGATGTAAGTATAAAATAACAATAAAAATCTAACGAAGTAAGAAAATAACAATAAAAATCTAACGAATAAGTTTAGGAAATCATTAGAAAAAATAAACAATACCTATCGTTTTTTTAAATGAGTAGCCATTGCCTACAGGAATTAAAAATAAACTGATAGCTGACATTGACATTCGTTCCATATTGTTATTAAAATGAATGTTTTGTTTGCTCTTTACGAGTTTTACTTGATTTTTTTTTATGTACCTCTCGGGCCTGCGAGCGTCCTGATTTAGTATGATACACATCTCTATATATAAAGTAAAATGGAACAGATCCTGCATTAAGTTTCATCTTACTAGTTCAAAAAGTTCCATATAAAGAGACGTAGAAATAGATTTACAAATTATTATGAAAAATAACCTGATTTTCATAAAAAAAAAATACGAGCATGCTTTAGACCACACGACTGAAGTAAAACTTGAAATTCACAAAATATGAACTTTAAAATTAATTTACAATTTTATTCACTTTAAACGTAGAATATTTAATGTATTGAACAAAGTAATAATTTATAAAATTGTTCAAGAACGAAATGAAATTACAAAATAATAAAAAAAATCACCGTTCGCGTAACGCTAGCAAACTCGCATATATATATATATATATATATATATATATATATGTATATATATATAAAGTATATATATATATATATATATATATATATCATGCACTGGCTATGAGAGGAAGAGAGAAAGAAAATGTGCGCGCGTACTGCTCTCTCTTGCTCCTACAGTGTGATACAGACAATAGGCTTGCATACGAAACATAACTGGCTATTAGAGAAAGAGAGAAAGAAAATGTGTGCTCGCACCTCTCTCTCTTGTCCCTACAGTAATATACGAAACGTAACTCTCTCTTTTTCTGTCTTCACTAACTTATATCTCCCTCTCAACTTCCGTTCGCCTCGCCTGATCACACTTTTCGTAACGCTCTCTTCACGCATTCATCAGCTTACTGCCCAAGTCAAGCGTGCGTAAAGAAATTTTACTTCAAAAATTGCAAGATTTCTCATTTGTCTGATTGAAGAATTAAATAAAATTTCTATTGCATTTTTCAAATGTTTATATTTAAGAATATCATTTTTACTCTTTTTGACATTAAAGTATATAAATAAAAAAATATTAAATCTATAACTATTTGGTCTAAAAATTGCAGCATTCTAATTTGCACTTATAAGACACAGAAAATAAATGTTTTTTTTTATAAATAAAAAGCACCTAAAATATTATAAATAAAATATACAAAACTAAAAAAGCAACACGGGAATGACTAATGATACATGGACGTAATACGTAAGCGAACGAGTCGACCATGCGTGCAAAGTAAAACAGATTAACTAACGTCTTACACGAAATATTCAGCTATGTTTATGCAGTTTTTCTTCTTTTGTAAAAATAATAAAGAAATAGCTTTCTTCAAATCATCACCACAATTCATGCCAAAGCTAGTAATAGAGTTGCATAAATCATATACTTCAGTGGTTTAACTATCAACAAAATGAAGACAAATAATATGTCTACATCCATCAAAGATTTCAAACAGACAAATGAAGAACTCGGTAAACTATTATCTTTCAATGTCTGTCAATTAAAACAAAATATAACGAATAGTGACTTAAATGCTTGGAAAAAGTTTTGACAACTTAAAAACATATTTCAAAATAAACATAAAAACATATCTATAAAACATAAAATTAAAATATGTAACTAAAATATGATCCCGATAATCAGCGAACGTGAACCTTAAATAATAAATCTGTCAAATTAGCTGAAAATCGTTCAATGTAAAAAGAAAAGATTTGTCCTCTTAAAAACTTGGTAATAAAAAATTAGATCAATCTAGTCGAACGGTAGACGTCATTCAAATTTATAATGAATTGAAGCGGGAGGTAAAAGGCCACGTAATGCGCTAGAGACATTAGGTGGACTCAATGTACCACTTCCTGATGTCCAAAATGAAATCATCAAAAGACCATTAGGAAAACCAATAATATAACGGCGTGATGAGTTGGACGACTTAACCGGTGTCACATGGAAAATATTCCAGTAACAAAGAAACCTGGTAAAAGATGGGGAGGCCTTAATCCCAAGAATGGGGTTATTTGTAAAGTATGTTATAAAGGCTATTAATAAATGTGTAAAAGAGCTGAAAAACGAAATAAAATCTTGTTTTCTAAACCACCATTGAAAAAAATCATAAAATCTTTCGATTTATAATGCATACGCAATTTTGAAACCGATGACCGTATCTCAAATGATACTCGTACATTTAGGCGCCGTATCTCAAATGATACTCGTACATTTGGACGTTGGTGTTTATTCCAATCTTAATACTTCATCATTCCAAGTCTTTCCATAACAAAGAGCTCATTTTGACTTCGTTATTTCTAGTGTCACCCGCCTTATGAAATATTCAAGATTCATATTTAGAGATATTCAACCGTTAGTATAAACAGGTATGCCTTTTTAAATCGCCGCCCGTGTTTGCTTCGATATTCTATCTCGATCGCTTTCATTAACAGCGCCATTCATCGCAAGTACCTTGTACGATATAGTCTGACAAGGCGATATTAATAACGTCTGAGCGAGTGCATACACGCAATTTAATAAGCAGAATATCCGAGGCAGTAGAAATATTTACGTAAGAATGCCGAAAGCAATGGTTGTGAAACCAGATAAATAATTTTGTGTTTGGTTTACAAAACAATCCTAGGTGCGTAATGTCAAAGTTGAAATTATGACTTTCAAACAAGTCAATGAGTTTGTCTACCAATGAACTTTCTTGTCAAATATTGGATGGTGGTAAAGCATATATTGTATATTATAAGTAGGTACCGTTATAACGAAAATAACCAGTTAAACGTTCCCACTATGACGATTCCGTTTAAATGTATACAGATATAAGAACAAAATATGATAAATTTTGATAAATGATCTCTGATTATTTTTTCTGATTAGCAAAGATCTGATATATTTGCTAATAGCCCACCTGAAGATGTTGTAATACGACGAAACCTAGGTAGTGGTAAAGATTTTAAATAAAGTAGAAATAATACTACATCACGTAGTTTCATTCAATTGTGAATTTTCAAAAATTATAAAATCAACTATTTCAATATATATTTCGTTTCTTTGAATGGCAATCTTTTCTAATATTAAATGCTTACGTTATTCTAAAGATGTATCCATAATATATAACAGTAACAATCATATTTTCTTGAATCCCAACTTTTTAGTTATAACCATATCCTTGATAATTTTAAGGGTTCAGTAGTAAGAAGTGACCATGGTAGTGAAGCTAACAGCTTCGTAGTGTCTGCCGTCCGTGTATTGACCACAGCCATATATGTTTCACTTTAGACTTATGAGCAAGAAGTTGCTTCAAACAGAGATATCAAATATGATGTAACAAAATAGTACTTATTTGAACTACATTTTTTCGGCGCACCCTTTCCAGTGGAGCCCCGTTAAATAGGTCCATCTAAAATTAAATCAAGGCTCTGTTCACCATTTTTAATTTTTAAGCCCCGTTTGTGAAATTGATTAAGCTTGAAAATGATGCGCAATCTAGTCCCGCCGTAACCTCCATTTTTTTCAAATACGGATTAGAAAAATCTGAAAAAAATTTAGGTACTTGACTAGAATTTTCAGCTTAAATTATTTTTATGAATAATTTCAAGAGATTTAGGCAACTACAGAACGCCATGTTTATTCCGACGTCCATCTAGCCGGCTTTATTAAAAATTTCATTAAACAATATCGGCCTTTAGTGTGTACAAAGATATGGCTATCAAAGTAATAGCCCTACCAAGCGATCGATACCTCAACTGGCAGCCTCGAATAAACAACGCTAGTGACTAGCACTAGAATTTAGCAAATTACACTCTCTAAAGCATCTTCAACAATTTATTCCAATCAAAACTAACTTTCTAAAGTGTCTTCAACAACTTATTCCAATAAAAACTAGCTCTCTAAACCGTCTTCAACAATTTACTACAATTAAAACTAACTCTCTAAATCGTCTTCAACAACAAATCAACAATTTATCACAATCAAAACTAACTCTTTAAAGCGTCTTTAACAATTAACCAATCAAAACTAGCTCTCTAAACCGTCTTCAACAATTTACTACAATTAAAACTAACTCTCTAAAACGTCTTCAACAACAAATCAACAATTTATTACAATCAAAACTAACTGTTTAAAGCTTCTTTAACAATTAACCAAACAAAACTAGCTCTCTAAACTGTCTTCAACAATTTACTACAATTAAAACTAACTCTCTAAAACGTCTTCAACAACAAATCAACAATTTATTACAATCAAAACTAACTCTTTAAAGCTTCTTTAACAATTAACCAATCAAAACTAGCTCTTTAAACTGTCTTCAACAATTTACTACAATTAAAACTAACTCTCTAAAACGTCTTCAACAATAAATCAACAATTTATTACAATCAAAACTAACTCTCTAAAGAGTCTTCAACAATTTATTCCAATCAAAATTTGTCAAACGCTTTTAACACCCTTACTTAATTATGTGTGTTACCACGACCTCAATAAAAAATCGGAAAAATACATACTTGAAAGAGCGTTAACACTAATAAATTAGAATAGAGTTAAATACTCACAAATTACAACACCTAGAAAATTTACGTATTTCCTATATATTTGGCCTGAGAAATTGTGACCATATTTCCGAGTTTAAGTCACGTCTTAACTGGACGGGAATACCTGACCAGCGAAATCTACATATTCTTTGTCTTCTCTTCAATATATTGAAGAATCTTTGTAGTCCGTTTATTATCGATTCTAGATTCAAAGCTCTAGGAGTTCATGGCCTGGGATTACGTTTTGAATCACTAACTTTATTCCTAAAATACCTCCTGCCTTCTACGAATACTCCTTCAATAACCCTGCTGCCAAACTCTAGCATAAACTTGATCTTAACATTCGATCGTCGATTTAATCATCGATTTATGTTTTCAAATTCGTCTGTAAAATATATATCCCGCTTGACCTATCACTACCATATACCTTCATCACCTGTGGTACCTTTTTATGCGGATACCTAAACTATTTGTTAATGTAGTTACTGTAAGGTTAATCATTATTGCATGATTGCATTATTATATTGTGGTTAATAATTAACAAAACTAAGTTCTCAACTCCGGGTGTTTTGTTTAACTGGAAGAGATCGTTCATGTAGAAATAAGATAGATAGCCAAATACATAAATACGCTCAAGTCTAAATAATTTTTAAAAAAATATGACATACAAACCAAGGCACGTGTATTGGTTAACTGGAAGAGATCGTTCATGTAGAAATAAGATAGCCAAATACATAAATACGCTCAAGTCTAAATAAACTAAACAAATATGACATACAAACAAGACACGTGTTTTGGTTAACTGGAAGAGATCGTTCATGTGGCAATAAGATAGCCAAATGCATAAATACGCTCAAGTCTAAATAAATTTTAAAAAATTTGACATACAAACGAAGCCACGTATATTGGTTAGCTGGAAGAGATCGTTCATGTACCAATAACATAGCCAAATGCATAAATACGCTCAAGTCTAAATCAATTTAAAAAATATGACATACAAACCAAGGCACTCGCCTTCTGAGACATGGAATTGTAGAAATAAGTGCTGTTAAAATGGAATTATCGCGATAAATGTGCTAAAAGAATTGCGTAACAAAATTAGGTAACGACAAAGATAAATTGTAACATATAGCATATGGTACTAACAAGGTGCTGTGACTTAAAACGAATGGACAATGGACAAATATTAATTTTAACTATATCGTTTAACATCTGGTGTGACAAAGGCACCAAGGACGCATGATGTCAGTTCCTCGAGCGCCTCTCTCGTGATGTTACTTCGTGACCACTTTAATATAATGTAGTAAGTGGTTATTGTAATATATGCTAATACGTTTGGCTTAGTTCGATCGCCATCGATGGTCGTGGATTGTTGGATTTCGACGCGCACAATTCCAAGACAATACATAATAAGTAATGCTCTTAACGACTCCCCGAGGTGCTGTGATAAGACCCGGATTTATTAAAGATTTCTTTTTACATTTGTTTCGGAATACGGACCGACTTGAATAAGATGTTTGAACGGATGATGTCCGTACGTGTTAAGGCTGCGCTTTGCCGTACGTTGGATAACCGATAATTTGCAGACAGATAAAAAACCATAATTCCAAAATAATGACTGTAATAAATGAAGCATGCCTGAAATAAATTAGACTAATAAATCATAAAAAGTAGCTAAGTAGATGGATTGCAGGTGGTATCAGCAAGTGATGTACTTTCGTCTATCAAAGTTATAGAAATAATGAATAATTACATACAGAACTTTGGTTGTCACGTAGATCAGTTCTGGCCAGGGACACCTTTCAGTACCGGGTGCTTTTTTTAGAATACCGACGTTTTTATTCTCGATACCTTTTAATCGATCATTTTTGTCACGTTAGCACTTTACAATAGGTGTAGTATTGAAATCCTGCCCTTAATATAATACTCCAAAAACATATTTTGAATTGCGACTAAAGGGCGGTATTACAACTACCAAAATATTGTCATGGTAACGAACCTTTATATTGTTTGCAAGCAAGGCGATCAACTTAGCTCTAATGCAGATTTTAAAGCTTAACTCTGAGAAAAACGATTGAAGAAAATATTATTTTTAATGACAACACAGAGGAAGAGTGGAAATTTCAGAACTTTACTCACGTTCACTCTCTTCTCTAATGTTCTCAATTTCTGATTAGACGCGCCCTACGTACGTCTTGATTACTCCTCGTATGACATAGTTATTAAATAAAGATATTATGCACTCTCGTATAGAATAACCAAAATCAATTTTTTCCATAAATGGTACTGCAACGCAATGTTGTTTATTACCCAGTTTGTTCTAAATATTAGTTTATTACCCAGTTTGTTCTAAATGTTAGTTTATTACCCAGTTTGTTCTAAATATTAGTTTATTACCCAGTTTGTTCTAAATATTAGTTTATTACCCAGTTTGTTCTAAATTTCTACCAATTTCCCATACAATAAACGTTCCCTAAAATATTAACTCACAAGTACCTACGTATTTTTTATGATCGACATTTAAAAATTATAGGGCATGTATTGGATTATTTTTTTTAAATTATTTAAATACAGAATATTCTTATTATTATAAAATATTTTATCGTATAGAGAAATGCCTTAGTAAATAAAAAATTAAGAACATTAGAGAAAAGAGTGAACGTAGAGAACTAAATAGCACGTTTTCGTTTACCTACTTTAGATTTCATCTTTATTTAAATAATAAATTTCTGAAAATAACACTTAGGCAAAGTATCGATACCTTGGGATATCGATAGTTTCCTTTCGATTTATCTTCATGTTACTCATGCGCATAGTATCGATTCTTTCGATTCAATACCGTGTCACTAACTTTGATTAGCGAATTTATTCTTGTGAACATTTGTTTTCATTTGTTACTTGGTAAGTTTTAATTCGATGCCAAATCCTTTTAAGGTTCAATACCGCTGAAAGAGGAATCATTCTGGTATCACAGGTATTTTCGTAATTTTTAACTTGATGCTAAATATTGTTAAGGTTCAATACCGCTGAAAAAGGAATCCTTTTGGTGAGAACTCGATGTCCGTCTCTTTGGCTATGTATCACAGCTATTTTTCTCAAAAACTGCATATACTATTGACTTGAAAATGTCTATTTTTTTAGTGGAGTTAAAAAAATTAAAGTCGAAGGAAAATGTTATTTTTTCAAACAATGTAATTGAATTCCATATGAAAAGGTTATTTTTGGCACATTCTAAAAATATTTTTAATTATTTTAATCACCACAGACAACTACGAATCAGATTCGTTTTTTGTTGGTGAGGTACAAAATTAACTCTGTTAATTGATTATCTATGGTACAGAACTGTCAGTGAGCAAGTCCGCATTTGGCCAATATTTTTATATTTCTTTCTACATAACAGATGCGGAAACTTATTGGTAATGTTTGAAATATTCAAAGATGTAATTCGCACGCTGTTACATTTGTATTATCATCACGATATTTGTAATAAGAATGAAATAAAAATAATATTTGCGAAACGTAAACTTATGAATAAAAACCCTATCAAGAACGAGTAGAACTCGCATTACGACGGTTTCGTACACGTTTAGGTCCTTATAAACATTTAAGGGCGCATATATATATATATCGTATATATATATATATATATATATATATATATATATATATATATATATATATATTGCCTACTACATCTTTCAGAGGAGTAAAAGCATGATGCATATTTTAACAACTTTAAGATCTAGGATATCTTTTAATAATCTTTGCGTAGGCTTCTAAAAATTCTATTTCTCATAATTATACATAGTTTCAAAAATAAGGCGAAGGAACAAATTTCGTTTGCATCTTTTTTAGTGCATCTTTGAAGATATATTACCTAAAATTATGAAAAAAAATTCTTTTGAGACTGTTCCAACCCTTCCAAACTATTTATGAAATTACAAAAAATAAACAATTGTCTAGTAATTAATTAGCCACTCGTCCCTCCCTTCCCGTCCCCAATTTCCGCATAAATATTTTTGAGTGTTTTTTTATTGAGATATTTTTAATTAAATTTCAACTCTCTAGGTCGAGCGGTTTCTGAGGAAAACGGCTGTGACAGACAGACAGACGGCACGTGAGTGATCTTAAAAGGACTCCGTTTTTCTTTTGAGGTACGAACCCTAAAAATGAAGCAAATACCAGCCAACTGCGTGTCGGAAAACGTATTACGTTAACTTTCGTAGATGAATTAAAAATATATCTCTTTAAACAGATAGTTAAATAATTAGAGGCGAAGTACATAAATGGGAACTTTGAAGTTTATCATTTCGTTAACAAGATCCAAAATCCAAAAAATAATTATAAACGAAACATTATTTTAAAAGACGTATCCAATAATACCGCGCTCGATGGGATGCAAAAAATATATACAGGTATATTAAAAAAAATTGTTATTAACACTTTGTTAAATATTAATTGTGAAATCAGCCTAAAATGGTAGAACTATGAAGCAGTGACAGACGAAAAGATATAACAATATTGTCTCTTCATGTCCAATGTCCCTTCGATGGGTTAATGAGCATATGGCCATGCTGGTCGTGTCTGGGCATCGCGAATTGCATTACCCAATATCTTGCCGATGCTTCCCAGTTCTGCCCGCACACTCCACTGCCAGATCTGCTTCGGACGATCACATTTCCTCTCCCTTTGAGGCTTTCAATCCAACGATTGGGAACATTATCCTTCTAAGCATTTCCAGTTCCATTTCAATCCAACGATTGTGGATACAAAAATTTCCCTTCTAGGCGCATGACCTATCCAGTTCCATTTGCGGCACTTTATTTGGTGCTCAAACGGATTATCCTTGTATCATCTAGCGTGTATTTGTAATATATCTACTCGGACCAAGATATTCGATGAATATATCTAAGACAGCGATTGACGAAAGCTTGATAACTAGCCTTGTGAAGTCTTTTGTGGTCTTCCATGTCTCGAACACGTGTATCAGACAATATTGTGAGGTTTCCACATTTCACTGTAGAACTCTAAAATAGCTAAATTATTACAGCTTTGCCCTTTAAAATTAATTCCTAGTAAAGGGCATATGAAAAAAAGGTAGTCACTGCCTCCCACATCCGATGTTAATCTTACGCTCTAACAACAAATTCATGTTGTTCGTTTAGTTAGATAGATATCTAAACTCAAAAGCAAATATCGCCCACGCAACTATTCCAAGCGTCTTTATAATTAAAATGGCAGTAGTTCAGTGCGACCTCGCCCTAACACCGATTTATATCACGCCCCACCTCCGTCCTGGTCCATTTATCTTGCTACGACTGAGGCTGCGTCAAGGCGCCAATTCGAACACGGCTTTTTTGCAACACTTTTTTCGGTGATGTATCGCATCCCTTTTTAAATAATGGCACAATTGGAAATCGTGCAATTTGATCGATTTTTAGGATTCCGTGCCTCAAAAGGAAAAAGGTAGGATCACTTCGTTGTCCATCTGACTGCCTATCTGTCAAGACACTTTTTCTCAGAAACCTGTGGAAGTATCAAGTACTGATTGATTAACTGATGAATTAATATCAAATACTGAGGTTTACAGTCCCTTGGATCTGTAAAAAAAGCTTCTAAGTCAACGCAATCAGAAGATATGGCTACTTATGCCGTATTTTTTATATTTTGACATTCGTGAATAAATCAAAACCTATAGGGTATTTCCCATTGACCTCAGATCATGAAATTTGGAAAGAAGCACAGTCTCACAACTCAAGTAAAGGAAAAAATCCGAAAATCGTAAATTTATAGTTTTGACACATAAAAAAAATATTTATTTTAAATATGCGCCTATGAAAGCTATAGAAGGCAATGTAGTTTCGTTCCAAAAAATTAAAATTTTGTAAATAGTTTGATAAGAATACTATGTACCATTAAATGTTTATAAATGCTTAAACGTGTACGAAACCCTCGTAGTGCGAGTTCCACTCGTGCTTGATAGATTTGTGTTATGTACCAAGATTACGTGTTATTTACTTGGTTCTAACGACGTGTGCATATGCTGGTCGGCTTTCAAACATATATTGTAGGTATGAACTTTTTTACGTTGATTGTAAAGGGTAAATAGCAATCTTTCCAAATAACTATCACTATTTTGGTTGTAGCAAAAATGACAAATTTGAGTTAGAACACCAACGTAATAGAGGTATGATATGGTATACATGAATTTTAAACGTGTTCTAATTTACTACGTGTTTATATAATAAAACAAAGGTTCTACAAATATTCTATACAAATCAATTTTGGTTCAACGTTATCGATAAGAACATGAATAAACTTCACATTCCGTAAGGCTTTCAATAACAACGTCGATAAAACACCAATCTATATTAATTTATATAATTAACATATTCCATTGATAATTTCGCTATCGACTCTTACCACGATTATATTTTATATTTCTTACATCATCGTCGCACGATATCGTCGCGGTCCGTTAAAAACGGTCATTCTCAACATATGATCACTCATCGCAGGCGCGCTTACGTCCGTCTCTGTTACTCTACATCTGTACGTCGACAAACCGCCGATATCGTGACCAAATCCGTCTTTAATACTAGAGATGTGAATTAATAAACGGACAGGAATTTTAAAATTGTTTTCATTACTCGCAGCCGGTTGTGTTAAAGACGTTGTGTCGCGCCGTTGAATATAAATGCGCAAGCAACGAGCCGATTAAGACTTTAACCCTGCTAGAGTTGGTCTCGGATAAGAAAGCTTATTTGATATTCAGTTCGAAAAATAATCAAGAGTGAATTGTAGTAGATTTCACTGTTTTTTAAATCAGTTTTAGAAGACGCGAAATACTTATCAAGTCATGACTGTTATTACAAGGTAAATTAAGACTTTAACCCTGCTAGAGTTGGTCTCGGTTAAGAAAGGTTATTTGATATTCAGTTCAAAAAGTAATCAAGAGTGAATTTTAGTACATTTCACTGTTTTTTAAAATCAGTTTTAGAAGACGCGGAATATCTATTAAGCCATAACTGCTAGTACAAGGTAAATTAAGACTTTAACCCTGCTAGAATTGGTCTCGGTTAAGAAAGGTTATTTGATATTCACTTCAAAAAGTAATCAAGAGTGAATTTTAGTACATTTCACTGTTTTTTTAAATCAGTTTTAAAAGACGCGGAATATCTATTAAGCCATAACTGCTAGTACAAGGTAAATTAAGACATTAACCCTGCTAGAGTTGGTCTCTGTTAAGAAAGGTTATTTGATATTCACACTTCAAAAAGTAATCAAGAGTGAATTTTAGTACATTTCACTGTTTTTTAAAACCAATTTTAAAAGACGCGGAATATCTATTCAGCCATAACTGCTAGTACAAGGTAAATTAAGACTTTAACCCTGCTAGAGTTGGTCTCGGTTAAGAAAGTTTATTTGATATTCACTTCAAAAAGTAATCAAGAGTGAATTTTAGTACATTTCACTGTTTTTTAAAATCAATTTTAAAAGACGCGGAATATCTATTCAGCCATAACTGCTAGTACAAGGTAAATTAAGACTTTAACCCTGCTAGAGTTGGTCTCGGTTAAGAAAGTTTATTTAATATTCACTTCAAAAAGTAATCAAGAGTGAATTTTAGTACATTTCACTGTTTTTTAAAATCAGTTTTAGAAGACGCGGAATATCTATTAAGCCATAACTGCTAGTACAATGTAAATTAAGACTTTAACCCTGCTAGAGTTGGTCTCGGTTAAGAAAGGTTATTGATATTCAGTTCAAAAAGTAATCAAGAGTGAATTTTAGTACATTTCACTGTTTTTTAAAATAAGTTTTAAAAGACGCGGAATATATATTAAGCCATAACTGCTAGTACAAGGTAAATTAAGACATTAACCCTGCTAGAGTTGGTCTCTGTTAAGAAAGGTTATTGATATTCAGTTCAAAAAGTAATCAAGAGTGAATTTTAGTACATTTCACTGTTTTTTAAAATAAGTTTTAAAAGACGCGGAATATATATTAAGCCATAACTGCTAGTACAAGGTAAAAGATCGCGAAAGAGGAAAAGATTTTTATAACGAAACATTTTGTAGAACGAAAACTTTTGTCTGCTATTTAAAAAAAAAACTAATACAGAATAAAAGTTTTAGGACTAGATTACTCCAACCGATGGCATATAATTTGCTCATATTGGATTTGGGAAAAAATTCCAAGATTTTCGAAATCGTTGGCACTATTAAACTTAAAAGCTCATTTGACCCATTTTCATATTTAAAAGAAGCAAAATGAATCTGACTCATTTTCAATTCAATTTAACTAAATTATTTCGATGTCGAATTTAATTTCTATCATTATATTTAATATATATACTCACATATATGAATTTATTTTTCTATCGTAGATATATTTGCGCGAAAGCGGACCTAAAACTGTTACCCCAGTTTTGCCGGAAAACATTACTAACAAGTCTACGTTTAAATAACCGACTAGACGATACATATCTAGTTAACATAAACAAATTTAATTTATTCTTTGAAATTACCGACTAGACGACACATATTTAGCTAACATAAACACATTTAATTCTTTAAATCACCGACTACATAATACATATTTAATAAACATAAACAAATTCAATTTAATCTTTCATTACCAACTAGACGATACATATTTAGTTAACATAAACAAATTTAATTTATTCTTTGAAATTACCGACTAGACGACACATATTTAGCTAACATAAACACATTTAATCCTTTAAATCACCGACTACATGACACATATTTAATAAGCATAAACAAATTCAATTTAATCTTTTATTACCGACTAGACGATAAATATTTAGTTAACATAAACAAATTTAATTTATTCTTTGAAATTACCGACTGGACGAAACATATTTAGCTAACATAAACACATTTAATTCTTGATATCACCGACTACATAACACATATTTAATAAGCATAAACAAATTCAATTTAATCTTTCATTACCGACTAGACGATACATGTTTAGTTAACATAAACAATTTGATCTTTTCAAGTGACTGACTAGATGACACGTATGAACAAATGCAATTTAAACTTCAGATGAAACAAAACAATTGTTTACTCAAAAGTATAGAAAACTGAAAATAATAATTAATAAATGTTATTATAAAAACTAGTAAATAAAAATTTACATTTTACGGTTCAGCTTATTGTTAGTTTTTTTTTAAATGAGGAAGAAAACGAATCAACTAGATCTTAGGCATATGAAAAAGGCATTTGCAAAAAAAAACGAAGTGTTTTAGTTTATGAAAATTGAAATTACTACATTATGAATATTTAGTACTATAAACTCGTCTGTGTGATATTCAGATTTAAATTTAATCTTTTAAGATCTTTTAGTCTAGTCTCGGACTACTTTTTTTAGTGAAAGAACGTAAGATTTAGAGTTACGGGTACGAAAAAGAATTTAAAAAAGAACTAACAAATTTTATTCCGATAATCGAAAATAATGTTTAGAGGCCGGTAGACTTTGAAAGGAAACAGACCGCGTCAGGTGATCCATGCGATGGACTGATCAAATAAAATCAGCAGTTGGAGACCCTCTACATTAATGCACTAGGATGTCGGCCAATAATTTAAGATGGTGAGAAATTGTGAGGAGGGTCACATCAACCACCAATGATAATGTAGCCTCATCATGACCACTACCCCTCTGTCAAGAGCAACACGAATGAGAAGACTTTGAAATACAGAACATTTTATAGTTACGTTAATATTTTATGAAATACTCGTAATTAGGGTTATTTAACACACAAGATATATTTAATAGTTCTAGGTTTCTTTTGTTTTAAATAATTACATTTCGTTTCAAATTCTACGAAAAAATTAAGAATTACACATAATATCTTTCTAATAATCGCAATAGCGTCTTATATAATAAATTTCGAGATGTTGATTACAGGTATTATTTAATACAGAGAATTCAGGTCATCAAAATAAGTAGGAAATATTAAGGAACTATTTAAAATAACGAGCTTTTCTGAAAAGTTGCAATTTCAACGAAAAAAAATTACATTTTTTACAGAATGACGCTTAGTATATACTTAATTTGTTACACAGAATAACCGTATGATAACAGGCAAATTTTAGTAACACTCCGTATATATTATGTAGGAACAGGATCACAGTCGTGGATTGTTGTGTATTGTAATGTATACTGGTTGTAACAAGGGTCCGTATATTATTCACACAGATGATTCTTTGCATCAAACTGAGCAGAAAATATTAAGGAACCATAGGAAAATATGAAACTTTTCTGAAAAGTTGCAATTTCAACGAAAAAGAAATTACATTTTTTACAGAATCACGCTTCATATTTACTTAATTTGTTACACAGAATAACCGTATGATAACAGGCAAGTTTTAGTAACATTCCGTATATATTATGTAAGAACAGGATAATAGTCGTGGATTGTTGTGTACTGTAATGTAGGTTGTAACAAGGGTCCGTATATTATTCACACATATGACTCTTTGTATCAAACTGAGTAGAAAATGTTAAGGAACATTTTTGAAAAAATCACTACCAAAGTTGCGATTCTGTTAAAAAAATATTTTAATAAAGAAATTTGCTAAAATGTAATATATTTGGCGATAATTTTGTAGAAATTCATTATTCACAATTAAATGAAACTACGTGATGTAATATTATTTCTACTTTCTTTAATTTCTTTACCACGACCTAGGTTTCGTTGTATTACATCTTCAGGTATATCTTTGCTAATAATCCACCTGAAGATGTTGTAATACAGCGAAACCTAGGTCGTGGTACAGCAATTAAAGAAAGTAGAAATAATACTACATCATGTAGTTTCATTTAATTGTGAAAGAAATTTGCTTCAAATAAATTCAGTCCGATGCACAGAAACACCTGTATAAATAATAATCACGGTCACACAAAAATAAATAGGATTATAGTCCCGATATTGGCAAAAAATAGAATAAAATTTGCAAAAAAAAGTATTTCATAACGAAAACTTTAAAAAAAGGACTAAAAATTTAACCATGGACGGTACGAAAAACATCGTAGGAAAACTAAAGCTTCCCGGAAATTTATCGAATAATTTTGAGGAAACCTTTATTTCTTTATTCATTTAATTTTCTTACTGCTTTTAAGCGTTGCGTACGATAGCACCTTTATACCTTAGCTTCGAAAGCTCAGCAACATTACAGTTCGGAAACTTATTGAACCTGTCATAATATCCCGCTCGTGTGTGGTCACCACGCAAGTGTTATACCAAACTAAGCTGATAATAAACAATTCCAAGAATCATTCCTTCTTCACAAAGTGTCATTTACCGCCGTTACTAGATTTCTTTAATTCTCCTTCTAAATGTCAAAACCGGATAGATATTAGCATAATACCGTTGAAGGTTTATAGCATGAAGCATGATGTCATTAATATTTACAGATGGACGTGTCAATAAAATGAATCTTACATAAGTAATCTATTAAAACACGCCTTTTAAAAACAGATATATAAACGGTGTCAAAGAAAACGTGATTTTGGAGACATAAGATTGTAGAAATGATTTAGGCGACTCCCAATTTCAATCGTATGGTCATACACGACTCATTACAAGTGGTACAAGGTGGAAAAATATACATAGAAGACATAGGAGAATCAGATTGAAGAATAATGAAAATAAAACCATATCTATAATGATTAACCTATGTATCTCGAGGCGAATAAATTACCTTATATATCTCGATACTGTATAATTTATGTTCTCGAATATGTCCTTTAGATGACGCAGAGATCTATTCAAATCTAATGCATTGTATAAAAATTTAATAAAAGACATTGTTTGTTAATAAGTATTTACCAAATTAAAAATAAATATTGTTAGTTCTTGCAGAAAAAAACAGGTTATAAAACCGAATATTAACTAAAATTTGTAATACTACAAGAGTTGACAATTAAACAGTTTAAATTATTTTAAATCGATTCATCGCTACATCAATTAATTGGAACATCGTCACATCAAATGGTTAGAAAAAATTAATTGATAAAAAAATGTTAAAATATAAAATCATAAAACGACTTTTAAAATTCTTCTGAAAAAATATTCAGAAAGAGCTCCGACACTCTCTCGAAAATTCTAACATAACGAATTATGTGCGAGCTTTATTCATATCTCTTTTAAAATTAAGATTATATTCCCTAATATTCAAGTACTAATATTATTAAGTAATGATGTATTCACTCATATGAAGCTTGAATAGCTACTAAGACGTGGCGTGCAAATGCGCAAAAGCTACATCTGCTGAAAGGAACTGGATAGAACTTGGTGTAACGTTTTGCCGAACACTCCTATCTGAAAAACTCTACTGTTACGTAAAGTTGTATTTAAAGGACCAACAAGCTGACACCGACTCCTGACGATGGTGGAAACTGTAGTCCAATAGAGGAATGACTAACTTATGTATAGGTTATACATTTTTATAATGTATAAAGCACCAATTATAAAACAATAATTATACCATAAGGGTGAAACATACTTGCAAATTACGTTGAGTAATCATTTTGTTTGTGGAATAAGCCTGGTCCATTTTTTTTAAGATTTATCCTACCGTCTTTAAACGTCGACATAAATAATAAACGTTAACAAAAATGTCCTCATAACGATCGTGTCCTAGGAACAGCTGACGGTAGGCGGCCATCCGGTTCTACGCCGAGCACTATGGGAGGTCGAATTTGCGCGAAGTGTATCATTAACGCGTCCGCCATCTTAGATATTAACTGTCAGAACAGAAGTGGGTATTTCCGCTAATACGTTGGGTAATCTCATTATTTACGTTTTTATAGGTAATTGTATATTACTATTTCGTACATTACCATTCGGTAATTGAAACTTATATTTAAATTATATGATCGAAATCTAATATAATTTTTTTTGGATTCTTCAATATGCCGACTATTTTAGCTATTGGTTTTCCAAAACCAATTAAAGCTTTGAAATTATTTGTCGGTTGAATTCGAGGAATTATAACAGTAGTCTTATATCTTAATTGTGCTCTTCTCCCCTCGGCGGTCACTAAATGTCTCCGCTCCGTACGCCAAACGACGTTGGTCATCGGGGTCGGGTATACATCGACGGAAATACTTGGGATGATCAGTCTATAAATAAGCCATGTGGTTTACTGAAGGTACTTCTCATTCCTAACTAGAGCCGATCACGCCCAGCGCACGAAAACATTTCTTTAATGCGGATAATGGATACTTTTTTATAATGAGAAAATAGAACTGGTTCTAGCCCCAATTCTTGACTAGGTATTATTTGCAACAAATACGTCCCACTTCCAATGTCTCCGAATTCAGATGTTCGTATTCATCGGACACCAAATGGCCACATAATCACCGTGACTAGTTTGGGAGTGGACCGAGCTTTGAGTCATTTTGAATGTTCGCGAAGTGTGATCTAAATAAAGGAGGCACTAAATGACTTTGCGTAGGGACAATCTGTAAATCGCATCAATCATCAAACGCTTCCACGTTTACGGGACACTATTTGGGAAGGTCTTTTCTTTTGTATGAGGGACATTACGGGTCCCTGGAGAGGCCCTGACACAATTGTGGTGGAAGAGGGAGTAGTCTATAAATAAGCCGGTCTCGCTCTACCTTGGACTGTTTAAGCAATGTACCCCGATATATGTTACATTGTGTATAATTTTTGCCCCTAGGAATTGTAGTGTGATACCACACTATAAACTTCCCCAAAGTCTTCTAACACAAGGACTTTTGAAATCAGACGTATAGTTCTATAGATTGACATGAACAAACAAATACACAAACAAACCTTAACGCTTTATACATATATTTGTATAGAAATTAATTAACTTTATGACGATACGTAAAAAATCAGAAAACCTACTGTGCAGTAAGCAGAAAACTGATCGATTGAAGAGTAACGTAGCACTCTACTACAAAAAGCCCTGGATTATATACTGATCTGACAGATATAAGTCTCTTTTACTTCACTGTCACAAAGCAACAAACATAGTCTTATGGTACTTTCATGTTCTGAATAAAAACCAAATAAGTTTTTAAAATACTTTATTTATTTAAACTTCTTCAATATACGCAACGTTTGTCTATTTAATCTGTATCTAAAAACCCAGATTTAAACATACAAATTTTGTTTGTGATAACCTCCAAAACTGCTAATCAGATCATAAAAGGAAATTTCACCATGTTTTTACTTAATTTGTGACAATTTTCATCAATATCAGTACATTATTATAATATTGGCGGATATTCCACTATCTCGGACCAAGCAGCGACCTGGTAATTTTTTTATCGGTTGACAATTCTCCTACCGTCAAAAAGTTTGGAAGCACTAGGTTTATTTCACTTTTTTCAGAAATGTTACAAAATATGACAAGATTTTTGGAGACATATCAATAAACAAGATAGAACGACATTTAAATAAAAATAATCACATTAAATTAATCATACCTTTATCAATCCAAAATCATTACAAATTATTTTCATTGATATCACCGTCTTTAGCCCTAAAAACAGCTTTTCAGGTTCTGACCATTCTTTTAAGAAGTTTTCTCAAATATTCTTCTTCGTTTTGACATCAAGACTCATAGATATTGCCGCAATGGTTCAGTGTTTTACTGATAATTTGTCTGTCTAAGTCTCCCCACAAATACTCAACAGGAGACAGATCTAGCGACTGTGTAGATCAAACCATAATTTTCAAAACAGCAGCAACTTCATTCCCTTTTAGAAAATTTTTGGACATTCTTGAAGAGTATTTTGGATTATTTTATTGTTGCAACATGAATGGTTCCCCTATAAGATGACTTCCTAATGATAAAACACAGTTCCTTAAAATTATATAGATATTAATATTTCTTCATTAAATCGTCAAAGTGATTCTGCAGTTAACCATTTTGATGACAATAATGGTTTCTTAACTGCTATACAAGTAGGCCAACGATAATAGGCGATTTTTATTAACAGTTGAAACAGTCATTTCATTACTATGCTATTTAGTTCATTCTCAAGCAATATCTGGAGCTGTGAGTCAACAATTACTCTTCATGATTGTTACATTATGTCTATCCTCTACACTAGTATTGAACTTTGACCTGTCATTGCGTTTTTTGTCCATTAAAATCTCAGTCTTCTATATTTTCATCAATGTGTAATTATCATTCTATGGAAAAATGCTGGATTTCTTACCAACAGTCCCTCAGATAAAATTTTCTAAAACAACAAATACAGCCTACATTTCAATTGATAATGGTTTTCTTTTTCCCATTTTTATTAAGAAATCGGCTAATTTCTATACTTTTTACAATATGGACTCATCTAACACTATTTTTAAACATAAAATAGTTACAATTCAATGAAACTACGTGATGTAGTATTATTTCTACTTTCTTTAAGTTCCAAGTTCCAAGTTTTTACCATGACCTAGGTTTCGTTGTATTACAACATCTTCAGGTGGGCTATTAGCAAAGATTCATCTTTGCTAATATCAATAAAATATTTGCTAATAGCCCACCTGAAAGATGTTGTAATACAACGAAACCTAGGTCGTGGTAAAGAACTTAAAGAATGTAGAAATAATACTACATCACGTAGTTTCATTTAATTGTGAATAATGAATTTCTACAATAAAATAGTTAATTGACAAAAGAGTTATATCAAATTGGTCATGAATGGAGGTGCATAAACGCTTCTAATTAATGGCGCTGGAAGCTAAAACTTATTTGCATTATGTACGTTGAGCAATTTATTTTTATTTGCGATAAATGGCCCACGAATATAAATAAGCTAAAATTAAAATATATTATATTATTTTCGAAATATATTTTTTTATTATCTACGCCAGTATCATATATATATATATATATATATATATATATATATATATATATATATATATATATATATATATATATATATATATATATATATATTAAGAGTTAATATATATATACTGACAAGCCCACATTTCTCTAATATACACCGTGCTTAACAACCTAGATTCCGTCTCGAAAAACTACCACGCAATCTGCAAAGGCTCCATAAAGAAAAATACGAGATGACCAATTAAAACCTATTGGACTTGACAAGCTCATTAACGCTTCACGCCAGACGTTTGAAGGTCCCGCGACGGTCAGCAATTAGCAATTCATCTCGGTAGAATCTGCGTGAATGTAATATGTAATGGGTACTGCGACCCGCCCGGATCAAGGTTATGTACACGGTTGATTACGGCAGAATATTGATCGGCAAACTCTTTTCAATCATTGCATAAATATTATTATAGCGATGCTAATGGAATTAACGGATAATTTCATGCTTGAAGGTTAAAACGTAAGAACGACGGAGCGTACTTTGTATGTTTAAGCCGTATTACAATCAGGTTTATTCAGGGTAAGTTTACAATATTACATATTTAAAAAGGTGTAAATTATTTTTTTAAACGGACTGTAAAATCTGTGGGATTACACAAGTAATGTCGTTGCTTTCAAAAATTAATAAATTGTTTAATATCTAGAGTTCGATAAAGGACCACTTGATATGAAGCTGACAAATAGGTTTATTCAGGATAAGTTCACAATATTACATATTTCAAAAGGTGTAAATTTTTTTTAAACGGATAGTAAAATCTGTGGGATTACACAAGTAATGTTGTTGCTTTCAAAAATTAATCGATTGTTTAATATCTAAAGTTCGATAAAGGACCGCTTGATATGAAGCTGTATTACTATTAGACTTATTCAGGGTAAGTTTACAATATTACATATTTAAAAAGGTGTGAATTATTTTTTTAAACGGACAGTAAAATCTGTGGGATTACACAAGTAATGTTGTTGCTTTCAAAAATTAATCAATTGTTTAATATCTAAATTTTGATAAAGGACCGCTTGATATGAAGCTGTATTACAATTAGGTTTATTCAGGGTTAATTTACAATACTACATATTTAAAAAGGTGTAAATAATTTTTTTAAACGGACAGTAAAATCTGTGGGATTACACAAGTAACGTTGTTGCTTTCAAAAATTAATCGATTGTTTAATATCTAAAGTTCGATAAAGGACCGCTTGATGTGTCACCTAAGGTTCACATGAACGCTCCATTGTTTGAAGTAATCAAATGTGTATAGGTAGTATCAATATTAACATGTGTGAACATTGTTAAGACATTAACAAATGAGAACATTGTGACTAATGGTGTTATTTTATAGTCTGTAGGATTTATTATACGTATTCCAGAACTTGCTCATGAGACGGCACTGAACTCATGTTTCATATAGCCATCTTTAATGGTTCACTGTGAAGATTTGCATCTTAAAACCAACATATGGTATAAGAAATTATTCAATATTTAAAAATCTATTTTTTATTTATTTTAAATTATAAAGATAATTCCCTATTAATTAAAGGAAAACTATTAATATTCAACAACAATATAAGACAGACTGTCTTATATTAAAATTATGGGACATTCAAATAGATTATAAAAAATATATCAAGTACCAGTGGAACTCGACAACGAGGGTTTCGTACACATTTAGGTATTTATAAACATTAAATGGTACGTAATATTCCTGTAATATTGCTTGCAAAATTTTCATATTTTGTAACTAATATATATTGCCTACTACAGCTTTCACAGGCGCCTATTAAAAAAAATGTGCTGCGAGACCTTGATTCTTGCCAAATTTCATGATTCTAGATCAATGGGAAGTACTCTATAGATTTTAATTTAATTGCGAGTGTCAAACAATGCGGCACAAAGGGCGGTATTTTTAGGATTCTTTTGATTGCGTTGGGGTAGAAGCTTGATTTTTACAGCTCCAAGGGACTGTAGACCTAAGTATATGACATTAATTTCAACTTAACACCTCTACCCATTCCTGAGAAAAAGGGTATTGACAGAAAGACAAACAGACTGATAGACAGTGAAGCGATCCTATAAGGATTCTTGTCTCGTTTCGAGGTGCGGAACTCTAAAAAACAGCATATAATTCCAACACATTTCTTGAGGGTTGATAAGATGGGTTGCTAATAGTAATAAAAATTAAAACAATAAGAGAATTTTGATCAATATCATTGAGGAAGTTCACTATAAAAACTAACTTGGTAAGGGTTAAGACAATTTGGCCCAACAAGTGATTGAAAATTAAGTTGAAACATGATGTTTATTGAAAGAGCAAAATGCTTATGATGCATTTTATGTGATACATATGCTTTTGTCTTAGAACTTTTCGAAACTGACACTAGACAAATTAACAATTTAAGCAACGCACGCCAAGATATTTCTCCGACGAATGCCTTTTCCACATTTCATTCACCTTCGTCGTCATGGGTCGGGTAACTTCCACGAAACATTGATAAATTAATTTGCCAAAACAAGCGATTGAAAATTGAGTTGAAACATGATGTTTATTGAAAGAGCGAAATGCTTATAATGAATTTTATGTGATACATATACTTTTGTCTTAGAACTTTTCGAAACTGACACTAGACAAATTAACAATTTAAGCAACGCACGCCAAGATATTTCTCCAACGAATGCTTTTTCCACATTTCATTCACCTTTGTCGTCATAAGTCGGGTAACTTTCACGAAATATTGATAAATTATACAATCGATTCTTCCCCGTGAATCAGTCTATGCATTAATGATAACTGGAAAAAAATCTTTCAGACAGACAGACGCAGCGGGCTGGCTTGTTTTGTAACACCTATTAATTTAATAAATATGAAGCAAGTTTAATAATGTTTAAAGAGAAAAATATCTATGATATATGATAATTTGCTTTAATCAAATAGTTACTTAATTCCACTAACACGATTTAATGTTAAATGAACTGTTTTAGCCTAAGAATTTTTAAATGATTATAGTAATCTATACATATAATAAAACTATAACATAATGAATTCCGTACACGGAAAATATTGGATTGATTTAGCATATAGAATTATAATACAAACTTTAAACCTGATTTTAGAATTTTTGTCTGTCTTAATTTGTTCTTCAATCATACGTAATCTACTGGACGGATTTTGATGAAACTTGGTGTGGTAATAGAGTATGTCATCGAAAAACATATAGGATACTTTTTATCTTAGTACTACTGATTTGAAAAAAAACTTCACTTGGTGAGTATTACAATATTAGTACTGCCAACGCCATCATTTAGCGTTTTAGTAAACTTTATGCTTATAGCTCTCTAATAATTTTCTTATTCCGAGTTTCGCACGGTCGAAGTCGCGAGCATAGCTATTCATCTTTATTCCTTGGTTTCAATATCCATTTAAGAAGATAACTTAAGCAAATGAAAAAAGATAATTTCAGATCTTTTAATCATATATTCATAATTGCTTCATCTTATAGTTATTTCAATGTACAGACATGACTTCAACATTCAAAACGTTTTAGGCAAAGTATGCGTACATATGTTACACATATGCGTAATGCATACATATGTTACACATATGCGTAATGCGTACATATGTGACCAAAATCGCTACTATCACAAGACGGCAATTAAAACTTACGGAAGGAAAAGAAGAAATAACAACTTCAAAGTTTGTAAGTATATATATACATACAATATATGTAGCTATAAATTCAAATTTATATATTAAAAATAAGTACGACACGTCAAAGCCAATATACTTTTATACAATACAATTGAGAGCACTGTATACCCCAAAAACGAACACAAAATACAAACGTTACTGGTGATTTACGACCTACAAATATTTACGTGACATACAATTGTGGTCGATATTTTACCCACAGTATATTCCACATTCGTCCACCCACCCCTTAAAGCATAGCAAAAGGGCCAGGATAAGATACATATATGACCACAAATATATGTATCTCTTTTCATATGGTGATGTAAATTATTTGTAGTATATCATTTTTACATATATAGCGTGATTTTTTTAAATCATCCCCGAGATAAGATCCGAAAACCTATTATCTATCGGCTATCCCATCTTTTGTAGGATCAATAATTTATTAATTACATAATAGAGGAATTTCTTACTTAGGGAGGAACTTCATAAAGTTAAGTTTTGTGTGTGTGTAGTGATTTACTTATTTGACTGGTTTAGTCATCCGAGGATGCAAATCCACATATGTCTAATCCTTACCATTGTCTTCAATTAACCATAGTCTTCAAATTCCAGTACCTTCTAATAACAGATAGATAAAGATGTTAGATAGATAGTCTTCCTCTCCCTCGCTTTCCTTAAATTCTGCACTCCACAATTTGTTGAAGGATGCCTCTTTTAGATGTTATGTTACCGCGCCGGATGTTTTGTTGACGACTGAAATATTTATATTTTCCGCCCACACTGTAGCTCTTAATCTTGCTAATTTTGAAATTATCGCAAGTTTCAGCAATACAGACGGCTTTCTTAACTAATTCTTTTCTGGTATCTAAGTTCAGTTTTCTGTTTATGCAGAATGAGTTCATTTTCTGGAACTTCTGTTTAGCTATGGCTATGTTTCTTTGAGTTTCCTTGTAAAATCTCAAATCTTCTGTCGCAGTTTTAACCAGATAATTTAATTATTCAACTTGTTCTGCTCTTTGATTGATTTGAAGGTTTATTTCTTTGTGCTTGTCAACAATAATCATATTTGTCAACAATAATTAAATTTGTCAACAACAGAGTGTTTTATATAATTCGCCATTAGTATATTCAAATATGTATTAAACCTCAGAATGAAAGAAGAAAAGCTGAAAATATGTACAGACTTTTATCTCGAAGTCCTGAATATGGAATGTAAAGTCTCATTGGATGTCATATCCACTAGTCAAGATACCGAAGGGCAAAGTCACAAAAATCGGTCTTTTGTAAATATTTCGCATAGGATTCTCTGCAAGTTTGGTCATATGTCTTTTTTTCGAGTTATATCGTGAAAATTGGAAACGTACGGCCTATTATAGGGCAACACTATATAAATTTCGCAGCCAGATGCATAGTACACTTTACAAAGTTAAAATATACAATAACAACATTATTATTGTTATTCAAATTATAAAAATTGTTTATTTATAAAAAAAAATTACAAATATATATTATTTGTAATTTTTTTTTATAAATATTTTTTTTATCATAGATTAATTCAATATATACGATACATAAAGACTTTGCGTACCAAAGCTAATAATAACGTATTTAAGTTAATTATGAACCTTTCACTTCTAGGTTTGATCCTTATATGACTGTAATAATGTAAATCACTGCAGAGAAATAGAGAATTAATTGAAATAACAGCAAAATAAAGTAATTATTATTGAATATATTTGGCGTTAATTTTGTAGAAATTCATTAATCACAATTAAATGAAACTACGTGACGTAGTATTATTTGTACTTTCTTTAATTTCTTTACCACGACCTAGGTTTCGTTGTATTACAACATCTTCAGGTGGGATATTAGCAAAGATTGTAAACGAACACAAAGCAATAACCTTCAAATCAATCAAAGAGTAGAACAAATATAATAATTAAGTCACTCTTTGCGCTATATCTCGAAAACGATTAGTTATACAAAAAAAATGTATTGATACATACTTGTAGAGAATTTTATGCTCTACAATTTTTGTAATGACCTCTAATGTCATATAAGGCATGGAAAGCAATGTATTTGCTAAAGACTGATTTCATCTTTGATATCTTAACTAGAGGACATCATATGATACTTTTCAGTCTATTTTAAGAACGTCAAAATAAAATTCGTGCAAATTTTCAGGTTTCCTCCTTTTATTACGAGCTTTGACCTTTACTTATTGACTGTACTACATTAAGTTAACTTTTTGACTTATTTGACTGTACTACATTAAGTTGACTTAGAGGAGTCTGATGTATTTATTTTATATCCTTAGTAAAATATGAGCATAGTATTCCATTTAAATATGAATTAAAAATTAAATATAAATAATAAACATCACAGAAGGCATACTTCCGGAATATGCCAAGAGATGACGCTACAAGTTAACGCGCAACAGCATTTTTTCTAATTAGATTGTTTCCATTAAATTTCATCGCAATTACCGCTCCTATGTTTACACCATAATAATAAATATACAATAATAATTATCAATACAATAGAATCCTTCTTTTTGTTGAGTTTAATGAATGACATTTTCAATAAATAGTGAAGCGGGTAATAATGTATATTATATATTTACGCAAAATACTAACAGATGGCGTTACGTGGTTTCCGCATCAACAAATACCGGTAAACAACCTTCGCATAAGGAGCTTACGACAAACAGATTATAAAACAATAGAGTCACGAATTACAGATCTTTAGATAATCTGTTGAAGAGACATACTGTCCAAAAAGTTTTACTCGAATCGTTACAGCCATTTCTTTTTTTTTCTAAACAAAAAAACTCACTTACCTTTAAACAGACATGTTTATTAGAACATAAATAATATTTAAACCATTTAAAAATATAACAAATGGATATAATATGAAAATTATTTTTTCACTAAAGCAACTATTTGTATAACAAAATATTTAAACATTATATTAACTTCAAAGCTACCATGATTACTTAGCACAATTTCATCCCAACTTAAAGCTCAACCTGTATATGGCATTGGCATATATGCCGTATATATTTATTTATATATAAGTATATATATAAACGTATTTAATGTGAACGTTAAAGCAAATTGCCTTCATAAAATTTTGTAATAAATCAATCAATAATAACGTCAAATACGTGAGCCTATTAAATTAAGATGGACGCGTACGCCCCTCAATGGAGTTACGTAACTATATTGCAGGTTTGTAGGCGATTAGAAGATTATTTTCGTAAGATCCAGGTCGAACGAAAGGTGGCAATAATGAGTGTCGATTAGTCTCGAACTTTAGTATTTTTTGTAAATTATATTTCTAGTTTTCCTTTCTGATATCAATATACTGAACAAAACAATTTGTAATAAATAATTGGCGACATGAAGGATAAGTGGGAGAAAAACATTAAGATTATTTTTGGCAGTTTGTCTATTTATGTGTTTATTGTGCGCGCATCACCTAAATGCTACTGATTCGGATTCGGATGGAGATTTTAGGAAAAAGATAAAAGTTAACTTGAAGTAACATTTAGCTAATTTCATAGCAATCGGTTTACTCAACCAGAAGATATGCGAATTTAAAATTTTCCAAAAATTCATTAGCGCAACAAAGGAGCGTCTAGCTCCTCGATGCGTAGTAATAACATATATGCATAATGTAACCGTATATCAATAGATGTAATATGTATAATGTAACCCCATATATCAATAGATGGCGACACGTGTATTTTAAATCGCGAATCCATCTGGACATGCATTGGCGAAATGGGCGTGGCCAGAAATGAATTATGAAAGTTTAATTATAAAAAATTGGTATCGATACATTTTTCGGTAATCTGCGCGCATGACATCACGGACACGTCTACTATTTATAATTTACATACTTTTAATGGTTTTGTAAAAAATATTTCTAAGCCATATTTAGTTTATAAAACCTATGTACCTATCCTCCAAAATGTCACGTATTAAGACAAGCGCTTAAGACTGGTTCATATGTTAATCAGTCGGTCATATTATCTATTTTAAATAATGTGTTCAAATACGAAATATGTTAATGGATATGCTACTATCGTTACACACATATACACACACTGGTTTTGGTTTTATAAACTAAAATACACATTTGACGGAATTTGCCAATACGTGCACTAAATCTTCTCGCATCCAACTCCTCATTTTAGAGCGTTCCGAAATAACCGACTACAGATCTACCGGCATACCGTCGCCATGACGCGTCTACCACATATAAACAGCTCAACAATGCACTCAGATCAGAGTCGGCAACAATCTTTTGAGCTGATTCAGCGTCGTGAACAGGGGAAGAGGTGGGGGGAGGCGTAAGCAGTTTAGAACGTGACATATGCGGGTAGAGGGGAGCACACATGGGGGAAACATCAGAGGCGGGAATAGTGTGTGATAGATTGATGAAGAAGATGACAATATCGGTTGAAGCTTGCGTTATGGGGGTGGATGTGGGAAACAGGAACTGGTAATATATGTATAGGTATAGCTACACCGTCTGTTCGTACACAAAATGTATAACGAAACCTATTTCGATGCAATGTGTCATTCTAGAACGTATTACAGTACAGAAGAGCATTGTACCTCACTGGAAATGAACCCTTATTGGATCATTAATTTATCCATGTGTCTGTTGAATCATAATTGTCGAAAAAGTCTAGTTAAATTTGTTGCTGAAATTTTTATTTCTGAAAGACATTTAAGGAAAATTAGGAAAAAGTGAAAATAAATTGTTATTTCTGTATACACGATATAATTAAAAACAATACACACCTTTTGCAAGATTACATGTTTTTTAAGAATAAGCTAAAAACCAATTGCAAACTTTGCGTTAGCTTGTGACAACTCTATTTTATCATAATTTTAGGTTGAGTAATTTTGGAAGTAAGCAGAGGAAAGACATATTTTCTAGCAAAATCCCACACTTATATGGAATTGAAAAAAAAATTCGAACACTTAATTTGCTCCCTCTAAAATTCCCCATAAATATTTTTGAGTGTCAGCTATTGGGATACGTCCGAATTAATATATTTTATTATTATGCCAAAACTTAAAGTTTCTACGTCAAGGATTTATGAGGAAAGCAGCTGTAACAGATAGACAGACAGACAAGTGAGTGATCTTATATGGTTTCCGTTTTTCCTTTTGAGATAGAGAACCCTAAACACTATTTTGTTGAAATAAATAAGTTTCACTGCATCTTTTAAATTTATTCATTGAAGTCTTGTGTATCTTTTGTATAAAACTATATATAATTATTAAGTAATTTCGAAACCGTAAAAAAACTCATTTATGAAACGGTGTCAGTATAAACAAAAACACTGACACAGAAGAACATTAGATAAATTTGGCGTACATAATTCAACTGTATGCAAAGATGTTGATCTTTGAAGTTGTTTGTATCTAAAATCTGATATTATGCTTGGAGATGACGCTGAATTATAAATAGAATATTAGTCATCACTTGCATATTATTCCATTATTGATTTCGATGATGATGCTACCGAGATAATCAGTGAACATGAAGATAAATTGCCCGGTAGTTGCATGTAAGCTTGCACTACATCTATGCATTTACGAGGTACAATCCAACAGAATATGCATTGCGATATAATATGCAAAAATACATTTCAGATAAAATTTTATACTTTTGAACACCACCTGTAAAATGTATTTCATAACTAGCACACTCATAGATATATTTTTTTAACTAGATTTTTAATAAATAAGAAGATAAATTGCCCAGTAGTTACAATACAAGTTTTCACTATATCTATGCATTTACGAGGTACAGTCCAACAGAATATGCATTGCGATATAATATGCAAAAATACATTTCAGATAAGAGTTTTATGCTTTTGAGCACCATCTGTAAAAGATATTTCATAAGTAGCATTCTCATAGATGTGTAATAGCATTTTTATAATAAGATATTTAATAAATAAGATAATAAATTGCCCGGTAGTTGCATGTAAGCTTGCACTATATCTATGCATTTACGAGGTACAATCCAACAGAATATGCATTGCGATATAATATGCAAAAATACATTTCAGATACAATTTTATACTTTTGAACACCACCTGTAATATGTGTTTCATAACTAGTACACTCATAAATGTATTTTTCTAACTAGAATTTTAATAAATAAGAAGATAAATTGCCCAGTAGTTGCAATACAAGTTTTCACTATATCTATGCATTTAAGAGGTACAGTCCAACAGAATATGCATTGCGATATAATATACAAAAATACATTTCAGATAAGAGTTTTATACTTTTGAACACCATCTGTAAAAGGTATTTCGTAAATAACATTCTCATAGATGTGTAATAGCATTTTTATAACAAGATATTTAATAAATAAGATAATAAATTGCTCAGTAGTTGCAATGTAAGCTTGCAGTATATCTATGCATTTACGAGGTACAGTCAGTCCAACAGAAAATGCATTGCGATATAATATGCAAAAATACATTTCAGATAAAGTTTTATAATTTTGAACACCATCTGTAAATGGTATTTCATAAGTAACATTCTCATAGATGTGTAATAACATTTTTCTGATTAGATTTTTAATAAAATACTAATCAATAAAACGCAACTACAATATAGTTTGACAATTTCATCTCAATGTACTTATTTTTAATATTATGAAAAGAGCTGCTTTACTGAAGTGGCGTTGGGCGGGCACATCTCTAGAATCCACATTTATAAATCAGTAAAATCTCTTTCTCTTTGGTGCCCAAGAGCCACAGCCCGTGGCACAGATTTTTAACTGCTAAACTAACGTATTTACGTCAAAATAATAGCAGGAGTATCTTAGGCGTGGCTCATTTAAGATTTGCTGAAGTGGCGCAGGATGGGTATATCCCTAGAAGCTAAATTTATGAACGAATATAACCTCTTCTTCTTTGGCGCCCAAAAGCAACGACCCGAGGCACAGGTCTTTCGCCGCTTCGTTAGCGGCTTAACACGTTAAGAAAACAGCAGGAGTATCTCGGTGTGGCTCATTTAAAATCTATTGAAATGGCGTTAGGCGGACGTATACTTAGCAGCCAGATTTACAAATGACTAAAACCTCTTTTTATTTAGCGCCCAACAGTTACAACCGCGGCGCGGGTGTTGTTCCGCTTCGTTAGCGGGTTAACACATCAAGATAACAGCAGGAGAATCTCAGGTGTGACTCATTTAAGGTCTACTGAAGTGACATTAAGCGAGCATATCCCTAGAAGCCAAAGTTATAAATGAGTTAACCTCTTTTTCTTTGATGCCCAAGAGCACAACCCATGGCGCAGGTCTTCCCCCGCTTCAATGATGGATTGACGTCAAGATAATAGCGGGAATGTGGCTCATTTTATACATGGAAGAATGTGAAATACACCTATATTTCGAGGAACGCACGGATATACAGATTGAAGAAGAAAATTGTTACGTATTGTATTTTTTTAAGTATAATTATTATTTAAGCAGCCATAATTTTGTTAGCATTTACATTCAATCTTGTAAATTATATATATATATATATATATATATATATATATATATATATATATATATATATGTGTGTGTGTGTATATATATTACCTAATATGCGAAATATTATTGAAAAATATAGCAGCTATGCTACCAGCATGAGGTATCGTTCTGTGCAATAGTTTGATAATAAAAATAACTAAAATACTAAAGCGTTAGGTTATCTTATATTGATTGATATGTCCAAATGATAGACTAACAGACTGACAAACGGACCTTAAACTACAAAAGCGTTTTAAACGACTTCATTGGAAAAAATTAGTATATATATTACAAAGCCAAAATAAATATTCCTTTGCAAATACCCTCCTTTGTCATCAAAGTTATTCATCAAAACCGCCGTAAATCTAAAAGGGAACATTAAATTATATGACGTTATATGACGTTAGAGAATAGATGCCGATTTTACAGAATCGCCCAGGTCGAATGACTGGTCACAAAAAGTGACACTAACGCTTTTGGCGATACCGTAAATATTATTTTAGGTGCTGCCATAAAACAAATATTCGTCACGCTATGATTTATGCTTACGATCTTGGATAATAATGAAACTGGGATGAAAAGAAATTTCGATTGAAAAGGTCTTCAAGAATAAAAACAGTTCTAAAAATGTCACTAAATTTACTATCTAAAAACTGAAATGTTAGTATCGAAAGAAATGTTGATTTAAAAACTAAAATGATGACAGATACTTAAAAAAAACTTGCGAAAAGATGATATTTATAGTTTCCTTTTTAACTGGTAAAATTTTTTCTAAGTTTTGATTTAAAATTCGAAAACAGATCTTGCCTTCATTAGAAAGGCGTCTTTAATTTTTTTAAATAAGCATGTTGTTCTGATAACCTATGACTTAACATTTAAAAAGAGAACCTGTCTTTTTATTGAAACGGGCGTAATTGATTCTTTAAGTCAACGCTTTATTTTTCATTTAAAATTTGAAAATAGAACCTGTATTTGTATGTATTAATATTTAAAAATAGAATTTGTGTCCGATAAACTGGATTTGAAATTCTAAAATTAAACTTGGTTTTTTATTGAAAATGATCACATTTAATTTTTTTTTTATATTTTTTTTACATTTAAATTTTTTAACTTAATATTTGTTTTTTTTTATATTTTTAAAAATAGAAATTATGTCGATCATAGAAAGAGTTTATATATGGACTGTGTTTTTAAACAGTTTGTAACAAGGAAGGAAGAGCTTTGTTTCTTTTACAAAATAGAATTGGTTATGTAAGTAACGTTTTTAATATTATTATGTTTTTTGGGCAATGTTCTCCTTTTAATCAATTAAAAAACAAATAAAGATTCCTTAAAGCTGTCCATCGATTCCTTTGAAATGCTATACAAGCTTCAATTAAACGATTTATTACAACTATAATGTATTGTATTAAATATCACGATCAACTGTTTTAAATAGTTAAATACCGTGCAAAATTTAAAAATATCGAAATAACTCAGTTCAAGATCCTAGTATTATGGAAAAAAACGATTATGATAACGTAAACAAGTTACTAAATACGAAAAAAAAAGGATGTTCACAATAACACAAGATACAGAATATTTAGACAATATAATAATTGGAAATTATATTTCATAAGTAAAATATATCTTATGAGATAGAGAACCAGGAAAAACTTGGTAAGAAAAAAAAGGAAAGTTGAAAATATATAAGAAAGTTGAAATCATATTCAATCCTCAGATTCTAATCGATTTCCAAATAATATTACTTAGTTTCATGCTGACGTGCTGTGCATTAAATATATTTATAACAAGTAAGTTTATGGAACATATGGTATATGTGTTCTTATCTTTACTGAAGCGATCTCTACGGGTTTACGAAAGTGGATAGTAAACAAAAATTTTCTCAAATAAATTGTCAAACTTTTGCTTAACCTTTCTTCAAGATATGTGCATTTTCTTCCAAAATTACGAGGAAACCAACAGACAAATAGTAACAGACATAAATGCATATAACTGTGTTTATGTGTAGACTATAAAAAAGGCAACGCATACGAATAACTTTTGTAAGTGATGAGTCGGTGGCCGATCACTGCCGACAGTTGTCGGACAAGGTCGGTGACCAAATTTTCGCCGACGTTCCTCCGACATAGCGTACACGACGCGCGCGCTATCAACTAATATCTGCCATCTCCATTAGTACGTGTTCAGCCGTACGTTATATATGTATATTTTTCTCCGTTAACGCGTCCTAGTTCGTAACGTTCGGATCGGTGAGAATCGGCTAAAATCGCCCCGATTTTTTAGAACCAATATTTGTGGGACATATAAGTTAAAGTATTATATATCATATATGTGCAACCTCTTCCAATTATTTTCGGTCGTCTGCGTCGCAGGTAAAAGTGCAGAACGCAGTGGAACTCGTGACGTAAACATCATCCATCCGAACACCTCCCAAACGATCTTAACTTCATGGCTCTCGGACGCCAAACTACGCACACGACATCATTACGATAAACATTAGGCGCGCGGTTCCAGCTTCCAATTGAATCTTACGCAAGTGAGACGCACTTGATACGAATTAACCTCAATTGACATATGCTGTGCCACGCTCGCCGAGCGCCGGCATACCCTTCCAGCTCTGTATGTTATCAGTATGACTAACTTGTTTAGGAAGTCCAGCTTTGAGGAATGGAGGAACAGGGGATAGCGCAAAACACAGTATACGCGTGGGTAGATGAAATAAATACTATATTGAAACTACTAAACACAAGTAGTATTACCATAAAATATAATTAAACATACGGTGGTCGATTCCCGAGACCATGTACAGTAAAAGGAACATAGAGTTATCTTAAAATATAGAATGATCAAGGCTGTTGAAACTGATGGTGTCGAAATGGTGCCAAATCCATATCTGGATATTAAAACAACATTAGAAGGAGATCTCTTTCAGAATACGATGAAACTAAATATGTCCCATTTTGAACCCTGGTACTTTCGAAATAAATAATCATAAAGCGATAAGAAAAAGGTATGAGATATTATACTTTCCACTTGGTAACCACTGATTAAAGTAAGGCTGCAAGAAGTTATTAAAAGAAACCGAAAAAAGTTCATATGATATTGAGCCCAGCTATTAAAAGAATAAAATCATATATATTATTTCTCAAAATTTGTGTTTCTGTGGCAACGCCATATCTCCCTTAATTCTTCATAAAAAATAATTATTCATACACCATTTTAAAGCTTATGTTCCCCGCTATTGACGGAAAATAGATAAATAGTTCAAAATTATTTTCCCTCAACAATAATCACAACGGTTTTCATTATCCTCTTTCTAACAAGGAAAATAGAATAAAACAGTATCCTGTCAAAATCGGGTCCTAAATTGATAAATGTTGGGACGTGACCTGTCAGAGACCAAGCAGTCACACTGTCAGAGTACGCGTCTGATGTAACAGGTTAGCGTATGACTAACAAAGTAACCACGAGCTTTTTACGCTGGCGCGGGCGGCGCCCTAACTAAACATCTGATAAGATAACAGTTATAATTCACAAACAAAAACAGTCCATGTTATTGTTATTGTAACCAGTTACTTGCGACGCCGTGCAAAGGAGTGTACTCGTTACTAAGTAGCCGGTGGAATGAATTGAGTTTAATGAATACGGCCGGTGTTAAGATAGTTTATCGTCGAGATTAAGTAAATTATTTTACGAGTTATGGAACCTATCATCGACGCTAGTCACATCATAAATAGAATGTATTTTTAGATTACCCATTTACAAAATAAGGTAGGTATAACTATAAGCGTACATACTAACGCCAATGTATAACATTATTATAGTTCCCAACCGACTTTGGTAACAATACAACACTTCCGGTATCATTCCGATATATTGTTATATCTGTCGTGTCTCAAATTTTCAATAACTTAAGCCGCTTAACTTGAATCTTAAGCTTTTGCATAGTTATCTGTATTGGCCTAAAATTTCTTTTTAAATAAAAAGCAAAATATTTTCTAAAATCAGAATGAATTTTCAATCGTATATTTTCCAGTGAAAGGTATTTTTAACTTTTCTATACTTTAAAAAATTTTTATATTCGAGTATCAGCACGGATCACGTATATTTTGTTTTTTTTTATTTAATTGTTTTTTATTTTATTACTTAATCCTTGCTTATCTTTAAGCTTGGTGCCAATGCGTTAAACAAATTAGCAAAAAAAGAAAAAAATATAATAATAAAAATAAAAAACGATTGAGTATAAATACAAAGAATATAAAACGTAATTAAAAGTAATAAGCGGGTCGTAAACCATCATCACATTCCATGATCTTGACCCTAAGCCCGTAAAACGAACAGAAAAACAAATTGAAATGAACTCCGATGGCGTACAGCACGTGAGCCAAAGAGGATCGCAATCCGATGTTGGTATAGGTGCGTACCTAACTAACTTGGACCTAACAGGCCTCTATTTCATATATGCGATATATGAAATAGAGGCCTGTTAGGTCCAAGTGTCACAAGAATAAAAATGACCAGCGAAGAAACAAAGTACAATTTATGTCTTGCTGTATCACCCATACAAAGATGTAACATACTGATCCATGAAACTCGCAAGTTCGACAGGATAGTGGAAAAAAAACAAATAAATCACGAAAAAAACAAAAAAGAAATTGTGCGTGTCAGCTACGACATGCGACTGCAATTTACTTCTTAATTACGATTGTCGTGGAATGTATAAAATAAGTAACACTGTATATACATATAAATATCAATATCATTAAATTTAAGTGGAATTTTTTTTAATAAAATAATACAGACAAATAATTATTTTCAAGTAAAACACAAACGAAGAAGATCAAATTTAGACAACAAAATTAAAAACATTTAGTAACGTCAGACTAAGAAGTTAAAATTAAGAGACTTTTTAATTTTGTAGGATAGAAGACAGTAAATTTTTACACATAATGACATTTAATGATTACATCTTGATATAAGCGAACGATAATAAACTATGTATGTGACACTCCGTCATTGCGATTACTCCATAAGAAAATGCCAAATAAACATATTAATATCTCACTCTAAAGATGCGCAGAATTGTTGTGCGGTGAGGCCACCTAACGATTACACTTTTTTAACGCTCTGAACTTCGTACGCTCTGTACTTCTGATTTTATTCCTCATAAAACTTCATACCGGGCGCTATTTATGAAAATCGATTTTTAAAGAGTAAACTCCAAAAAACAATCATTATGGCAACACAGAATGAATATCAATGTCAGATAATTTATTTTTTATTAATTTAGGCAATAGCTACAAGTTTAAAACAAGCAATCTATACCGGTTATTTTTTGTAATCGTTTCTAGAACGTTATTTATTACGTGTTTCAATACATTTTTATTGGTATTTTCAATTCTTATTAAAAAAATGTTACATGTTAAGAATTTAACACAGGCGCATTTGTGGAGATCGTTCTTGTTTTGTAATATTGTTATTTTTTGCTCTTTCCTAATTAACAATCGCTGAATTGTTTGGTTTTTCATATCCTAATAAACATCAGTTTATATGTAAATTATATTCAATTCCTTTAACGCCAGTCCCATTTTCGCCTAACATTGTACTTCTATTTGAATTCAGATATTAAAATGGGAAATTTAAACTACACGGCATAACACTATAATTTTAGCAGTCTCTGTAAAACTGTAGAAAGATCCAAAACAATCTACGCATCTTCAAAAATTACTATTTGACTTGGTACTATTCTTAGGAGAGCAATGGAGCTAAAATCTTCAACTGAAGAGTCAGCTGACGATAATAAGTACTGAATATTCTCATGTCCTGTTGGCATGGCCTATATAATTATCACTATTGACTCAGCCTCGAAAAATGCCCTTAGATACTTTCGTTTCGCTGTGATGAATCGCCTTCTCCTGCAGCAAACAATAACTGTTCCGTTATCACGACGTCTACTGCCGCTATTAATTACAGCCGGCCAACCGTATTACTCGGTTAATGTGATAAGATAACCCGACTTTCGTCATCGATAGTCTACGGTCCGGTTCCTTGGCTCGTAAACCGATCTCTATGCCGCAGACGATATTTGCTTGGAGTGAGAAAGTCGGTATCATTTACATGTCTCTATGGGTGTAGCGAATATATAATTATGCGCCTCTACGCCGACTTGAGATAATAGAAAGTTTTAAAGGTAAAGGCAGTCACAAAAAAAACAAATTTTGTATTCTCTGAATAGATGTCTACAACTAGGATAAGTGTGAAAATGGAGCTCCATACTCCTCGATGGAAACATTTTGCTTATTTCCAAACTAGCTTTACTTATATTCATGTATGTTTCACAGGGAGACTTCAGTTAATGTATAGGGAAATAGACGTACGAAAATATTTTTAATATACCACCCATGTATGTAACAAGGGGTTAAATTTAGTTTTGTGTACCAGGTACACTTTTTCTGAGCGAAGTGTTATTGGATAGGTCTTTTGAAATAAACTGAAATCCCTTTTTTTATTTCAAACCCCATTGCAATATTAAGCTTAAAAGCAAAATATTCATATATGTTTCACAGGAAGATTTCAATTAATGTACAGGGAAATAATATGTATGTAAAAAGGTTAAGTTTTCTTTTGTGCACCAGATACACTTATTTTGAGTGGTGTGTTATTGGATAGGTCTTTTGAAATGAACTGAAATCCCTTTTCTGTTTCAAACCTAAAGTTTTTTTTTATTTATATCGGTTGCAAAACATTGAGACAATTAAGTTAAACCACAACTAGATGGTTAAATAATAGGCGCGTAATGATATGTGAAATAATATTTCACCATGATTCATCACCTGAATATTCTACTACAGTATTCTTGTATTCCAGAGTGTTAACTCATCTTATTAAAAAAAATATAATAAAAGTATTGATGGAATATCGCTTGTACGTTGAACATCACCGGTATCCACTTTCCTAATTGAATCTTTTCTACCAGTTATGTCGCAATCATTGTTCTGTTAAACTGAATAGCTTCTAGATATCCCCATCTAATATGAGATTAAATTACTAAACGCAATCACGTTTATCTACAATATCTCAGGCATTTACGAGTAGCTAGAATTATAGCACTTTTGAAAGGACGCCATGAATGCCTTCTAGCAAAACCCAAGTTATAAGAGAGCTATTATGAGGGCTACTCTCGCTCACGGACCAAAACGGAAACCAGTTTCTGTTCTTGGCGTATGGTATTTCGTATTCACAATTGACAAAAGCAACATGCCGACGGCTACCTGTAGGGTGACGATATGGGACAAAAAGTGTCAGGAAAAAAACAATAACAATAAGGAAGTTACTGTTACACCGATACACGACGGCAGGTAAGTAAATAAGTGGTAAACGTATTACCCAGAAACGTTTTTATCCACAAAAGCGGACGAAAAAATATGTGTGTAATAGACATATGCGTTTCGAGCGGGAGAATTTATTTGTCTGTTATAATTACGATTTTCGGCATATTATTGTCAACGTCTCTTAATATCGTCGATTTAAATGAACTGAAATAATTGACAATTTTAATCAAATGTTAGAATTTAAACATTTTACAATTTTTTCGAAGGGACTCGCATACGAACTGCAGGTACTCGTTGATTTTGCTCAATCAATGTGGTTAAGTAATATATGGATCGGTCTGTGCCTTGGAGACCATCACTCACACGTGTTAATAATTTCCATGTGAGCTCCTCCGTGGTTCGAAGATACATTCAGTAGTCGGTCCCAGCTGTTGTCTGTCATCAAATAACAGTTCTTATATAAAATCTTGCCCGAGAAGAGTCTGGTTTTCCCTATGGATTGCCAAGGTCAGATAGCAATCGTTTCGTATGAAAGCCAGCACCCGGCCTTGAGTCAGATAACGAACCCCAATTAAAAAGACGCAGGATAAGGCTAAGTCGGAGTATGTTTTGAATTCAGAAATTAGGGAGAGGTGAGCGGAGCGGTACGTCTTTTGAAACTTAATATTTCATTTTGAAAGATCTTTCCTATGATTCCCCGCATGATGGGGTGTAGGAAAATATCTACTTGCAAACTTTCTTGCATATAAGTCTAAATCGGACGGATGAATATGGTGAACTTACAAGGGTTCCCTATTTCACTACGGAAACCAAACAGAAAACAAACAACTCTCACCATGTTTACTTTCATTGTTTTTTTTTTATTACAAATGATTTAAGCTGCTTCGATTTATGAAATTTTGAATAATTCTGACACATTTAAAAATATGAAAGCGACAATCCACGACCAAAAACTGTAGACCACCTGGTCAATGCACCCGTACACAATAGGCGCGGAAACAATAAAAAGAGAAAAAAAATAGAATTAGGTACTCTGTTTATGGTAAGGCATAACACATACGTGACATAAGAGCAACAATAGTCTCTGGATGGCAGTGTTCCAAGCAATTGTTCTCATATTTGTGCAGGACAGGTGTCAATTTTGACATCCTGACTCGATATTACGATAACCACATCCTACGATCTTATCGTCGCCATTATCGTAACGTCACGTCAGACACTTTCCTTGAAAGATAATTGAGGAAAGTAGAAAATAGAGAGATAATTGGAAGCATTAGAGTAGAAGTTGGTTGAAAAGTCTCATGTTAGGTTGGAAAAAGTGTGTTCATATAAACGTTTACCTATAGAAGAGATCTGAAAAGAAGTAGAAATAAGAACATATTGTACGAGATAACTAGAATTTGACATGGTACTTAATCGTTCAAATTATAGAATATTCATACATCGTGAGAAAGCATTCAATGACATATATGTATGTAGAGACCTAGTATATACATAGAAACCTCCTATATATAATTTATTTATTTACACATCGCTCATGTACTACTAAATTTCGTAAGTTCGAAATTTTCCAAAGTCAGATAAGTTTGCTTAAAACATCACAAACATTTTAATTGGATTAATGTTTTTGGTAGTTATGGATAATAACGTTGCTAAGACAATAAATATACAAACATACATACATATATATATATATATATATATATATATATATATATATATATATATATATATATATACCAACTTGTAACGAAAAAATTCCAGGACGAAAACCGGGACCAAGACATAGATTTTATTTTTATTATTGAGAAATAGATCAAGTCTAGCACAAAGTCAACAAAAGTGATGTAAAAAAACCGGCCAAGTGATAATCGAACTTGTGCACGAAGAGTTCCGTAGCGCCAAACATTATTAAACTTATAAGTTTGTATTTCCTACATTGTGAAAAGTATAGTTATTGCTGCGGTCAGTACCGAAAATATCCTACAAACCACAAACTACACAACATATCTTATTTAAACCTATTTTCGTTGAAAGTCTGTTTTAAATTCTAGTAATTTAATTTGTTTAGAATTTTACACGCGTTAGTTGAAAACTTAGAGCGGGGAGCCCACTTTTTAAGACTTTAGAAGCGCATATCTCACCAACTATTGACTTAAATAAAAAATAATATTTTGAAGCCTATGTATCATTTTTAAGACCTTTTTCACGATATCCCATATGCCTATGTGCTCTGGATATTTTTTCATCCCTCAGTTATATGGAATGCCACCCCTAATATTATTTTTTCCATAATTACACTAGTTCTTTGTATAGAGGTTCATTGAAGACACCTACCATTCACATTTCATCTATATAGTGCCTATAGTCTCCGAGTAAAATGGCTGTGACATACGGAAAGACAGATAGACGGACGAGGCGAAATTACGTTTTAGCCGTTCTTTATTTGCCTTTTGGCTATGGAACTCTAAAAACGAAACAATTTTAGACTTTTCCTTCCAATATTTACATAAAATTTCAGTAAAAAAGAAATAATTTTCAACTCTACTAATAATTTTTGACGTGTAACGCGATGTAGTAATCAAAAGCACACGATCAAAATGAAGAGACTAATTCAGAAAAAATAACTGAATTACGGGACGGTTGGCAACCCTAGATATGTATTGATACACTGCGATTACCGGTTGTGAATCCTTAATTAATCCGGTTGTGACAAAAAACCATGGCTTATTGTTATCCATTCAGATGATAATGTCATATTTATTACAACTTACGGCTCCTTATATTAACACGTTGACCTTGAGAATCTATTTTCCGTATTAGGATGTGGAATAGTGAAAAATCATCTCGCATATATTTGTTTCCGATTACCTGTAGAATTACCGGTGTGCCTTATATAGGATGTACTTTATAAATGAACGCGGAATTGCTCGCATACCAGTTACTTATATACGTATAATATAATATAGGTATTGATATACAATTCTTTTTTCAGATTCCTCTTGGAAATATAAGACCACTTATAACCTTTTTTTACTTTTATTACAGAGAAATAATTAATTTTTGAATAACAAAACACATACTCTTTATTTTCAACATTTTATCAATCATAATTGCGTTTAAATGTTTTATAATTACAAACGGAACATTTATATAAAAACGTTATAAAAAATACCGAACCATCAGTACAATCGATTCGAATAAAGTGATATGTGCGTCGGTATATCGCTTTGATTCTCCCGCTCGGCGCCCGGTGTGCGTGCATTGTAGAACGCCTAACCCTTGCGGTATCTTTGAAGTAGTGAACTTCGGGATAAATAGGAAAAAATCTCATGGAAGCTCGTGGAAGCCGACTTGCTATATCAATTTAATTATAAGCATTAAACGTATTTAGGTTCAGCAGATATATATATATATATTTATACAGATAATAATATATACATATAATCCTTGTCTTACCGCATAACTATTCGACTTAACAAAACGTTACGATATGTTGAACTAATCCCTAAGCTAACAATCAGTAAAAATACTATTTCAAATATTTTCAGTAGTTTCCTGCGATGAGGTAAAATAAATTAAGAAAAAAAACATATCAAGTATGAGCAGAACTCGCACTACAAGGGTTCCGTACCCATTTAGGCTCCTATAAACATTTAAGAGTACATAGAATTTCCATTAAACTATGTATCATAAATACTGATTTCTCACAACGTAAATATATTGTCTATGATAGGTTTCATAGGCGTAAAAACATGGTGCCTATTTAAAAAAGTATGACATCTAGAATCATAGCTTTCATATTACCTTGAGTAGGTCTCTAAAAGCTTTGTTTTCTTGTCTCGGAAATAGGCGGGGTTGTCACATATTTTTTGCATATTTTCCAGCATATCTCCGAAGATATAATAAAATTACGAAAAAATTAGTTTTGACACCTCGGTATAACTAGCCCTTTCAAACGATAACCCCACACTGCAAATAAAATTTAATTTTGTTTATATTTTAATTCCATGTAATATTACAAAGGCCCCATTTTTTTCTTTTGAGGTTCGAAACCCTAAAAAACAACAAAAATACGGAAACTATCTTTTTTTTGTTTAACTCTAAATTTTCAATAATATTTCATCATAAGGTGCAGATAAATATAGCTCTAGAAAATTCTCCATAGTATTACGCAGTATTTCATTAATATCATCATTTCCATTCTAAGTGAGGTATCTACTGATAGGACGTTAAATACCGACAGGAATAAAATTCCGATAGTAGATAATACCACGCCGTTGTCTATACGGCATATCAATCAGCGCTGAAGGCAGGAGACACACCCATCCACTTACTTATTAATCAAAATATATATTCAAACAACAGACGGGTACTCGATCTATACTCGGGCGCTATACTATAAAAAACACTCATTAACTTGACCGGTAATGACCGCCACAATGACTCTACATCATGCTATTACAAGCCATGTTGCTTAACAAAACATTACATACAATTATGTATCATGAGCTGTAATCAAACGTAAGTTTCCTTATAAGAACGGAGATCCATTTAATACAGCGCACAGAAACAGTAAATGCGTTTTTAGACGAAAAATACCGTGTAAAATTAAATTGAAAAAAAAAACATACATTAATCGCAACACACATTCACTGAATAAAATTACAAACACTGTAAAACAACTTACAAACACTATAAATTTACACTAGACTTATTATTTTTACAAAAACAGATTAGAACATTGTTGCACACAATTTCAATTCTACATTTTGTTCCAAAATTAGGGCGCACAAATTTCACCGCACTACTTTGACAGCAAAGCCCGAATAAGAAAATCTCTTTAAAATCCAATAAGTAAAACCGGGCTTTAATATTTCGTTTAATTTATAAAACAAGCACAAAACACTTGACCAAACTAAACTTTTCTATAATTTGTTTACAAACACTCGACGTGTTTACGAAGCTGGCTGACGCCAGCGAGAGACGACTCTACACGCGTACTACGCGCGCCGTGCTTAGACGAATACTGATTGGCCGATAGCGAAGTAACATTCGTTATTCTACGGACCGACACGAAGTTAACAATGTGTGTAAGTTTGAAGAGCGAACGCATAAATCTAATGAGCGTGTTAAACTGGAGCTCCCGATGCTAATTCCAAAAATTTCCTTAGAATGTGTGACAGGAAAAATGCAATGGAAGTTAAGAAGGCGCGCTATACTCGTATTTGTTTGCATTGACAGTTCGTATTCCAATTATCATAAATTAATTGTAATGTTTTGAATAAAGTACAGTGAACGTAAAACAAAATTCGTAGATAATTTCTATATCACCAATGTGACATATGTTTTATATCACAATCGTAGACTTTCCCGCTTTATTTTTTTAACTCTACTCCTCTATTATACGGCCCTCTAAATGTTCAAATACTTTTAATATTCAAGACGAAATGAGTCATGTTACGAAATTTATATTTGTCTATTTTATTAAAGACAAATAAATCCTTAAATAGATATTTATTTTTGGAACTACTGATATCATTACTGTGACCTTAAATTTAACCTTATAATCGAAACAAACAAAAATACACGAAATACATGAAAATAATATCAATATATCGAGTTTACTACTTTTCTTGCATATCAAAAAAACAACTTTGTAACAACCAACCAACCACACATCTACTGCACGCAACTATATTCCAAGTTTGAACTTTTTCGAAACAAACGTCTCTACAATCCACAAAAAGCTGCCAGAGCGAGACGGGGCATTTATTTATATCGCCGCGCCGCTCGCACGGCAACATGGCGTCAACTTAGCTGCGGTACTTCCTCGCTTACTATTGACAAACGCGTACTACGAAACGAGTAAACATTCGTTGGAAACGTTTATTGACCATAAATTACTTTATTACTGTAATGTCATCGTGATTGAGTAGATACTATGATAATAATAATAATAACATTGTAATGAAAGATATTTATATAATAACGCGCATTTCCACGTACGCTACGGGCATTGATGACGGCTATATGAGAGAGAAACCTCATTGCCTATATAAATCGTTATTAAAGCTTACACGTGTTTACTAAGCAATAAGCAATATAATGACAATGAATAAAATAAAAAAATATTCAAACTGAAAGTTGTCTATCTAACTAGAATAGAACTGGTTTATATACGCGCATTTTATAGGACTTGCACTATAATAATTCAATCTTCTGCCAAGTTAATTCTAGAAAGTGTATTTATACATAAATTGGTTAAAAAAGAGGATTTTTTTTAAATCTATTCAATTCATGTAATGGTCGAAGCAAAAATACTACAAGGCAAAAAAAATTGCCGGGCCGGGCAACAACACATGTTGAAGTTGCATATGTATCATATGTCAGACGTTGATGGAACGGTTGAGTTCAAATTTTATTGGCGAAGTATGCATTCAGTCAGACTGTATTTTTGATTAGTTTTAAAATGTCTCCTCTCGAGTATGCTTGTTTGTTCAAGTTTATTGGCATTAATGGATAATACAGTTATCGTTTTATCTATTGACGTTATAAGTATTTGTCAATGTAGCTACGTTATAAGTTACAAACGTCATTACCCCACATTGTTAAGTGTGAGGTAATGACGGATCATGTCAGAAGACTTGTCGTGTTTATAAAGAGCAAATTTGCGCAAAATTCGCTCAGATATTAAAAAAAGTTTTATGAAGACTTAATTTATCTAATTATATATATATATATATATATATATATATATATATATATATGTGTGTGTATATATATATATATATATATATAAACGCGACCTGCTATAATTTATGCTTTTGGCAGATACTATCGTAGATATATGAGCTTCAATTCACTTATAAAGAACTGTCAAATTTTCAATGATGATAATTTAAGTCTAAAAAAATCCCAAAAACCCAAAATAACATTTAAACAATTCTCCGAAGCGCCAGGCCAGTCTGCAGTATAAACTTTTATATTCAATTTAATAAACCTTGTAAGTAACAAAGTATATGTATATGTATACGTATACGTATACGTATACGTATACGTATATGTATATGTATATATATATATATATATATATATATATATATATATATATATATATATATATATACACACACACTTGTACTGTACTATGGAGTCTGACTCTACCAAATTGAATTTTGTCATTTGTTTATGGATTAGGTCGATATTCACAATCTTCTATGGGGAATGGCCTAATCCGTTATGCCCACAATCCGCCTTACACCCACGCTATCCCATTTGCACATATTTCGTACTATACACATAAAATTTTCATAACTACAGTTGCATATTTTTATACACATCCTTTTCTCACTCGGTGTTCTTCCCTTCGAATTAATATAAATTTAAACGTATGTGTAAAATTGTATATAATATGCGTTAATATAGCGAGTCTATGTTATACTTTTACTAACTGTACCCCTTGGTTTCACCCGCATAGAATTATTTTAATTAAGTTGTTTGCCTCCACTCCGCGTTTGCCGAACGACATTATGTGTCAGTGTCGGGAGTTATCAGCAAAATACTCGGGATGACCAGTCAAAAAATAAGCCTATCTCTGTCTCTCTCTCTGTTTCTTCCTCCCTCTCGCTCGCTCGCTCTCACTCACTCCCTTTTTCTTTCTACCATGCACTATTTAAAAGTATTGCATAACTCCTCTTACAATTAATCATAGCCGTATAGTCCTCTCAAGGTATGAGGTTTCTAATGCAAAATTTTTTTGAAATCAGACATGTGGTTCTAGGAACTAGTGCGAAGAAACAAACAAACAAATTTTTCCGCTTTATATGTATATCGCTATAGATAATATGATAGGTCAGCATAGAGACAAGTTTGACATTCATAATGTAATATATCGGCTGAGAACCGAGATGAATTCGCAGCCTCACCGAGATAAGATTACGACAGATGGTTTATTATCATCATGTTTGCAACAAATCGATGATGTAAACATCTAAATTTATACGGCTTACGCAATATGGCGAGTGTTATAAAATAAAATAAAATTAAAAAAAAAACAAAGAAATAACCGGAGTCATAAAAATAATATTTCGTAGACTCGTTCACGGTACAACCGAGTCCAACCTTGAGTCGGCGAGCGAAGAAACTTCAGAGATTTTTATTGTTAACACGCAATTGCGGAAATGCAAGAGTTACCAACTGTTCAACTGTGCATTTCGTCAATCGATTCGGCAAACAATCCATTTGGCTGGACATTTATTTATATTTCGAGTAACGGCGAAATATTTTAGTCAATTTATTGTCACATAATATCGAATATACAAACTCGGCTCTGATCGCGGTCAAGCGGTCGATCAGTCGAATGCCGTGGGAATGTGGATGGCTCCGATGTAATTTGGTTCGAGGCGGGTGCAAAGAACGTATATTTTCAGTAGCATCACGTACAAAGAACGTATATTTTCAGTAACATCACGTACAAAGAACGTATATTTTCAGTAACATCAGGTACAAAGAACGTATATTTTCAGTAACACTCAACAATCGTAGAATAAATTTCATAGAAATTAAATACTAAGGTATATTAGCAGTTCCGACATTAATTCAACAATGAGTAACTAAGAAAAAAAAGTTAGACATTTTAAAACCACCTCCCCATAATGGACACAATCGCAATGTTACTTTCCCGCATCTCTGGTACTGCTCCAGAGACAGGTAACGAAGAAATCAATCCTTTCAAATCCTTCCATTACACAAAATGGGACTTCGAATAAATAAATGCACAATGGAAAAGGAAACGAAAGTTCACAAGGCAACATTTTTCAATGAAAGTATCATTCAGTATTTACAGCGATTCGTAAGGAATAATCTAAGAAAAATCCAACATGAAAGAAATTTTATATATAGTTAATTTTAATTTTTGAAGTCATACTTCTTTAGGCGCGTTATAAAAAAATGATGAGTGAAATTTTAGGACGCGCGCGCACGATGCAACAAAAATTGACAGGATGAAGTTGCTCAGTAAACATGCGTGTAGTGGCTGATATTATATTCATGTTAGTTATTGAGGTATTTGTAAATACAGAACGCGTGTTACATATACATACAAATCTGAGTTACATCTGTGCTTTTAAATAATATTGTTTAGTAATTGAAATTTAACAGTGGTCCATATTATAAAAACATTTATTTATTCTGAATATTAGTCATAGAAATAGTGCTGACAAGCTTATTAAAATATAGTTTAAGTGTATTTCTCTAAGTGAAGTTAAGTTTCGGTATAAATTTATTTAAATTACAAATTATTTAAAATTAAATTATTTGATTGAATTTATATTTTATCAACCGTATTTATAATCACGCTCCAATCCTTTTCCATTAGTTATATGCGTGTTAAATAAAGTTATTCTTATATTATGATAAAGAAGTATAGCTTCTAATTCTCGCATGTAAGTAAACGCACAATTTTTTTTTAAATAAGTCAATAAATCATTTAATAATAATTATAAGCAACGATCACAAACAAGTAAAAAGTTATTACTACCCTTGATATCGGTATATTAAAAGATGTTTTTATAATTATCCACTAGATGGCGGTACATATGTAAATTTAGATAAATAATTTTAATTTTTTTACGTTTTATTAATAGGTACGGTTACTATCCTTATTTCTTTTCTTCAAATTTTATAATGAGCATGGTAAAACGTAATTCCTTTCTCAAGTCTCTCATAATCAAAAGAACTCCAACAGAATTATATTAGTAACCTCAAGATCACGGGTTTTATGCTCCTGACTGTTACGTGAAAGATGAAATCATAATTTACTTCACCTGCCTAGAGCGCGCACGAACATTTTGCATCGCTCACCTGTTTTTCGCGCACTTAAATAAATTTATTAACGCGGTTTGCGACAAGCGTCCAATCTTAAATTTATTTCTGTGTTATTGCCGCTTCAAGAATATAATCATGGAGGTGATTGATAGTTTATGATTGATAATTAGTTATCAATCATAAACTATCAATCATAAATAAGCCTTACGTTTAATTTGAGTTTATGTGTTTTTTTTCTGTTCTTAGTATACCATAACTCAAAATACAAAACGGAGCTATTCTTATACAAAATATGAAGCTAATTCTGATCTTTTTTGCATCTTTCGAATTCTGCAAACGATTTCAACAATGTAAGTAGAGGCAACAATTGTGACAACTTTATTTGGCACCGTCAGTATGGCGCATATTTCAGCAATTGAGCCATACTGATCGCATATCAACCTGTTCGCGTCTTTACTTAAGCCGATCATTGTGTATGTTATTATACATTAATGAACGTGCAATATTTATATGAAAGATAATGTAATATAGTGGGCGATGAAGAAATTGGGAATTATAATTGTGAAGGAGTCCCCCATTCAAAAATAATTTTAAAACACTGTAAAATGTACAGACAATTATGTAACAGCAAGGATAGCAAGCTAGCCAACACACGAAACTTACTGACACTAAAAACAAAGAAATAAATGGATGTGTAGTAATAAAAATATACTGAGTTCCTATTAAATACTATCTTTCCGTTTGAACTATTATAACGTTTACTATGTTCAGCGACTTATCAGTGTTTGTATTTATCGTCCTATTTACGCAGTAACTTAATTATCGTTGGTTATAGATAACTGACGTGTCGATAATTGTGCGATAAATTTATAAACAAATGACCGTTAAACTGACTTGAGACAAGATAATTAATAAATATACTTTGATTTACGTGCAGGATGTTTGTCCAAATTTTTATTTTTCTATTAAAACTATTCGTAAATTAAGAGAATTCGCGTGAAGTGTCTCTATCTTGTTAAAGTATATTATCGTATATACGAGTATGTCATATGTATGTAAGTATGTATGTAAGTATATTAAAGTATATACGAGTATGTCTCGCGCGTCTTTATTCTTATACATTTATCCTATTACACAGACAAACTTATACATATAGTATTTTCCATACACCTGATTTTCACAAATGATTGAAAAATAATTAATAAACTCATTTTTTTTAGTTTTCCTCTTCAGAACAATGTGACGAACAATACCTACAATGAAAATTATGAAAAACAAATATATAACAGTCAACACTTTGCGGGCCTTCAGCTGAACTTATCGGCGATCTTTATTTTTGTAAAAAGGGTTTTCCGGTAGTTATTAAAGTTTTACTTTTCTGAGAGTAATGGAACATGATGTAACAAATGTATTAAAGTGATTTTATGACAAGGAATTTTAAGTTTTTTACATGTCGAACTTTAAAGGAGATTTTTCCGGAAACGGTGATGTTTTTCACGTTCATCGAAAACATTTTACGTTCAGAATGACGAGGGGAATAAATGCTGTGAAAATATGTGGTAAGAAAAAATAAATAGGCGCTGTGAAAATATTTCATGAGACTAAATGCAGTTTTATACAATGTTTCGTAAGTGTCTGCTGTTAAGAATGCAAACAATAATTGGTTGTATTCCACCAAAGCCAACATGCAATTTTGCGCAATTTCTAAATTGATAATTTTAAAGCGTCTTAGGTTATATAATTCATAGGATAATTATATTAGTATCTTCTGAATGACGGGTTTTATGCGCCTGACTGTTACGTGAGAGGCAATAACGCATTAATAAATTTAATTAAATATATTACCTAAGACGCTTTGAAATTTTACTGTAAATTATATTACCTAAAATAATAAAAAAAAAATTTTTTCAGGCCCTTATAACTAGCCCGTCTGAACGATACCCATGTATATATGCGCTTATGGAATATTAAAAACTTTTCCCAGTACCCAATTTGATCCCCATAAAACTTCCATTTCAATTTTTGAGTATTGAGATACTGAGATACGTATGTACGTAATAATAACTATTGAGACACGTACGTACGTAACGATAACTATTGATATACGTACGTGTTAATACGATTTATACCTACAACAAATTTCAAGTTTGTACGTAAAGCGATTTCTACAAAAAAACAAACGGCTAGGACAAACGGACACGTAAATTATTTTACAAGGTTCCGTTTTTTATTTTGTCGCAAAACCCTAATAACGTATATGTTTAAATACATACTCTAACTTTACAAATATAATAAGATAACCGTATGTAATTATTTATATTTATATATCTGCTATAAATTTAAAATAAATCTTAAAAAACAATAACCATATTCATTTTACGATCTAATATATATATATATATATATATATATATATATATATATATATATATATATATATATATATATATATATATATATATAACGGTCTAATTAATGCTGTATCTATAAAACTACGTCACAACCCAACCTTGTTCGTATACTCGACCTGTGTCTCCTATTTAATCAAATATAATCATTAATCAATTAAAACGTTAACTAACAACTACCTAAAAGTAATTATTAAACAATTCAAATTCAATTGCAAGATATACGGAGTTATAATCTACGAATATTTGATCAAATATAATCATTAATCAATTAAACGTTAACTAACAACTACCTAAAAGTAATTATTAAACAATTCAAATTCAATTGCAAGATATACGGAGTTATAATCTACGAATATTTGATCAAATATAATCATTAATCAATTAAACGTTAACTAACAACCAGCTAAACGTAATTATTAAACAATTCAAATGTAATTGCATGATATACGGAGTTATAATCTACGAATATTTGATCAAATATAATCATTAATCAATTAAACTTTAACTAACAACCAGCTAAACGTAATTATTAAACAATTCAAATGCAATTGTAAGATATACAGAGCTGGAATCTACAAATATTTAATCAAATATAATCAGTAATCAATTGAAACGTTAACTAACAATTAGCTAAAAGTAATTATTAAACAATTCAAATGCAATTACAAGACATGCGGAGCTAAAATCTATGAATATTTAATAAAATATTATCATTAATAAATTGAAACGGTAACTAACAACTACCTAAAAATAATTATTAAACAATTCAAATGCAATTATCAGATATACGGAGCCAGAATTTACAAAAATGGAATCAAATATAATCATCAATCAATTGAAACATTCATTAACAAATAGCTAAAAGTAATTATCAAACAATTCAACTGCAATTTCCAGATATACGGAGCTAGAATCTACGAATATTTAAAAAAAATACTGGGCAAATTAAACTAAGTATACCGAATACAATGGCAGTAAGCTTCAAAATCCACAAATGATTATTAGTAACATGCATTTCCCAGCGTTTGACATACAAAATAAGGTTCCTGTGCGTGATATTAGAAAATATGCTTTTACATACTTCATTTAAGCAATTTTCTTTTATTTCGTACATTTTATATAGCGTTCAGACATTAAATTTAACCTCGATACACCGATATTTTTTCTAGCTATTATTGTCATTACGTTGCAATATGCTACTGGCAAATAGTCAGAGCTAGCGCAATATCTCCATTATGTATAAACATATAATTAACACAGAAATACTGAAATTTGAGCTCCTCAACATAGACTCTAATTTATACGAGTCCACCGTGACCAAAACTACGGTGACCTTTGACTCCATGCTAGACTCGCTGTCTGGTGTTGACATAGCAGTACCGGTAAGAACGGGGGATTCACCTCTTGTGATTTAAATGCTAACTTTAACTTTACTTAAGACCGTTGCACACAAAAAACCGCTGCGAACTAATTTTTAAAATCAGTGTATTCTGAGTGACATTTGAAATATGTACATTTTACCAGGATTTTGAGCAACATTGTGGATCTGTATTCAGGGTTTTAATATTAAAATTTCTAATCTACTTTCTTTTACGTCCATTGGTTAATGTAATATGCTAGTGATGTGGCAATAGCAGGATCGATTTTACGACTAAAATAATTATATTCTCACTAAGTTTAACTTCAGGTTTAATTATTTACCAGGTAGACAAGTCAGAACTATAGAGACGAATTCCAAATCTGATTCCTAAAACCTAATTTTTATAGATTTTTTTCGAATTACGCTATATGAAATTATATTAATAATGTATATTTAAACAATATATTAATGGATATTTAAAGAAATCGTATTTTACGTCTGTATTAAAATATATTTAACAGAAATCGTATAAAAAAGACGGTTGACATAATCATGATACAATATTTCCTTAACGCATAATACTTTATGCAAACAGCGGTGCACGTTAAATATTGGTAAATGTATGTTGTAGAATCATTTAAACAGAACTTAACAGAAAACTTTGGTATTAATTTGTTCTGACTAAATTTGATAATTGCAAGCTAGAAAACTTTACCAAACTTTCTATTATCGTTTTTGGACATTTCTTAGGTGATATAAAGAAATATTTGGAAATTTGGCAAAAAAAACGCTCATACTGTTCTAAAACACTCATACTGTAAGGTAAGCAAAAAAACCTGTCAAGTACAAGTAGAGATTTGTTCAAGGGTTTTATACCTTTAGGCACTTAACATTTAAGGACACATAGTATTTCTATAAAACTATAATATATATACATATAATATATATACAATATTAATTTTTCACAACGCAAATATATTGCCTACTACATCCTTCATAGGCCTAAAAACATAGCACATATTTAAAAAATTTATAAGCCTAACTTGCCTAGTAGGTCTAGAAACATGGCTCATACTTAAAACTTCATAGGCATAGAAACATGGCACTCATTTAAAAAAATGATAAGCCTAACTTGCCTACTAGGCCTAGAAACATGGCACATGTTTAAAAAAATTATAAGCCTAACTTGCCTACTAGGCCTAGAAACATGGTACATATTTAAAACTTCATAGGCCTAGAAACATGGCACATATTTAAAAAAATTATAAGCCTAACTTGCTTACTACATCCTTCGTAGGCCTAGAAACATGGCACGTATTTAAAAAAATTATAAGGTCTAACAGCTATAGATTTTCCGTAATATTCTTGTCAGATTTTACCAACTTTGTTTTTCATGATTTTTGGTTCCGTACTTTCGGTAATAAGGAGCCAAAAATAATGCCCAATATTCGAATACTTTTTAGAACACCTTTTTAGATATGATTTAGAACAAATCCTTCCAAATGATAGATACTCCACGTGATTTATCAAATTTTAAAAAAAAATAAGGTACTTTATTTATCCACTCTTGAGTTTTTGATATGAATTAAAACAAAAATTAGCTAGTACAAAATATGTAGATTAATAAAATGTATCCACGTAGCAAATTTTCTAAGAAAATCGTCTGTGATTGACAGTCTGACAGACTTGAATGATTTTGTAAGGTTCTGTTTTCCAGTTTGAAATACGGAACCCTAAAAAGTAAGTTAATGCCTTTTTATATTTCACGTAAAAAATATAAGAAGTCGTCGGTTCACGACATGGAGCTACATTCGGTCCGTGGTTTACGCATATATGTTTGATTAATCACCGTGATATTTAAATAATCACTAACTTCCTGGTTCACATTGTTCCTGTATGAAAAAAACATTTTAACAAATTGGAGAATTTTCACGGTATACGTTCGTTCGTCTAAATGACACAGTGTATACTTGAAGGTCCTAAAAAGCTGCTGAAAAAATAAGGAAAGCGAAACGTACCCATCATCCCGTTTCAATGGTGGTTTGGTTGATAGAGTATCGTACGGCGTTGAAGCTTAATTGCATTTCTGCGAGCGAGGGGTCAAAATATCTTCATCTATCAGAGAGATGTTTTGGTGAAGTTATGTGGTGAGATTTCTTGTGGTAGATACTGGTAGTTTGTGGGAGATACTGGATTTTGCAGCAAGATTCTACACCTCCTCATAAGGCTAAGTTCATACCGATTTTTTAAAAAACGAATTAAATCGAATTTAGCGCTGCTGATGATTGGCTCTATAGAAGTTGGTGTGAAAATTTTTGAAGACCATCTCTAAACTATATTGGAATATTGGGAACTTCATCAAAATATCTATAACCAAGTTTGATGAAAGTAGCAACTTAAAAACCCCTCTGGAGGTGATGCGTGCAGCAATAGGTGAGTTGCCGGATCGTTGGCAGAAATTTGCAAAACTAAAAGGTTTTCTTTTTTAACTTCTCTAATAAGTAAATAGTAAGTATCTCAAATATAAACCGCTTAGTATGAAGATCGAAGTAAGTAGTATAAGTTACCCTTTTTACCCCAAAAATATAGCGTAATTCCAATACGATGAAAATTGGGTGTTTGTTATTCAATAATAAAAAATATTATTACAATACATCAAAAGATGGCGCAACGTGTTTTTTAAATCTAGTTATTATTTACGTTTGTTTTCTGGACTTAGTGAAAAACAATTGAAGAAATGTGTCCTAATAAAAATGTGTTTGTGTTCAAAAAATTTAAATGTTGACCCCTTGAACTTATTGATCAGAATCACTAACCCAGAATAAACATAACTCTTATTGGAATGCTGGTTTATAAAATTAAATATTCAAAGTCAAAAATGGCGCTGTTTCGAGGGTTTTCGAGGTATCAGATTTAGTATACAAAAAATATAACCTATTTTTTGAAAACAAAAGCAGAAAATTTGAGGATTTCGATTTATTAACTTACACAAAAAAAAATTTAAAAATGCGCCATAACTTTTAAAATAATGGATTAACGGAAAATTTTTACATGGCGTAAAATGTTTGTATTGACTTGTAGAATATACATATATACAATAATCGTTTTTCAAAATAAAATAGTCATATTTTAGCATTTAACGAAATAATCAGTTCACTTTGTGCATTCGGAACAAACTTTCGTTTAATTTACGGCTATTTATTTGTGTAAACCTTTATTAAAGCCAGAAAATATTTATAAAAACAATATAAATTCAAACTAATGTCATTTATACTTAATTAAATTCGTATATAGGAAACAGGTTTATTCATATCAATGGTTTTTTCTAATCTAATTGATCGGTTCTCTGCCATAGAACCTTAGGTGTAATGAACCGGAAGCCCTCTCAGATCTTTGAAAATTTTAATGTACAAATTTTCATAATAATATGGCTTGCCCTAATCCGCCCGTTTTAATATTCTAATCCATCATGTAAAGCAACATTAATTGGCTCCCATTGACGTTTCTCCGCATACATAAGTTGTAGAGCATTATTAACATAATTATATTTTATTGAGATAGCCGACCGATAACATCTTACGCTGAATTAATAGCGTCTCGCTTACATAACGCAAACAGGAAATTCGACGTCAACACGTCACGTTGTGTAAACAAATCTTGCGTATTTATTTACGCTCGATGACATCTCTTTCTGGAGCGATAGGGTATCGCTGACACGGTTTTGACAGTTTTGATTGCCACAGATTGTGTTGCCATAGTCGATATAAATTATGTTTAATTTTTTTTTATTGTTAATATCCGTATCTTATGCAATAAATTGATATTTTTCTTCGAAATTATTTTTATGCCGTCATTTTTAATTGGGAAAATGTTCGAAATAAAACTATATAAATCACAATAAAAGTCTGTTGAGGTGAACCACGCCCTAAATTAGAACTTCGTGGTAATTAATGCTTAATTAAATTATTTTTATTTTCAATGTCAATCAACTGTGATACACAATTTAAGTATTTATCCGTTCGCTTAAATAAAAAGAAAGGGTGCGTATACTTATGTTTGCGCGTGAGAAGTTATACTTCTTTGGCATCATTAAATAATACATACGGATAGATAACCTCAATTATATTGGAGCACTTGAAAAAGTCTATAAACACAATTTTTTTTACTAATATTTACGAATAGTAAATATATTAATCAAAATATTGAATTTAAATCACTACTGAATATAATTTATCAGCACATATATAAATCGCACTTATATGAAAATAAAACACGTTGTGAATGTAGACAATAGAAACATGTGGATAAATACTATGAATATGAAAACAGTGAACAGAGGCGACGATGGTGCCAATAGCTTTTGTTTCGAGACTGTAACCGCTGCAACTTCATACTGTAACTTTTTTGTGACGAATCTTAAAATTTCACTCTCATCATTTTTTCATAACGCGCCTAAAGAAGTATAACTTCAATAACCTTTTATTTATTTTTACATGAATTGATGATTATAAATATTTATTCGCAAATTGTTTACAAACAAAGTTGCACCTTATCTACTTAGAAAACATGTTCCTTATTTTTTTGAAACTAATAATTTTAAATAACTCAAACATTTTAACATGAATACATAAAAATAGGAAAAAAGACTTAACGACTTTTTGAGGCTTCGCGCGGTTTTGGTTAAAAAAGTGGTTAAAACAAATTCTGGGTCATATTTGTAGAATTATATGTTTTTATTTTAAATGGAAGTTAACTATCTTCAATTTTAATTTCAAGAACCCCGCGTCTATGCGGATCGCCGGTGTGCGTATAACTGAATTGAACAAAACAAAACCAGGTCCATTGGACCTAGTTTATGCGAACCGCGCACCGTTAAAGTGTACCGTGTCTTCCCTTTTTTTGTTTTAACCTAAGTTTAGATCCCAATACGTAAACCTAATTGTCAATAGAGAGAGAGAGACGTAGGTTAAAATCAATAAGTTTAGATTTACAGAAAAAGGATATAACACGCCAATTTGAGGATATTATACCTTCATTGTTCTGTTAAAACCGTTGAGCACCTTAGTAAAGTTTGTCGGACGATATTTCAGCACTCAAAAGCAGTAACATGCTTCATGTTCATGATACAAAAAGTAATAAAATAATAAAAAGTACATTACGACTTTAAAAATTCTCTAAGATTAGATAAAGTGAATTTTAAATCCAACTTAATTACAAGTGAATCCAGTGATTTTAACGTGATAAAAAATTTAGGTAAAAATAAGATATTTGGGTCTGAAAATATTTTCTATTTTCACAAGTTTCTACGGATTGAGTTAATTGAACACTTATGGTAACCAGAGTATACATACGTCAGACTTGACTTGAAAAATATGGTAGACTCAGGTTCAGATAATGATCCCATTATAGTTAGAATGAATAATGACGACCGCAAAAATTTTCAATGTGAGCTTGATTTATCAAACTTCATTTTTATTCATTAAGCTTGTAATTTGTCATACTAACATTTTCTCACGCATCTAAGGAACTGTACCATGTGACATAAAATTCAAAATTTATGAAACATGTAACTGGTTTTCAATATGGCTGTTTCGAAAAGGGGGATTTTCTAAAATGTATGACGTAGTAAATTGTGGAAAATAATCTGTAAAATTTTGATGATAATGTACAACGAGGTAGCTTAGAAAGCAACCTGGTTGTACATTATCTTGAACTTGGTAATCATGCACTCATTTTTATAACTAAAACATTATTTTTTCATCCCATGGTTTTTTTAAACCTTCTCCACAGTTTTAAAATATTTTTACAAAACATATCGACATCAGTCAAATACTCTATTTTTGGACAAAGAAATTGCTTTAAGTACTTATTAAAACTAATCTAACCTAACTGTTACAGCATTTAGATATTATGTCAAATGTACTTGAGAAAAACAAAATTTATTCATTGGTACAAGATCCTCTAGAGGCATTCGTAGAAAGGACTTAATACTTCCTAGGTCATCTTACTAAGTTACTCTATTTTTAATAAAACTTGTGGAATTGAATAACAAAGTATATGTAACAAATTCTTACGCTAGGAGTGACTGACTGGATTGTTCTATTGACATCTAACTTCAATAAATGTTAATTATATAAAGCCCTCACAATATTGAAGATATAATTTTGAACGAGCCATACAAAATTATGCAAATCAGATTTAGCCTATCTTTGCAAATTACATTTATAGTTATATTAAATAAGAACAATAATAACTACCTGTTAATGTTAACAAAAATTGTTAATCAGTATGAAATATAGGTTTTAATAACTTGCAAAATACGTCTCATAGCATTAAATTAACATAACGAAATGAATTTAAAAACTCTAAATATTATTTTACATATTTCACTTGGTATGTGAAACTTTCGAGATACTTTTTCCTTTCGTATGCCAGAATGAAGTTATGGAGTTAATCAATACTAAATGAGAATATAGATTTGATTTATTAAGATGAAATTCTATCTGCAATGACCAGATCATAGTGTTTTAAAAGCCCACAAACTTATTTGAAACTTTGTATTCAATTTTTATATTCAGAAGCATTGAAAGCAAAAACTTAGTGAGAAAAAAAGGGCATAGAAAGGAAAAACTTAATGAAAAAAAAATAAGAATATATTTTGGGTTGAAGACGGTCTTCAGATCCAAAAATTTTTTCTATAAAAAAATTAAATTGTATGTGTGTGTACAATTCACACATGGTAGAAGTAAAAATTCGGTATTCAAGTACTTATTTATTCACACAAATAAAAATAAACATAAATAATACACCGCGCTGGCTTTTTACTAAAGCTTTGTAATACGCAGGCGCATTCACACGTATTCACACTTACTAAGATACACACGTAGAATGCTCGGACCAGATACACACCGACATTGCTCTATTGCTTTAGCTCGGCAATATACAGGTGCACACATATGTACAATGCTTAGTAGACGAGAGGACAATACTACGAAGCATGGCACAAAGAGGAGACCTAATATTCAAATCACAACGACTCTAAAGAAGCTTCACTTTTTTCTTTGTTGTTACACATCTTGGTTTCATTGAGTTTCAAGTCACAACAATCCTAAAGAAGTTTCACTTCAATAACTTGGTCGGAAAACTTGTGATTTCCTTTATTTTTCCATGTTTCACCTTGGATTCTGTAATTTCTCAGTATTTTAGCCCATGTTTCATAACTTTCTGTTACCTATATGTCCCTATTCAAATTTATTGCTGTGGAAAATCCACTGAAATTTTGACTAGCAAAAAACAATGAGAAATCTATAAAGGAACTTAAGACAAAACATCTTAAATTTCTTTATATAACTTTCTTAATAAACATCAAAGAAATAAAAATTTCTTAATAAACGTCAAAGAAATAAAATGAATACATCACTAAAAATAATGAAGTGCTATGCGCTAATTAAGTTCTTTGGAAATAGATGTTATAACATTCTCTTTCTATTTCTATTCAAATCACGCAACCTTCTGATTTTTTAATCAGAAGGTTGTGTGTTCATATCACGTCGGGATCACCAATAAAGTGTGTTGTCTAGTTTTCTATAAATTACACACACTAATCTGACTCCTAACTAATATTATTTTGTATATTTTAGTTACTTACATAAGTGTAAGTTTTGAATTATTCTGACAGATGAACTTTTCTATTATTTTCTTTTTTTAAATGTCAACAAGTTATTCTTTTTTAATATTTATTCTTGTTGCCAGTTCTGTCACACTACACCCTAACCTATTATATACTGTGACATTCCAGATGAATAAAATAAATAAGTTATTAGATAAAATTTTTTATTTCCCATTTTCTTCAAATAAAAATGCCACAGTGTACATTGTATATCATATACCATGGATTCTGTCAATCGAAGAAAATAAAATAAGTAAAAAATAATTCTTTATTTACTCAAAATTTTTTAAAAAAAATAATGTTTTCTGTCATTTATGCCTTCAGTTTTATTTCATTATAGATTTAAATCTCAAATTCTAGAAAAAAAAAAGAGCTTTTATTAAAATTTGTTACAAAGTTCCTATACAGCAATTTACACATTTTTAAAATTAGCATCATGAAACACTTTATTTAAAACCCCTTTGATTACACATATTTTTGAATTAGTAGAAAAACTTTCTTGTTTGACAGTTTTTCTCCATCGTTCTGATGATCGTTTCGTATTTTGCAATAAGCCATACAAAACAGAATAACATAATGCCACAAAGTATTTTAAAACTATTTTTAATCTTCCGATTTTTATTAACCAGCGAAACAAATTTTATGGGGACATATATAACTGATTACATATCCTAATTTTTAACTTATTAGGCTCTCAAAATTTTCAAAATCATATTAAGGACAAAAAAAGTGCTTTGCTAATAGGTTTTTGACAGAAAAATATAATTGATGAAAACATATTCAAAACACTCAATTGCAATTTTATTATCAGTATAAATAAACAGATACATATAAGCTTTTCTGAAGCCGCTGTCCATGTTGAGTAATCCTAACGAACACTTTTTAAAGATAAGTACAGATAATGTAAACGCATTAATTAGATTAAAGAGTGATGCATCCACCGCGCGCCAGATAAGCCACATGAAGTAATGTAATCCTATTTACATAAACATGCAAGGGGACAGTTATTACCTTAGTAAGTTTATGACATTTTAATGCAATCTAATTATAGATTTTCCCTGGGGGACTTAAAATAGAAGGGAACAGCAGAACTGCATTTACATCGTAGCAATTATTTTCTAATTATAATGGAGTTACAAATAGTTGCGTACAGTTCAGAGAACATAAGTGAAACATTTTTAATCAGTTTTAAGTGACTAAGTTATGAGAGATTAAAATTATAGCATTCATACACATAATATAAAAAACAATGGCACAAAACAAAATAATATAAAAATAAATGACATTGAAATAAATAATTATATTTTTTTTATTGTTCCATACTGTAAACAATCTACACCCTATGATCCTAAAAAATAATTCGAATTTTAGAAATAATCTTAAGAAATGTTCCAAATCTATAACATTTTAAGAATATTTTATAACCCCACTTGTTGATTCTGGGAAATATTGATGCAATGATGTCTCAAATTGTACAATTTATCTATAAAAATTTATATATGAATTTTTTACGTATGTCAACATTTTGTTTTTATGAAAGAATCACAATAAAATTCTTGTGTGTTTATAAAATTAATTTGTTCCATATACACATGTATTGATCATAAGTTTTATATTATTTAAAATTATTTTCCACAATGGTAGTTTGGCATATTGCTTTATAATGGCTGATCCTCACAATGCTGTTTATAATTGTTGAAATTACCTTCGAATGATTATAAAAATATTCCTTAGATTAAAAATTATGCAATTGAAAAATTAACATTCGAAAATGTGAAATTGCTCATTTAGGATATTAATCGTATATGCCTAGTGAATTGCTACAGAAATATTGTATCTCATACCTTCAAGAGTAAATTGATTAAATTTTGTAGCAGAAACATAAAATGTCAATCGTTATTGAGTTAAATACTCAAAATGACTGACATTAGGCCGGTTTTTTTATACTAAGTTTCCACGCAAACTTTTCCTCGTCCTTTGATACCATTCAATGGATTTTTTCAACCACTTTGAAAAAAAATTATTATCATTTTTGTGAAACTGGTCCAAGTTCAGCATTATTACAGAAAAATGTTTATATATATATATATATATATATGTGTGTGTGTGTGTGTGTGTGTGCGAATGTGTGTTGACGTGGACAAGTACGTGGGTATGCATGTGCATACATATATGTTTCTGTGTTTGTGTGAGTGTCCTTTTTTATAAAATGAACAACTGAATCTGAAATATTTTCAATTATTATTTATTATAATTTGATTACATAATCCTGTCTTCAAAAATCTTAATCAAACAATTCTTACTAAGTTTAAGTATAAAAAAAACTGCAAATGTGTTCTAATTAATAAGAAATGTATTTTTAATTAACACGGCTGAATAAACAAAACGTAAATACTCACATTCGTAGTAAGCTGGGTCGTGAGAGTGTGCACTTTCTCCTTGGCATCAGCGAGTTCTCTCCTCAGTTTGCGAACTTCGAGAGCTTGCCTCTCCTCAGCTAGCAATGATGACGCTGATGACACCAAACTTGCAGATGAGCCATGTGCTGTTGAAAAATAATACTCATTTATTTATGTTTAATGTACAAGTACATAAGGTGGCCAGGAGCAACAGGAGCAATCTCTTCTGGTCAACTAAAGCACCAAGTAAAAATAGATTGCGGAAGACTGCTAAAGATTGTGAATACAATATAAAAAAAACAGTTAAAACAATAAATAAAATGGCAAGCTAACAAAAAGGAATGAATAACAAGTAATTAATAAAAATATATTGACTAGAATAAAGAAGACAGGATTTAATATCCTATAAATCCTTTAATAATTCATTGATATCCGACTGATTACGTTTCACATGCCTGGAAAGAAAGTTTGAGAACCACTGACCTAAGAGCATACATTACATTATGTTCTTGTAAGCTTTTATTATAAGTTTCAATGTACATAATCATATATAACCAATAATTATAATAAAATTTGAGTTATACATGAATTGTAGATAAAATCAGGAAGGAGATGATGGAGAGACTCGTTTCAGACGACTTTGAATGAGTGGATTGACCACGCATTCGAGATATCAGGGTCCAAGTTATTCAACATTTTGGCAGCGTGAACAGTGAAGGAATTTTCATGGATTATGTTTGAGGATAAATAAAGAGATTTTCAAAACAAATTCCAAGGTCCCCTGTATACATAAGGCTGAAACGGTAGATGTAAGTTTATCCGAGCTACAAGAATACTTCAACACATTAAAAGAATAGGCTATGCAAATTGTGCCTGCACCAAATCTCTAACTACTCAATCTCCTAAAGCTGAAAACGTAGCGTTTGCACGATTTTTGGAGTCATTCTGATTTAGTTAAATGTTCATCGATAGGATCCAGATAGACATACATCTTCATAGCCAATTAAAGGTGGCAAGAGTTTTTGGAACAAATTAATTAATTTTTACTTGGGATATTAATATAATAAAAAAATTACATATAATTCAGAATACTTGCGTCTTTTCCCATGAGATTTCTTTATTATCTATTTTAAAAATTAATACCGGAATAACATAAGAACATCTAAAATTGAGAAAAGAAATTCTTTGTAATGTAACTATGAAAGGAAATGAAATCATTGCACACTAGTTGAATTAATCAATTATTTCTGACACATGTGAGGTACTATTATGTTAGCAAACTCATTATAGATTTAGAGACTATAGATTTAGAATTTAAGAAATTATAGATTTAGAATTTAGAAACGTAACATTTGTAGCCTTACTAGGGATGTTGGTCATAAATTTAACTAACCCATTATCTAAATCACCAATATTATTTGAATTTTCATAATTATTTGAGTAATGATGAAGAAAAGAAACAGATTACAGTTTCTAACTGGAATGATCCAATTTTACAATAAAATTCTTTTATTTTTTAAAACCATGTCAAATATTTTTGATTTCGTAAAAAAAATCACTAATTTTTTTAAAATTTTCTGTCTCGAACAGTTTATCTAGTATTATCCACTTTTGATATACTGAATGATATATATGTTCTTATATAGTATTCCTTTATGTCTGATACAAAGTGTAATTTCACATTAAGAAAATAAATAATTACAAAGTATCAAGATTACTTTATCCACAATGATATATGGATAGCGGCGTCTACATCAATATAATTAAAGTCATTTACAATTTTGCGGGGATCGGGCTACCGCAGCATCAAGCTTTAACATTTACATTGAAATATATAATTCCAAATTGGTAATGAGGTTACTCTCTTGTCAGTCTATTATGAGCTGTACAGTATTGACATTATTTTCGAATGTCACTGTTGTAGGATGGCCTTAACACAGATCGGCACTGAAGGCGGTAACTACTACCATGCTTGATATCATGAAACCAGTCGTAAACAATAGTGCGGAATTGGAATTTTTCATAAAATGCCAATCAAAGTCGATCGTAATTTTTATATTAATTGAGATTTCAACAAAAGTCATAAAAAAAATTATTAAATGAAAATCTTCTCATGCTAAGTTCATCTTTATGTGATACATGCATTTTTCAAAATTGATACATGAAGCATCGCAATGGATCACCAAAGATTTTGAATAAATTTTTTTATTGTGTTTATAGCAAATGGCCAATTCTAAAAACCTTCAGTGATACTACTATTGCTATTAATTGATACATATTCTGTCCCATTTTTTTTTCTTCTTTTATATTCATATTAGCTAAAACACTTGTATCGCAGGTTTGAATATGTATCCCAATCAAATAACTTGCTATCACAAATGCGAGAATAAATATCCAGTGCTGTATTACTGCATTTTTTTACAAGCTGTCTACCAAACCCTATGCTTTAAAAATAAAGTGAATGAGTCAAAAATAAATCACTTAAAAAAATATTAATATTTCCCTATATAATATTTTCTATATACGGAAACTCATATTTAAATTTTATATGATTTTCTTGTAGTTCACAAATAAATGAAACTACGTCATGTAGTATTATTTTAATCTTTGCTAAGTGCTCACCTGAAGATGTTGTAATACAATGAAACCTAGATCGTGGTAACGAATTTAAATAATACTATATCACGTAGTTTCATTTATTTGTGAATAATGAAAATTTCATGACAAAATTAACGCCAAACATATTCAATATTTCTTTTACTTCCAAAAGCTGTAAAAGCTTGAAAAACAAATAAAGAAAAACTAGCTCAGAAAAGCTAAAGATTATATTTGTAAGTAGTGAAGTATTTTTTGGTTATGGCATATGCAAGAATAAGTATTCATAATAAGACTAATATGAGCCCAAAAATTTCCAGCATTACTTTATAAGCTGCCTACCAAACCCATAAAATACAATTTTACGAATCAAAAGTATATTATTCAAAGAAAAGGAATATTAATATTCCATAGTTGCCATCTGTAGATTTTATGTAATTATCTTGAATACATAAAAGTCGTAAAGCTTGAAAAAGGAATTAAGAAAAACTGACTCAAAAAAACTAAATATTACACTCGTAAGTTATCCACTGCCGTAACCAGAGTTTTATAAGATTCCAAAATTCAATTCCAAACAAATATTTCAAATCACAAACTCACCTTCATCATTCTTTTTGCTGTAGTGGTGCGAATGGCGTGGAGTGTGCATAACTCCCGGCTGATGAGTCGGACTGAGGGCCGATCGAGGAGATGGAGATGGAGGTTCAGAGACTCCATAATTCAGACCTGTTTAGACAATAATAGAATGATTAATATTATTAACTTTGCTGACATATTCTATTTAATTTATTTGGCAAATATGGTGCAATTATAATTATCATATTTGAAAAAGTTTTCTTAAAATATGGCCCAATCATAATTATCATGTTCGAAAAAAGTTTTCTTAACACTAATCGCTGGTACAAGTCACCTATTTCTGCTTCTGTTTTGAGTAAATGAGATGATTTGCAATGAATTTAGAAGTTAATTGGAAGGTAATAAAGGAGCCCATCTATTATTTATTTACTTATTACACATTTATCAATACATTACCGGTAACCTAATCATAGTTATAAAGAAGCAATTGCTTCACAAAATTTCAATTTACCGATCTGAACATAATGAAATAAAAATTATAAAAGATCAAATGGGTCACCCATTTCCAGAAATTTATTTTTAGTCATCATAAACAAATAATATTTTGGTGCGACAGTGTTCAAGTAGTTAAATAGTTTATTACCATGGGAAACGGGAGAGTTCCGGTATAAATAGTCCTAGAGGGTAGCATAGCAAAAAGACGATGACTGCATTTGTGCAGGAAATAATTGAGTACAAAGAATAAAAGTTTACTCAAAAATACGTGATATGGGATTTTTTCCTATTAACAGTTACAAGATTAATTTCATAAACACAATGTCTTTTCCGAGTTGCAAAGATTGAAAATCTAGCTTCCAAGGAGGAAATCAGCAAAGTCTCATTTAGATATATCATAGTCAAGGAGCATCTTTTGTACATGTTTAATCATCAAGTCTCCAAATAATGAAGTCAGATTCTAATTGGTTTTGCACTAATGAAGTGTACAGCAAGCAAATTGATGACAAGCATAGAAAATGCTTTGAATTATGCAATATAATTCCTAGTTTTCAAAACAATTTTTCCGCTACATTCATTTTATACCTACAAAAAGTCAATCGCAAATCAAATCTGACTCCCAAATTAACAACCTCGCCCAGATAATGCAAGACAGATCCTCTAATTATATATTCATATTTAATCAGAGCATGTGCTCAGTTATAACGCAAACAAATGTTTACATTAAGCTGTAACATGATATAACTTTATAAAATACAACTCTGAATATTTATAGTTTCTTCCATTGAAAAACACCTCATGAATTTAACAATTCTTGAATATGATAACATCTGATTTGTATTCTCATGTTCATCTGGTAAACCATATCTGTCTTTTGTTTGATTTTAGATAGACACAAGTAACAAATTTAGTACTATGAAATTCGATGAAAGCACACTACACTTTTCAAAGACTTTCTATACGAAAACACAAAATACGCACCTTGTCCTTGCGGTCCGTACTGCACAGGCAGGCAGTAATACGGTTCATAATCACTTTCTGATGATCTCTGCAGCATTGAAGGATATAGCTTTTCTGATTTAGTAGATCTGCAAATAAAAGTATGGACTTGAATTATTCTGGCTATTGGTATATTCTGCAAAATTCACACAATTATAAAATGTTACTGAAAATAGGTCAAAATTTAAAAATTACAACATATTTTTATAATGTCCACCTCCGTCTACCTGTCTATCATAACCTTACAGCTCCTACAATTTAGCATGTACTGTGATATAGTTTAGCATGTACTGTGATATATTCTTCCGTCTCTCCTATATATGTTATGTTGCCATTTTTATTTTGACATCTCAAAAGAGCATCATATGTCTATAATTTTATTAAAAGTGGGTAAACCTTTGATTTTGTAATCATTCGATGCAAAAATGTCTAATAAATCATTTTGATTTTGCTATGAAATATTATTTTGAATTTTAAATTAGATGTAGTATCCAAAATTATATTGCAATATGATGTCGCAATGGAAAAATATCACACTATCCGGAGTGAGCCAAAGTTCGAATATCTGGCCACTACTTTTCACTATTTTGGTAAACGATATTGGCTGCGAAGTGGAGATTGTGCATTATTTATTATTCACAGATGACATGAAGCTTATTCCAGTCATCAAGGATGCCGCAGATGGCGAATGGTCGCATCGTGATATCAGCACTATCGCTGAGCGGGGCGTAGCAAGGGGCTTATGGCATAATGCAAACAAACGTTCAATAGTGAGTTATAGCCAAGTATACACTATTATTAAATATGAATATACGGAATATGGGATCCCACTATAATGTTTGTATGAGTTTGTTGATTTGGGAGTCAGATTTGACTCGCGATTAACATTTCTTGGGCAAATGGCAGATGTAGCAAAAAAATTGTTTAATAAACTTGAATTTGTGTTGCATAATTGAAAGAATTTTCAATATATGTCATAAATTTGCCAACTGTACACTTTATTAGTAAACACCCAATTAGAATCTGGCTCCATTATTTGGAGCCCACAGGAAGGCAAGCAAAGCTGGTAAATCACACGTGTGTAATGTCGATACCTGCATGTGAGATAGTTGGGTTACTTCAGGTTTCTATTTCCTACCGATTTCCTCTTGGGTATGCTAGGTTTCCATTCTTTCAAATCAGAAGAGACACTACGCTTATGAAATTTATATTCCATTATTGAGTAAAGTTACATTCTTCATCCTAGACAATTTCTTGTGCTCACGAAATCATCACCCTTTTGCTACATCACCCAAATGCCCAACTCGGAACTCTCCAGGGTCCTATGGTATTCAGTGGCTCAACCACCTGATCGCGATCGCACCAGAGTATGATCTGTTTATGATGAGTGAAAGTAAATTTGACAAAATGTGTCATTGTTATCGTTTATGATTTTGCTTACTTTTGCAATCATGTTTAGTATAAAATTGTGTTAAGCCATTAATTTTTCATCGTTACAAACAAGTTAATTAAATAAAGTATGCAAAATTTCGTAGAGATAAATTGAATGGATGAGGCATGAAAACGAGGCAAACAAACTTTATTAATGTCTGATATTTAAATTTTTTAAAAATGTATTAATGCCAGACTTATATTATCATAGTTCTTTAGGGCATTATTTAGAAGCATAAAGAAAGATAAAAGTTGTTGATCATTTACAAAAATAGTTACTTAGTTATTTTAAAATATGTTTGCTCTCTGATTTAATAATTTCTATTATGATTTTACTGAACAATTAAGAAAAATAATTTATATTGTATAATTATAGGTATTTTTATATATTTATTACAAGAATAATTTATACAATCGGACGAAATGAAATTACAACAAGTTATTTTTGGAAGTAGAAAGTTATTAACACAATAACTTATCATGTTGAACTCCTTAAATGTAATGGTTCGCCACTATTCCCAAAGTGTTAAAAATATGGGTGCAACATATTTCAACCGATCAAAAATCTTCTCCTAAAGAAACGTGTTTAAAAATATTTAAGATATTGTACGCTACGTTTCGATCAGCCTTGAGTTTATGCAAGCTTGTACATCATGCTTTTCGTATACATCTTGTTTGTATCTGTTATGCACAACGTCATACAAATACATAATACATACAAGTAAATAACTTATATCATTATTTTATTTCTTTAAAAATTACATAGTACACACATACACTTAGTATATACATTCGATTTTTTGTAAAGATTTTCCAATAAAAGTAATGTATATATATGTATACATGTATACTATAAGTATATATGTGTACTCTCTGTTTCTTTTCTTGCTATGTGGATTTTTCTATTTTCATTTTCCTAATAAAGAACAGCCACAACCTTTATGAAAAGATTCATACCATCCTATTGTTATGAATGCAAATCCATCAATACATGAAGAACATAACATGAAATATAAGATGTATTGCTAGAAAGGAGGGAAGTGAGTCAAAGGATATATAATCTAATAAAAAAAGTAATTTTAATACATCATTTAAAGTGGTGGTACTAATACATCATAATCAGGAAAGTTAAAGAAGTTACCAGTTAAATCTTGAAAGAAATAAATTTAAAATCCAGGGACGGGGGCGAGCAATCTCTGTAAATGTAATGACTACCTGTTTTTACTTACACAATATAAACAAATCAATGCTATAAAGGGATATGACTGTCTTAACTCTAATTTATTACCATTAACTACAGAATTAAATCAAGATTGTGTAAAATAATCATTAATTTCAATGAAAGCACCATTAACAGATACATTTATACATTATAATACAAATTACAAGGCATAGAGAATGCATGGAAAATTTACTTTTCGTACATTGTACGTAAACTTGTCATAATTATTAATTTTTATTTCTTAAATAATAAATTAATATTAGTTCATCTGTGTTATGCCCAATAAAAAATTATAAACTATCAGTTACATTATCAATTTCGTGCAAGAAGCAACTTTCAATTGCGAAGTGTTTTAGTAATTCAATCTGCATTTTTTTGGGTTTTGACTGTTGTGTATTTAATGATACTAATCGCATAAATACACTTGTTGAAATAAAGATTTACCCTTCTCATATTTAGATGAAACACACATTAAATTGACATTAGTCACACACATTTTAGCAAATTAATTGTGTTAACACACCACGGAAATAGGTTGTCAATGACAGAATTAAGGTCAATTGTCATTTTGACATTATGATTAACACGTTATTTTTTAAATGAACTCAAGCAATTGAGCTAAAAAGCTGTTGATAAATCAATAAAGAAACCATTTATTCCATTAGATCTGATTTGTTTTAATAAGCATCTACCAAAAAATTAATGTACTTGATCCCATTAGAACTTTATTAGTTCAATTTTAGCTTTTTTTTAATATAGCATGAAAACAGAAAATCAACAAATTATATCCCTTATAGAATGGAAAAATATTTGTTTTCTCCACGTGCTGCATATTGTAAGGAGCCTTTTTTTATTATCCTAATAATTTTGAGGCAAAAATAGAAATGTTTGTTGTCAAACAATGAAAATTGTACCATTCGTCAGAATTTTATTATTTTTGTTTATTTAATTTTTATTCACATTGATTAAATTTATATAATATATAAAAGTATGTAAATTTTTACAAGAAATATGAAACAAAATTAAATAAGTGCATGTTTTTAATTGCCACTTAATATTTATTTGTTCCAAATAAAAATTTAAAGACAAAAGAAACATTCTTATGACATTTTTAATTACATTACATGTATTATAGACTTGATGAGTTTGAACATCATTTCTTAAAATAGAAATTGATGTAGGGACTGAATAAACGGTTATATTTTTAATTTATACCTGATCAGATCTAATGTTAAAAACAATAAAATAGTAACAAAACCCAAATGATTAATATCATTGAGAAATCACTCTTAAGATTTCCATAAATTATTTAATGTGCGTTTCGCTGTAAATAATGCACTATCATATTTAAATAAAATCTAGGTGAAATTTCCATAACAAAATTTGAATTTTTACCACTTTGCAATAGTATTGTGTTCTTTTATTTATACATGAGTAAACACAATATTATTTAAACATTGCTCTGATTGTTATAATATTGCAGAAATTAACAAGCATAATTAGCTAAAATAACAATACTTTCTGTTAAGCAAGCTCCAATATATAATTTTTTTACTTTAGTATCAGATAGCAGAAAGCAATATATAAGACATTAATATTTATATATATTTTCCATGCATTCTATATTGAAGTGTGTTTGTGATTTTGATGTGTGCCAGTAGCTTAATTATCGCAGTACAAACCTTGCCATCAGTAAAAATTAAATATCAGATGAGTTTTGAAAGTGTGTTAAACTACACAAACAGAAAAGTAAATATACTAAAAAATATAACAATTTCGGTTTTATTTTGTACTTCTTTTATTTACTTTAAACAAATTTTTTCGTTACAAAATGTAAAAACAGTAAAATTTTGAGAAGGCAAACTATAAATATTTTTATTTTTTTTTTGTTGTTAAATTGAACATTTTAAAAATTGAACCATAGACAGTGAAAACAATTTGTGTATTTTATTTTCACCGAGGGCAAACACAACTTAATTTTTAATTAAAAGTAGCATACGTAGATCACATAATACGTGAAACGGGTGAGGTGCTTAAGAGCTACAGTCACAAATCACAAAAGCTTAGCATTCAATTCACGGTAAACCGTTGTATACCTTGGAAAAGTCCTGTCCCTCAGGTAGCTTTTGTAGATTTGAAATTACAAAGTTTTATTAATTTATTATGATTTTACATAAAATTATCATTATGTATAATATTGTCTTTTGTGACAAACTTCTGTCATTAAACTTATGTTAACGTATAGACTGGAAAGTTTAATAGATATTACTTATCGTAATTTTAATATAAAAGATTTTCGAGTGTAACATAGAAAATGACTTTTAAGATGTTGAAAGATGCAGAACCACTATATTTCAATATTTGAAAAAAAAATTCCAATTGCATTTGATAATTTTAACAGATAAACCTTGATAATTTAACACGTAAATGCCCAATGAATCCATGCAAAACATTCAATGGAAGGGATATTCCATGCTCTTGTAATATTAACAAATTACGTTTTTGAAAATGTAACTGAGGTTAATATAATAATAGTAAATTTTATATAGAAATGTACCCTATTCTCCTATGAAATATGTTTCATTTTCGTCTGACATGTTGATGTTTATGAAATATATAATTATGGTTCCTATTCTACACTTTTTTCAGAATTGCACTCACATAACCAATTTATGCCGTATGTTTTTTATTCTCACTAGCCCTAGCAATGAAAGCAAACTGCCAGTATCACAATACGAACCTGATACTGTTACTACGATTAAGCCTAGCGTCTCGCTGCAATAGCTTGAGGGAAGCCCTCTGTTGTCCTGGCTTGTGGGGGACCTGCCCAGCGAGTGACTCCATCGATTCTCCCTCAGAAAGACGACCGCCGCTTGCCGAATACGTGTTACTGGAATGTACAAATTTGGAGCAAAACCTGAAGGTGTTTTTTACAAAAGAGGAAAACGATTTTTGAAACAATACTGTCCATATTTGTTATTGGAAAATACAAATTGGAATAATAGGTGAAGTTTTTATAGAAAAAAATGCTATTGTTATAAGAAGTATTCTTTTCATTTCTATGTATTGTTTAATATAAAACTACCATTAATTGGACTATGCTATGACAATTACTAGAAAAGAAATCTCCTAAAGGATCGAGAAGCTGAAATATAGAAAAAAGAAAATGTACTTTGTGGATTAAAGATTGCTTATGAAGATACCATGTGATAAGATAAATTTTTCAAAAATCTTTGTGTTTAGGAAATTACTTCCTTTTTTTTTGAATTTTTGAAAATTTGCAATTTTTAATTCGCAAATTTTGTTTAAAGGAAGGAGTTTTGCAATTTTTAATTTTGTTTAATATAGAAGTATTCCGCCTCTCTGTTTTTAGCCTTGTATTAAAAAAACATTTATAGGAAAACCATATGGATAAATTTGAATATTTCTTCAACAATGCAAGATAACCAATTTTTCAGTGCTGCTTTTGACCACCACCAGACCAGAAGTGTTACCACAGTGGAAAACAATAACGGTGTATATTTTATACATAACTACCTTTGCAGTAATGGAGAAACTGTAAAAGAGATATAACTGTTGCTTTCCTCACTTAGGTTTAGAAATTAAGGAATATGTAAAAGTGATATAACCGTTATATATGTAAATAACCAATAAAAGTTATATATGTAAAAGTGATATAAGAAACGGTGTAAGTGATATAACTGTTACTTTCCTCACTTAGGTTTAGAAATGAAGGAATATGTAAAAGTGATATAACCGTTATAAATGTGAATAATCGCTAAAAGTTATATAACCGTTTTATATGTAAAAGTAATATAAGAAACTGTAAGTGATATAACCGTTGCTTTCCTCACTTAGGTATAGAAATGAAGGAATGTGTGTAACAGGTTTTGGTTTTTTATTCATTCATATTTATATTCCAAATTAGATCTAACCCCAGAACATGCGTTCTTTTACAAGATTTTATAGACATTCATTGACACAAGGTTTTTTAAGTGCGACAAATAATAAATGTGACATTTTTTGTGTTAAAAGTTGTCAGTATTAATCTGTATTTATACATTCAGTTAATGAGGAACACTTTGTATATAATGTATGACAAATAAGAAAATATTTGACAACGAAAAACTGAAACAGTATCATGAGGATACATTCAATATTAAATTGAATAAGATCAACCCTAGATTTAAAAACTATGCCACACGCCGCATACACGCACTCACATGTATAGCCAACCAAACATTTAACACAGAAACATACAAAGACCAACTGCAATCATTCCGAAAACACGTTTTGATTTCTACAATTATTAAGACATATAACAAATATAAAGGGCCACTATAATTTCTTAAATTCAGTTATTACACTTCTCTAAAAGGTATTAGAAAGCATTAATAAACATTACCGGTTTATGTTGCCACAGCATTGAATAATTTAGAAAAAAAACTAAAGGAATATAACAATTAATGCATTGTTACTTTAAAATGACAACAATATTCCTTCGAATAAGAGAATCTCACTCTGATTTAAAGTTATATTACAATTTAGAAAAACATTGAATGGGATAAAATACATACAATTTATGACCATTTAAAAAAAAACCAAAGGAATATAACATTTAAAGCATTGTTATTTTAAAATGACAACAATATTCCTTTCGAATAAGAGAATCTCACTCTGATTTAAAGTTATATTACAATTTAGAAAAACATTGAATGGGATAAAATACATACAATTTATGACCATTCTCATTAGCAGATTGCCATGCGGTATTTTCCAAAAGTAAGGGTTAACATTTAGGTTATGTAGAGAGCAAATATATAACTTAATATGTCAGTTTACTACATAAAATATTATACAAAATAATTAAAATTTATGTAATATAGTCTTTGCTGATTACGTTTATATTCATTATCTTACCTCGAAAAGGACAATAATTTAAAAGGATAAAGCCTTTTAAAAGGTGAACAATCTCTATTTCACAGAAAAGTAATTCAAGGAAACATATCAATCTTTAGGCTATTGACAGCTACTGAACAGTTACAAAAATATAATTTTGTTATTTAGAAAAAGAAATTTGTAAAACTTATGAATGCAGTACTGTGTACCACACATACTGACCTATATTATACCAATACGTCGTACTGGTTATACCATATAAAATATAGCTATTTTTGTGCCTATTTGAAGCGCCGCCATGAGCGTCTTGAGAACTCAATCTGACAATTAGATGCCCAAAATTTACCTTTGTATCAACATATATTGTAATTCATTGTATCGATACAAAATAATATACACTTTCTATCACATTGTTTTGTATATATATATATATACATTGTTTTGTATATATATACATTGTTTTGTATCTATAATATCACATTGTTTTGTACCTACACTTTCTAATATACTTTCAATATTTTTTATTATTTTGTTAATTTTAGGATTATAAATGAAAAAAATAGGCCTGCTTAAGATTTTTATTTGTATTAAAAGAAAAACATTACTACTGCCTCTCTGTGTTACTATCCACTATATATACTAACTATTTGAAGAAATAGAATCGCCATCGCTCTAAGATGAATTTAGTGACTTTTAACTCTTATTTTGACCTATATCCTCTAATATCATTGACAAATCTAAACAATCTGTCAGATATATTGCAGGGTTTGTGATTCGATTGAATGCCAAGAAAATTAAATGTGGCAATTGCTTACTTGCATGTGATCTGTATCCTAAGATTTCATTTTGAATCTTAGAAATAGTATAGCATTCATTGATATATATAATAGTATAGCATTCATCACAAAAACATCGTTTTCTGATTTAAAAATCAATTTAAGTAATCTTTGGTGTAGTCATACTTGGCGTCAAATAACTTTAAGTAACTTTCATATATTAGTAAAACAAACTAACACAAAATATCTAGATATCCATCTGAACACAGCAATAAAAAAATATTCACTACATATTGTAAGTGTTAATATACAAAATTTTTTAATAAAAAAAATTTGAGTTCACCAATGATTGTAATAAATTAATTCTTATTCAATGTTACTTGTTTATACTTATATATATCATAGATTTTACCACCCCTACAAGTTGATGTACGGGTCGGAATGCTGGCCGATGAGAAAGGTGGATGAACAAAAGATGCACATCATGAAAGTAAAAATGTTGGGTTGGGCAAGGGGAGTTATAAGACTGGAGAGAATCAAAAATAAGTACATTAGAGGAATGTTTAAAGTCTCAAAAACTGAGGAAAAATTGAAAGAAAATCGATTGCGTTGGTACAGGAATGTTATGAGGCGCAATGGACACCATATGACCAAAGCAGTATTAAAAATAGAAGGAAAGAGAGGCCAAAGCCGACCCGCTGCCACCTGGAAGAGCACTATAGATAAAGATCTTAAAATTATGTATTTGGACTCAATGACAATATATGATATACTGTTGTGGCGAAAATGTACGAGGAGGGCTGACCCCAAGTGAGATATGAGACCGTAGTCAGGAGAAAGAAGATTTTATTCCTACCCATAGAAATCTTTCTATTATTAACACTGATTATCAATGTGTTGTTAAGTTAATTGTATAAATAAATAGATGAAAACTTATATAGGCTATATACAAACTTTGAATTATCAAAGTTTTATCAATTTATTATGTCTCATCTCTTAACATTAGTTCAATGGACGCTCACTACTGTGGACATTCACCATCAGCGCCAAAATGGTGAGAATCAAATTGCTTCATTACAACTTTGTGTAAAGTAAGCCAGTGTACTAGTATAACAGAGGTCAGTGGCCGCAAAGTATAATGGTTTGGAAAACCTATATAATAATGGATAATGGTTTATCTTAAACACAAAGTTTATAACAAACCATTACATTAACTTATTTGTATTAACTTAACTGGCAATGTCAATCAATATGTTTATAGCAAAAATCAAAGAATTGTACTGATATAGTTTTGAGAGTATTTTTTTAACGCTGTAGCACATGTAAATATTTCATCTAAATAGTTGTGTGTGCGAGTGAAGCCAGAAGTATGCACCATAATGCGCTCGTTCACTGATGGCTTTGGTCGAATATTGTACTGGGTGTAAATAAGGAATTTGTTTATTTTATTATTAATCTCACATAATTACACCGATGCGTATCACTTTTGTTCCTTCTGAGACTTTCGAGTAAACCAATTGTGGATTGCTCTAAAGTCGCAAACCAGTATAAAAAACTGTGACTATTTTAAAACTGTTTTGTGACATTTAATATTATGCTAAATATTGTTAAAAAATTATTAACTGACACCAAACTGTTAAAAAACTGTAATAAACATCGACCTAACAAAAATTTTCTACAAAAAATCCACCAGCAGTCTTTGGAAAAACAGCAAAATGTTATATCTGTGGCTATACCACCAAATGCATCAGTCCCAAGAGCATCATATGAAATTTAGTTCATCATAAACACAGAGATTATGTTTTACTAATACCATTATTTGATCAATTTAGTAATAAAAATCAAATAATGTCACAAATGGAAAAACTGCAGCTATCCAATTTAACCAGTGTAAAGTTGAATTAAAAATATTGCTAAATATATTTCTATCACACCGTTGAAGGCTTGTAAAACACCTTTGATTCTAGTATCGATCCTTCATCATTACCAGAATGATCCATTTTTGTAAGATTTATTCAAGACAGAATTTAATTTTTGAAGATTTTTTAAAATGTTTGCCAATGAAGGCTTAAACCAGAGGCAGGGATTATTCATAGAAACTAATATAGACATAAAAAAGCTAGTTTGTGTATGTATCAAAAAAAATCCGTATTGAAAAAAGTACAATTGAACAAATCTTTTATATCTATATTCATGAAGAAAATCCGATAGTGATGGGTACTATTATAAATATAATAAATTTTATCTGAGCGTGAAAACAGAACCAATAAATATTCAAAATTATGTTGGAAGAAAAGTTTTTTTAGTGATGTTCTTTTACATGCACCGGTGCATGGTTTGGTAGGGAAAAAGTTCTGAATTGTTTTCTTTTGTTACAGCACAAATTTATAAAAGAACTATAAATTTTGAAAGAATGGATAGTAGCTTGCTTATTCTAGCTTCTCTGTGCAATATACCAAGTAGCTTGATGAATTTAAGATTAATTGCAGAACATTAGGTGAAAATAAAATTGTTTCCTCTATGGCAAGTGAAATGTTTGCTTTTGAAGGAAATACTAAATCATACACTACTCGTCCATATTGTCAATCATGACAGAATCTAAATAGGAAAGCACACATCTCTTCCAAAAACTATGCTTTTTTAAAATTATTTAACTGCCTTACTAAAATAATTTAATGCCAGATACCAGAATGTAAGAAACTTTAATAAATTGTCTTTTACTTGTAGTACACCCCTGGCACACGGAAATAGCAACTGTGACTCAACTAGCTCTTTTCGGGGTACAACGATACAAAACTGTTTTGATGAGAAGTTTAATAAATTGAAAAATTATACGAATCTAGAAATTAATTTTAAATAGTTAATTATACAGAATTCCTGAACCTAGTTTCTGAAAAGTACAAGACTACAAAATTATGCTTGAAAGTTGCTCTGGTTATTCAATTTAACGTATTATATATATATATATATATATATATATATATATATATATATATATATATATATATATGTATATATATATATATACATATATATATATATATATATACATATATATATATATATATATATATATATATATATATATACATGTACATATATGTATATTGTGATTTACAATTAATAATTTTGTTTTTCATTAGCAATAATATACTTATCCTCACCAGTTATGTCTTATAATTGAAACAGACATTTTCCAGAGTAAACAATCTAATTTGTTATAGAGATACAAATAGCAATAACATACATATCCATACCGGTTACATTATGTAAGACATTCTTCAGAGTAAATAATCTAACTCATCATAGAGTGACACAAACAGCAATAACATACATATCCTCACTAGTTACATTATATAATTGAAAAAGACATTCTCCAGAGTAAATAATCTAACTCATCATAGAGAGCAAACCACAATAATATACTTATCCTCACAGGTTATATTTTATAATTGAAAAAGATAATATCCATAGTCACAAAAAATACAAAAAGAGTATAGATTAAAGTGGCAGCGCCATTTTAAACCGTTAACCATAATTTTTAAATCTTATTAACTTATCCTGCGACTTCTTATTAACTTATCGTAAGACTTATACTTTCGAAACGAGCAACAAAATACTTTCTTGTGGCATAGTTACTGAATTTATCGATGTTTAGGATGTAGGTACAACGATAAACGCTATGCAGGACTTCGCTATTATGACAGAAGAAAACCAATCAAAAATTTCTTACAAGCTTTTAGAAATGAGAGAAATAACCTACCTTTTTTATTTTCACATGTCTACTTAAAGTAGGAATATTCAAGCACTCGGCACACAGCAACTCTTAACGCGTAACACTTTCGCTTCTTTCACACACATTTAACAATATAGGAAAATGCACAAAACACTGTAGCATTTTCCTATATTCTTAACATTTTATTTTTTTTATCTTTCAACAGATAATCTCCGAATCAAAGCTTGATTTAAAACATATAAACTGAAAGAGTATATTTAATTGTCTTGTTTTGATCTTTTAAAATATGAAAAAATGTGAAGACATTTTTTTTTATAATGCATGTGGTACAAAAAATAATGAATCATATTTTTTCATGCATAAACCAATGAAGCTAGAGTGGCGAGTGCATGTACATAAGCAATCCAAATGCATATGCTTGAATTCTTCCCTTCCTACATAAGCAATTGCTGGCAAATTGCCGAGAACTAAGGTGAAAGTGAGAGACATCAGATTTTCATTTTTGACCAAAACGACAGAAAAACTTGAACAATATCACCGCATTAAATTTCATGGAAAACTTATGGATTCCCAAACGGAAAGAATCCATAAAATACGAAAGGATTTTGTGAATGAAATAAGAGGCACCATACAAATAAAAGAATAGTGTACAGCCGATTCAAAAGCGATCACAGATCAGTGTGGAGTGAAGTACTTTCCGAAAAATCCTCAACATCCAGAAATGAGATTATAATTGACCAAATGAGAACACTTGTAATGCAGGATTGTTAAATCGAAATTAGGTCACTTGCTGATAAGGAGAATATCAGCATTGGATCCTTTCATTATATTTTAACTGACGATTTGGGGTTCAGGATAATCTCAGCAAAGTTGAAAATATTGTACCACTCCTTTATTTGTGTGGTGCACATTTCTCGCTCCCCTGAACGTCTATTGAATCTTGGAGATTGTTACCACTCATGAACCACCAAGCTTTACATAACATTTTATGCAATAGCCGTATTCAAATTTGTCTGTTTTTTTGTCAAGAATGAAGATATGACAATGCTCACTTACACAAATGCATCATCAGCAGTCAGCCAGTGACTGAGAGCTTCTCCAGGCAGGAAAAATTCGAGTATACATATTAGGATCGTTTATGGCTCCGTGTCCACCATGGCTCTGTGGTTGAATTATTTACACAAGAAAAATTATGATCAGATAATTTTTGAACACATCTCGTACGTAGTAAAAAATGTTATTCGTCATAAATAAACTTAGTCTGAATGTAAGAGTACCCAAAATAAAAGCATAAACTCCAAAACATGATGAAGGACAAATATAGTTACGTAGTTATCATTAGTTAAGTCAGCTACCGATGTTGTTAAATGCACAAGTAGTCATGTTATATTATAAGGCAAACAATATCCCTCCAATGACATGCAACATTTTCCAATGCAATATTTTGAACATAATATGATACTAACCTATGTCTTAGCCAGGGAGCATATGGTATTCCGTAGTCGGATTTAACTTCTGAATATGTCTGAGTGTCGGACAAGCTGCCGTCGCTAATCTTCATTCCACCGCGCGGTGCAACTCTGGAATAGAAAATTCAAAATTATTAAAATTTTAAATACACTAATGCCATCAAGAAATAAAGTTTATTTATTTGATTTTTTTCTTATGTACTCACATTAATTACCCAACTTATATGGTGGATAATATGATATGTAGCATTTTTCATCGACCTGTGAACATATAAAGAACTAGCTTTTGCCCGTAGTCTTCACCCATGTGGTATTAGCTAAATGTAAAAAAAAAATAGATGTAGATTATAGCTATAAGGCAGCTGTGTCGGTGATGCTTATAGCATAACTACACTTATAGCATAACTAGTCACCTTGACGGGGATAATGTTTTGCAGTATTTAAATTGAAGATATTTAATTTGCCATTGTTTCTCTCTTTATTTTCAAAAAACACTGTACATACTGTTTTTCTTGTATATATGTACATTTTTCTGCAAATAAACTATTATTATTATTTCAATTACGCCAGTTATGAGGTTAAATATTATTTTGAATATAATTTGCTAGACCTGACTTTCAACATTTGCTGTGGTGCAGAACAGTATATTGCAAGAATAATGACAATGGAAGTCTGGAATAAAATGATAATTACATAATTATACCATGAATTTGGATAATAAAGCTATGAATGTGGCACCAATTTCAAAAATTAAATTAACAGCAGTACATTCAGTTTTTTGTGCAAGCATAATTCCTTTACTTTCATGTTCACTACTCAAGACTAAGTTATATAATTATGTGAAGCCTACCTTTTAATCAAGGATATATATCATCTGTATGCAAAATTTCATTGAAATCTATTAAACCATTTAAGCATAACAGGAAGACAAACATAAAAACCATTTAAGCATAACAGGAAGACAAACATAATGTTTCACTTTCATTATTCTGATAGGGATTTTCACAGATTATTCTAATTTTTGGTTGCGATTGGAAATAAAATTTCAAAACAAGAAAGAAAATTTAAAATCTCTTTATGATTATAAATAAATATTTGATCTTAAAGTCTCAAGTATGTATTAGCAGTGAAATTTACTATAAAAGTATCCAGCTTACAAATTAGAAATGAAATTCAAAATAAATTTTTGTTAAAATAGTTTAAATTTAACATGCATTTTACACCTGCTGTTAATACAACAGTGTTACCACTTGACAATGGTATATCGTTTTTTCTGTAATTATTTCTAAAATTCACATTAAAAATTCAAAACTTATTTGTTATATATCTTATAACTCAAATCACTACCTTCCACTTTTCTTATTTCACATAATTTATTTACATCAATCACTTATATCAATCGCTTTCCTTATTTCACATGAACTATTTTTCTTAATAACTTGGACAAAATCATCAGTGTATAGGAATTGCACTTTTCAACGTATTTTAAAGTTATATGCGACCACATTCATTGATCTAGGAGCAACTGAGAAAATCTTGATCTACTCATCGTGAGAAACAAACATAAGATAAGGATACGCAGGATTCATATATCCTTATCAGTTATACATCATGTCCTCGATGAATACAAAATAAAATACTGTGAAAGATTTAAATTCGCTATTCCTGATTTTATTGTGCAACATTAGCTGGCATGACTAACAGAAGCCTTAGAGTGATTTAAAAAACAAAATTTCTTTTAAACTCACAACAAACATTAAATTAATAATTAATAAAATTTCCATTAATAAAAAAAATGCTAAATATAAGTAGAGCTTAAACTACGAATACATTAGATACATAATAAATGTTTATATGTATTTATACACTTAGATACATATAAACGTTTAAGGGTATGTAGTATTTCCATTAATTCATCCACAAGTATTAATATTATTGCAAACCATGCAAATATATTGCTTAGTATGTTTCACAGATATAAAAATATCATGAATTTGTCAAAAGTGAGATTTAGAATATTATTACCCTAGATTTCTGATAAACTTTAGGTAACCTACTGGTCATCTTGTTTCATAAATTTCACTTTAATAGTTTCAGGGTAGAAGGTCTGGGGGATCACGTATATTGTGGATATCTTAAGCACTATCTGATCACTTACCTTACATGAAATTGTACAAAAAAAATAATTTGCAATACTTTACAACTTGCTTTTTCAGTTGATACCCTACACTAAGCACAAAAATAATATACGCCAATAATTTTAAAAGTTGTGAATGATAAAAAATCATTCTCAACTTTTTACCCGACTATGGAGAAGGAAGGGTTACGAATTTCACCAGCTATGTATGTATGTATATGAGTTAGTTTGTTCCCTCATAAAAACTAAACTACTAAAGTAATTTCAACAAGTGAGGTGTCCTTAGATTCTTCTTGATCCAGAGTGTCCTACAGTATATAAAGTTATGAATTTCATAAGTTATGTATGTGTGTTAGTTTGTTCCTTCATAAAAACTAAACTACTAAAGTGATTTCAACAAGTGAGGTGTCCTTAAATTCTTCTTGATGCAGAGTGTGTCCTAAGGTATATAACATTATGAATTTCACAGGCTATGTATGTATGTATGTGAGTAAGTTTGTTCCCTCGTACAGACTAAACTACTAAACTGATTTCAATAAAGGAGGTGTTCTTAGATTCTTCTTGATGCAGAGAGTGTCCTAAGGTATATAACGTTATGAATTTCACAGGCTATGTATGTAAGTTTGTTCCGTCGTACAGACTAAACTACTAAACTGATTTCAACAAAGAAGGTGTCCTTAGATTCTTCTTGATCCAGAGAGTGTCCTAAGGTATATATAACGTTATGAATTACACAGGCTATGTATGTATGTGTGTTAGTTTGTCCCCTCGTAAAAATTAAATTACTAAAGTGATTTCAACAAATGAGGTGTCCTTAGATTCTTCTTGATCCAGAGAGTGTCCTAAGGTATATAACGTTACGAATTTCACAGGTATGTATGTATGTGTGTTAGTTTGTTCCCTCATAAAAACTAAACTACTAAAGTGATTTCAACAAGTGAGTTGTCTTTAGATTCGTCTTGACCCAAAGAATGTCCTAGAGTATATAATTTATGAATTTCATAACGTTCACAGGCTATATATGTACGTGAGTAAGTTTGTTCCCTCGCACAGACTAAACTAATAAAGTGATTTGAACAAACGAGACGTCCTTAGATTCGTCTTGATCCACAGAGTGTCCTAGGGAATATAATGTTATAAATTTCAGGTAGGAATATGCAGGCTATGTAAGAATATGTAGGAATATGCAGGAAGGTTAGGAATTGCAGGCTATGTATTTATGTCGGTATGTGAGTTAGATTGTTTCTTCATACAAACTAAACTACTAAAGTGATTTTAACAAATGAGGTGTCCTTAGATTCGTCATGATCCAGAGATTGTCCTAGGGTACACAACATTATAAATTTCCTAGAATGTATGTATGTATTCGTGCTTTTCGGGTCGGGTTTTAGTTTTTCCTCTTGTAAAATTATTGATAGGTTTTTTGACAGATTTTGGTGTAAATTTATTATATTTGAAATAATGTTTTTCCAACACACCCCAGTACAATTTGGGTTATCAAATTTATCACGTTTCTATTTGTATAAAAGTAGTTATCAATACTGAATCTAAACATATCCCGCTGATATATGTCCATTAGTGATCGTGATAAGACGGCTGTAATGATTTATATTATACACCCTTGTGGGTGCCTGCTTTATTATTGACTATTTTTGGTCTGTACATATGTACTTATGTATGTATAAAGACACCTTACCAGTCGCACTTCTTGATAGCTTTGATATGTTTTTAGTATTACTGGCACTTTTTGGAAACATTAAAAAATAAAGTAAAAAATTGAATTTAATATTTGAAACATGTTTTTGAAAGATACTACCTTAGGCGGAATTAATTAAGCCAAAATATTTGTCCGTATTTTTACTTTATCTTAAACCTTTGTAACGTAGACACCGCCACATCATTTCGGAAATAAAATAAGAAATCGAAATTAATATTTAAACATATTTTTGAAATAATATCAAAGTTTAGCCGGAACCAATTAAGCTAAAATATCTTTTCGTGTTTTGACTTCATCTTGTACCTTTGAAGCCTATGCCATACCATAGTATAAGACCCCAGCTTTTAGGGCAGTATTTTTAAGTCAGCCACTAGTTTCTCCGATACTATTTGTACTCGCAAAATATATATTAAACCTGAAATACTCACTGCAGTTCTATCCAAATAGTCTAGTAGCAAATATAGTCATGGCAGAATTACATTTGTCTTAGATTTTTTTTTAATCCACAGCTTTCACAGAATTAAAAAAAAGAAATTTACTCTGATATTTCCTTACATACTAAGTTGTGTCCATTTAAATCCCTAAATGTTATTCTAAATTACTAATAGATCAATTATAACTAACTTCGCAAAACTTAACTATTCAACTATAGGAAATAAGCAAATATCAATAAAAACAAACATATAAATTACAACCTTATGTATATATATATATATATAAGTATATACTAACATCAAACCTGAACTACATCTCCATTAATTACTACACTAATTAATTTTCAACCATAGAGCACAACACATCGACACGGAGATGAAACAAAAGACTTTTATTTCTTTTTACAAAAGTCCGTTGAGTTCAAATAACTACTCGGTCATAGCACTTGGCTTGAGGGTCTTGACAAGTAGTACTGCACTGTTGTGAGGGATCACAACATGTGTTTGAGGCAACAGTGTTATTAGTACCATCAAATGTGTAGCGGTCGACAACCATGTGTTTAATACTGAGGTAATAAAAACATATGATGTAAATATGTGTTACACTATCTAATACAGATACACTCTGTACAGTTTTAGTAACAAATAAGTAATATCAGAATAGTGTTTTTGTAAATTATATACATAAATTTGTATTCATATATAATAACTATATTACAAAAGTGCACTAGCATTCAAATGATTAAACTATTAGGAAAGCAGAGAGATTCAATATATTTAGATTTTAGTAAATGGATAATATTATTGATACAAAAATGTATAACTTCAATAATATAGGGCACTGACTTGCCCAAAATTTGCATGATTATTTAAGAATAATTATGAGATAAATTTTTAAAAAGAAGTATTTGAAGCCTTCTTTTTGAAGTAATAATATAATTTGAACTGAGTTTGTTTATAAGGGCTGTTTTTGCTGTTAACTGGAAAAGTTTACATGTACACATAGAGTGTTGCACCCTAAATATTTTAATGTTTTTATTTTTGGCTTCAGCTAATAATGTACACGGAAGAGCATGGCCACTAATAATTCATTTCGCAAAGACAAATTTACTCTGATATGTCCTTAACCCGTTCAAACCTTATGGGTTGTGTATTATCCATAAATTGTCACGCATGTTTAACACCAATTGAATAAAAGTTGCTTAAGTTACCAATTGAAGAAAAGTTTTCTTGATCTATCAAGAAAACTTTTCTTAACTAAAAAGGCTAAATGAAACTATGTGATGTAGTATTATTTCTACTTGATTTAAGTTCTTTACCACGACCTACGTTTCGTTGTATTACAACATCTTCAAGTGGGCCATTAGCACAGATCTTTGTAATAGCTCACCTGAAAATGTAATACAACGAAACCTAGGTTGTGGTAAAGAACTTAAATTAAGTAGAAATAATACTACACCACGTAGTTTCATTTAATTGTGAATAATGAATTTCTACAAAATTAACGCCAAATATATTCAATTAAAAAGGTACATTTTTACAGTTTATAAATAGATAAAAATGATAAGAGTTGGTTGTAGCTATTTTATTCAATCACCATGGATGGAACTGGGAAATCACTAGAAATAACTTAAGAGTGAATGGATTAACATGGTTAGAGAGAAATTTACTATAAACTGGATTGGAAATCATTCATACCATTTCACAAAAAGTCTTAAAATGAATACAATACAATTTGTATTAACTTAAAGACTTTGTGTGAAACGGTATGAATGGTTATTATATTGTACTAGTCTTCGGGTAGCATTTTGAATTTCGTAGCTGGGTACAAATCTGCTTGCACTAAGTAATTATGTGGCAAGCGTATTGACAATATCCAACTTTTATGGTTCTGTACTGTAAGGATCTAAACAGAATCTTACTGTTGTGACAATTTCGTCAAATGACTGAGTTACCAACTTCAAATTTATACATATTTTTATAGTGATACATATAAAAGGAACGAAAAAAAAATTTCTCACCTACACATGTGGAATATCATTGAAATAAACTCACAAGAGTAAAATAAAAGAAATATTAGAATAAAAGGGAATAATTGGAATTTATTAAAATTTAATATAATTTATTAACAGTCTAAAAGCAGCATTGGAAAGAAACATGAGAAAGCAAACATTTAGAAACAACCTAAAATATTATGTTAACCCTTCTAAGCAATTACTTATATTTTTTATTAAAAGTTAAACTCCCTTAAGTAAAGCTTAATTATAATCAAGATTCCTTCATTATTAATAAAATTAATGCATAATTATAAACATAATAATATAATGATACACTTTAATGTATTCTCATTACATATATAATGTGCTTTCTCTGATTATTAAACATTCTTTCCTGTGATATCATTTAATTCTTATGTTTTATTTGCTAAAAATAAACTTTGATAAACAAAAATTTCTTAGATTCATAGCAAAATTAGAGAACCCAATGGTTATGGACAACTGAACTGTTGTATAGGTAATAGATAGTGCTTGTAAACATGTGTTCCTGCAGCTAAATAATGTAGAGTCAGTTATACAATCACATCAATTAAGACATTTTGTGGGACACTGATACAGGGATGTAATGGTTGTTATTGTATAATATTGTCATATATTTATAACAAGCAAAATTGTAACTTGCAGATTAAACACTTTTTTGAACTCGGATAGATGAATAGGTACACAATTCCTTCAACTAAATGTCATATCTGTAAATCGATTTAAAAGAAATCAATAAATAGACGCCTCTCAAAAAAAACTCGTTAACAAAGTCACATATTGCTTTAGATTGTATCACCTTACTTTTCTTGGATTATTTTTATACACATTAGACATTAAAAATTGGTAACTTAGCGTGCAGGAGAAAAAATTCTTCATGGAAAAGAAATTATTGGTTAAAAAGGAATGTTGAACTAATAAAGACTTTTAGTAAATGAACCAAAAGTAGGAAGTAGTGAGACATCTAATGATGATAATACAGTTTGTAATTTTTTTTACAAATATTAAATACATTCTGAAAATATTAGACAAGGTGTGAACTAAATACGTAGATGTCCTATAGTCTTAGAGGCTCTTTCCCCAGGATATAAAATTAGTATAAGAAATTTAGCGATTTCAGATCTGAAACTATAGTTTTCGTAATTGGCTTCATTTCACAAAATTTTAATACGTACATTATTAGCTGAAGCTAAAAATAAAAACATTAAAATGTTTAGGGTGCAACACATAGACTCGTGTAAACATTTCCAGTTAACAGCAAAAACAGCCCTTATAAACAAACCCAGTTCAAATTGTATTATTACATCATAAAGAAGGCTGAAGAAAAAACAATTTATTACAAGATTCTATAAATTTACTAGACATTGGAAATCGTAGTTACACTAATTACAAACGAAATATTCCTTGAAGGAATGTTTTATTTGTAATTAGTGGGAAGTAATGGTACTATTATTAATTAGATTAGAGAGATAGTGTTAGATATATTTTATATTAGCATAATATATTCATATAATATATTAATATTTATTGTAACAATATTACTATAACTGAATTTTAGTGATTATTAATTATTTTGTAGATTAAGATACTGTCAGTATCTTAATCTACAAAATATAAATATACAAATACATAAATATACAAATATTTTTAGTTTATACTTTAAATACAATTATTTTATTACAAAACTTGGTGTTTAAAATCATTAAGATAATCTTTTTTATTGCATCTTTGTAGACGTACTGAAATACAGTGTCGTGAAAAAAATCATTGGTAAAAACTACAAAAATATACACTCCGCATTTTTCATTATTGTTAATTGAATAAAGAATTGTTGGAAAAAATTCAAAATAAAAAAGTTAAGAACAGCTATTAGTAGAGAATGCTCATTCATAATTTTTTATAAAAATTAAAGATTTGAAAAATAGTCGCGAAAACCAATAGGACTAAATAATCAGTAAATAGATCAAGAATTACGATCTGTAGTGTGTCCTCACACATACAGACCAATGGACAAAAACACATGTAACTTTTCAAGGCAAACTTAGATTATAATAAATATTTCTAAAAATTAAATAAATTATTTAATTTTTTAGAGGAAGATCTCTTCTTTCCAAAAGCTTTATTAAAATTTGATTTCTTTTAAAATTACACGACTTATAAATACTTCTTTCATCAAAACACGAGACTGGCGCACTAGTTGACAATATATCACACCCATGCGATGTGCAATAAATGAGTTAATATGTGAAGCACTACATCATTTGACAGCATTACGACAATCTTCACTACTTTCTATTCATGATTTTTAATTCATCAAATGTTCAGTATTTAAGCTTGTTTCTTCACTTGTTGAATTAAAAAATAAAAATGCAAACTTTAATTTAGTCTCCTATAAACAATAATTAGTTCAGAGCAAGTGTCTAAGCAATTAGAATTATATAGAATATCTACCATACCAACATAACTTTGCAAAACATTTATTAACTTTATAGTTTTTTTTTTAACAACAAAACCAAAATATTTTCTTTTCTTTTTTCACTTTTTATTCTTTCAGTAAATTTTATTGCATTGAAATTTTAGCACATTTTCCGTTTCTGTCAATTTTTAAATGCTATTTAATTAAAGAGTCAAATTAATTGAATATCGGTGACCCACTCTGGGAATTTGAAAGACTTCCCATGCGGCAAATTAGTCTACTTAATCAAAATTTGAAGTACATCTTCCAATAAAAATCTTTTCTAATTCATTATAATTAAACCAACAAAAAATTGAGTTAAATTCAACGGTCAATATAAAACCAATTAATTAAAATAATTACCCAATTCGATCCCCGTCCAATGCAAGATACTTAATTGGCAAATTGTCTTCAAATAGAGAGTATAAAATGTGGCAGCAGTGGCAACTGAGTAATTTTTAATTGTCTCTCTCTAAACTAGAGTATTGTCTGTTTCTGTCCTTCACGCTCACTGTGTAATTAATGGGAAGTCATATTGACCTTATGTTTCGTAACAAGCATGGGTTTTTACGTAATAGAGTTCAAGTACAGTCAGGGCATGGCAAATTTTTTTAGGCATAAGTGTTATGTAACCTAATATTAGTAATTTAAATTTAAATTCTGTAACATATGGGTGTGGTAGGTTTTTTATTTATTTATTACAAACATTAACGTACACATAAAATATATATACAAGGGTGGGTCAAAAATTCGCAGAATGGAGAAGGTGGCAAGGGGTGGGTGTTGCTCACCCGTTGCTTATTTTATTATGAGTATATATACTAAGTTTCAGCTTAATTATGTCATTAACTTCTGAGCTATCATTGATCAAGCAACTCATTCTGGAAGAAATCACAGACAGGAGAAAATCAAATTTCAAACTGTCACAAATTAGCAATAAAAATTTATAAATGCTGTAAAATTGTGCGCAAGTGAAACACATCAGTCATTTTGAAAAAAATTTTCTAAAAAAATTTCCTTCATATTTTTTTTTCACTGACAAAATTCAATATTTATAATATAAATTTAACCAAACTAACAGCTTAAATATTTATCTGTTACCATGTCAAAATGAAAACTCCAAAGTTAATTTAGACTACTATAAATTTAACTAATTCTTCAGAGCAAGTAATTTTAATTATATTGAATAATTAAAGAATGCTACCAAATATACCACTTTTATTGCTTTTTATAGCATGCGTAAATGACACTTGCGCATTTATTGATAAAATATATCATGTAAAAATTTAATTTGTCATCCATAGAAAATTTTATAAAAATTTGATAGAAATTTGAAGAAGCTTTACAAAATTACTGTTACGAAACTGCTTTGAAGCTATCAAATCAGTGATTCTGATGGCAGAAATATATATATATATATATATATATGTATATATATATATATATATATATATATATATATATATATATATATATATATATATATATATATATATATAACTTCCACCCAAGCAATGCCAGGCTTTATTGCTAGATTTATGTAATGCATTTAATAAATGCTCACCGATGATGATGGAATAGTGCAGCAAACTCATGTGTGCCAGGTTTGGGCAGCGACTGGGAGCCAAGTAGGCGCTCGCGCACTGATGCAGACAATTGAGCTGCTGCAGCACCGCCAAGGGAGTACGCTTTTGCGCCCATGCCATTCTCTATATAAGTTGGTAATACATTTTTTAGTGCTGTAAGTACTATCCTAAGTAACTATTGATAGCTCAAATATACATCAAATTTCATTTACGTATGTTTACATTAAATATCATATGAGAGATTTTTGTTTATGGAGATTAATTATAAGGCTAACAATAACTGAAGCAATATTAATAAAACTTTCAGAACTATGGTCTTTGATTGCGACAAATATCATCCTTACCCAAAGAGAAGCCGGATCATGTACATTATAATCTAATTAAATATAGTATGAGAGGTTTTTGGACATGGAAATTATTTCTAAGGTTAAAAATTGTTTAAGCAATATTAATGAAACTTTCAGAACTATGGTCTTTGTTCACCAAAAATATCATCCTTACCCAAAGAGAAGCTGGATCACGTACATTATAATCTAATTAAATATAGTATGAGAGGTTTTTGTACATGGAAATTATTTCTAAGGTTAAAAATTATTTAAGCAATATTAATGAAACTTTCAGAACTATGGTCTTTGTTCGCCAAAAATATCATCCTCACCCAAAGAGAAGCCAGATCATGTACATTATAATCTAATTAAATATAGTATGAGAGGTTTTTGTACATGGAAATTAATTATAAAGCTAAAAATAATTGAAACAATATAAATGAAACCTTTTAATTTAATAATGACGATAACAATTATTTTGCTGATACGGAGGCTGTACCGGACTGCGAAAATACGATATGACCTTGATTTCAGTTTTTGTTATAATTTTTGTTCACAATATATATTTTCATAATTTTCTTTGTATTTTATTAACCTTGTACAAGTTTTTATTAAGAAAAAACCGAAAAAATTATTAAAATTGGACAATTTTTGGAAGAGATACAGTTTTTTTTCAAGACAAGGTTAAATGACTTGAAAAACAAAAGATTTCTTTGGCATTTTTAAGTATATATGAGTAAACAACCATGGCACTAAAACGGTTAATAAACAAGAATGCATGAATTATCATGTTGTGTCAGAAAATCGAGCAGTGGTCAAAAAAGTTACACAAGTTACACGTAGTTATTTCAAAATTTGAAAAAAATCATCACCTTCAATTGTTACTTCCCTAATGTTGACATGCAGGTATTAACAGTATATTTGGTAATACATGTATCAATTTCATATATAAACTTGTAAAATCTTTCACAGATATTGCTACGGATTAAAAATTTTCACAAATATTGCTACTCTTCCATTTTAAAAATTTGTTTAGTTGTAACTTGGAAAGTATAACGATAAAAACATTATTTTAATACTTTTTGTATCGGTATGTATGTAATGTGGTTTACCTACACATGGGATGAAAATAAATACAATAAAATTGACGAAGTTTTGAAAATAACCAAGAATTAAGATGTAAGCAAGAGTTATTTTAAGCTATACTTAATACCAACAGATAGAAATGGAATACATTGAGCTTATATTGATTTCATGTGAAAATAGTTGTATCTGACTGAGAACAAGAGATTCAGTTATATGGGTATTATGTTAAAAGAATCATTTCTTCATGTATTTTTCCATAATTCCAACAGTTGTCGCTTAATTAAAATACATATGAATCAATTGTTTTAAAGTACTTGTCATATGATAGTAAGTTCCGTAAATTATAAATTTTTTTTTCCAGTCTGTTAATATAACATTTACAGTTTGTGAAAAAAATCATTTTTGCATTTTTGAAATGAAATGAGAAATTTTTGAGAATGATTTTTACCAAAACTAAATGGTAAATAATTTTTTTTCCAAAATTTTAATATAATATCATTTACATTGAATTAGTTTTTCAGACAAAGCGCTTGACTGTTTTTTAAATAAAAAGACTGGTGAAATTGCTACTTTTGTATGTACCTGTAATGTTGATTGTACAATTTTTGGAAGCGATTTTTACCAAAATTAAACAATAAATAATTTTAATAGTTACAAAAAATTACATATCTATAGTTTGAATAATATATAGAAAATTCGGTGAATCTCGGCGACAATGCATTTTACACAACAACTACCTTAAATGTGCTATGCATATTATTATTTTCATATACGATTTATTATTGTCTCACATATAATTAAAAGTAATAAAACATAAATTGAACATCATTTAAAATACACTTGTATTGATTATTTTAAATATGCCAGTCACACTAATGGGTTTATATTTTCATATGCACAATTAAAAGTAATAAAACATATTACAAAATTGTATCATACTTTTGCAACTCTACATAATTGAAATTTTTACCTTACTTTTTAATGAGAAGAAGTGCCATCATTTTATTTCTTAAAAAATTATTAAGATTTAACTTACGATTCAAAACAAGAACATGTAAAACTTAGTTACAGTGTATAAATTAGATTCAATATTCTCTACTAATAAGCAAACTTAGGTTAGTTAATATACAAATACATAAATATATACTAAATAATGATTAAGCTATTAAGTATATTGGCAAGCAACAGATGGTAATTTCATTTCATGGTGGCAAATCCTATTTACCAACATTTAATAATCAAACCGTTAACTCTAAAGAGAAAACCCATATGACCCCTAATAAAATTTGATGGACTGTTATGGAATAATATTATAGCAAAGGATAATCTGCTTAGTCCAATATAGCTTAATAATGTTGCACTATGTATTTCACTTTATTAGGCCATTTTCCTACCATATTATTATAATAATGGACCTCATTCCTCTTAGCATAATTAACTTAATGTACCCATATAAACAGATTAGTTTATATAGGTTATTAAGTTTATATACATTGAGAATATGATTATATAACCACATTCTCAGTTTATCATATATGTGGACTTCTAGAATTTTCTATCAATTACTACCTACTTATTAGCTATCAGTTTTTATCCTTAATTTTACCCCTATGGATTTTCTTTGAACACTTAAGGTGATATATAAACTGGTAACAGTCTGAACTAACTTAAAACTGCTAATTACATCAATATAAATGTAAAAGAAACGTAATTACTCCATTGAATATTGATTTTATTCAAAATCCTGTGTAACTAGTATTTTTAGTTACCTTTTATAGATTTTGCATAACATATAGGGTAAATTAATTTTGAGATAATTTTCATTTAAATGGGCAAGCTAAATACTTATTTGTTAAAGCCAAAGATTCTAAGTGTTCAGTCAGGTTTTCTGCACTTGTTCATAAATATTCCAGCCTTTTTTTAACCTGACAGTCCTTAATTATACTTGTAATGATTTATGCTGTATATTATCCCCAATGGACATTTTTCTGAGCAGAGAAGTAATTGCTTCTGCAAGTACATAGATGTGTGAATTCTTGAATGGTTTTCTACAGTAGTTACTCTGTTGTTGGAGAAAGCAACAGAAAGCTAAGGCAAAAAGGGTAAAAACAAAAAAAAGAACATAATAAGAACCTTTCAGGTCATGTTCCTATTCATCCCCTAAAAGACCTGCATAACAATTTACATTAATTATAGAGTTTCTTGGTAGATAATCAATATGGTTACTTTTTGAAATCCCAAAACTGCAGTGACCCCGTGTTTAGAAACCAATTGAAACCTTGATGGTTTTTTTGCTATTTCGATCCACTAAATGGAGTTCAATTTTGACTCTGGACTATATTTTCAAATTCATAGTGACAATTCGAAAACAATTTTTTTAAATTTGTAAAAATGCAAACTTTTGACTCGACGCTGCTTATTGAGTGGTATTTTTGGCACACAGTGTGTATTCTTATTCACTATATAAAATGTCTCAAAGTCATTCTTTGCTGATGTGCACTTCCTCAACTATCTGCTATATATTCAATATGACACTATATGAACACTCAATACCTGTTTCTTAACTTTTTTAATGTAACATTGTATATAGGCGACCCAAGCAATGAAATATCTTTAATTATAAATTATCAATTAAGAGGTATCAAAGACAAAATTATCGGTATTGAAAAAATGTACTAGATACTAAAAGATATCGATACTTTTTACACCCCTAATGATAAATACCATAGTGAAATATTTAAAATAAAAATCAAGGAACTCACTGTGAATTTGCAAATCTTGAGTGCACGTCTGAGTTCCTCCAGACACCTTCACTTTGGTCCTGGGTACAGCTGATACCTGAGCTGTTCTACCACCTTCCAAGTAAAAGAATAAACGAAATTAACAATAATTACGATTTATAAAGTACATTCGGAATTGTTATGAAATAGAACATTAATGAATACTCAAATACTGTATTCTCCAAGTTGTTTTAAAAAAATAAGTGTTGCTAATCAGAGAGCAGAGTGAAGAGTATAAAAGAAAAATTTTTGTTTAGATAAAACCTAAGGAAAATAAATTTTTTTCTATTATTTTAAAATTGTTTTTATACCTGGTGTATTTTTACTTATATAATATAAAATACTAATGGCCCGTTTACACTTTTACTAAGATTCAGTTTACTATTTTTGTCTTTTAAAAAAATTTTATCAAAAAGCACTTGTCGGCAAGAACATATTGTTGCTTAAATTCTGCTGTAATAATATCACATAATCCAAAACAGTGGTCATTTTAGAACAGCAAAACTGTGTAAGTTTTTTACTAATCATTTTTCAAAACGGTTTAGGTAACAACAAAGTAACAACTTTTTAAAGATTCAAAATATATCTTTCAATTCTGTATTCAATTGTATTAAAATATTATAACCTCCATTTTTTGACACACTTCATATCACAGCATAAGCAACAATATGTTTCATCGTATCAGTAGTAAAAAAATAGTAAAAATGAACCTTGATGATGAGGTTGTGTTGGTGATGCGGTCTGAGAGCCATTCTGCCTTTTCACATAGCCAAAACTTTGTGGGGCTTTGCCCTTGCCGTTACTACTAGCTGCGCTCGCTGGCCGTGATGAGCTAGTTGGTTGGACCTGTGATATGGAAATAGTGTTATAGTATTTTGGGGTTTTGCTGTTGTTTTGAGCTCATAGAGGACTTAGAGCAGAATAATGTTGAGTTTTCAAGATATTATGTAAACTTGGTTTTATTAGTGAATCTCTGTTATTAATTTTTACAATTTCTTTACAAAATTAATTATCCACTGGAAATATTTATTAAGTAACAAGATAGATACAACATTTTCTAGAACAATGTGTGTATGAGTACTTTTTTACATCAACCTAGTGATGATTAACCTTTTTCAACACTTTATCATTTAATCACAATTGATCAGAGCATACTTTATTTATTATTAGTATATTTATAAAGAATATACATAGTGTTAAATTGTTTCATTCATTAAATGTTTATAGATTTTTAAATCAAATATTTCTGTAATTTCATGTTAAGGACAAATTAATGAAATATTACATTATTTTTATCAATTAATAATTAAGTTTATTACACAGAAAGTAATAAAATTATTTCCAACTAATATTTTAGGGTATTTCCATGTAGGGCTGCTGACAGTTATATTTCTTATTAATTGTCAACAGTTAATAAAACATTTTCAATTTATTTAATAGTGCTAAAGTCATACATGAATTTCAGGTAATAAGAATAAGATTTAAAAGTGGAATATTTAAATTGTTTTTTTTTAAATACAAAATTCCTTAATGAAATATATAATTTGATAATGATAATAAGTTAATAAAATAATTCATGGCTTTTCAGATTCATTTCTTTTTTCATAATATTGTTAAAGGTAACATATTAAGAATATCCAATAACCTCTCAGGCCACCGTAACTTCAAATTACTCAAGATGTGGCTGTTAATAACACTATCAAAAAACTTCCAATAAAAAAAGAAACCATGCAAACTAAAAATACAATTTTACTGGACTAAAGAGACAAATCACATTTTGGAGAAAATTTTTCTATCTGTACATTTATAATTAAGAAATTATATCCAGTGTACATGAAATGCTAATGGCTAAATGGTAATGTACATAGATGAATGCTAATAAATAAAGAAAATCTAATGAAACTAAATAACCTTTCCATAGCTATTGGTTCATTACATATTGGTTCCATAAACTACAAATAACTATAAATGTGTTTCTAAGCACTATTTCGTTCCATTGATAACTATTGATTCGACAAGCATTTCTCCCGCGCACCACTAGATGGCTCTTTCTTAAAAATAAAGTTTGAAACGTATTTTTTAATGAAATACAACATCAACACAATATATTCTAAATAAAATATTACTTTAGGTGCTCTAAAATTAATTATAAAATACAGATTTATTTAAAAATAATTTAATATTTTAATAATATTGGCTGTATATGCACAATTGTGCCATCGACCTTAAAATAAAGTTAAAGTGACATTTATATAACAACAGCAAAACTAACGGTGAAGAATTTAGTGTCTGCTTGTGCATGTTGTTGTTACTCTTCACACTCTCCTATTTAAGTTATTAATACAACATGGACTGTTATTTAATCATGTTACTATTAATTTTCTCACATAAATATTGCACAGTATTCTTGTCCAATCTATATCTCATTTTAACTCCTCATCTGTAAACATTTCGAAGGGATTTCTACGATTCTCAAATTTTTGGAAATTGAAATATTTGTAAAATTAATAATATCTTTATCAGATCTTGCTGAAGAAGTTGAATTTATTTTGAGATATCGCAAAAATACAAACTCGTAAAAATGACATGAAAAAGTTGGAGTTAATGTCAGTTTTATATTGACAACTCCTGTTACGGAATAGATAAACCGCCATTTTGGTTCAGTTAATTTAATGTGGGTTCATCGAATAGACAACTCACTAGTGAGCGTTCAGGAACGATTTTTGATAAGTTATCAGACCAATAGAAATATTGAATAGAAAAACGGCTGTCAAATGTACCTCAAAAACCGGCCATAAATGATCTTTAGCGTAAGATCTGATTTAGTACATAGATTAGAGAGAATGAAGAAATTACACTAAACTCCATTTCATTAATTGACATGCACTGTTGAAGTGCTTAGATATTTAAAACATACCTGAGTAGATCCACTCCGATTGGAATGTTGACTGCCAGGTGGTGGAGAAGCGTACTGCTGCTGAAATGGAAATTGAAAGATATTACAGAGACTAACATCTCAATTTGATAAATATTTGATATAAACTTTTCGCTCGTGTATTTTATAAGCATAATATGGTAATATTGGCTCAAGAAAGTGCCTGTGGAAATAGTATTAAGGAGCATTATATACATAGCAGACTCGGAAAACAAAAATCTCTTAAATTTATTAAGCGTCTTAATACTCGTTTTTCCAGGAAGCTAAGTAGTTTTCAAGGTAGCTGAGTGTTACAAAATAATGTTATAAATATAGGGTATAAGTTCAGTTTAGCAAAAATGTAAATTTGCCGGTTTTTTTGTTTTAAATGAAAGGATATACATACAAACGATATATTTCAAAAAATTAGGGCTCGTTCAGATTATTTTATTATAAAAAACGGATTTCAAGTGTTATGAAGAAATGGTTGTCAATTAGCTGTCAAACCTTAGAATAATGAGTACTCCAGAAGGCCGGGACACGCTCGATGGTGTATCCTCAAAAATTACGTATAAAATGCGTAGTATCAAAACGCGACCGTCAGTGCAATTACTATATCATATGTGTGAGTGCAATCTAAGACACAGCTGTGAACGGTTGTGTGGTTTTTATGTTACAAAATTTAAAATGCCGGCTTGTGATATTCTTATCTGCAAAGATATCACTGGACCGCAACAAAAACAAATGGGCATTACTTTTCATATGTAAATACTATTACGTATTTCATTTTCAATTAAATACGCAATTTTTAAATATGGAAATAGATTATTATTAACAGAAGCGCGCCATTTTCGTTGGTGTTGACACCTCTTAAAAAACTGTTTAGCCAAATTAAAACGTCGCAATTGCTTGATACTGAAACATGTAAAATTTAATTTATTAAAAAATCGGGATTTGGGAGATTCTTTGGAGAATTTGGTGTAACATTTGAATTTTCCGTTGCCATATTCAATTTTAGAATATTTTACCTATTGCATATATAATCAATGTATGTAATACTACGGAGCGCGCGAAAGATTATTATAATCAAATTTTTATAGCAGGCTTGTTAACCTCTCTTTTTACTTTAAGACACTAAGCTAATTATTTTCTTTTTGTATTAATAGAAAAACCCAAAAAAATGATTGACAAAAGTACCTAAATAATTTTGTAGATTAATGTGTACACACACACTCGTACGCACGCATCACACGCACACATACGTACACACACGCGCGCGCGCATACGCACACTCACACATATTTAATGATAATGTAATTTAATACTCATTTTAATTAATAAAATGGTAAAATGTGACAAAGTTTTTAGTAATTTTAACCTAAATTCTTCGGATATTGGTAGTAGTTGGAATGAATATTTTAGAAATTTAACATAACCGTAACAATACTCCGTATAAGCGAAACAATGCACCACATAAATGGATGAAATGTATGTCATACTACCCCAAGCAGATATATTTATATGCATCGAATTCCCGGAGCTCCATGGTAAATTTATTTTGCTTGTAACACGTACGTAGGGTGGGACGCTAGTAAGAGGAGCGCGGTGGAGGGGGGGGGGGGGAGATTTTTGGCGATTTTTGGCTTCAGGCGACCGCGAAGAGATTTATGCGTATGCGCCTTCTGGATTACTCTATATTTTAAGTGTCAAACACAAATTTTATAACCTTACTTTGTGGGATCCTCTTTAAGCCTTTTTTGTCTTTTTTATCTTTCTTTATTTGTTTATATATCCTCTTTGTAAATACAAAGAGGTGACAAATTCTGTGCTTAGTATTACTAAGTCGAAAAATTTGTAACTTATACTTCCTTGACAAAGTGCTCTTTTGTTAGGAACTTTTTCATATCACTTTTTTTAAATAAAATAAATAATATTTCGTTTTTTATTTATATTCTTCCATTTAAGCAAAAAAAAAATTGGCAATTAACATTTTCGCTAAACTGAACTTGTTCCAAAAAGAAAAAAGATAAATTAAAGAAAATTCGATAAAACCCTCACCGATTATATTTCTTTAAATAAATATTTGGTATGGTAATATGATATTAGTAAAGAAACTACGGAAATATATTTTATTTTTTAAATACACTGAAACTGTATTACCAATATATGACCTGAATATTTCAAAGAATATAATTTATATAAGTAACAACTTTGTTATAGATAAAATATAAATCACTGTTTTTATTAGGTGTAGTTAAAAAGTTTTTACAAAGTGTAAAAACTATAATAAAATATAATTTATATTTAATTATACTTTTCAAAACTGCTTTTAAAAAATAGGAGTAATAGGGTGAACCTTTATTTTTTCTTACTACTATTATTTTTCATCTTTACCTTATTCAAAAGTTAATGAAGTAATGGCCGGTAAAACCTATACTATAAAGATAAAAATAGAATCAGCAGTAGTTTATCCCTTTCTATGGTATTCTAGTATTAAAGTTATTTGACTGTAATTGTAATTTAATTTTTTTTAATTATATTAGTTATTGTAATATTCTTATTTATTGGTTACAAATAACAATACTGCCACAATAAACACATTTATTTGTTTTCACCACTAGCTAAGTGTACACTTCGTTCGTTTTGTTTTTCATATGGCTTAAGCGGTCCGGAATATTAATGGAAAACACTACATACTACATTCTCAGGAAAAAGCAGTCATGATTATATAGAGTATTTTTATTATTAGCATCACTTTAAATATTTTTAAACTTACATTATTTTTTTCATATTTAGCAAACCGTTAATATATAAAGGGATTATACAACTTTTTGATAGAAAAATTACATTTTTTCATTATTTACTTTAATTCTCTCAATTTTATAATTAGAATGTTTTAAGCTTTTCAATGAATTACTGTACACTCAATATACGCCCTTTTAATTCTCTGTGCATTAAAATCGGAATGTCTTCATATAACTAGTAACGTACAAAGGATATGTCATTGAAAAAAGAGATTCCTTTTAAACTATTAATAAACAACCCTGAACTCCACCACAATAATGTCCCTTTGTATAATATAAGTGCATCCATATCAAAGAAAGATAGTGAGGTCTATTGTAGTCGCTTTTTCTTGTTATAAAATCATTATTAAAAGCCGTCTTTATAAATAAAAATATTATTTAAACACAATTAATATAACCATTTACGTAATTAACAACCGAATGTAAAACCTGCACTGAGAGTAAATGAAAATTGTTTTTAATCCTTCCATGCAAATATAACTTTTCATACATTTTTATTTTTTAATGTAATGAAAATGTCCCAAAATTACTTTTATTATCTTCACAATTACACTTTCTTCGTATGCATATTATATACATACAATCACATCGAATGCATATTATATATATGGAATGCATAGTATGTTTAATATAAAAAATATGGTATGTTTAATTTAGTCAATACACTATATTTTTAATATAAATTTGGTGTATACCTGATGATGCGGAGAGGTAGCCGTAATCTTCTCTCGCCGGTGCTGTGGCGAGTGGTGACCCGTGCGAGACTTGCGTGAATGAGACGGGCTGAGAGGAGCCTGAGGCTGCTGGAATGAGATAGATATTGTTAATCTTCGGTAGTTTAAAGAATCGCCTTTTTCAATTGGTCGCTTAGTTTCGTAAAGAAAATTAACTGGTAACTGCCACCTTGGCTTCATATTAATCTCTTATTTTATATTTTTATAAATATATTTGTCAATTAGTTCTGTTAAAATGATGTGTTTCACCATATTTATTCTATAATATGAATAATTAGAGTTTTAAAAGTCATGCCGGGTATGAGAAGGTAATTTCCTTTAAGTGAGCGACAGTTTCTATCGAAGTAAATTCAAACTTCAATATTTCGACTAAAAGTGGATTCAGTGCCGCCATCTTGATCTCATTTTAAAGAGGAAGGATGAAAGATTGTGCTAACACCGAACGTCTAGAATTTGGCACGCGCAAAAAAACACAATTTTCGACCGATAGAATTGATGTTTGCAAGAGGTGTTATTGATGTATTGTTAATTATTGGTTTTATAATAAAACAATCAATTAGTTTTCATTGAATTTGTTTTTATCCAATTTAAAGCCTACAGCAATAAGAATGCCATAAATTAAAGTCCATAATTAAAGTAAATTGATTGTTTGTTTGTTGCAGAGAAGTGATGAAAATATAAAACAAGTTGGGGAACACTGCTTAAACGGTGCAAGGTACAGAGAGTACCTATTTTCCGTCCTTCTTGCGATAGATTCGTAACAATCAGATGTTAAAACAAAACGTTGCGTTTAATTTGACCTTGACATTTTACTCTCATTGCGCATACTAAAAACGTGGCGGAATATCCGTTGCAATTCCTAAATTAACCAGATAATATCAACATTAACGGCTTTCGAGCATTAGCGTTAACAACGTATGTACACCAACCTGCACAGGTGTCCCGACGCCCGGTGAGTCCGTATACTTCTTCCAGTGCGTGTCGCCGTTGCGCGCGTGCCCGTTCGCCTCGGTCTGCTGCGCGCTGTCGGCGCGGGCGCGCGCCCGGCCCCCCTCCATCGGTCTACCCGACCGGCAGCCCTCTCTGCGGGGTGGAGAAAAACCAATCAATTACATATATACGTAGCAAGTATATAAATAGAGGCTATTTCAATAGCGGCCTTCGAAATTTAACTTTAGATTTAATTTAATACTACGAGTACATCGAGTGATCACGTCGACTTCCTTCAAATAATTACCAGTTGATCTGTGCTTTGTTTGATATAAAGTCAAAGTTTGCCAAGCGAGTAGATTCTGACTTAAAATGCGAAATATGTTATACAGAACTTATGTTATACAAAAATTGTAGATATTTTTCTAAAAATATTTTCTTTAAAAAAATGTAAAATTCTTCATAAAAAATAAAAGATTTAACGATGGACATAAAGTTAACTCATTTCAATAATGTGATTCTGAATAGTTTTCCAAACTCGTTACGAGTCTTTAGGATACTGACAAATTTCTTAAAGAAATTTGTAGTAACATTTTGAAAAAATGTTATTGTCAAATTATAAATACTTAACGTACATTTTATTCCATGAGCTATGTAGTACCTCTGTTCACTCTTCACATGAAAAAATAGGTCAAGTGCAAGTCTGGCTCGCACGTCGCAGGGTTTCACACCTCGTTTGCAGTGAAATTAGTTTATCACAAGTCATCACAAATACGGACTTCCTAACGTAATAAATATGTAATAAGTCCTAATGTAATTAAGAAGGAGAAATACATACGAATCTTTCAAAAACTATAACATATATAATCATTTTGTTTTTTTCCTACAACCTTGTTTTTTCACAAAATTTCGGTAGTAAAAAATAAGTGGGTGGGGGGGGGGGCGAATGCATAAATGTTCTAGCCCTTTCAAACGATAGCACATGAACTATGTGTCAAATAAAAACTTTTTGTTGTGAAATATCTAATGGCGCGTTCGGATGGGAGTTAAAATGGCCGACTTAATTCGGCCAGCTTCGCGTCTTGTCGGCTCTTTTCGACTTAATTCGACCAGCTTCGCATCTTGTCGGCTCTTTCCGACTTAACTCGGCCAGCTTCGCGTGTTGCCCGCTAACAGTATTACAAAATTAAAAATATATTTGCAATAGATTGTTAAGAAATATTTCGGTGATAAATTATTTTATAAACATAACATAAAATTACGTCCATTTATTGTTTTTTCGTTCTTATTTAAACTTTCTTTTAAGAACATTTCAATATTCCGATACTAAAAAAATTTGATACTTCACATCCGCCAAGCGCCCCATGACAACTCACAATTTCTTTTAGAGTACTTCATACGCTCCCCCTACAATTTCCAAACAAAATATTTTTGAGCCTTAGCTCCATAGCTAAGGCTCAAAAATATTTTGTTATATGCAATTTATATTTATATTAATTTATATTATAGATATAATATAAATATAAATTGCAATTTATATTATAGATATATGCAATTTAATATTCTTAATAACTACTCCTAATTTCTACGCCCAGCCATTTTAGAGAAAATCGATTGTGACACGAGGACAAACGGTTGCGTGAATGATTTTATAAGGGCGGATTCATTTTTTCCCTTAAGGAAGGGAGGAACTCTAAAAATTATGTTATATTGTACATCTCTAGATTCCCAAACTGCATTATATCACTCTGAGATTGATGATATCATCCTGAGACTGATGGACGGTGGTGATACAGCATTATTAAATTTAAGGTAAAATAAATATCGCCATCTAGCGAAGAATTATAAAAGTGCATTTTGTTAAAAGAATTACTACTATCTAAAGGAGAGTTATTAAGCTACATTATAATAATAGCTTATAAAAGAAACAGATGTCGCTGCTAATTAATTTCTTTATCATCTATATGAGTAATTGTTTCTTTTCTTAAACACCCTTAACCCTGTAAAATATGTATGACGCGGCGCATCGCGGAGACCCGGGTTCGATTCCCGGCCGTTCGTCGAGCAGGGCTGGACGGAAACTTACTTTATATCCACGTGTATTTTATATAGAATTATTTGATAGCACTTTGTTTAAGTTTTGACATGTTAATTTCAAGCTTGCTGGTCAATTTAATAATGATACAACAGGATATTGGACTATATTTTTATTACTAAAATAGAATAAGTAATGATATTGAAAACGGTTGAAATAAATATATCGTACCTAAAACTTTTTATTACAAAGTTATAGCGACTTAAAAACTGACGAACTGTGATGCGCGCGAAAACACTCCACACAAAACACAACTAGCTTATGACGTCACTTGCCAGTATTTAGCATTCGTAATAAGTGAGTTTATTAAATATCTTTAGTATCCTGTTAAATATTGCGTTTAAGTTATATATTGCATTATTATATATTATAATTTTCTCATTTTTTTATGTGGAAACTAAATTCGTTATTACTTTTTCAGTTTATTGAGCAATAAAATTGACTCTTTTTCCTATTTAAAAGTTTTAATTAATTGTTTATTATATGCATTATTTTTTGATCATAAGGTTTTTTTAAACCTACTCTACAGTTTTAAAACAAATCGAGCCAGTCAAATACCTTATTCGATAGGGTATTATTACAACTTCAAGTACACAATTCGAATGAATCATATTTTGTCACATTAGGATCTTAATAATATACATCAGTGTACATCCTATCTATCGATACAAGAATCACCTTCCAGCTGTCTGTTAAACGTAAATATAACAAATAAATAAAACATAACACTTCCCACATCTTTGCAACCTAATAATGTCGATAGCTTATAACCATAAACTCGCTTATATTATTAAGCTGCTCCGCCCAAAGTAGCTTATCTCGGCGTAGTCGGTGGGCGCCAGCGGATGTAGAGATAGGGCGGACGTAGTAAATGAAAGTAAACTTCGACACTTAAGCGTGTCTGTACTCATCACGGAGTTAATGTAAATATCTTGCTTTACTCGAGAGTCATTAACAACATTAAGTTTACAGGCAAATTTTGGTAGAGGTTTTGCCTGTATAAATCTTGGTTCAGACTTTCATTAAGAACATTAACCTCGAGTTATTATATTTTAATTTTTATAAATATTCGCATTCTTCTTGGTAGCAACTCTTCATTGCTGAATGTCGTGTTCGGCTTGACAAAGTATCTCTTAACCTATGCATTGTTTATTTCGAACTTTTTCTCAACCTCTCTCGTAGCTGTTGTTACTGAGAACCGTGTGGGTATCTTGACTTAATCTGAACACAGGTTGGGCGTACGCCCTCGAAGTCATTTCTCCTCGATCTTGCTAACTATCAAGTTCACCAGTTTCCCTAGATTATTTGGGTTTTTGCGTATTACACGGCCGAAATGTTGAATAACTTTTTGGTAACAAGTTGTCGACAGTCTTGTTTAATCCTTGGTCTAGAATATATTTGTTTATCCTCCTAGCCATCCAGGATAAGGCACCACCCGGTGCCAGTACCACATCTGCCCAAAGCGGGAATCATTTTTCTCTTTGTTGAGTGAATCGTCCAAGATTCGGAATCATAGAGGGAGGTTGGGAAAACAAGCTTTTTTCTTGATGTTCCTATTTCCAACATGAAAACAAAAGATGCATTACTTATTTGTCGGTACGCGGTGCTGAATTCGAATTGTTTGAGATACCCAAATGTATGTATGTATGTATATATGTATGTATATATACTTGCATGGGTCTGCCCAGATGTTATGATGGATAATCCAATTGGGAGACATCCTTAAATTAGAATGAGGTACCTTTAGATTCGTTTTAATATTTCAAATGTTTCGAGTATGCTGCCTTTGGCCTTACGAACCATGCAATATAGCGGCTGAGAACCATAATTTTGTCCAATGCGAAAAAAATATAAATTTAAAAAAGCCATCAAAGCCGTCAAATTAAAGATCTTGATTAGAAGACTTCAAACATATCTAAATAAATACGATATTTAATAAAAAATATATGAAAACTCGTCAAGTAATGTGCCTTGGAATTTTCGGTAATATTCAAATTAAAAAATTTCATCTTTAAATTATAATTAGCATTCCGTAGTAAGTTCCGAGAGAAGAAATTGTTTGTTCTACCAATATAGATGTCTCCTATGAAAAATTGAACAAAAAAAGAAAAAACAAATTGTTTGTTCCACCAATATATATGTCTCGTATGAAAAATTGAACAAAAGCAAAAAAAATAAATGAAATAATTTATCTGAATTCACCGTGAAAGATATCAAAGACAAAAATTATAGAATTATGACAGATGACAAAAGTTGTTTCGAATTTTCTATCTAAACTTCTGTTATTTTGGTCAGATTTGTTTCTGTTAAGGGGCATAGTTCATATTTAACATCAAGGTTCCTATATTAACTATATCGCTAATTTCTTATATTTGTTTCAAATTTCTTAAAAAAACTATTTAATTATATGTATACAGCGGAATCCACATTTTTATTTCCGAAACTGCTGAATAAAAACAGTTATGAACAATCCGTGGAACGTTAGCGTTACGTATTTTTAAATGTCAATCTTACAGTTAACTTAATAATATTTTCCAAAGATCCACGTGAACGAAGTCACGGACACAGCTATTATATGTTTAGAGCTCTTATATGTGAGTAGCTTATTTTGAAACAGCTATTATGTGCGAGTAGCTCATTTTGCACAACTATTATATGTGAGTAGCTCATTTTGCATAGCTATTATATGTGAGTAGCTCATTTTGCACAGATATTATATAAATGAGTAGCTCATTTTGCACAGCTATTATATGTGAGTAGCTCATTTTGCACAGCTATTATATGTGGGTAGCTCATTTTGCACAGCTATTATATGTAAGTAGCTCATTTTGTGTACAAATGTTCAGTAGTGAAAATTGTATTTTAATGTTTAGAAATCATTCGATTTTATAAAGGGCGATAGGGGCGAGAGCTAGGGGAAGAATTTATCTTATTTAGTTTAGAAAAATTTGTTTGTCGGAAATTTGTAAAATTTGTCCAGAAGTTTCTCAAAATTAAGTTATCGTAAAACTTAATGATATGCTTGGAATACGACATTTAGCATTTAATGTAAGTTTAGTGTAAGTACTTATAACGTAAAATTGGTACTTTTGAACCAAGGTTATACATTTCTAAATATAAGTCATAATTACAGTCTTCGAACATACTGTTTATTTTGATGGCGTCCTTTATATTCATAGTTATTTACTTAACACACGGGGAAATATTCATATTTTCGTATTTTTTTTCTTGTTCATGTTCATGTCATTTAACTGTAATATAAACATATATTAAAAAATGTTCGTGTATCGGTAAGCGAAAAAATCGATTTTCGCTCATAGTTGTGATGTGTTTAGAGAATTATTTTTAGGATTACGCCTATTTTAGGCAAAAGATTTATGTTTATTTGAATAAATATATATTCATGATTTTCTAAAAGTATCGAGTGAAAAAAACAATTGTCCAAAAAGTATGTATAGTAAAAATGTATCGGTAACCGCAGAAAAATCGATTCTCGCTCATAGTTGTGATGTGTTTAGATAATTATTTTTCGGATTACGTTTATTTTAGACTAAAAATTTAATTTTATTTAAATAAAAATAAATTGATAATTTCTAAAGATATTGAGTCAAAAATAAAGTGTATCGGTAAACGTGTATAGAAAAATGTATCGGCAACCGCAGAAAAATCGATTATCACTCTTAGTTGGGACGTCGTGTTTAGAGAATTAATTTTCGGATCATGCTATTTTACGTAAAAGTATTAATTTCATTAAAATAAAAATAAGTTCAAAATTTCTGAAAGCATTGATTGAAAAAAGCAATCGTCCAAAAAGTGTTTCGGTAAATCGGTAAAAACGTACCGGTAACCGCAGAAAAATCGATTGTCTCTCATAGTTGGGACGTGTTCAGAAAATTAATTTTAGGATCATGCCCATTTCACGAAAAAAAAATTTTTTTGAAATGAAAATAAATTCATAATTTCTAAAATTATTTAGTGAAAAAACAATTGACTAAAAAGAATATTATCATAAATTGATCATAACGTAAAATGTTTGCTTGTACTCGGTAAAATACTAATCGTAATTCTTGTAGTAATTGGAAGGTTATAAATGAACCACCGTTATGTAACGGGTTTGGTTATTACTCTAACGTCAACTTTTTCTATCGAAACTTTAAGTAAATTAATTTTCTCTAATGACCGAGAGATGGCATTGGAATTGCGTCACATGTTATTAGATTTCACTTCCAAATTTATAACATGTCATAAAAAATTTAATTAGTTTTTTTATGTTGAGATACAAATAACAGTTTTCCAGAACTTTTAAAATCGAGTGAGGTTTCCGATTTTTTAAATGCAGTATTCAGTATTAAGTATTTTTGCTAGATATTTTTGCATATATATTTCATAAAACATATGGGATATAACAGGAAATATTTGCCTAACGAACCCGTATAACATTAAACCAGAATCCACGATCAAGAATTCTAAACTCCCGTCATCAAAGCTCCTAACAATATTACGGCGGATGAAACAGATAGCACGGATAGTGGTAACGAAAGTACCAACCCCGAAGGGTCACGTATAAGTTTGCTGTCATTAAGATTATTACGAAACATTATCGTGTGTTATCGTGCTGTAAGATCTCACATGGACTTGGTCTGCAAATTTAAATGAAGTCGATAAGATTATGAATTTGGGGACGCGGTATCGAATCAATAGTATCGATACTGTACTAACAAGTAAAATCAAAAAAGTGTCGTACAGATAAAAATATCGATATCCTAAAGTATTCATATTTTTCTTGAATTTTATAATTTTAAAAGTTACTCCACATATTCCAAATCCATTCAGATTTAAAAGGAGAGAGGCAAAAGATTTATGTTTATTGGGCTAATTTCTTATATTCGCTTCAAATTTCTAAAAAAAACTGTTTAAACATATGTATACAGCGGTCTCCATTTTCTTATTTCTGAAACTGCTGTAGAAAAACAGCCATGAACTTTAGGGTCAACGTATTACGTGGAACTTTAGGGTCAACGTATTAAGTAGTCTATCAGATTAAAGAAAAAGTATTTATATTTTCACGAAGAAAATTAATTTTGAAATAAACTATTAACAAAATATAAATGATCTAGTTTACAGGCTTTAGTTGAGATAATGATGTTCGCTTGCGACAGTCAAAGTTTCTAATCGATTCTACGTCAATTTCCCAGAGCGTCTACAAACTTGCATTACATTTTTAGGGGTCTATAGTCAAACAGCCTTTTGTTTCAGCTTCGTAGATTTTACAGTTTTAGACAGACGTCTATTTTATTCCATTACCTAAGGTGAATGAACTTTTTGAAAATTGTTTTCTTATTGAAAAGTGGAAAAGAAAAATGTTGTCTTATTGAATAGAGGCAAAGAAAAAAATACTATTGTTCATCAAGAGTCCTCATTTATTTTCATCAACAATTGCTGTCCATTAGCTTATAAATTGTCTAAAACGTCTTATATTTAAAGGAAACGTCTGTCTCCTTGCTTGTGAGTTTGCAGTTTATAAATTCGAGAACTATTTGACAGTATTAATTTAAGATTTCTCGGATATGTATCCCTTTTCTGAAATATCTACATTCAATTCATTTTACAATGAATAAGCAAACAAATAAAAACCATCAAATGAAACTGAATTCAAAAATTGCCTTAGAGCTACATTAAAAACGATGATTTTCATTTCCGATTGTCAGGTACGTTAACGTGCGCGGAAGTGCTTTCCGTATTCAAGTGACTTCCGTTACGAGGCGCCGAACGTCCTTCCGCGCCCGCCCACAGATAAATCAGTTTGTGCGAACCTTTTTAAATCTCGTGGGCTTTATATCATTACAGAGAAATATTAGAAAGGAAGAAAATTATTTCGATCAATCGCACTAATAAATTTCCCAAGTTAAACCTATTTCTATTTTGACTATAGAAATAGGTTTAACTCGAGAAATTTATTAGTAGTTAGATTTTTATATAGGCTTTTAAAAAGATATGATCTGGCTATAAAAATGATACAATTTTAAAATATTTTAAGACATTTATTCTGATACAATTCTGTCTTTGAAAAATAACACGCGTCTCTGTCCTTTGGTCTATACCTATGTACGTATGAGGAACCGCTACAGATTGTTATTCTTCACGATTTTGGTGATTGCTTTTTCCGCCGATTAATTAACTATCAGAATAGAAGCCTTTAATTTTCACGTAAATAATTGCATTTCTATAAATAATTTTCTTCAAAAATTCCTGTCCTTCGTACTTTGTGACTGCTCTCGGTCTCAGTTCTCATTTTTACGAGGTTCTTCTTCCTTTTCTCTCTGCTTCTTGCTATTTTTAAGATTTTTTCTGTATAATTTTTTTAGACTGAAAAAAGCAAGATGTGCATTTTTGGTTATACTAAAATTTTTTCTTAATTTAATCGACTAAATAAAGACGAAGGTCGCAAGTAAGCTAAGATTTAAACATTTCTTTATATAACTGAATGCTATACGTATTCAGTTCAGCACAAGTGTAAATTTGGAATTTTCTGCCTTTATTTGTCTAATAGATACTGCCCTGTAAAAAAGTAAAGTATCAAACGAACAAACGAAGAGACTAGTTTATGGTTTCCGGTAAACTTCGTATATGTAAATATACTGATCAAATGCGAGTCCAGCTTACGCACCGAGGGTTCTGTACCTCTTTTGAGGTGAAATTACTTTATTCAACAAAAGTCACCATTGGTATGGACTTCCTAGTGAAAGAAATATTTATTAATACCTAATATAATTAAGTAGGTGGACATACAAACATCATCGTGAATGCCTCAAAAACTACTGCATCTAGAACAATCATTATTATTTTTCTATAATCTATGCGTAAACTTCTAAAAACCGTGTTTTTATTCAAAATTTTAGATTCAACAGTTTCTAATAGCTAATTCTAGAAAATAATTTTTTTTGCATATTTTTCTCTCTATAACTGAAAATATACATCTTAAAATAATGAAAACAAATATTTTTGAGGTCCTTCTAAATAGCGCTTTCAAACGATACTCCACACTATATGTTTAATAAAATCATGAAAACAAATATTTTTGAGGTCCTTCTAAGTAGAGCTTTCAAACGATACCCACACTATATGTTTAATAGAATCAACAAAACAAATATTTTTGAGGTCCTTCTAAGTAGCGCTTTCAAACGATACTCCTTTAATTTGTACTCTAGCCCCTTCCGTTAAATATTTTCAAGTGTTAGATATGTATCCAAGTATCTATGTTCAGCTATTTCTGAGAAAAAAGCCTGTAACAGACGGACATGTAAGTGATGTTGTAAAGATTCCATTTCCCCTTTTTAGATGTAGATCCCTTAAAAAGAAAAAAAAACAAATACACAATAAAACGACGAGTTTAGTGTATTGAAGTGCATTTCAATACACTAAACTCGTAATACCGATTTGCATCATTTGATTCAAACAAGTTACACGTTTATTAAGTGCGAATTCAGTCACGTGACAGAGAACACCGATCAGAAAGCGTTACGTCGCACCACGCAAAACATCATGGTTTTCTTGACATTTTCGCATACAGAACAGGTTGTTTGATTAAGCTTTCGTTTTTAACAATCAATTGAAGGAAAGAAGCAACTACCATACACGGGCACGCTTGTTTTGATTTGTTTTAGAAATATTTACGTCATTCAAGAGGCCATGACAGTCTTGAGCGTTTTCGAAGTAAATTTACAGCCTTGAGCGTTTAGAAGTAAATTTACAGCCTTGAGCGTTTAGAAGTAAATTTAAATTGGTTTCTCAAAATGCAAAATTTATAATGTAAAAGTTCGATTCATCACTTTTTTGTGTTAAATAGATATTACAGTAAATCATTAAACACTTTCCCAAATATTGTTACGTAGCCTATCGGTACGCTGAAAGATTTATGAAAAAGTGATTTTGGGAAATAAATGCACTCCCGGACAACCAGCAAAATTCCAAAAAATAATAGGTTGAACCCAAACTGTCGTTTTTGGAATGTTTGTCTTCTTATCTGTGGGTTCTATTTATTTACGTATCACGCAAGAACTACTGAAGCGATTCTGATAGGGTTACTAAATATTTCCCATTGTTGTTACTAATTTAAATAAAATGTGTATTTCTGAAGCGAAACTTCTTTACCGACGTCTTGGTCATTCCGTCACGTTAAAATTATGTAACATTTGAGAAAACGAATGTCGAACGCGTACGACCGGCGGCAGTCAATACGGCGGTCGCGAATGTCAAAAAGTATATTTTTATTTATTTAAAAAAAGTTTAAAATTACATAATAAACTCGCACGTGACACACTCAATAACTGGGTAGGAATTTTCAAATTTCAACTCATGTCGGCGCAGATCCCTATCATTGGGTTAACGAATCACCTACCACTAAAGACACAGCAACATGTTGCCACATCACCGCTTTGTCGCCCCTTTCCGATGAAACATAATAAGTTATGTTTATGCGTACAGGCAGACATAAAACCGTGGTATTTAGAACATGACGTAATTAATACGTATGCTTCGTTTGATTACAATCGACCCACCATAAAAGAATATACGGTAATTTTAATTTCAATACAAGGCGTAATTACTTGAAAAATTCTACTATTTATAACGATTATAGATAGCGTTACGTATTTTTAACTGCCAATCTTACAGTCAACTTGATAATATTTTCCAAAGAGCGACGTCGCGGGCACAGACATTATATATATATATATATATATATATATATATATATATATATATATCTATATATATACATATATATATATATATATATATATATATATATATATGGCCTTAATCACATAGAAGTCATATTACACTCTACACTTTTATAGCTCCATATATGTCATATTATACTCTATAGTTTAATAGCTCCATAGACGTCATATTACACTCTACAGTTTTATAGCTCAATATATGTCATATTATACTCTATAGTTTAATAGCTCCATAGACGTCATATTAGACTCTACAGTTTCATAGCTCCATAGATGTCATATTACGCTCTACATTTTATAATTCCATAGACGTCATATTACACTCTATAATTTAATAACTCCATAGACGTCATATTACACTCTACAGTGTTATAGCTCCATAGACAGCATATTACACTATACAGTTTTAAAGCTCCAAATTTATAGCTCATTTACAACGGACATAACGTGGACTAGGAGACAAAGAAGAGGAGATCGAATAAGGTTAAAATTAAAATGAAATTACTTGTTAAAACTTTGTCTTTATTCATTTAAAATTTCATCCATTCCTTTTAATTGAAATAGTAATTTTAAAGAAATAAAATTCAAATTGTTAGAAGGCATTAATGTGAAAACTTTCAAAATGACGAGGAGTAAAAAGTAGCTCATTTTGTGCACAAATTTTCACGTGAAGTGAAGATTGTAACTGTCTTTTAATGTTTAAAACTCACACAGATGTGATAAAGGGGGTGAGCCAGGGGGTTATCTTATTTAGGGTTGCATTTCAAAAAATTAGGAAGAATCATGCCAGAATGTAATTTAATCCAAAAGCTTTGTCCAAAAATAATCTATCATATAACCTAATGATCTGTTTGAATAGGAGATTGGACATATTCCTCCAGTGTAAATATAATGTAGGATTGGTATTTACGAACAAAAATTGTAAATTTCCAAATATAAGTGATAATTATAGGACTTGAACATGCTATTTATTTCAATGCCCACATACCCTGTAGTTTTAGAAAAAGCACAAATAGTTTTTTTGTCATATATTATCTTCCTAGTTATTTGCTTAATTAAAAATAAGGAAATAGTCATGTTCCTGCAGATTTTTATCTGTAATGTCTATATCAAGAAATGTTCGCGTATCAGTAAACGTGTACCGTAAAAATTATCGATAAACGCAGAAAAATTGTTGCTCATAGTTGTAATATGTTTAGTGAATTAAGTTTTGGATTATGCCTATTTTATGCAAAGAATAAATTCTTTTAAATCGAAATAAATTCATAATTTGTAAAAGTGTTGAGTGAAAAAAAAAATTGTCCAAAAAATGTATCGGTAAACGTGTATCGTAAAAATGTACCGGTAACCGTAGGAAAAATGATTGTCGCCCATAGTTGGGACTTATTTAGTAAATTAATTCTCGGATTACGCCTATTTTAAGCAAAAGAATTAATTTTATTCAAATAATAATCAATTCATAATTTCTAATGAGCGAAAAAACAATTGTCCAAAAAGTGTATCGGTAACTGCAAAAAAACCAATGGTCTCTCATAGTTAGGATGCGTTTCGAAAATAAAATAACATGTCACAATGTTTTTTTTTTCTCTATCTTTAGGCCAGATGTATTGCAGCTATTTCATTCAAAACGTTGTAAATTAATAATTTATACGTAATAGTATATACGAGCATAGATTTCTTATGCATCGGAATATTGAATATTTTTTCAAAATGTTCTATACATATATATGTAATTGACGGCAAGGGTTGTCAACTTTTGTTCTCTAAATTTTAAAATACATATTAGTGAAATAACGGTGTAATATTGATATTTATAACATTAATTAATGTGGGAGTTTATTAAGTGAATACATTTATTGTAGAACATAGATTGTTTAATACTATTACGGGTGAAATACGATAAGTTTTGTGAATAGTCGTCGACTGATCGAATGTATACTTGTGCCAACCATATTTTAATTATCAAGTTCGATTGTAACAAACATTTTCTTTTGAAATGGCAATGAGTACACGTACTATAAGTATTACAGATTTGTTAAAAAACATTAATTAATGTGGCAGTTTATTAAGTGAATACAGTGATTGTAGAACATAGATTGTTTAATACTAAGTTTTGTGAATAGTCGTCGACTGATCGAACCATATATTAATTATCAAGTTTGATTGCAACAAACATTTTCTTTTGAAATGGTAATGACTATACGTATTATAAGTATTACAGATTTATTAAAAAACATTCATTAATGTGACAGTTTATGCCTATTTTATGCAAAAGAATTATTTTTTTCAAATCGTAATGTAAAAAAAAATTATTTGTACTCATTGACAAGAAATAAACATAAAATGTTTTAATAAATAATTCTTGTAGTAATTGGGACATTACAAATGTAGGATCGCTATGTAACGTGTTTTGGTTAATACTACAGGGTGTCCAGTGGCAGATTTCAAAGTTTGAACAAACATAGTTTCTGAACGCAACACATAAGAGGGGGTATCGTTAGAAACGCAAGCCGTGCGGATGTTTTAGTAGCCATGGAATAGTGGAGTGGAGAGCAACGCGCTTTTGCCGTAGAGGCGTACATTTCGAGTGGATTTTCGCTGTCTGTAGCATGCCGTCGATTTAATAATTGTTACAGTATTCGTCGATTATGTGATGGACCATTGACCAACCCCATTCAGTCATGGGTAGCAAGGTTTAGAGCTACAGGATCAACATTAAATAAGCCCAGGCCAGGACCTACACCATTGGTAGCCACGGATGAACATGTCGAGCGTGTTATGGTTTCTGTCGTTGAAAATCCCCGTTTATCACTGCGTACACGTTCATCGATATTGGGAATTCCGAAATCAACTTTACAGGTAATAATGCGAAAAAAGCTCAAGTTACATCCATATAAAATTCAAATTGTTCAAGATTTACACGATTCTGACTTTGAATTAAGAAAAACTTACGCGGAGGTGATGTTGTTGAGATTTCGTACTGCTACCCGGATGGGCAACATATACTTTAGTGACGAAGCTCACTTTCACATTGGAGGATATGTGAATATGCAGAACTTTCCTTACTGGGATGTCCACAACCCAAGACAAATGTATCAAGAGCCTTTACATAAGCCTAAAGTAACAGTCTGGTGTGCCATGTCTGCATATCATAGGGCCTTATTTCTTTGAAAATCAACGTGGCAAAACTGTAACTGTGAAAAATTAAAAAATTCGGAGAGATATGCCCAGATGTTAAATGACTTTTTCAGAGTAGAACTACAGAATAGTCCATCCTTCAACCAAAACACATGGTTCCAACAGGACGGGGCCACAGCTCACACTGCAAATGTGTCCATGAATGCAGTGCGGCAGTTATTTCCAGAAAAAAACATATCCCGAAACGGTACCGTACCGTGGCCACCTAGGTCACCCGATTTAAGTCCATGTGACTTTTTCTTATGGGGATACTTAAAATACGTTGTCTACATAACAAATCCGAGCACTGTGACACAACTTAAAGAAAATATTCGAGGCAAAGTCAGTAGGATACCCCAGTTGCTCTGCAAACGCGTTTTTGAAAACATGCGTGTTAGACTCGAAGAGTGTGTCAGACTCGATGGCCGCCATTTGGAAAACGTGGTTTTTAAAAAATGAAATCCACATTTGTTATAAAGTTAAAATAAACCTACTTTGTAGTTTTTTTTACAATTTTTCAAACATTGAAATCTGCCACTGGACATTCTGTATAACACCATCTTTTTTTCGGAACTTTAACCCGATTACTTTTTCTTTAATGACCGAGAGATGGCGTTGCCAATGCGTCACATGTTATTAGATTACGAACTGTTTTTACTGCCAAATTTCGTAACGTTTATTGTCCCGAATGTTATTGTAACGAATGTGCCAACCCCGGAGAGTCACGTATAAGTTTGCTGCCATTAAGATTATTACAAAACGTTAACGTGTGATGATATTGTGCTATGAGATCACATGGACTTGACCTATAATATTAAATGTAGTTGATAAGATTACGAGTTTAGGGATGCAGTATCGAATCAAAAATATCGATACTGCTCTCATGAGTAGTATCAAAAATATACTTCAGAGTCGTGTGATATGTCGTCTTGAAATATTTTCACGATATTCTTATTTTAATAACGCCTATATAAATAAATTATGAGCACATTACGTGGAAGAATCTAATACGTAACGGGAAAAGTGTCAATACGTTTCAGTGTTGAGCATATTTTTTTCGATACTGATATATCGATATTTAATATATCGAGTATAAAACATCATTATCGAAAAAATATACTCGATACTGATACTTTTGTACTCGATATTTAATATATCGAGTATAAAAGCATCACTATCGAAAAAATGTACTCAACAGTGAAACATATCTATACTTTTAGTCATATGAGTACTTAACAACATGTATCTTATCGAAACTCTTCAAATTCTGTACTTAATATAATACTATAAAAATTTATTTTAAATTGCAACTAAATAGTGGTAAAATAAGAATCAAAGTGTTGCAATGTTGGTGATACTTTGTCCTATTAATAAATTGAGAAATGACGTCATTCATTTGTTTTATAACAGGTAAAACATCAAACAAAGGCGCTAAATCACATTTCAGTGTCTGACGGTGAGCGAAACGACGATTGGACAAAATGTTTTCTTAAAGTGATTGATTGCACAGTGGGAGAGTGGTAAATTTAGAACTCTACTCATGTTCACTCTTTTCTATAATCGTTTCGCTGATCTGTTCCTTGTTTTCGTTTTCATACAATGACTTTTATTTTGATTGACATTTCTGATTGAAAATCGCCACTGAATGGATTGTATAAAATTTTACAGTTTTTTGTCTTAAAAGTTCGATCAGCATCTGATTAAATCATTATGATGTCATCTATTATTCAACTCTACTCTGACGTAATTAATTAACAGGTTACTCTGATATTTATTTAATCGAAAGCTTTCACGTGATATGCGCACACTTGCAGTCTGTTACAATCGTATTGTATGTATAGATGAGTTACCTAAAAGCTCATAAAAGAAACGGTACTCACGTCACATATTCTCGGTTTACATTATAGTTTAACATAAACCGGGAAATGCAACCTTATTTTATACCGCATTAAAACGTATCTTGGTTTACACTTTAAGTAACACACGATGTTTATAACAAAAACAATTTCGGTAAAATAAAAGTTTCGATAAATATTTTACAGCAAATTTGCTCAACAATATGTTTCTGCAAACGATTAGTCACTCATAATTGTAAAACAATACGACGCATTGTTCAGCTAAGATACCATTTAAATCTATATTCAAACAATAAATCGTCCAGAAGTTCCGAAACAAACCGCTAAGCTTATTTACGCACCCGCTTATTAGGAGACCCTCGAATCGAACATATTTTGTTTCACATGGAATGAACTGCAAAATATTTAAATCTATCAAATTACGTATTAAATTATTATAACTCTGGAATTTTCTAGAATCCTCAGAATTAGTATAAATAAACGGCGTCTGCGGGTGTAGGGTGTCAGTTTTATTTAAAACATCGAAGTGTGCACTCTGGATATATTTAAAAAGATATAATCAGCCACTTCACTCGTCTTTTTCTGTATTAATTAGTGATCGGCTCGATCTATCTTCATTCATCAGCAATCACCATACAGTCTCACCCAAGTATCAGAAAATATCGCTGATTTTCATCCAACAAATGTTTGTTATGGTATGAAATATAAAAACAATCGTAGATATTTTGTTGCGAGCCACAAAACAGTTCCATTTCAGCTAGTGTAGGAGTTAACAGTATCTACCTAAACTGTCTTGTCAAACGACGGGTGTGAAAAGTGTAGTGGGCGCCGTCCAACGGAAGTCACTCGAGCGGAAAGAGATCTTTCCACACGTGGTAGGTGACGATCGAAAATGACTACTGGCCTGATTTCGCCCTAGTACTATGCTGCGGTTCTTTACTAGTATATTTGTTTAGCTGTCGTGTGGTTTCTGGGGCTGTTGTGACCACTTTGTACTACTTCGTAGTATTCACTTTGGTTTAATGGGATATATTTTTGTAGTGCCATTTGCTTTTGTTTGGTATACTATTACGTGGAATTAAGCTTGCTTTGAAAATATGAAGGTTGACATTTTTCAGTCCATCATCAATTTACCAAAGCCTCAAAGTTTCTATATCGTGCATGAAATTTTATGCATGAAACCTAAGTGTATTAAATTTTATGCATGAAACCTAAGTGCATAAAATGTTATGTATGAAATCTCAGTGCATACAATTTTGATGCATGACACTAAAGTGCATAAAATGTTATGTATGAAGCCTAAGTGTATTAAATTTTATACACGAAACCTATGTGCATTAAATTTTATGTATGAAACCTAAGTGCATTAAATTTTATGCACGAAACCTAAGTGCAATAAATTTATGTATGAAACCTAAGTGCATTAAATTTTATGCATGAAACTTAAGTGCATTCGTAAGTGCATTTGTAAGCAGATGACCCATGTGGAGTTCTTAATTAGTACCTATATACCAAAATATTGAACAAAAAATATTTTAGTTCGAAACACAGTAAAAATATTATTGAAAATATTAAGCCTTACCGTTCTTCGGCCTTCATAATGACCGCTGTAAGGCAGGTGATTATTTTACTTTGAAATTAAAATAATGATAGGAAAAACTAGCGATCATACTCGGCTTTATATGGGGAACGTATAGAAACAATAATTGACGGCGTAATGAAAGGGCTAATGAGACGGTTGACGGGTTAAGGAGAGAACAGGTTGTTAACAGAATAATCGTTGCTAAACTATAAATTCATGATAGACTATGTGAAATACAGGTTTATATATAAATTATTTACAGTATCATTTAAAGTTTTGAGCAACACCTTCTTTTTCCAGCAATTGTGAATAAATAAAAGTTCCCGAAGAAATAAAACATTTTAACGAAAATATTTAACCGATTTCAAATTACTACTGAATAAGAAACGTACTGAAAAGTATAAACTATTAAAAATACGCGTACTTATTACAGACTTTTGCAGTACAATATTATTTCCGAATACGAATATATTTGGCAAATACCGCTAATGTTAGAGATTACAGAAATCGATGCCAAATCGACACCTCTTTTCTTATGTCACGTAAACACACACGCATCCTACAGACACATTAATGTCACATTCAATTTAACCCGATACCATTCAAATTGCTTAAAAAGGCCTTGTATTTTCAGGAAATCTCCGTATCTCTTTGAAAAATTCTTTAATATATTTCCGTAGTTTATCATCAAATCTTGGACATATTTATATGGGTACAAGCCACAACCATTTTGTTTCAAATAAAGAAAATTATGAACTATGAATCTCGAATTAAGCCTTTTTTGATGGGTTAATAAAACTAATTATAAGAATTATATTCTAATAGCAGTATTTAAACGAAAAGTAATAGCAATATATATAATATTAACAAATATACTAAATGACTATGAATACGATACTGCTAGTCGTAAGAAACTTGTTAAAATTTTGAAGAAGTTAATAACAAATAGCAAGACGTAGAACAATATTAATAAATAGAGTCTATCATATAGCAAAGAAAACAGTTTCAGAAGAAAGATATGAAAAGAGTTCCTAAATTACTCAAAATTTCCACAATAACTTTCAGCAAGTTAATTAAAATCATTTATTAAAAATTAATTAAACAGTGGCATCTAGCGGAGAATCATAAAAGTAGACATTTACGATGGTCACTCATAAAAGAAACAGATGTCGCCTGTCAATCAATAAAGTAGTAATCTGTGAAATAATTACATCGGAGTATAAATGAATACAAAAATTGTGCGTGTCAGCTCCGACGCGGGTCTGGAGCTTACTCCTAAGTACGATTGTCTTGGAATGTATAAAATAGGTAGCACTGTATATAAATGTAAATATCAATATCATTAAATGTAAATGGAAAATTCTTTAATAGAATAATGCTGACAATATAATTATTTTCAAGTAAGACACAAATAAACAAGTTCAAATTTATACAACAAAATTAAAAACATTTAGTAACGTCAGACTAAGAAGTAATTTTGGAAATTACTTCTTACTTAATTTTGTAGGATAGAAGACGCCAAATACTCACACATAACGATATTTAATTATTACATCTTGATATAAGCGAACGATAGAAAACTATGTGTATCACACTCCGTCATTACGATTACGCCATAAGAAAATGCCAAATATATTGATATCTCACTCTAAAGGTGCGCAAAAATGTTGCGCGGAGAAGCCACCTACGGTTACACTTTTTTAACGCTCCGAACTTCGTACGCTCTGAACTTCTGATTTTACTCCTCATAAAACTTTATACCGGGCGCTATATATGAAAATCGATTCTTAAGGAGAGAAAATAAACTTCAAAAACCCTAATTATTTAAACATATATTGACAAAGTATCACCCAAGAATGAAATAAAGTCAAAATCAAGGGATGTATCAATATCGTATCGAGAAAGACATGTGAGATAGAAGTGTGGAAAAATATTATCGATATAATTGTAAAGCAATTTTATAAAGAGCTCGATCAGGAGAAAAAAAAGTTTAAACAAATTGGTTTCTGTCGTGGTATCATATTAACTCCATAAACGTTATCTTTATTCCTTATTGATTACGAAATAATCATTCTATTGTCACTTGGAGCATCCTATTATATCAAATCATTGAGTTAACACAAAAATCTTTCATTTGAACTATTTTTATAAACAAAAAAAATATTTAAGTCAAACCAAGAAACAGAAGCAATATGTAAACCTAACAATATACAAGTACACTCATAATATACAACATGTGCAATATACAACAAGTACACGCATAATATACAACATGTGCAATATACAACATGTGCAATATACAACAAGTACACGCATAATATACAACATGTGCAATATACAACAAGTACACGCATAAGAACTGTTTTTAAAATGAGGAAAAGTTTTTACTACAAGTTTTAACCACATTTATATTAGATTTAAAAATATTGCCGATTAATTAATTATTTCTAATTAACACATCGATGTTTGTTTCACTAATACCCGTCCTTTAATCTATTGAACAGACCTGGGTTTCTTAAATTCTATTTTATAATACTGTAGTTAAAAGTATAAAAATCGTCAGTAGAACCAAACGTGTGTACCCTGTTTTTTAGTTAGGCAATTTTTTTAGAAAGTTATTTACAAAAATTAAGCTAGTTAAAAAATCATCATAAAAATCAATAAATAGGCTACTATTCTGACATTTAAACAATATATAGAAAAAATAATCACCAAAATCGGTTAATAATTGCGAACTATGGCGTATCCTCATATATACATACCTACGTACAGACTAACGGACGAATATTTTTTATCAGAATTATTCAACATCATAATAAATATTTTAAAAAATAAAAAAATTGTATTTAGGGTTCCATATCCAAAGCCTGCCAAGGGGACCCCATTACTAAGCCTCCGCCATTCGTCTGTCTGTCCGTCTGTGACAAACAGTCACAGGGCCGTATATTTTAAATCGTAATAGGTAGACACTTGAATTTTTCACAGGATAAGTATATACTATTATGGTCTTTATTACAATATAAAAAAAACTATATAAAAAGTTAATTAGTCCAAGTGGAGGGGGAGAGAGTCTCATATAATACACTTATGCATATATAGCAAAATATGAAATAACAGATGTAATTGCAAACCATTTTACAAATTTTTACGAATCACATACGTTATTTACCAAAGAATTAGTGTTAATATTGTGCGGTGTTACGGAATCCATAGTGTGCGAGTCCGACTCGCGTTTGGCCCTTTTTTAGAAGACATATTCTTTCTAAAAAGCTTTATTTAAAGTTGACTACTTGTAAAATTACCAGAATTATAATTACTTCTATTGTCAAAACTCGAGGCTGGCGCACATGTCGATAATAAAGAACACATCCATGAGGATGTGCAATATAAGCCAGCTAAATTCTCGCCTAAGACAGAGGAAGTCGAATGAGACAGAGTTACAAATCTTAAGAGCGAATCGAGATACTGAGTCGTGAGGATATTAATAAGTATTTTAATTGCGTCGAGTTTAAACCAACGACAATACAAGTTTATAAACACTGTTTTCATGTAAATTTTATCAAAGGTTTTGTATAATTTCTGTTCAACTTATCTATATATCAAATTAATAATTCCCGTCAGGTTTCGGCGAGATGCTAACCGCTCGCTTCATCGTAAGACAAAGCGCCTGAGGGATGCTGGTAGGCAGATTAAGCGCACTCGGTATGTATAGGGGCAGATACGGGTGGGAGATAGGGCGTAAAACAATTAAACTGATGGACTGACAGTAAGGGAGATAAATGAAATTGGAGGGCGGCGCGGAGAGTTAGATCTGAAAGTTTTTCTTGTTATTCGGCGTAACGAGGTGTACCTAACTTTAAGGGTTGAAGATGGGGCGAAATATTTGAAGATAATAAGAAGTTTGTTACGAGAATACATAAAAGCTAATTAAAGTGTTGAATTTGAAGAGGTATTCTTGATATTATTGGTTCATAAAAATACTTTTATGAAAAATTGGTAAGACTTTTTTATGTTTTTTTAGACATTAAATCTATTTATACTACTGCTGATGTTGTTTCGAGCCTAAAGAATTAGAAAATAATATCTAACTCCATTAACCGTTTGAGTGCCGATGAGCGCCATCGCGCTCGTCGTAGAACGTAAAAAATTTAGTTAGTACGCGCACATCAGTTACTGTTTAGCGCGCGGTAGGGGAGGTCGCTCGCGCGCATCGCTAATTTTTTATCTTTCTACGTGTTACATAAAGATCAAATTATAACATTATTAATAATTACAATATAAAAAGGATCCAGGAAAAGAAAATTTTTAACCCATAATGTCGGAATACGAAAGTAATTCGAGTGAAAATGACCGTTTTTCAAGTTGTGAAGAAAGTGATAGTGGGAGTGACATTGTGGTGCGCTTACAATTTGGCGTGACGCAAATTTTGAGTGATAGTGATAATAATAATTATTTTGCTGATACGGAGGATGTACCGGACTGCGAAAATGGCGATGTGACCTTGATTGCAGTTTTTGTTATAATTTTTATTCACAATATATATTTCAAAAATTTGTATAAGTTTTTATTAAGAAAATACCGAAAAAATAGTTTTTTTCGAGACAAGGGTAAATGACATCAAAAACAAAAGATTTCTTTGGCATTTTTAAGTATATATGAGTAAAAAACAATGGCACTAAAACGGTTAAATTTGACATCGATTTTTCACACAGTCTGACATAACCTAAATCTATATATTCATACGTGAAGAAAACATTTTATACCCCTTTTTAAGTATATTGTGCGCACGGAGAAATGTGAGATTTGGCATAGTAGTTGAAGTTTATATGGAGGAGTGCAGAAAGCTAAAATTTATATATAATATGTATTATAAAAACACTGAATTTTATTTGTTACAAATACATTAAAAGATTCATTGTTTACGTTCGTACTGTTAATGTCAAACACATAATAGACTGTGGTAAAATGATCGCACAGAGTAGAGATAGTCGCCAAAGAATGTTAAAATGTCAGATTGACTAAACGAGTTTCATGTAAACGAATAACGTTCAAACTTAAAAGTTTAAAATAATTACTGGTGGTCGAATTTCAATCACCAGTAATTATTTATTCAGTGTAATAAAGTCTTCCAATTTGTTAAAACATACTTTCGAAAATTTCTAAATTTTCACTGCGGGTGATATTTTTGCCTCCGTGATATCTTTTTAGAAGCTTCTCAAACTTTATTTTGCTAGTTCTATAAGATGAATTATTATGAAAAAGATTTTGTGACTCACATTTTTATTTTATTTTTTGGCTATCTATTTATTAATAATAACTGAAACAATTGAGATTATATCGATAACATTTATTTTTAAGAATGAATGTTTTATTACCAGTTAATAATTACATTTCATATTCGTTCCAAAAACTTGTCGAGCCGCACACGATTTCCCGATTCATTATATCTGATTTACGAAAGTAATTAAAAATATTAATACCGAGTGCCATGGTTCCAAGACGCTATCATTTTCAATTACCATAGAAGTACAGTAGGTCGGAACTCGTAATGACAAACGCAAACTCTGCCAATTATGTTCAAATAAAAAGGACTATTCCTTTTTTAGGGTTCCCTAGATCAAAAGTGAAGACCCCTTCAAGATCAAAAGAGAAGGAACCCTTATAAGATCTCTCAAGTGTACGTCTGTCAGTCGTTTTTTTTTTCAGAAAAATCGTCAAGTTTGTAACTTGAAATTTAACATATTAATGAACCACATTAACCTACACACACGTCAAAAACTAAAACCCAAAAATATTTATATAAAAATTGTAGGAAGAGGACAAGGGGCAAATTAAGTACCCATGCTTTTTTTACATGGTACCGTTTGATAGGGCCAGAAATAAAGGTCTCAAAAATATTTTAGGACCTTTATAATTTTTTTCATAATTTTATGTAAAATACCTTCAATGATATACTGATATTCCTCATTAAAAACTACTGAACCTAAAATTATTAAAGAAAAACAAAGTTTCAAAATAAGAATAAATTTTGAAAATAGAAAATAAGCAAGGAGCTTTTAATGTTTCTTCGACCATAATTTGTTTATTATAATGTAGTTTTCACTCGCACGCACCTTAAGGTTAATCGATACGAAAATAAGAATAAATTTTGAAAATAAAAAATAAACAAACAGCTTTTAATGTTTCTTCGACTATAATTTGTTTATTATAATGTAGTTTTCACTCGCACGCACCTTAAGGTTAATCGATACGAAAATAAGAATACATTTTGAAAATAAAAAATAAACAAGGAGTTTTTAATGTTTCCTCGACTATAATTTGTTTATTAAAATGTAGTTTTTACTCGCATGCACATAACCAATAATATGATATACGACCCGCTGTACATAGTAATATATCACTGAACAGCTCAACAGACGCGAGATAGCTGTCATACCAAAAGCAATAAAAATGAAATCTATTTTCGAGGATGGTGCTTGCCGTCAGAGATTTCTGTTTTTTTTTCATAGTTGATATGATAAACTTTTTTAATAGTTGATATGATAAACATTTCCTCGATTTTCCAAGGGTATCGTATCTGAATTATATACATTATAATCGCATAAAACTGACCAAAATTTAAGCCAAAGATACGGTTGTTTATCATCCACTGCAAATTTTAGTACTAATTAAAGGTTGTTTTTGTAGATATCTAAGAGGTTATTCGATATTTACATCATAGCTTGAGATAGAAAAACTAATAAAATGAGTCGTAAAAATCTAGTATGTGGTTTGTTTCGAAATCATTATTAACACGTCACACTACAGTTTCGACGAACAAGAGAATTTTAAATTTTGAAGCAAAATTTATCATCACATGATAAGGGTGTAAGTCAACTTATTTAAAGTCACGAAAATATGTGACAAAAATAAAGCAGCGCGAGTGGGGTAGCGTGCTATGCCACAGTCAAGCGTTATAAGGTAACCATGCTAACTAAGCCCTAGTTGTATAACAATGTTACAATGTATGTATGTTTTTTGCAAAATTATATTGATTGAATATATTTGGCAATAATTTTGTAGAAATTCTTTGCTAATATCCCACCTGAAGATGTTGTAATACAACGAAACCTAGGTCGTGGTAAAGAAATTTAAAAAAGTAGAAATAATACTACATCACGTAGTTTCATTTAATTGTGAAATTATATTGAATTAAAATCATACAAAATATTGTTAAATACAACAAAATCTATGTAATAACGTGAATTACTGCTAATGTAATAAAAGCAGAACATTGTCTGTTTATTTGTTTGATTGTCTTCCTGTCACGTTTAAACAGCCTGACAGATTTCAATGAAATTTTGCATATTGATAACATACATCATAGATTGAAAGGTATGCTATATATAATTATATTTTACGTCTATGAGAGATATACCACAAACTATATTTACACGGTGAAAAATAAAATAATTTTTTTTTATTAAAAACGACTTTTTAAACTTCTTTTACATTTATCAAAACTTATATGGAACTATCATAGTGTGTTCTATTCGTACTAACAGATTTTTATTACATTAAAAAAAATTATGATAATTAATCCCGAAAAACGTAGTAAAAAAATGTTTTTCCTGCGTTAGATTACGCATTTCCGAAATAATATACCTTTCTATATGAAAGCAAATGAAAAAATTATCCTAGCTTTTGATGAAAATGTTTTTTTAGTTTTCGTCCTTACTCAGAGGTTTTTATAGTTATAGTACCGTATTGATTTATTTTTTAAAATTGTTTGTTTCTTTAATTTTAGTTTAGAAACACTATAGTTATTACATTTGCAATAATACAACCTTTCAGTAACGACAACAAGCTAATTAATTAATTCAAGGACACCATGATATATAATGATTCGACACTTCAAGGAGTTTATTCTCATTCATCACAAGTAAATCACTCTCTGGTACAATCACAATCAGCAATTGTATACCGTGGAAAAGTGGGAAAAGCCAATATAATTCGGTTTTATATGCCGGTGGTAAAGAAAAAATACGCTAGGGCAGGTAGTTGCCAGGTTCGAAGAGCGAGAGCTTTTCCAAACAAAAAAACAAATTTCACCAATGAAACTTCTCTGTTCTGAAAGCTGCAAAATATGGCAACCTAGATCAGCATACCCAAGAGGAAGCCAGTAGCAAATATAAATGGGAAGTCACCATATCGTTTGATGAACAAATATCTAATGAACGTTTTAAAGACACGTTTAGTAATCACGTGGGCTCTATATAAGTAATAGTCGGTATTTTTATTTATTTTCTATAAGTAATAGTCGGTATTTATTTTACTAAAGTAGGAAACGTTGTTATGAATGAAACATTATAGAAAGTGCGAAGAGTTTATTATTAAATGTATTTTATTTGTCGTGAAAATTTTAATGCTCACTTCATTAACCACTTGAGTACTTGAAAAACTAAATGTTACTTTAATAGAAATATAATGAATGCAAAAATATTGCGTATAACTTGTTACAGTTATTAGGGAAAATGACTACAATAAAGTAACAGGTTTGTAAGAAATAAAACATAATGATAATAATTAACCGACACATAGGTCAGCTAATTATTAGCATTATGTTTATTTTTATTAAGAGAACTTTTTGAAACTTTCAAGACACTGCGCGTTTTAAGATGCGACTTCTTTTTTTTTCTTCTTCCAGTCAAACCCCTCACTTGACAAGAAATTGTTGAAATATTTTTTGTTCAAGACAAAAACACAGAAAAATATTTACAATGGTTGCGTAATGGATTATATTAAAAAACGGTATTTAATTTACAGCATATAGACATTAAGTTTAGACAATTTTTAACATTTTTGTATTGATTATACGTTATTAATGTATTGATAGTATGATTATATTATTCAAACTATAAATATCTAACTTATTTTAAAATTTAACAATTATTTACAGTTTAGTTTTGGTAAAAATCGCTCTCGAAAATTGTACAAATAACATTACAGAAAAAGTTGTTATTTCATTACTGTTTTAATTTTAGTTAAAAAAACCTGTCCAGCGATTTGTCCAAAAAAAACTAAGTCAATATATAATGATATGATACAATCAACATTGTAGGTACATACAAAGTAGTAATTACACCACACTTTTCATTTTACTTAATAAACGCATTGAGCGTATTGTCCAAAAAACTAAATTAATGTAAAATGATATGATATTAACGCTACGAAAAAAAATTATTACTGTTTAGTTTTAGTAAAAATTCCTCTCAAAAATTATAAAATCAACATTGCAGATACATACAAAATAGTAATTACACCACACTTTTCATTTCACTTAATAAATGCATCGAGCGTATTGTCCAAAAAACTAAATTAATGTAAAATGATATGATATTAACGTTACGAAAAAAAAATTATTACTGTTTAGTTTTAGTAAAAATTCCTCTCAAAAATTATAAAATCAACATTGCAGATACATACAAAATAGTAATTACACCACACTTTTCATTTCACTTAATAAATGCATCGAGCGTATTGTCCAAAAAACTAAATTAATGTAAAATGATATGATATTAACGTTACGAAAAAAAAATTATTACTGTTTAGTTTTAGTAAAAATTCCTCTCAAAAATTATAAAATCAACATTGCAGATACATACAAAATAGTAATTACACCACACTTTTCATTTCACTTAATAAATGCATCGAGCGTATTGTCCAAAAAACTAAATTAATGTAAAATGATATGATATTAACGTTACGAAAAAAAAATTATTACTGTTTAGTTTTAGTAAAAATTCCTCTCAAAAATTATAAAATCAACATTGCAGATACATACAAAATAGTAATTACACCACACTTTTCATTTCACTTAATAAATGCATCGAGCGTATTGTCCAAAAAACTAAATTAATGTAAAATGATATGATATTAACGTTAGGAAAAAAAAATGATTACTGTTTAGTTTTAGTAAAAATTCCTCTCAAAAATTATAAAATCAACATTGCAGATACATACAAAATAGTAATTACACCACACTTTTCATTTCACTTAATAAATGCATCGAGCGTATTGTCCAAAAAACTAAATTAATGTAAAATGATATGATATTAACGTTAGGAAAAAAAAATGATTACTGTTTAGTTTTAGTAAAAATTCCTCTCAAAAATTATACAATCAACATTGCAGATACATACAAAATAGTAATTACACCACACTTTTCATTTCACTTAATAAATGCATCGAGCGTATTGTCCAAAAAACTAAATTAATGTAAAATGATATGATATTAACGTTAGGAAAAAAAAATGATTACTGTTTAGTTTTAGTAAAAATTCCTCTCAAAAATTATAAAATCAACATTGCAGATACATACAAAATAGTAATTACACCACACTTTTCATTTCACTTAATAAATGCATCGAGCGTATTGTCCAAAAAACTAAATTAATGTAAAATGATATGATATTAACGTTACGAAAAAAAAATTATTACTGTTTAGTTTTGGTAAAAATTTCTCTCAAAAATTATACAATCAACATTGCAGATACATACAAAATAGTAATTACACCACACTTTTCATTTTACTTAATAAACGCATCGAGCGTATTGTCCAAAAAACTAAATTAATGTAAAATGATATGATATTAACGTTACGAAAAAAAAATTATTACTGTTTAGTTTTAGTAAAAATTCCTCTCAAAAATTATAAAATCAACATTGCAGATACATACAAAATAGTAATTACACCACACTTTTCATTTCACTTAATAAATGCATCGAGCGTATTGTCCAAAAAACTAAATTAATGTAAAATGATATGATATTAACGTTAGGAAAAAAAAATGATTACTGTTTAGTTTTAGTAAAAATTCCTCTCAAAAATTATAAAATCAACATTGCAGATACATACAAAATAGTAATTACACCACACTTTTCATTTCACTTAATAAATGCATCGAGCGTATTGTCCAAAAAACTAAATTAATGTAAAATGATATGATATTAACGTTACGAAAAAAAAATTATTACTGTTTAGTTTTGGTAAAAATTTCTCTCAAAAATTATACAATCAACATTGCAGATACATACAAAATAGTAATTACACCACACTTTTCATTTTACTTAATAAATGCATCGAGCGTATTGTCCAAAAAACTAAATTAATGTAAAATGATATGATATTAACGTTACGAAAAAAAAATTATTACTGTTTAGTTTTGGTAAAAATTTCTCTCAAAAATTATACAATCAACATTGCAGATACATACAAAATAGTAATTACACCACACTTTTCATTTTACTTAATAAACGCATCGAGCATATGAAAAATGTTACAATAATTTTTGGATCTTACTGTCATACGACAACTACCTTAATTATAATTTACAATGGACATTACTTAAAAATTGTCCTGAAAGAATTTTAAAAATGCACATTTGAATAACCAGCCATTTTTCAAAATATATAATAACTTAATTAAGGAAACACACCTGATGTCCTTCGGATTACGCGACACAAATCCAAGGCTTCTGAATGTTTTTTTATTACACTCGCCAACTGACTATGAAAAGTCAGCCGCGAATCGAATTTAACTCCTAGATTGACTGCTTCAATACCTTGATCCGCTTATGGTGTATTTATACTTGACAAGCACGTATGTTAAAATAATATTAAACTATGAATACCTCAACATTGCCCGGAAGTAGTAGATTATTTAAAACAATTATTCTACTGACCGTACTAAATGACATTGGACATATCAAAACAAGATTAAAAAAAAACTTCTATAACACGAGTGGAACTCACAGTACGAGGATTCCATACACATTCAGGCATTTATAAACATTTAATGGTACATAATATTCCTATTAAACTATTTTAAAAAATCTAATTATTTAGAACGAAAATATATTGCTTACTACATCTTTCACAGGCGCTTATTATAAAAATATTTTTCAATGTGATATAAGTTAACGTTTTTCAGCTTTTTGCCAAATTTCATGATTCCAACGCAAACTACTTGTCAAAATATGTAGCATAAATGACCGTATTTTTAGGTTTCTTCTTGATTGCCTTGACTTACAAGCATAACTTTTATAGCTTCTAACCTAAGTACTTGATATTAATTTCAATTTGATACCTCCTCTTTTTTCATAATTTTAGGTTCAGTAACTATGAAAATATATTTTTCCATAGTTTTTCAGCATATCTATGAAGATTATGAAAAAATATGTTTGAGGCAGTTACAGCTCTTTCAAATAATACCCGACATCATAAATAGACTTAAAAAAATTCCAGTATTTAATTTGTCTTTTAAAATTTATCTACAAATATCTCTCAATGTTAGCTATTGAGAAATGTGCGGAAAATATGCCGTCAACATTTCTCAAGATTGGCGCAACAGAATTAGAAACTATTAAAATGTTCACATCTTACGAAAATATTTTACTATCTGTCAAAAAAAGAACATCTACACAAGACCTACCGGTGCCTCTCAAAAAAATCTCGGTCACACGTGCGGCCGTCAAAGTGTTAAATGTACACAATTGAATACAATGAACCGTCCTAAACTACAACTTTATTCCGCAGCTTTTAGCGACAAAACTAAAAGCTCCGCATATTCGGAAGAAATAAGTAGAGAAAGGCGCAGCGAAGCGTCACGTAAGAACGCGCTCACCGGATTAGGAAAGTGGGCGGTGACCCATAAAAACAGGCTAAACTCTACGAGGGCATTTATGAAAGTAAATGAGGTGCGCGAGTGAGTGTTGGAGAAAAAGGAGAAACGGAGTTATCTCGACGAGTAAACACGTGTGGGATGTCGCCGGATTACGGCGAGAATGGAGTAATAATGCAGATGAAATTCAGTTTATTTCCGCAATGAAAATTATGTTAGATTCTACTTGTTCGATAATATGCTCGTAGATGTTTCGAAGATTTAAGGTTTTATAAAGAATTGCCTTCTCATCGTGGCTTTATTTCATAAAAAAACAGTTATTTTAGTGAAAATGTTAATGTATATAGTACATAGACATTCAGTAAAATGTTTGTTTTTAATCTTTTAATTCATTTAAAACTTACATTTGTTAGATACAGATTTGTGATATTTCGTACTGATTTTCAACCTGTCTCTTTAAGACGCCTCAAAGATGGCGGCACCATGTTTATTTTTATTCGAGTTATTGATGTGTGAAATTACTTTGAGTGAAACTGTCGCTCATTTATGCGTGGTTATCTCCCCACACTCTAAATAACAACTGACAAAGTAGGAACATAGGAATAAAAATAAAATGGCTGTTAGCCACATTTCACTCATTAAATTTTTATTAATCGCCTTTTATTTTAGGTGTATATATATATATATATATATATATATATATATATATATATATATATATTTGCAACTCGTATTTTATAATTTTGATTCAAAACTATTTGTTTCTTAATGTCTGGTATTAGGCATATGAGTTTTAATTTTGTATCTCGCCAATAGACCAATAGATGGTGCGCCACCACATAAAGCAATTCATGATACAAAAGCGCTCAACTCTCAACCTTCTAGCATTAGGATTATTAAGTACAATTTTTTCCTGCAGATCAGATGAAAAAAATATCACTATATCACCTATCAAAATATTTGTGCAATTTTACTTCAGTTTGAACACGTGAGATTTAAAAAGTACATGGTTCTCGTTAACACATGTTACAAAGGAGACGATGACGGGAATGTATTTAGTAACGCAGTACCTCACTGGATTTAATTATTGCTGCCGGGACATTTTCATTTAAATGTATTAAAATCTACTTCAAGTTAGACTAAATGTGTAGGATGACGTTTTACCTCCAGTGTTCGTAAACTATGTATATCTGATTGTTCGCAGCACGAGCGAGATTATAATATACGTTTATATCAGTGCAAAGCCATTAACTTGACCACATGATAAAACTGCTAAACGTATATAATTTTCTAATTTATCATTTTGAATTTGGAAATTTCTAAATTAAATTTATATACTGCCATAACTAATTTGATAACAGTAATATAATTACCAGTAATAAATTACTATATTAACAAATGCCAGGATAGTGTGATACTATGTGTTTGAACGGTCGCTTTCAAAGCTTATCTTTGACTGTCAATATATCTGGTAAAATTCCCACATGATTATTTTTAACAGTTTTGTTAATTTCTTACAATTACATTAATTTTCAATTAAAATCTAAATCTATATTTGTTCGAGTATATAAAAAAATGCTTGTCTATTTTAGGCAAGTGAGTATCATTTCGCCCAATCCTGACAAAATGTTCAAACAGAACTTTTGTAACTAACGCGTTCACATCAGTCATTACTAACAAAAACAGAAATTTTGTAACTAACGCGTTCATACGAATATCAATAGGAACAAAAACAGAACTTTTGTATCAAGGTCATTATTAAAAACAGAAATTTTATAACTAATGCGTTAATATCAAGGTCATTACTAAAAAAAACGAAAATTTTATAACTAACGCGTTCATATGAAAGTCACTACTAATGAAAACGAAACTTTTATGACTAACGCCCTAATATCAAGGTCTTTACTAACAAACATGGAACTTTTATAATTAACGCGTGTATATTTTTGTCATTACTAACAAAAACAAAATGTTTATAACTAACACGTTCATATGAATATCATTAGTAACAAAAACAGAACTTTTATAACTAACGCGTTCATATAAAGGCTATTACTAACTAAAAGAGTACGTGTAGTTAAAATGCAAGAGATATATTGAAACCCACCAATTCTGCAATCGAATTAAAAAAAATATAGATTCCCATCATGTCTTGCGCTGACGTTTTCAAATCAGAACAGGATCTTAAAATAAACTCAATTACATTTTTTAAAACTAAATTTTTACTCAAAAAAGCTCACTGGTTTCCGCTTTCTACATGGAATGCCCGGACGGCTAAGCTTTAGCCGTCTAAACTTAGCCGTTAAACCGACCCGCTACTCGAAATAGCCTCAGAATCCATAAACATTGATCGAGCCGATCAGCCCACACCAGCGTAGTGTCTTATCTTTTGAGGTGATCATAACTCGATGGAGCTGAGTACTGACGATCTCGTCATAATAATCGTAAAATGTAAAAATGCTGTTGACGATGCTAGTGACTATATTGTCGTAATAATCGTAAAATGTAAAAATACACTTTACACTTTTAAAGTGTTTGCTTTTTAGCCATATCGTAATGCGATTTAGTATATCGCCAGATAAGAGCAGCCTTTGTTATTAATATATTTTTAAATTTTTATTAACAGATTAACGAACGAACGGTCTGTTGAATTTCTGCTAAATAAATCTTGCATTAAGTCACAATAGTAAAAATGTGATAAAGTCAATTAATGCCAAAATCAACCGACCTCGCATTATATCACAAACAGGGTTAGACGATTTCATATCAAGACTAGCAGACTTTCCGACGTGTGACAGAAAATAACCGCTAAAATCTGAGCTGTCAAACAACGTGACCATAGCAACGGCATTAACAAAGTAGTTATCTTTCTCTACTGCACGTGCGTAGCCTGCCAGTAACTTTATAGTGTATGGAAACACTGATTATGGAAAAAATCAGTCTTTTGCCTTTACATTCGAATATTTTCTGATGTAAATAAAAACAATGGACACAATATATGGAGGTACATGAATTAACCAATAAGTTTTTCTTTAGTTTGGTAGGATATAAATTTGAAATATATTACAGATGAAGTGCAGGCAGACAAAAAAACCTAAAAATAGTTATATATTTTTAAATATCACGTAAATAAAGATATACTATATTTTGATGTCATATATGGATATATAAATTTTATTTATTTGTACACATTATAGTTTAGAAAAAATACATGCAGCTGTGAGCTACTCGTATTTTATAATTGCAAAATATTGGCCATTAAAGAATAATAGACGCTGAATAGAATTTCTAATCATTTTGTCAATATTCAATATGCTGCTCAAAAAACACAGATCGTCACAACATTACATATTTGTCAATATCAAGGCAGTATTTTTGTTTCAAGGTATGGATAAAATACAGTTTTCTGCCATTTGTTAGCTAAATATTGCTAAAGGGCGAGTGAAACGAAAAAACTACTTGAAGTCGGTCATTTCATCAACAAAACAGAATTAAATTCTCGAACAGAAATTCAAATTTCGAATCATAGTTGCTAATGTCAATGATAAACGTCTCGTTGAAATTAAACGCCAAAAAGAAGTCATTACCGGTAATGAAATTGTTAATTATTTGAAATTGGACACAGAAAGTTTTACTCTGAAAAAAAAGCAATATTTACAACGAAATACCAGACTTGGATGTATGTGGTTTGCTTTTATGCGACAGAAAATAGTAAACGTCGTTGAATGTAATGAGATTATGTTCATAACATAACCTTGTTACACTCAATGACGTGAACATGAGATTCGATTTATTAAAAACTTAACACTGAATTGTTTTTTTATTAATTATTAAAATTCTTTTACATGTTCAACATACTATATCCGCTTTATGCATTATAAATATTTTTTATTGATTACTATAGCTGCGCTATTAGGATCGTGTGAAAAAAATGGAAGCAGTGTAACCACTATAAACGTCATTGAATGTAATGAGGTTATGTCCGTAGCATAAACTCATTATATTCAATGACGCCAAAGTAAGGTTCGATTTTTGAAAAACTAAACACTGAATTGTTTTTTATTACTTATTAAAATTCTTTTAACGTGTTCAACACACTACATCAGCTTTAGGCATTACAAATAATTTTTATTGATTACTATAGCTGCGCTATGAGGACTCGTGTGAAAAAATGGCAGCAGTGTAACCACAATAAACGTCATTGAATGTAATGAGGTTATGTCGGTAGCATAATCTCATTATGTTCAGTGACGCGATTGTGAGATTCGATTTTTTAAAAACTAAACACTATATTGTTTATGAATAATTATTAAAATATTTTACATGTTCAACATACTACATGAGTTTTAGGAATTATAAATAATTTTTATTGATTACTATAGGTGCGCTATGAGGACTCGTGTGAAAAAATGGCAGCAGTGTAACCATAGTAACCGTCATTGAATGTAATGAGGTTATATCGGTAGCATAATCTCATTATATTCAACGACGCGAATGTGAGATTCGATTTTTGAAAGAACTTAACACTGTATTGTTTATGAATTATTAAAATGCTTTTACATGTTCAATACATTACATCAGATTTTGACATCATAAATAAGTTTTTGATTGATTATTATAGATAAGCTATAAAGACTTCGTGCGCAAAAGTGGAAGCAGTGTAACCATAGTAAACGTCATTGAATGTAATGAAGTTAGGTTCATAACATACCCTCATTACACTCAATGACGTGAATATGAGAATCGACTTTTGAAAAACTAAACAATGTATTATTTTATGAATTATTAAAATGCTTTTACATGTTCAACACATTACACCAGATTTAGACATTATAAAGAAATTTGATTGATCACTATAAGTGATTGATTACAATAAGGGCTTCGTGCGAAAAAAATTTACAACAATTTAATTTTTCACCAAACAACACTGATAGCATCTTGCACGTCCCTATAGGTAAACTTTTCGATATTGATTCGAAACGATACTCGCCCAGTAGATACTCTGCCTTTGTGGGTACTTGTAAAACAAGCGGTCATATAATCAAACTATTAATTATAAAATGTTATTCTCTTCCTAGGATAACTAAATTACTTTGATGGAATACTGAGAGTTGTTTTTCACGATGACTACGCTCGGGTAATGAGGTTGCTACGCCAGCGTTTTGGGAACGCGCCGACTAAATTCCTGCGGGTCAATATCGGGTTGCAACGCTCCTCTATGGATTACTCAAATTCCTTGGCCGGATCGAAACGACAGAGGGGGAACATTCCTGATGGGGCTACAATATCCTGTTAATCCTCTAACTTGTGACGTATAAATTGCTACATATCCCTTTCTCCGTTCATTACTTTGCGTTTATGAATGCCGAGATAGCAAATTTAATGAATTGTGAAAACAAGAGCTAGTAGGAACATTTGCGAGCTGGTTTGATTAAAATATTTAAGATGTTAAAACCGATTGGAAATCACTGAAAAATTGAAATGATTCGCTTGAATTAAAATTTTTCTCGTTACGAAAACATATAGATATAATTATTGATCGATAAAAAAATGTATAAATTGTTTTTAAAAATTACAGTAAAATGGAAGAAACGTATTAACACAGTAACCAAATTGCAGACAGATATTTCAATTCTACTGTGCCATTTAAAATTGCATTTTTAAATAGCCACGTTATTTCTGACCATTCCAATCGCCTTATAATTTTTACCACCTTATAATTTTTCCACTTTTTGAAGTGAAACTTCTTTACCGTTTGAGTTATTCTGTCACATTAAAATTGTGTAACGTTCGAAAAAGCAAATGCCGAACGCATCCGACTAATGGTGGAACCGGCCGGACGCTGACAACATGGCGGTGAGAATTGAAAAAATTATTCAAACATTATTTTGTTGATGATTCGTCGGGTGACCATCGATTTTCGCGACTTAAGCCGTGCATTTAATTTTGTATACAAATATAAAAATTATAAGTAAATATTACCTTACAGTTTATTCAATAGTTTCTACTGAAAATTTATTAAGTAAATTACTCTAAATTAGTGAAAGTATATTTTAATTAGAATAACAACTAACGGTTATTATAAATTACTAAGGCATATTGAGAAGCAATCGTTTAAAAAAAATAGCAGAAGAAAACAAAATTTGAATTTTTTAAGTATATTAGAAACGGTGATTATATATAGTTTATGCAAATATATTTAAATTATATTTTTGCAGTAAAGGAATTTCGTCTCAAGAATTTACTGTGGTCACAAATAATTACTTAAAATAAACAAATTGAAGAGAAATTGTTAACCTATAAAAATAAATCAATAAATGTTAAAAATGTATGTACGAATATAATGACAGGTGCGACACAGTGTGGAGAGTCTGTGAAAATTTCTGAAATTCGTTTTCGCTGTTTCATGAAAAAAAAGTAAACTGTTATTATTAATAAACGTTTAACGAAATAAAATGAACATTTTGAAAACTATGGCCCCAAATATAAACGTACTGTGTATATGAGAAATTCTGAATACGAAAATTAAAAAACAAATATTATTAATATTAATAGCAGGCTTGAACTACCTGTAAACTCACAGAGACACGTGAAGAAACTAAGACAATGTAGTGCACATTTAACTGACCATGTTATAACCAATTTAAAAATAAATATGATTATAAAATAAACATATTGTATATTAACGCATACAAATACGCTCAACTAATGTACAAAAGCTTTGAAATTACATGTAAAATATACCACATAATAAGTACACACAAACGCATTTTTAAAACATAAAACAAAATAAATCAAAGAAGAAAATACACGAAGCATTGAAATTTGAATTCGGACTTCCGCCGCCTTTCGTACGTAATCCAGTGCTTTACTGTCGCGCCTATAACACACTGGGCAAAGCGACGAAATAAAAATATACTTAACTAACTCGTTTCGTTACGTTCAGCTGTACTCGGCCTAGCACCGAGTTTACCCGAATCTGAGCATCAAATCGCTCAGAAATAGCCTACGGCCGAGTATACCTGAAGCGCGCCACGCTTGGTGAGACTCGAAATGGCACATTTTCAGCCATCAAATATTTTTGAATGACGTGAGTCAAAAGAAGTTTTCGCTTCAAAAATACGTTGAAATGCGAGTAGAAATAACGCCCTGATTACTGCGTACAGTTTATCATATTACCGAAGCTTAGTAAGTAGAATATACGAAAAAGAACCGAAAATTTAAAAAAAATTAGCTTTTCAGTTTTCATTTTACATATAATTATAAATTGTAAATTCTTTTAAGATTTTTTTCATTTAGTTTTACTATGAGGTTGTCCTTTGTACCAAATTTCAAGATTCGGTCAACGGATGCACCCTTAGCAGTTTTAATTAGCGAGTCAGTCTAAAAGTACTGTGATATTTGAAAGACCGCATGATATTTGAAAGACCGCATCTTCTAATGCGGTGAGCTAAAAGCTGAAATTTCAAAACTGGGGAAGAACTCAAAAAATGGTACGGGACCTTAAAAAGTATTATTTTTTATATTTATTCCTTAAACACGAATTTCATGACATCGAATGTATCGTAACTTTTGTTTAAGTCTTTACTCTATGAGCATTCTTGAAACGAATGCAGTTATCTGGTCTCCGTAAGGTACCACTTATATACTCGCGTTGGAGAACATTTTTAAAAAGTTCAAGAGGTTTTTGTATTACACAATGTGTGGGTATCATCCTTATTGACTTATTCCTTTTAGATTTTATAATGGACAAGGTCGGTTGCAATTCCCTTCAACTACGATCATAATTTTTTTTTTAATTATTAAATTATTTCGTAGATAATGCCTCATTTTAGTAGCGCTTTATGTTCATGGCTTTTACATTTGAGTTTAGTAGCGCTTTACATTCATGGCTTTCCCATTTGAGTTTAGTGGCGCTTTATGTTCAGGGTTTTTACATTTGCGTTTAAAAGCGCTTTATGTTCATGGCTTTTACTTTTGAGTTTAGTAGCGCTTTATGTCCATGGCTATTACATTTGCGTTTAATAGCGCTTTATGTTCATGGCTTTTACGTTTGTGTTTAGTAGCGCTTTATGTTCATAGCTTTTTCTTTTGAATTTAGTAGCGCGTTATGTTCACGGCTTTAACTTTTGAGTTTAGCCGCGCTTTATGCTCATGGGCTTTACTTTTTGAGTATAGTAGTGCTTTATGTTTATGACTTTTACTTTTGAGTTTAGTAGCGCTTTATGTTCATGATTTTTATTTTTGAGTTTAGTAGCGCTTTATGTTTATGGCTTTTACTTTTAAGTTTAGTAGCGCTTTATGTTCATGGCGTTTACTTTTGAATTTAGTAGCGCTTTAAGTTTATGGCTTTTAATTTTGAGTTTAGTAGAGCTTTATGTTCATGGCTTTTACTTTTGAATTTAGTAGCACTTTATGTTCATGGCTTTTACTTTTGAGTTTAGTAGCGCTTTATGTTCTTGAGTTTTACGTAATAGTTTATTTAAACTAACTAAAGCGCGCACGAATATCCTGAAGCATTCACCTATCTTTAGTGCACTCACATTGTTCAACACAATATTCAACATAGTCTTGACATTTTTTTCTGCTTCATTGGCTACTTAAAGAGTGGAGTTATGGAGTTTATTGGTGGTTCACGACTATTTACTAGATAGAATGATGTTTATTCAAATTTCTGGATGTTTCCCTTTTATTCGTTATTGTTTGTAATGTATTTTATAACCATTTGTTCTTATAGAACTTCCACATGTCCAATGCTTTATATAGATCTGCAAGTTGAGTATTGGGATTTTCGAGAAATAAATAAATTAATCAGTTAATTAAATATACTGATTACGGCAAAATTAAATTGTAAACACATGTTTCTGTCGATGCTTATCTGATTACAAACAGCAAGGATTTATATCCTACAGAACCCGTTAAATGTATTAGTAATACAAGAATTGAATTTATATATATTTGGGGTTAATTTTGTGGAAATTCATTATTCACAACTAAATGAAACTATGTGATGTAATATTATTTCTACTTTATTTAAATTCTTTACCGCGATCTAGGTTTCGTTGTATTACAACATCTTCAAAGATTGAAAATACGAATGTAAAGAATTAAATAAAGTAGAAATAATACACGTAGTTTATTAATTACAAAGGATACATTACATGAGTAGACAACTCTAATAATTATATACATAAAAATGTGAATAAATCCGCTTGTATCGTTCCCCTTTTTTTCTTCACCTCTATACCTATACCCCCAAATTATCCCAAAACAACATACAACCCAACTCAATTACCAATAAACAAAAATAAAACGAAACCCTTGACGGACCTTTCCAACCTCAAAACGGTCACTACCCCGGGCGACCGAGCAAAAATTTGTACATTAACAGGGGATGACGTGGCAGGAAGTGAGGCGCATCCGCGTGACGTCACAGCCGAACAGACGTGTCGGTTTCCGGTTTCAGAGCAGAAAAAATCGACGGTAATTGAATGTGTGGAACTGACGTTAACATCGGTACCGACAGCTCCGGACGGCAAAGGTCAAGTGTGGAGGGAAAATAGAAGAAAATACAATATGCTTAATGGGAAAAACAGGTTTAAGTTAAGTGACGGTAAATAAAGATGGATGGAACACGGCCTTTTATTTTCAAATACGGTTAGTTCTGTTTTATTAATAACTGTTTTCTTTTTACGTCAGCAAGCTACGAAATGAAGTGAGTTTCGAGTTCAAACTACATATTTATAAATGTATGCATTGTTGAATCATTTTTTCTTAGCGTTGCCAATTTTTAAACTTTCCCCCCCTAAAACTAACCCGAAAACCTTTCAAAATCAAATCAAAACCCATATATAAAAGTAAATGTACTTTTAGTTTTTTTTCTGTTTTTTAATATGCATTATATGAGTGTAAAAGGGTCCGCCAAAATTCCATATAATGTTGAGTGTAGTATTATTACAAGAGTATAAATTACACCCGAGAATTGCAAGAGTACAAATAACACCCAAGTATTAAAAGAGTATAAATAACATCCAAGTATTCCAAGAGTATAAATGACAATGAATATTACAAAAATATAAATGGCACCCAAATATTACAAGAGTATAAATGACACACAAGTATTAGAAGCGTATAAATGACACCCAAGTATTACAAGAGTACAAATAACACCTAAGTATTACAAGAGTATAAATAACATCCAAGTATTCCAAGAGTATAAATGACAATGAATATTACAAAAATATAAATGGCACCCAAATATTACAAGAATATAAATGACACACAAGTACTACAAGCGTATAAATGACACCCAAGTATTACAAGAGTACAAATAACACCTAAGTATTACAAGAGTATAAATAACATCCAAGTATTCCAAGAGTATAAATGACAATGAATATTACAAAAATATAAATGGCACCCAAATATTACAAGAGTATAAATGATACATAAGTATTACAAGCGTATAAATGACACCCAAGTATTACAAGAGTATAAATGACAGGAGTTGGTTAAAAAAATTAAAAAATCAAGGATCATTGGACACATAAAAAGGATGGCCAAAAAAAATGCTTATCATATACATCAGGACCTGCATTCCATGGAAACGTTTGAACCAGCAACACGTACGCAGATGAATGACACGAATTTCAATCGATAAGCAACAAAACATCAAACTGGTAATTCAAAGTTTATTCTTATACATGTGTACACCATTCATTAAACGAACAACGACCTGCTGTCTACTGTTGGTCCATTCACGAGCCCCTCATAGGCTGACGCAGGCGATGAAACAGGGGGTGACTGCTCTCGATATATGTGAAAATGCTGTGAAAATTTAAAATAAAAACATATGGCAAAGCTATGGAATCAATCAAATTTCTGATTTAAATAAGGGTTCACATTTACATTTAATTGTAGTTTCGCGGGATATTTCTAGTTATAGAGCGTGTTGCAAATATTAAATATTTTCAATTTTGAAACAATCCCTTTTGTTTAGAGGACTTCAAGATATTGTTTGGGGTTTTAGCACATCAACAGAAAAAAACGGAACACTCATAAATAAAAACATATAGCAAAGCTTTGGAATCAATCAAATTTCTGATTTACATAAGGATTTACATTTATATATATATATTCTAGAGCGTGTTGCAAATATTAAATATTTTCAATTTTGAAATAATCCCTTTTGTTTAGAGGACTTTCAGATGTTTTTTGAACTTTTAGCACATAAAAAACAGAACACTCATAAGATCACTAGCATTTCTTTAATATGGACTTTGACATACGTCCCGATTTTTTCACTTTTTGCCATTGTTTAGAAAGATACGAAAATAATTATATTAAAGGAATTTTCAAAATATTATTTATTAAAGTTTCCATCGCTTACATTTTTAATTTTGGACATTTTCAGATGAAGAGATATATTCTTGGGTTACTTCAAATACTGCAATTAATGTTCCGTAATAAATTGATAAAGAGCGAACCTCGAGACGCAGGATATCTCTTATGCCGTTTTGGTCTAAAATCTGACTGGAGAAAATGAGACTGTAGTTTGGTTTATAATGTGTCAGTTTAGAAAAAAACTGTGGGTGAGAAGTAAATAATCTTATTTATGGTGTCATCTCGTCAACAACGTGCTCAATTCGAGATTGTCCTGAGGTAAAAATATCATCTATAAAATTATCTTTAATAATTTATTTATTGTTAATTATAACTTTTTTAATATTTAATTACCTCCTCATCTACTGCAAGATTCTTTCATTGCCAGTCGCTTCAATGTTAAACCTGCTTTATCCTCCATCTCATCACGCCATCGTATTCTCAGACTGCTTGTTGGTACGTCACAATTATTTTTCTCGAAAACAGCTTGAAGAAATTTGAAATTTGTCATTGTGATAAAGCCTATTACACGCACATATCGAGATAGCTAACACTCAAAAATATTTAGATTAAAATTTTAGGAATTAAGTACTCAATTTTTTTTTAATTTTGTAAATATTGTGTATGAGGTATTGTTTGAAGTGAGTAATTTCTTATAAACTCCTTTACCTCAGTTAACGTCAAGTCTTTTTCTCAAAAGATGTTCGTGAATATATTTTTGCTTTTCTTGAACCACTCTTTCGATCAGCAACGTTTCCGTTTTTTTACATTTAAGCACGGACACGATAGCTGCAGCCAAATCTTGACCTGATATCTTGCAACACTATAAATGAGAGGTTTTGCTGATGCGAAAATACTAACGCTTATGGTCGGTCAATATTATTGCAAAATAAATAATTAATCGCTTGAGTTCAAGATGTCATATAATATAATATAGTATATTGAGTTCAAGATATAATATAATATATCAAATTTCATAATTAGACGTGCATTATAAATTCAAAGTTACGTACAAAATGCAAATAATGCAAAAACAGGATGAAGAACTTGTTAACTCATCAAACTTTGTTTTTTTTAATATATTTTTGCTATTCAGCTGGAAGTCATTGTTTATTTTTCTTTTTGAAGACATTATCATTCAAAACCATATGAACTTACCATGCGCCTCCTCGCTATCTGTGTAATTGTTATTAGTTTACAAGCCAATCGTCCGAATTGAGGGTCAGTCATCATTTTTTTCAAAATAAAACAAAATTTTAAATTTTTTTTAAATACGCGTTGTATGAAACCGGAGTCATTTTGCTGCCCATAATAATGTTTCAAATAGATCATTTGCAAAAAAATCTACCCACTTAATATTTACAAAAAAAAAATTATTTTTCAAACAAATTATCTACCCTAAACAGAATATTTTCATGTTACTCGGAAATTAGGAGAGCCAACTTAACTGTAATAATTTTCATTTTAATTAAGTTATATATAGGTACAACTATTGTGAATACTTTTCAACCCTTAAAAATAGGAGTAAGCTGGTGCTGAGACGTAGATCTAACAAAAATGGCTACATTATAGCTTAATATATGGTAAACGGATCCCTGTATTGAAAAAGCGTTAATAACATACCAATATTATTGAAATACATATAGGGTATGCCAAACAAATCACCCCATTTTACATGTAGGTAAGGTAAACTTAAACATTTTTAAACGGTTTTATTTCATAACATTGACCTTAGAAATATCTTAAACAACGTCAAATTTTAGCTTTACAGCACTAATAGTCTACGGCAGAAAGACAGATGTTCATAGCAAGGATTTGGTAAAATTATAAGGGGGTACCCTAATAGTTTGGCTACGGCACTCCTAAAAATGAAAACAAAACGCGTTTGCGTTTATTAAAGCATACAATAGTGATTTATTTATATACACTATGCTTTTGCAAACATAAATTCTGAATTTTATGCTTTTTAAAAGCAATAACGTCCATACATAAGTTCTAAATTTTATGCTTTTTAAAAACAATAACGTCCATACATAAGTTCTAAATTTTATGCTTTTTAAAAGCAATAACGTCCATACATAAGTTCTAAATTTTATGCTTTTTAAAAGCAATAACGTCCATACATAAGTTCTAAATTTTATGCTTTTTAAAAGCAATAACGTCCATACATAAGTTCTAAATTGTATGCTTTTTAAAAGCAATAACGTCCATACATAAGTTCTAAATTTTCCTTGATAAATTCCTACATAAATGAATCGGAATTTAAAAAAAGTTAGAATAAATTAAAAATCTGTCAAATCGATCATCTCGTAGCGCCTAACTATTTAGGTGAAATACTCGCGTAAAATACTTGTTAAAATCATTCATTGTTTTTGACAGCCCACGAGGTACCATAAAGGAACAAACAAAGAAATAACTTTGTAAACATAAAATGCAATACCTATTAAATCCCACCAGTATGTAAAAACAATTTAAATTATATCTTAAACCAGTAACAGAAAGTTTTATGTGTGATTTTTTAATGACGAAGAATCAAAGAAACATATTAGACCTATATCAAATATATCTTCTGATTTCTTCGAAATATTTTCTCTACCTGAGTGTCAACCAAACTTACTTATATTACCTGCGCGCGTACGGTTGAAAACAAGAAAATCTCACGTAGTTCAGGCTTACGCACACACTTGTTTTCTTCATAAACTGTACCGGCTACATCTGGCCACCGCACCAGGTGCGACACGATATCAAGCGAGGGGGAAACGGGGTAGCAAACAGGGGGAAATCGTGGAAGGGCAGAGAGTGCAGAGGGAGAGGGACCTGCAATTACATCAGCTGTGCTAGCTCGCTCCCCGCCAGGTTACCAGACCTCCCCTTTAGGCAAATGACTCGTTGGGTTTTTTGTTTTGTCTTCGGCGAGGAATGGACTGTGGTAGGTGAGTTTATGCAGGAACTCGTGTCGACAATTTGCGAAATTATTTGTCGTTTTATGGAACAATGGATTGCATTGGAGGGTATTAACTAATGCATCAAAAATGCCCCAAAATTAATCTTTTTCAAAATTCGAGGACATTTAGGTATTTATGATCGTGAAAATATATATATATATATATATATATATACACATTTTTTTTACAAGCCAGCTTTTATTCTTTGGCTTCTCTCAAGTACAGTACTATGAATTAACCTTTTCCGAGCTAAATATTCAATAACTTTCAAATGTATCTTAATAAAACTAAATTTCATTTCATACAAGTGCTCCAAGACGTAGCCTCTTACAGTTAGCATCTCAAAAAGGTTCCAAGCCACTCAGTGAGCTATGGAAAGGGCTATGTTCAAAATTTCTCTACGAGATATGATCCATAACGAGAAGATCCGTAGGAGAACTAAGGTCACCGGTACAGCTCGTAGGATCGGCAGATTGCAGTGGAAATGGGCAGATTATATGCGCACAGAACCGAGAACCACTGGGGAAGAAATGTTCTCAGAGTGTACATTTATCAGCTAAAAGACGCAGTGTATGACGGCTCTCCGTTAGTACGACAGATGATCTGGTAAATATTGTGAGAAGCCGTAGAATGCAAGTAGCACGAATTCGGTCTTTATGAGAATCTATGGGAAAGCCTATATTTAGCAGTGGAAGTATTCCAGAATATTAGTTACTTCCAAAAGATCTAGTTCATTATTTGCCATGAAACAAACATGTTTAGCTCCTTGTTGTTGCTGTTGTCGTGTCCACATGAGATGAAGAAGATCTCACATGGAAAAATGGTTGCCAGAGCCTCGAAAGGTTGGACTTCTCCAGTCCCGCTTGATGAGCGGCCGGGAATCAGAACTGGGTCCCCGCAGTGTGGAGCGCACTCAACGCTCTGGCGGTCAACCCAACACACCACGGTGACGACGGCCTTAGCCTCTTTTTCATATAATATATCCTTTATACCAGCAGTTCGACCCGGTTTTCCCGGCCAAAAAGGCAGCATGGCCGCATTCATTTGTTTTCTTTGTCTAATAATTATTTATATTTATTTTATTAACGGTATTCTCGGTAGTTTTATTATTTATTCCTAGCTTTACTAAGTCCTAAATTGTACGAATTGCAAAACCAAAACCGCTTAAGAATCCTGTCATTGCAATAAACAATAACTGTAACGCAAACGCGGACAAACTACTTTTGTATGTGACGAGTCGCTGGCCGACAACTGCCGACTTTAGTGAAAATGAGATCGGGAGCCGACTTTCCGCCTTTCATCGATATATCACATAAGTCAAGACGTACTTTTTATCATTTTCTCTGTTAGCGCGTTTTACGCGTTCAGATCGGTTAGAGTCGGCCAGAGTTACTTCGATTTTTTTATAGGACTGATTTTTGTGTAACGTGTGCGCTAAAGTGTTACATATTATGTGAAATATTTTCTTCGATTATTGTTGAACTGATTATTATTTGTCCGCTGCGTTGAACTGAATATAAGCATAACTTGAAATCTGCACGTTATTGTGAAACTCTATCATGTCCATCTATATCTCATGTATGTCTATATGCTATTTACCATATCATGTATGTCTATATATCTACTATACCTTGTACGGCTATGATTAATATATTCTTTACCAATACCACAAACATCTTTCCTTAGCATGATTAAAAGAGGCACTTCTTAACAAGTCTTTTCAACATTTCCGGTTGTAGAGAGCACTACCGGAAATGAAACTTGCCATCTATTCATCATTAAAACAACTCCGGCTGAGGAATTCAATTTACGGCTTTAGTAAGTGGAAAGGCGCAATGAAAAAAGAAAAGCTTTCAATCGTAACATTCTAATGAACTAGTATGATTTTCCTTAAATAAAGTGTATTAAAAAAATTAGATCAATACGTGCTATATGTAAAATATAATCTGCATTAAAAATATAATCTGCAAAAAAATTAACAAGTTAAAATTAAGTATATTTTCAAAATAGTACCAATTTCTTACTTTATACTCTGTAAACTCTGCGAAAAGTTCTTCATGCTTGAGATATGAAAGTTATAAGTTTGGAAATAAAATGAACAAAAAATGAGGACTAAAATTGGTGAGATGCATGTACGACTCGCGTGGCGAGGGTTCCGTTTTTAAAGAAATTCAGATTTTATTCCTACGAAAGAACATTCATATTTTTGATCTAAAATTAAAATCTGATTTTCGATATATTTTTCACTATATATAGTATTTTTTTTAAATTCTTGAGAAATATTTCGAGCGACGATATTGGCAAAAAATAATATATTAGACTCAAAGATAAAGCCAAAAAACTAAAAAAAAAAGTTTCAAACGCTTAGCACAACATTTTTCTAGTGTTTCTTTTGTTAGGTTTGTCTTTCAATCAAATATATTGTTTTTTATTGATATCATTGCCTCCTACAATGTGATATATGTATTAAAATTATCGATTATATGATATGGTAATTGATAATAAAAAAAACTGTAATTGTTTCATGTATGGAAATTGTTTCACAATTTTCAAGAAGCAAACATTTTAACGTTATACATTTTTGGAGCTTGAGTTGGACAGACGAAAAATAAATTTATTGGCATTTTATTCCTCTGTTTAAATCATATAAAGGCAGATAGGCCGACAATAAAATATTATAATACAAGTACCGCTGTTACTTTTAAACATTAGAAAACCAAAATGGGAAGTTGACTGACCAGAAGGTATTGCAATTAAGAAGGTAGGTACATATTAAGTTGGTACTTTCTACAAAAATAAAAATAAAAATGAACTGGAAAAACATGTCACACAAAAAATCAAATTTTAGCAACTCATAGTTTTAAAGCCTTTACCCTTCCCATTTCAAATTAATAATATTTTCAAAATTAATGATGTAAGTATCAATTGAATTAAAGTAAAAATATTTTTTTCTCAGTTAAAAGAATTTATTTTTATAACAATATTTAAATTATCCCAAAATGCGGAAACAATATTTTATAATATATTATATATTAAAATAATTATAACTTCATACATTTTATAATATATTAATATAAAATCACAGCCCATAATACAAGTCCGAGTTACGTAAGCCGCATTGAGAACCGCGTCTTCATTTCAAAATAGGTCTATAAAAACCGTTTTCGCGCTGATAGAAATAGTTATTATGAATAGAACTATGTGGTTTTTCTGTACGCTCAGGCATAAGCATTTATATATCATATTTTTATAGGCATAAGTAAATATTTATATACCATATTTTTATAGGCATAAGTAAACATTTATATTCCTTTTAAACTATTTAAATATACTAACAACATATTCCATAGTTTATTTTTCACTGGAATAAAATTATCGACTAAGTTTCAAAAATTATGCAATTTGAAATCATCGCTTTCGTTTCCTGATAAAATTACGTAAACTTCTCGTAAGGCTATTTTTTTAAAATTCAATACAGTTAATTTATAATATAAAATGGAGAAGGTATATTTTTTGTGGATTATCAACAATGTCCCCGGAACATTTTAATGTATAAATCTGAAAAAACAAGTCTTCTGTCCTATAAATTACCCTTTAAAATTATATTCAATATAAAACACTAAAGAATGGAGTATCTTTGTCCCCAATTATATTTCCTTATATATGTTCACTCTCGAAATATATCCAGGTCGGTATGCTTTATCAATATGAAAAATGTAATGTTTATATATTAAACATCTGAGAAAAATTTGTTTGACAGACGGAAAGAATGATGAATGCGTTCCTTTTGAGGCACACCTAAAATCACAGTGAAATACTACTAATGATTCAATGATGTGAAAAATTGTTACAACTTCAAAAATCATAAAATCGATTTCAAAAATGTTTGGATGCTTACATGTTTGAATGAATGATACAGCGTTTTTATATTACAATATATAAAACACATATTGTCAAACCTTCGATGAGAATATTAAAATAACGTCAAAGAAAAACTAGACAAAAATACATCATAATAAGTTTACAAACAATAGTACCTATTCAATTTGACAATTTAGTATCACCGTTTTTTTTAAAAACCGGTCCAAGTCCATTTTTAATTTTGGATTCAAAATTATTTTATCGCAATACGAGCAAAATGGCTCAACCTACTCTCTAATAAACTTCAGAGGTTTCAAATATACATAAAAATGAAATAGAATTACTTACAATGTATCAGCAGTCTCTTAACAACAGTCCCTCACTTAAACATACCATGCTCACAGTTGCAGACCCAAGTCCACAACTCAAACAAAACAATTCACATGAAATGATTGATTGTGAGCATGGCGTACCAATAAAGCGACACAATCAACTGTTAACAAACAAACATACCAAACTACGACTATATTGTGTAACTATCTATAGATCGCGCACTTGATTCGATATCGATCTATATAGATCCTGCGTCGACGATCTACTGTGTAGATCATTGGCCTCGCATGGGAAGCGTATATTATTTACTTTGCTATGCTTATCTAAGTAACAAGCCAAAGAAACCAAGGAAAATGGGCGCTGCACTACTAAAACAGGATAAAAATTTTAAATAAGCCGGTATTTTCTAGAATACAGGAAAGTAAACAATTCAGCAATTGACTATGTACAGATATATTATATTTTTAATATGAAATATAAAATAACAATAAAAAAACCCTGTCAAGTACGAGTGGAACTTGTACTACGAAGGTTCCGTACACACTCAGGCATGTATAAAAATTTAATGGTTTTTTTTTCATGTACTACAGATTAACGATTTTCTTCATTTATTTGCGCTATGAAACCTTCCTGCTTACCAAATTTTATAATTCTGGGTCAAAGGGAAGTGCCCTATAGGTTTTGATTTCTTCACGAGGAACAAACAATGCAGGATAAATAGCCATATTTTTTTATTGCGTTGACTTAGAAGCCTGATTTTTTTACAGTTCCAAGAGACCGTCGACCAAGAGACCGACCGTTCCAAGAGACCGACCGTTCCAAGAGACCGTCGTTTGACATCTCAACTTGATACCTCCTCGCGTTCCTGAGAAAAAGCGTCTTGACTGACAAATAGACAGATGAACAACGAAGTGTTCATCTATCTATTCTTGATTCTATAAGGATTTCTTTTTCCTTTTGAGGTTCGGTACCCTAAAAATAGAACGAAGTACACAATAACTTTTTAGAAACGAGTGCAAAAAATAATAAATATACAAATATTGTTTTTTTTTATATCTAATAACCATTGCCTAAATTAATTAAAAATAAATTAACCACTGACAATGACATTCGTTCTGTGTTGTCAACATTTATATTCCAATTTCATGATTTGACATGTTGCGTGTGTTTAAGAAGAATACAATCTTGTTTTCGTCTCGTAAAGAGTTTCGTTGAAATATAATTTGCTTCATTTGTTTCACTGACGACGTAAATAAAACACTTAAGGGGTATATTTTTATTTTCTCTTTATAAGAGTGCCATGTTTATTATCGTAACAGCTGGGCCCAACGCCATAGACTTGCTTATCTCCTTTGTTCACGTTTCTGCTGCTTGTAAAATGGGCGATTAATTTTTTATTAGAAACTTTTAATTTTCGAACATTTAATTTATAAAAAAAATCAGTATTATTTTCTAAGCTCATTATAAAAGATATACAATTGACAGGCGATAAATTATCAGCACGACAAAATAAAGGATAACTAAGATTTTTGAAGTTATACTTCTTTAGGCGCTTTATGAAAAATAGTATTTATCCACATGTCTCTAGTGTCTACATTCGCACACGTGTTTTAGTTTCATATAAGTGCGATTTATATATGTGCTGATAAATTATATTCAGTAGTGATTTAAATTCAATATTTTGATTAATATATTTACTATTCGTAAATATTAGTGAAAAAATTGTGTTTATAGACTTTTTCAAGTGCTCCAATTAATTGAGGTTATCTATCCGTATGTATTATTTAATGATGCCAAAGAAGTATAACTTCTCACGCGCGTACATACGTACACGCACCTTTTTTTTTAATGGCAACAAAAAATATAAAAAACTTCATAAAATACTACCGTCACATAAAATAAGAATGAACCTGGAAGATAAATAAATTCATAAAATGCTTCAAAACCTGAATCGATCAATCGATCAAGACGAAACTTGTAATAACGAAAAAAAAACATTTGTAAAAAGCTGTATTGATGATGGTAATTAAATATATGTTACACCTACGTAAGGCGCTGTACAAGATAACTTATCTGGACGTCTGTCAATCAATTTGTTCGATTGGCTCTTCGAATATAAAAGTTTATTAAACAATTTAATAAATGTAACCAGGCTACGTTCGAGACCGCCACAATTGTTCATGGTAATATGTATTTATTAACACTTTCAAAAATAGAAAGACTCCTATTTGTCAATTTTGAAATCAACGCGCAGCGTAGACGATCTTGTAACAATAAAAACAAACGAAACTTGTAATAACGAAAAAAAACATTTGTAAAAAGCTCTGTCAATCAATTTGTTCGATTGGCTCTTCCATTATAAAAGTATATTAAACAATTTTAGTAAATGTAACCCGGCTACGTTCGAGACCGTTGGGATTATCGCCGTCGTTCATGGTAATATGTACAAACAATTTAAAAAATAACACTAAAAAAAAACCATTTGTCATTTCTGAGATCAACGCGCAGCGTACACCATTGAAAATAATGAGAGAATGCGAGTATATTAAAATTCATATCATATTTAACACGTTAACACTTTCAAAAATATAAAGACCCCCATTTGTCATTTTTGAGATCAACACGCAGCGTAGACTATTGAAAATAATGAGAGAATGCGAATATATTAAAATTAATATCATATTTAACACTTTAACCCATATATTCTATAAAAATTTGTCCTATAAAAAATCGGAATGATTCTGCCCGACTCTCCCCAATCCGAATCTTAAGAGTCAAAACGCGTTAATGAAGAAAAGGATAGAAGATAAGACTGAACACGCGCTAACGGAGACGGCAGCTATTTAATCGGAGGCCCTAAGTGGGCCATGACTTGTGCGGTTATCTGTAAGCAGCTCACCACCTAGAAAAGTCGTTAGTTTGCGATGGGTTAATTACTATAATTAACTAATTTTCTATCGAGAGAGTGAGAAATATTTCTTACTCGCAAGGGAAATTTCGCAATAATATTTCCCTATAAAAAATGTTAAACTTTTTTCCGATTTAATACACGTATTGCACCATCTGCTGCAGCAGGAAATTTTTGTTACTGACTAAAAAAATGAGTTTTGATTTTCTACAGGAACTAGGGTTAAGAAGTGAAGGAAACTTAGTTTTACTTGTCAGTAAAACTAAGTTTCCTTTTTATACAGAAACTATGCTACTTCTAGGATTAAGAAGTAACTTGTAAATAAAAACAAGTTTCATTTTCTACAAAAACTATGCTATTTCTAGGATTAAGAAGTAACTTGTAACTAAAAACGAGTTTCAGTTTCTGTAGAAACTATGCTATTTCTAGGATTAAGAAGTAACTTGTAAGTAAAAGCGAGTTTCATTTTCTACAGAAACTATCCTATTTCTAGGATTAAGGACTAACTTGTAAGTAAAGACGAGTTTCATTTTCGACAGAAGCTATGCTATTTCTAGGATCAAGAAGTAACTTGCAAGTAAAAACGAGTTTCATTTTCTAGAGAAACTATGCTATTTCTAGAATTAAGAAGTAACTGGTAAGTAAAAACGAATTCATTTTCTACAAACACTATGCCATTTCTAGGATTAAGAAGTAACTTGTAAGTAAAAACGAGTTTCATTTTTAATGGAATCTATGCTATTTCTAAGATTAAGAAGTAACTTATAAGTAAAAATGAGTTACATTTTCTACAGAAATTATGCTATTTCTAGGATTAATAAGTAACTTGTAAGTAAATTCGAACGATGAACTGTGTAAATATATTAAGCCGTTTAGGCGAGATTGAATAGGAATAATTCAAACTTCAGCATATATATTAGTGGGACTATATAATATTAGTGGGACTATATAATATTAGTGGGACTATTAGTCCTTTTCTTAGGAATAATGTAGATTAACTTATATGTCTACCTCGCCCAGATGTTTTTTTTTATAAAATTTATTTTATACAAGTTGATAACTTGCCAACTCACCAACTTTGGTGAGTTGGTCAAGGTCTTGAGGTTGCTGGAACTAATATATAACTTTTAAACAAAGAATCTATGTATTATTCTTACGAGTAATTCTGAGAATCAAACTGAATGCATTTCAAATTCCATACAAAAATATAATTTTTCTTCGTTGGAATCGAAACTTGAAAAATCACTATGATTTTTCAGAAACGTTTAAGAATTATCATACAATTCCTTAAGATTTTCTATTCGGTTTGATGCACAGAATTACCTGTATGAATAATAGATACGTTCTTTGATACATCTATACAGTTGTTTACACAATAAAAATTTCTATTATACTATGCATCAAACTGAATATTTAGAAAGCAATTTTCTGGAAAATATTACATTTTTTCTTGAAACAACTTTGACAGAAATTTTTGACAAAATTTTCAGGTGGTTCCTTAACGTGTTCTACTCAGTTTAACGCACAGAATCACCTGTATGAATAATAAACATGTTCTTTGTTATCCTGTATACAAATATATGGCCTGTATCATTTTTATATTATCTTACAATTTTATATTACAGTTATAAATATATACATCATCATTACGTCATTCTCATCAAAATAATCGTATTATATAACATACCAGCATTTTTAAAACTATCATGTAATGTTACAGCAAATAGTATAACTAACAATGTGGTAATAAAATTAAATAAAAATATAATTTCATAAACTGAAAATCATATAATGAACGAGATTTCCCTTGCATTCAAAATAACTGGATATTTTTATAAGATTTCATGGGCTGGAGATATTACGTAAAACCGGGTTGTACGGTCGGAAAACTGACTTTTCCAACCCTGGCTTTTTAGGACTTTTTGTACACGTATTTAAGAGAATCGATTATATTATATTGTCATATATTTAATTGCTTTATCGATATTTTCAATGTATATTAGGAACTTATTTGTAAATTTCCAAAATTGTTATTTAACTAATAAAAAAAAGTTATTGCCTGAAGGAAGACAAATACCTTTAGGTATTGTTTTTCTTTAATTAATCTACTCAAATTATTTACTAAAATAAATATCAATGATCTCGTTACCGTATACATAGACACTAGATAGTTACCGTATACATAGACACTAGATAGTTACCGTATACATAGACACTAGATAGTTACCGTATACATAGACACTAGATAGTTACCGTATACATAGACACTAGATAGTTACCGTATACATAGACACTAGATAGTTACCGTATACATAGACACTAGATAGTTACCGTATACATAGACACTAGATAGTTACCGTATACATAGACACTAGATAGTTACCGTATACATAAACACAGACATACTCATCTGGAATTGATTATTGCTACTATTTACATTATTACCAAAATAGTCTTTAGCTTATTTTGTGAAAACTCAGTCGTGTCATAACACCGACCTGTTGAATTAGGTCTCTGTTTTGAGAAGAAAAACAAACAAGAAAAATTGGCGAGTGATTGAGTAAATAACCAAATTGGATCACTTCGCTTCTTGCAAAGAAAAAAGTAACACCTGTTTATTTTGAAAACTTTGTTTGCCATTTGTTCCAAAATAGGTTTTTTAAAATTTGTTTCAGGTCTCATAATCCCCGCTTTTATATATTTTTCTGAAATGAAAACGTTACAAATATTGATTTTTTGTCTCGCTACAGAAGAGGAAAATCTATTAGATATTATTGAAACTGATGTATTTGGTAGAAATATTGACATACCGTGAGTGTGTTCTTTATAACTGACTAGCATCCCAGACTCAACTTTTGAGGATATAATTAATTACAACTCGATTACCTTTACAAGTAATCAACTTGGAATATAGCCTTTTAGAAGAAAGAGATGTTCAACTAAAAATTATGCCATCTTGCAATTGTTTTCAATTTTTATTATAATCTAAACTCGCCTTGAAAAATGGGTACGTCTGTTGGTCTGTATATATTTAAGCACGAGGGCACGGTGCAGGTCACACTACTCGACCTATCTTTGTGCTAAATTTCCTATCGATATAGAAGCATATAGGTTAACTATCAAAATAGAAGCCTATCAGTTTTCGCAATAATTCGCGAAATATTTTAAGTTTTGTAAATAATTTTCTATATAAACCCCTCTTTTCTCGTTCAGCGAATTTTCTTAGCCTACACTTTGTGCAGATTTTCTTGCGCGTTCTCCCCTGCTCCCTGCTGTTTTTAATTTTTTTGAAGTGAAAATGTCTTTAGGTGTACCAGCGCACTTTGTCTGAGTAGCGAACCTAACTGGGCTGCAACGCTCGAGTCGGTGATGCTGAATCGGGTAACATCGGCTCCCTTCGGCATCGGTCAAGTTGACTACTTTATTAAGCGCACCCAGCACAATATGTAAATGTCAAGTAAACAACTTTTATAGGCGCACTAAGGACACTATTTTGAAATACCAAGTTAATTACTTTTTAAACAGCACCATGGGTACAGGTAAGGATTAATTTTTTGAGAGTTCAACATAATACGCGCATGGTATTGTATCTTAAAATAATAATTGGGCCTGGTTCCTGATTCGTCAAATGAATACCCATCATATAACATCATTGTAATTTTATGTGTGTGTGTGTGTGTGTATATATATATATATATATATATATATATATATATATATATATATATATATATATTAAATTTAAATTTTCACTTCTATCGTGTGATCATCAGCACACACTAGAATTGTTTACCATTTTCCAGTTATAACTTTTTCTACAATCGTATATGTAATAAAGAATAAGAACACGGGATTTGTGACCTTTTGGTTTTACCAATGATACGACATACTTCCGAAATCGTGGTGAAATTTTACTATCACACGCAAAAAATACAATTTTAATATTTAATATAATTTTGTTTTTTTAATACCGTATGTACATGTTTGAGTACCGTATGCACAGTTTTCTTCGTGATTAAAAATTTTTAAAATATTTCCGAGAAATGATTTTTTGTTCAACAGATTATATCCGTTTCGGATTGGGGTGAAAAAAAAACAAATAATCTACCACGATCATCATGCCTTTCTGGGAAAGAATTAAAAAAAAAATTTTATTTTTTCGGTTCAAATTGATTATAAATATCCTTAATTTCTTTTTAATACTTTTTTATATTTTCAACCAATACCCTCTTAGGATATGATGCTATTGAATCCTTTGTAATGTTGAAAATTTTCGTGTAAATATAATATGCATTTGCATGTACATTGATATTTATATATATATATATATATATATATATATATATATATATATATATATATATATATATATATGTATGGACAAAATTATTGCTGACGATGAAGACTGTAATTTTTAACCAAACTTGGCCGACAAGTAGCACTTATAAGTCGCTGTTTTGAAAGGGGTAAACTTGAGCAAAGGCAGGTGTCTAACTGTATTACAAAATTTCAAAAAATACGAAGTTGATTGCATATAGTCCCAGCTCGCTAGACGATTTTCGAGAAATCGGCATACAAACGGTGCGCCGATAGCGAAACAATTCACGCACGAACAGCGTGAAATGGCGCATAAAAATACGCGCCATCAACTCACACGCTCCTTTGTATATAACTATCAACTTTCGAGTAATATTTCTCATATGCGCAGGTAAGATTGCGCGAGGAAAGAAAATTCGCTACGATCCCACGGGCTGCTTTTTAATATTTTTTGTAGTATTATCAATATTTTTAAAAATATTAACACATCGATAAATAATAAATCTTTATTATCGTTGAGACTAACTGAAAGATGCTGAGGATCTAGTCCAGTAGAAAAAAGTTTACTATTATTAGACTGTTTATATAAATAATAGACTTCTTTATGTAAATAAGCCCATTTCACAAGCTTTCAGTGAAGCTCCCGAACCATTATTATATATTCTTGTACTTCGACAATCCTATTCAATACGATAATTTTATAGTCAGTGGCAATGTGGAGCAAGCAATAAAACCGAACACACGTACGTAATGTTACGAGCTTTTTATTGATTAATAACATAGAAACTGATCTGTTTTGTAATGTACATATGTAACGAACCAGTTTAGTACAAAGTATGAATTATTTATGACCGTGTATCAATTACTTAAGTTCTGCACACCTGGTTGTATATTTATTCATTTGTGAATGAACAGGGGTAGCTCTATTAAATGAACACACATTGGTTTGTTCATAGAATAAAACTAAAGTTAACAATATGAGCACGACATTCTTAATTGTTTAATTATATATAAATATTCGTATATTTAATAATATAACTCTGTATTTTAGGGTTTCATTGTCGAACATGGTACCTTCATAATTACATCATATCTGGGAGTATCTTAGCTCTTAGTGCATGAAACTTTGCAAGTATATGCTTGAGATAAATATCTTAATTAATATGATGTTATAGTAAGACAATTAATGCGTACTTATATTAATATAATTGATATGAAGTTTTATTAAGACAATTAATATGTAGTTACATTAATACAATTTATATGTATTGGGTTGCCAATTTATAAACACGTCACTTTTTTTACACCGATTTGTGGAATGTTATAGAAACTTCAAGAATCTTCCTTGTAGGGCATATAAAGAGTGCGGCATTCGAGCTTCTGTTTAGTTTGAAATGTGTAATCGGCGAGTAAGAATAAATAAAAAAATGGAAATATTTCGACGTGAACTTAGAGCGCCCTTGCTTCATGAATTTTGTTTAGGGTAAAAAGCCAGTGAGGCAACATGCAATATTGCACAAGGATGGGTGAAAGTGTGCCCTCTTACAAGACAACCAAACCCTTGTTCCAAAGATTCAAAGAAGGAAATTTTGATTTGTGCCATAAACTTCAGCTAAGGCGAATTTGAAAAACTTATTGAAACAGATCAGAGATTAAGTCCATGTTTTTGGCAGAGCTACGTTTATGCTCTCTTGTTGAAGTGGAAAAACAACTTCATGCTTTGAGAAAGAAGTGAAAATATTCCCTTTGGTTACCACATAATCTAACACCGCTTCAACTTCAGAGGAGATCTAATGTGTGCTCGGAGCTACTGAGTTCCTATCGTACCGTTACAAGGATGAAAAGCGGGTGGCTATGAATTTATAATTTTTCACGTAAACGCCAGTAACCAGGAGCTGGAGAAAAATGTGTACCTACATCAAAATAAAACATTGTACATAAGATATTTTTGAGTGTATGGTGGGGTATAAATGGAGTTACTCACTGGGAACCTTTAAGCTAACAGCACAATTAGGGTTAACATTTATTGTGAAAAATCAATTAATTAATTTGAACAATTCGTCGCTAAACTCCTTTTAAATCAAAGTAAAGTTTATTTTTTACGTGACAATGCTCGACCCCACGTAGGAAAAATAACGCGTGAAAAACTGCTTTCACTTCGATGGAATGTGCTACCTCACCCATCGTACTCTCCAGATCTTTCGCCATCTGATTGTACAGATCTTTCGCCATCTCATGAAATGTGAAGACGAAAGTTAAATTAAAATCGAACTTCACCGGTTTTTTAGTCAAAGGCCTAAATATTTCTACTCTGCTCTGCCTACACGTTAGCGACAAGTGTTCGATACCGACGGTGCTTATGTAATTATGGATTGATTTTATTGACTACATATAAAAAGTGGTGGGTTTATAGTGTAAATAATATGGTATTATATTAATACAACTAATATGTCAAAAACTATGTTTGTACTATTTTTAAGGTTCTTTCCCTTATTAAGAAGTGAGAACAAAAACATACTTACGTACTCCATTCTTGTGGTTAGAAAGGTATTTTAAATTGGAGGTTTCATTTACCACATTTCACCTTTTATTAAGCTTCAAAATCGTATATTTTCGAAATATTAACTTTCAAAATCGTATGCAATGTGCCCCATTTACCCCTCATTTCCAAAAAAGACTGTAAAAATCTGGAGAAGCCCGAAAATAGGTTTTGACACAGTACTTTGAAATAAAATTGTTTCGAGTAATCTTATTTTATTAATTTTAGAACTTACTAGTACGTGCAAGTAATGCAAATGGAAATTACTGGACGAAGTAAATAAAAAAAAACAAGGAAGACGAAATGCAATAAGTAGATCCAACTGTCGGAGTACCAGAATCCTTATTCGGTTTGAAGTCTACATGAGATAGAAGCGCAGATTGTAATTGTAAATGTTGAAAAGACGTTTCTTCAAACTTAGTATATGAAAATATATGATTACTTCTGTTTTCTAGTTTCTATAGGTTTTCACCTGGCCATATTAAATATCCATTCAATGCAGCCGTAAAGAGATATTTCACTTATAAAAATTATTTTTAACTGTCAAATGAACAAATTTTGTGCGCTACCAAAAATAATATAATAAATAATTTTTTCATTGTTATATGAACAAATTTCGTTTGTTAAATGAACAATTTATGAAAATAAAACAATTCTCGCTTGTTAAATGAACAACATTTTGCCATAGTATAAAAGTAACTTTCCAGTTGTTTAATAAACAAATTTTGGGTCATATTATGGAAGTAATTTTTTTATGGTTAAATGGAAAAGAACTGTGCCGTACTATGAACTAATTTTATACTCTATTATGTAATATAATTTTTCGATTAAAAATTTGTAAATTTAAAAATCGAAAAATTATAATTTTTCGATTGTTAACGGTTATGTGAACAAATTTAGTATCCTATCACGAAATTATTTTCGCGATTGTTAAATGATCAAATTTTATGCCCTATGTTTTTTCTCTAGTCTATTCTTCTTATTAAGAATAAATGGACTGACACATGTTGGCGTTGTGTCATACATTATAAGGTCACAACGCCAACATGTGTCTTATTATAAGGTCAATATTATAAGGTCATTATACGAGTATTACTTAATATTATAAAAACAAAAATATGACACAAATAGATTTTAGCTTGGATTAATATTTTTGCCTGATTAATATTTTAACCGTTTAATAATTTTACCAAATGGCATACTTTAAAACCCTATCTAACTTTATTTGTTTTTAAAAAAAAAAGATGACACTTGTTTAATTATTTATTTTTAAAATTCTGGTGTTGAGAAGTGAAACCTTTTAATTATGTTATATGATGTATGATGGATTATAATTATGTTATATGATGTATGACGGATATAATTATGTGATATGATGTATGATGGATATTATTTGAATATAATAATCTCGCAAAAACAATGCGAGATTATTATTTTAATATACAATAATAACATACGCCTGTTATATTAATCTACGGTGTTCGGAAAATGAAATATGTTATAAATACTTTACGTTCAAATTTAATTAAATACCTAAAAATTCGAGGAAATTCGAGGAAAAATGCGAATGGTGGGCCTAAAAAAGTAGTTCACTTGGCCGTTGCTTAAGGGAACTAATTTTACCCGTAAGAATGAAACAATTGGTTTTTGGAAACTGAAATATGTTATAAATACTTTACGTTCAAGTTTAATTAAATACCTAAAAAATGCGAATGGTGGGCCTAAAAAAGTAGTTCACTTGGCCGTTGCTGAAGGGAACTGATTTTAACCGTAAGAATGAAACAACAGGTTTTTGGAAACTGAAATGTATTATAAATGCTTTAGACTCAAGTTTAATTAAATGTCTGATGCCGAAGGGTTTAACTGATTCAGCGCACCTGTTTCATTTACTGCTCAGAAAAAGTGCGCATGGTGCGCCTAAAAAATTTTCACTCTTATAAATATCTTATAGCACTATATTTGGGGAAATATTCAGACTAAAAAAGAGCGTGTCTATTTATAAGACATGTAATTCTGTGTACCAAACTGAGTATATACGAAGTTAGTTTTTGCAAAAATATATCAATTTTCTTTTCGTTGAAATCGCAATTTTGACAGTGATTTTTTTCAGGAGCGATTGGAAGTTTCCATATCCTTCCTTGACATTTTTTGCTTACATATATGTACAATCATAATCAATATTTACATCGCATATGTATACATATGTGTGTCCATGCTTCCACGCATTTTTTAAAACTAATAACATTAAGTAACAGGGTTTGAAGGGAATATTTTTTGCTCGTTTAGGGAATAAAAAATATTACATTAAATTGTTGTCAAAATGTTTACTTAACGACGAGTTATGAGAAGATTTCATCAAGGGAACAAGTATTTGACAATTACTTATATTTCGCACCATACACGAAATAGATTTACAGTATATGCTGTTACTGTATTATATTAGGTATTCATTTCTTCAAATATTCTTGAAATACATTTCAGAATAACATAAATGAATAATTGAAAGTCAGGAATTGAGGATTGTGTGAGTCGAACCACCTACTGTGCACTACAAATTAATCACGAACGTTACAATCTTTCATAACTTCGCAGAAATGTAATATTTTGCCATCTTGATATCTTTTTTTATGATTAATGTAACTAAGTCATGAGCTATTATTTAAAGTATGATACGGTTATGGACCTGCGGTCTACTAAAAGGGAGTTTATAGGTTCAATTTCCCGCATGTTTTTGTATAATATGCTTCTGATCTTGGAGTCGTATTCAGTTATCAAAAAATATTTAAATAAATATGAATTAAAAAGAAAAATGCGCCCAAAAACTAATGTATTAAGGTACGAAATGAAGTATTTTAAGCATTATTAGAAATTGAAAAAAAAAAAAAAAAATTTCACACTATTTTCTTACAAATATTGAAAAAACTTAGTAGAGTACATACTGACAGGATGTCAAACTAAACCTTACATAGTTTTCCAGAAATATAAAGTTATCTCATATTTATTTATTCAAATTTTCTTAATTTCCAGGGATCTTTACCTCAAAATGGATAACAGGATCCTCATAAGACCTCGCCACACATACTCATTTACATACTCACCTGTCCGTCCGTTTGTCTGTTTGTTACCGCCATTTTTCTCCGAAATCTTTTGACGTAGAAAATTGAAATTTGGCGAAGTGGTAAAGCTTACTAACATAAATAATGGAAATTCAGACGGGCCAAATAAAGTAAGGGTAAATAATTATAATCAAAATTAGGAAAAAAATATTATTACTAGAAATTTACCAGAAAACTATAGCAATGATACTATGTCATAGTTTTTTTAGAAATTCGTGGAAAAATGCAGCAGTGGTTTCATATCTCTTAGTTTTTGAGAAATTCACGTTATTTTGACTCCTGTGAAGGTATACTGTGCTATATATTTTCATATACTTTGGAATTCGGATACCTCAGACCTAAGCTAAGTGACCTGGAATAAAGCGAGGGAGAGATCAGGTGATGCATTCAGATGGCCAAAGGTACGTTGAGTAAATCTCGTTAAAATATGATGAGACATAATGTTCTCCAATGTAACCAAGAATAGACTGTTGCAAATGCTTGTTTCCTCCATCTTTCTACATGGATCTAAGTCCTGGAAAATCCACGCAGTGGACGGAAAGAAGATCGATATCTTTCAGATACTGGAGATATTGGAGGTATTAGAGAAAAATTCTACGTATACCATGGACTGCCAAAGTTACCAAGAAATCTATATTCGACGAACTCCAAATTAAGATCGAATTATCAATTATTTGCTATCAACGAGTTCTCAGTTTCAGTAAGTCATTGGCGCAGAAATAAAGCACTGGATTACGTACGGAATGCAATGGAAGTCTGAGTTCGAATCTCAATGCATGTGTTTTTGATGTGAAACATGTAATGGCGCGTTTGGACGGGAGTTAAAACGTTCTGATGGCATATCGCGACGTGCCAATCGGCCAGATTCGCATATTGTCTGTGAGAAATTATTTCTTAAAAATAAAATATTAAAATTAAAGCAAGATAAAATAATAGTACAAAAGCGGGAGATCGTTCTACTGTTTATGTTCCGCTTTTCGTGGATATCCTGATTTTTCTATACTGCTCAATAGCCCAAAATTTAGCGCTTTACTCAATAATATAAGCCAAACAACTGAACAAAAGCCCCCGAAGCGAGCTTTTGAATGCGGCGCCGCCGAAAGCAAAAGCTCGCTTTGTAAAGGTCAAAAACTGTGTTTTTTCCATGTCCCGTTATGTAATTCCGATTTTTTGCAAATTGCATCTAACGAGAATGTGTCTGCTATTTTATATTTGAGGAAACTGAAGCATTCCATCGACGCCGAATGACACAGATGTTGAAATCATATTAGTGTTACGGGTGTTACAAATCCTAAATTTTTCTGCTGTATTGAACCTTTTTTTTTTAAATAAACTACTTTTTTTTAAATAAATTTTCGAACGGTTTCTAACACATTTTATAATTTTGATGTTTTGAAATTGCAACGTTAGATACATTTCTAGTATTGGCATTAATAGGGTAGATTGATTTCTAATTTTCACATGACAACGATCGCAATAATGGGTAGGTATAAACCAACACTACTTACTCACTGAAATTTGTGCAGATAAAGTCTGAAATACGTACACAAACTTGGCGCTTCACGAATGCTGAGTTGGTCGCGTTGGCAACTCCTAATGAGGTACGCCTGGGAAAGCTTGTTAGCAAGTTTTCAAAGGCCTGTTAGCAGTAGTTAATAATGATTATAACAATCATTATAACTAATGAAAATAGCTCAAAATGAATATTAACACGTGTAAGAATACTTCCACAAAATATCTGTGAAGCACAAGTGGAATTTGCACTACGAGATTTCCTTGCATATTTATACACTTTCAAACATTTAATGATGCATAATATTTCTATATGTTTAATTTTCCACAATTAAATGAAACTACGTGATGTAGTATTATTTCTACTATCTTTAATTTCTTTACCACGACCTAGGTTTCGTTGTATTACAACATCTTCAGGTGGGATATTAGCAAAGATGATGATCTGAAGATGTTGTAATACAACGAAACCTAGGTCGTGGTAAAGAAATTAAAGATAGTAGAAATAATACTACATCACGTAGTTTCATTTAATTGTGAATAATGAATTTCTACTGGAATTAAAGATTATTCATTTTTGGATTTTTCTCTTTACTGGTGCTGTAAAACCTCCCATTATGCTGACTTTCAAGATTGTAGGTGAAACGGAAGTACTATATAGGTTTTGATGACGGTATAAATAACAAAAAATAGGCTTTAAAGGACCATACCTATTTTTTTGCGTGAATAAAAAAACTTGATACAACAATGTAATGGTAATAATAGGCCTTAATATACGATCATAATTTCAAGTTGATACGTGAAGCCGTTTCGGAAGAAAGCGCTTAAACGGTATAAATAACAAAAATTTTGGCTTTAAAGGACCATACATTTTAGTTGTGTGACTCAAAGAACTTAAAATTGTGACAGCAATGTAAGACTATAGGCCTCAGCATACGATAATAATTTCAAATTGATACGTGAAGCCGTTTTGGAAGAAAAACACTTAAACGGTATAAATAACAAAAATTTAGGCTTTAAAGGGCAATACATTTTAGTTGTGTGACTCAAAAAACTTAAAATTGTTACAGCAATGTAAGACTATAGGCCTCAGCATACGATAATAATTTCAAATTGATACGTGAAGCCGTTTTGGAAGAAAAGCACTTAAACGGTATAAATAACAAAAATTTAGGCTTTAAAGGACCATACATTTTAGTTGTGTGACTCAAAGAACTTAAAATTGTGACAGCAATGTAAGACTATAGGCCTCAGCATACGATAATAATTTCAAATTGATACGTGAAGCCGTTTTGGAAGAAAAGCACTTAAACGGTATAAATAACAAAAATTTAGGCTTTAAAGGGCCATACATTTTAGTTGTGTGACTCAAAAAACTTAAAATTGTTACAGCAATGTAAGACTATAGGCCTCAGCATACGATAATAATTTCAAATTGATACGTGAAGCCGTTTTGGAAGAAAAGCACTTAAACGGTATAAATAACAAAAATGTAGGCTTTAAAGAGCCATATTCTTGGGTGACTCAAAAAATTTGAAATTGTTACAGCAATTTAAGACTATAGGTCTTAGTATACGATAATAATTTAAAGTTGATACGTGAAGCCGTTTCGGAAGAAAGCGCTTAAACGGTATAAATAACAAAAATTTAGGCTTTAAAGGACCATACATTTTAGTTGTGTGACTCAAAGAACTTAAAATTGTGACAGCAATGTAAGACTATAGGCCTCAGCATACGATAATAATTTCAAATTGATACGTGAAGCCGTTTTGGAAGAAAAGCACTTAAACGGTATAAATAACAAAAATTTAGGCTTTAAAGGACCATACATTTTAGTTGTGTGACTCAAAGAACTTAAAATTGTGACAGCAATGTAAGACTATAGGCCTCAGCATACGATAATAATTTCAAATTGATACGTGAAGCCGTTTTGGAAGAAAAGCACTTAAACGGTATAAATAACAAAAATTTAGGCTTTAAAGGGCCATACATTTTAGTTGTGTGACTCAAAGAACTTAAAATTGTGACAGCAATATAAGACTATAGGCCTCAGCATACGATAATAATTTCAAATTGATACGTGAAGCCGTTTTGGAAGAAAAGCACTTAAACGGTATAAATAACAAAAATTTAGGCTTTAAAGGACCATACATTTTAGTTGTGTGACTCAAAGAACTTAAAATTGTGACAGCAATGTAAGACTATAGGCCTCAGCATACGATAATAATTTCAAATTGATACGTGAAGCCGTTTTGGAAGAAAAGCACTTAAACGGTATAAATAACAAAAATTTAGGCTTTAAAGGGCCATACATTTTAGTTGTGTGACTCAAAGAACTTAAAATTGTGACAGCAATGTAAGACTATAGGCCTCAGCATACGATAATAATTTCAAATTGATACGTGAAGCCGTTTTGGAAGAAAAGCACTTAAACGGTATAAATAACAAAAATGTAGGCTTTAAAGAGCCATATTCTTGGGTGACTCAAAAAATTTGAAATTGTTACAGCAATTTAAGACTATAGGTCTTAGTATACGATAATAATTTAAAGTTGATACGTGAAGCCGTTTCGGAAGAAAGCGCTTAAACGGTATAAATAACAAAAATTTTGGCTTTAAAGGGCCATACCTTTTTGTTGTGTAACCCGAAAAATTTGAAATTGTTAGAGCAATGTAAGGCTATAGGCCTCAGTATACGATAATAATTTCAAGTTGATGCGTGAAGCCGTTTCGGAAGAAAGCGCTTAAACGGTATAAATAACAAAAATTTATACTTTAAAGGGCCATACCTTTTAGTTGTGTGACTCAAAAAACTTAAAATTGTTACAGCAATGTAAGACTATAGGCCTCAGTATACGATAATAATTTCAAGTTGATATCTGAAGCCCTTTCGGACAAAAAGCGCATTGACAGACAGACGGACGGAGGGATGGACAAAAAGTGATCCTATAAGGGTTCAATTTCTTTATTTTCATTTTGAGGGACGGAACTCTAAAAATGAATACTTCTACGTCTGTTGACAGTAAAACAATAAAAAATGACAAAAACCACAGTTACATGAATAATTTTATTTAATTATATAAATTATTTTATTGATATTATTAAATTTATCGACAACAATTTTTGAGAATTCAAAGTAGTGGTACAGACCAAACATATTCAAAAATATCAAATGATTAAAAATTCTAATAATATAAATATTGCCATCTAGTGGATAATTATAAAACTATAATTGTGCTGGTTAATTATACAAGATGTCGCTGTTAATAAATTGAGTAGTAATCTATTAATTAACTAGTTAACACAGAAGATGAATATTTTCTATTTTTAATGCAAATGCAGACAAAGCCTCTGAATAGTAAACTATTGATAATACTGGTATAAAATCGATTCAATAATTTTTATATGATGTATACAGAGAAACGATATATATATATATATATATATATATATATATATATATATATATATATATATATACATATATATATATATACATATATATATATATATATATACATATATACATATATACATATATACATATATATATATATATATATATACATATCCATATACATATACATATACATATACATATACATATACATATACATATACATATACATATACATATACATATACATATACATATACATATACATATACATATACATATACATATACATATACATATACATATACATATATATATATACATATATATATATATATAGATTATAACTCAAAATAATACATTTTTAACCCATAATGTCGGAATACGAAAATAATTCGAGTGAAAATAATAATTTTTGTGAAAAAAGCGATAGTGGAGATAGTGATAGTAGATAGAAAGTGATACTTCATGTCTATAAGTTACATTCCATGTCTGTATCTTACATTCCATGTCTGTAAATTACATTCCACGTCTTTAAGTTACATCCTAAGTCCGTATGTTACATTCTATGTCTGTAGGTTACATTCCACGTCTATATGTTACATTCCATGCCTGTATGTTACATTCCATGTCTATATGTTACATTCCATGTATGTAAACTACATTCCACGTCTGTAAGTTACATTCCATGCTTGTATGTTATATTTCATGTCTGCATATTATATTCCATGTCTGCATGTTACATTCCATGTCTATATGTTACAGTCCATATCTGTAAGTTATAATTACATGTCTATAGGTTAGATTTCATGTATGTAAAATCTGGGTCATATTCGCCCTCCAACTTAACATTACTATTTTACCGAATAAACAAAATAAATGCTACAATCACCATATACATTGTTTATGTATTAATAAAGTAACTGCACCGGCACCGAGCACCGGCTTAAGCGATTTTCATCCAAGATTTCCTCGTTATTTGCCTCGCTACTGGCGATAGTGGACTGTAGCATTATACTGTGTAGTTCACAACTATCTACTCATATGTTTCACAACTATGTACTGATGTTCTAAGTTTATATTGACGATAGCATTATACTGTATAGTTCACAACTATCTACTGATATATCTGATTATATAAGTAGAACAAGCACGTAAATAAGTTACGCCTGACCATTGCGGCAGCGGCTATTTAACATATTTAGAGATTTTTATTGAAAGAGTCCGACAAAAGTGCGTACAGTGTTGAATCCAGGTATAATAAAAACAGAAATTACACTATTATATGAAGAAAAAATAATTGAAAAATAAGCCTCATAAAAATTTTATTTAAATCGTCAATCAGACGAAGGAGAAAATCCGTATTTTAAAAAAAATCAGATTATTTTTACAACAATGTTAAACGCCATTTTCCAGATCTTTTAAACTAGCAAGGTGAATAAAGTCTAGTGGTATCCTCCATAAATAAACAGATGTAATTTACTAATCTCTAAAACTCGCAGGCAAAATAACAAAAGGGTCTTCGAAAAAGGCCAAGTAAAATTAAAAAAAAAAAACAAAAAAACATTCATTTTGACAACACAGAATGAATGTCAATGTCAGTTAACAGTTTACTTTTAATTACATTAGGTAATGGCCACACGTTTAATCAATAGATATTAATCATTTTGTGTAACAGTTTCTAAAAAGTTATTATGTTATGCACTTCGTTAGTTTTTTTAAATTCTATTTTTCTTATTAGTATGCGCGTTTTTAATATAGTTTTTTCTTTTGTACTATGGTTGTAAATTGTATTTTATTTTATGCTCTTTCATGATTGTCAATTGCTAAATTGTTTGTTTCTTTTGAGTTCTAAAAATACCAGTTTTTTTAATTTTACTCCGGTTTTGTTGTAAATTGTATTATATTTTATGCTCTTTCATGATTGTCAACCACTTAATTGTTTGTTTTTTATGTTCTAAATAATACCAGTTTTTTTTTAATTATATTCCGGTTCTGAACGTTAGGCACATTATACGACCCACATTTACATGAACTCCCATTTAAATGTCATTTTTAGATACCTTATTTCTAGCGATACATACATGAGCATCATCTGCTTATCATTTTAATGATTTAATTCAGTAATATATTTTGCATTCTTTGACTGCCTTTAATTAAAATAACAAAAACAAATGTGTTATTTTAATTAAAGGCTGTTTCAAGCATTAAAATGTCTATTAATAAAAACTTTGGCTCAAGTTAATTTTTTTTATTAAATCTTTAATCCATAAATATGTTCCAAAAGCTTAAAAAACTAATTCTGTTAACAAACAATATGCCATTGCTATGGAAACAAAATCTTACCATGCCCATTTTGTCGAAACGGCGAAAAGCATATTCCAAACAGTTCACTGTATACACACACGCACGCACAAACACGCACACCCTCCCAGCTACAGCGAACCAAATAAAAAAATCACTGCAAAACGCCACGAAAACATGGAAGTATTATAGCGCCAATTCACTGTTCCTAATACAAAATCCACACCCCAAAAACACGAATTGAGAGGAAGCAAAATATTGGCCCGTTAAGTTGACAAGCGACTGTAAAATCATATGTTTCGTTTATTTTATAATATTTATATATCGTTTATTTCATATATTTATAATATGTATATAACACAATGAAGCAAGGCACAAATAAGTGTGGTCCATTACATATAGTTTTAGTTGATTAAAAAATATTTTTACAAGTTTAAAAGGTTTATCAACATGCTTTTTGGTTTAAGATTTATATGCTGTTTTATACGTATAATATAGCTATCAAAAGAAGTCACAAAGCACTATATAATAAACGTTATATTATAAAAATCGTAACAAAGAATACATGAGGACATTTTGAGAAAAGCGAAGCTGTCAGTGAAAAGCGGAGAGGCGATTTCCAAACGGTTTGCTTCGAAGAAAATACACGATTACGCCATGTAAAAAAGCTATTTTAACGCCGCAGTATTTATTTTTACTTTAAATTTTATATATTTTTATAAAGTTTATTATGATTTAAATATATTTCTTATATAATAGGTGTATAAATATATATTTATTTCATTTCACACAACGCGTCGATTAGATGGTATCGGTTCAGAGCGGTTGTCCTCTCGCGAGGAGACGACTAGGTTGACTGAGGGCTTTACGCTAGAGGGGTGGAGGAGGGGTTGATGAGTGAGCGAGAGAAGTATACGGGAGTGCGAGGATCAAGCGGGCCTACTCGCACAAAATTCGCTAGGAAAGGCCCGGTAGTACAATACGATTTACGATAATTGGCACGAGTTACAATGATGTGGTTTTTGGTGTTCGTGAATTGGACTTGATCCCTAGTGCCCATGGTGTTTTGGGTGTTCCATTCTCGATTTCACATCATTGCTATTGACATCACTATTCCAGTCATATAATTAGTACTACTAAGGAAGTGACTTGCATATTAAAATTAATCAACGAATTTTTATGTGTTCAAAAATTAGCATGAAAATTAGGTATACGTTAATACATAAAAGAAAAATTAAATTTCATACTTCAGTAGTAAGTTATATTAGTATATGTTCCTTTCCTGATAAATACTAAGATATAATGGTAAGCGTTTTCTTGTCCTTATTTTTGGCGCCGATTACAATGACGTAAAACATTACGATGGGGTTACCAGGCAGCAAATAATTTAGTAACCAAAGAAGAATGACGAAATTGAGCGATAACTAGAATATAATTTGTTCCAAAAATTTACATTTTATAGAGTGTAAAAAGTAAACAATACAACGATCGGCAATGAGGAAAGAACAAAAAATAAAATACAGTTTTAAAATCATAACACACAAAAAACTATCTTCATTAATATATCAATAATTATAAATACGAAATAATAACAACAATAGAAACCAGCGAATTACATAGTAACTTTTTAGAAACGATTACAAGAAATAATCAATACCGATAGCTTTCTTTATTGTGTATCCATTGCCTAAATTAATTAAAAATAAATTGTCAAGTGAAATTGACGTTATGGGTTGTCAAAACGAATGTTTTTTTTCCTCTTTTCGAATTTTACGTGGCTTTTTTCGACGACCCTGTCGGACCTGCGAATTTCACGGACTAGCATGTTACATGTTACGGACTAGCATGTGTATGGAGGTTACAACAAGGCATAATCTGCATTTTATTTTATTTTGCTGTTTCAGAGTTCCGTAGAAATGACATTTACAAACTGTTACGAAAACGCCTGATTTTTAATAAAAAAAAAATTTCTTATTTGTTTAATTTAAATAACACTATTAAGCAACTTCTTTTTTATTTTATATACTTGTGTAATTTTTGTTATTGTTACGCCTGGCCTCAACACTTTAAGGACTTTATCGGTATGTGACGGCGAAATGCGTATACACTCTCGATATATCAAGATCTCATCGAATAATTGCTGCGTATGCGTTTTGATCGAGATTTTTTTTTAATTCCGAAATTTATGCTGGGATAATAAAATAAGTCGTTTTTATTTTTGTAACGCCTAGTATCAACACTTTAAGGACTTTATTGGTCTTCTTTATGTGACGGCGAAATGCGTATCCACTCTCGATATATCAAGATCTCATCGAATAATTGCTGCGTATGCGTTTTGATCGAGATTTTTTTTTTAAATTCCGAAATTTATGCTGGGATAATAAAATAAGTCGTTTTTATTTTTGTAACGCCTAGCATCAACACTTTAAGGACTTTATTGGTCTTCTTTATATGACGGCGAAATGCGTATCCACTCTCGATATATCAAGATCTCATCGAATAATTGCTGCGTATGCGTTTTGATCGAGATTTTTTTTAATTCCGAAATTTATGCTGGGATAATAAAATAAGTCGTGTTTATTTTTGTAACGCCTAGCATCAACACTTTAAGGACTTTATTGGTCTTCTTTATGTCACGGCGAAATGCGTATCCACTCTAGATATATCAGAATCTCTTGGCTTAACTGCTACATATGCGTTTTGATCGAGATTTTTTTTTAAATTCCGAAATTTATGCTGGGATAATAAAATAAGTCGTTTTTATTTTTGTAACGCCTAGCATCAACACTTTAAGGACTTTATTGGTCTTCTTTATGTGACGGCGAAATGCGTATCCACTCTCGATATATCAAGATCTCATCGAATAATTGCTGCGTATGCGTTTTGATCGAGATTTTTTTTAATTCCGAAATTTATGCTGGGATAATAAAATAAGTCGTGTTTATTTTTGTAACGCCTAGCATCAACACTTTAAGGACTTTATTGGTCTTCTTTATGTAACGGCGAAATGCGTATCCACTCTCGACATATCAGAATCTCTTCGCTTAACTGCTACATATGCGTTTTGATCGAGATTTTTTTTTTAATTCCGAAATTTATGCTGGGATAATAAAATAAGTCGTTTTTATTTTTGTAACGCCTAGCATCAACACTTTAAGGACTTTATTGATCTTCTTTATGTGACGGCGAAATGCGTATCCCTCTCTATATATCAGGATCTCATCGAATAATTGCTACGTATGTGTTTCGATCGAGATTTTTTTTTAATTCCGAAATTTATGCTGGGATAATAAAATAAATCATTTTTATTTTTGTAACGCCTGGCATCAACACTTTAAGGACTTTATCGGTCTTCTTTATGTGACAGCGTAATGCGTATCCCCTCTCGATATATCAGGATCTCATCGAATAATTGCTACGTATGTGTTTCGATCGAGATTATTTTTTTAATTTTGATATTCATGCTGGGATAATAAAATAAATTATTAAAAAATATTTAAGGTCGTTTTCTTTTTTCTGCGTGACTTGCATGGCGTGGATTGAAATCGTCATCTCGTATTATACATTCGTTAGCTTAATGTGTTTACACACAGCTGAATTTTCAATTATATTTTGAATTATATTACTATTTTAGTTATATACTGAATTTCCTTATTCAGTATGTAATGGATTTACTTTATGTTTAATAAATAATGTAAAAGTTACAATACTTTTATATAGGATACCGGATAATTATATTCCCGTATGCAAGTAATAAAATAACGTACGTATGACACCTTTTGCAAGCATACGGCATATTACAAGGTTATTACGCGCGTAAAGAACATAGTACAAACAAAAAAAGCCCTCAGTTTCTTAAAAAAAATCAAACTTGTTCAAAGGAAGAAGAATTTTATTGACAATATCCGGTTTTGTATATCGGATATATTTAAAAAACCGGCTAAATGCAAGTCTGACTTTGCACCTGGTCTGAAGTGAAATTGCTTTATTTGTAATAAGCAATTCCCAGTGCAATAAATATTGAATGTACTTAATATAATTACTTGGAGAGGGATTAAGGTGGGGGGTTGTTGGCATTTTCATTATCGTGAATTTCCCAAAAGCTATCAGATTTAAAATAATCGCTTTGATTTTCCTACGGCTTTCGCGTAGGCTATAAAAACACTATTTTAGCTATTGAGAGATTTTTGGGTTAATATGCTTTTAAAGTACGTTAAAGTTTCTACGTCGGGCGGTTTTTGAGTTAAATAATTGTGACAAGAGAAACCTTACAAGGGTTGTGGTTTTCCTTTTGAGGTACATAACCCTAAAAATAATTAAAGACTACGTTAAAATTTATATCGATTAAAGTCAGGTCATCACACACATTGCATCGACTACAACGGAGTGAGGTGGAGGGCCACAATAGAGGGAGATGGAGGGCCGTAATGAAGGGATGTTTCCTTTTATACGAATATTTTTTAATAAAAAGATATATTCTTCTAGAAGCAATTCTCTTCTTTTTTGTAACATTTCTGTTGGCCATCTAAGAAGTTTAAACTGTAAAAAAGTGGAAAATATAACTCGCGTATGTCTACCTAGTTTTAAATATATATATATATATATATATATATATATATATATATATATATATATATATATATATATATATATATCACTAAACTATAATTGTTACAATTTGATCAGAAGGCGAGGCGAAGGGTTTTGTCATGATGAAAGATCTACCTATTTCTCTTCTAATCCTCGTTTACTGTCCTTACCAATTCTTGTATCAATCATGTCTTATCTATTTTTAATGCTTATATAAAACATTACATTATTTATAAATTCTTGCCAAAGTGTATTCAAAAACAAACCGTAAGATATTCAACCGTAAGATCATCAACATATTTAATTTTTCTCGCGTAAATAATTAGACATTGAGTGAAACATATGACAGTTGTAGGGCGCAAAATCCCTAAAGTAAGATGGGTAAGGAAGCACGTTCCAATCAGGTAAAATATTTACTTGAATATTTCGTTTTTTTTAAAGATCTTCCCTGAAGAGAGTAGCACTACCAGATAAAGTGCACTTAATTTGGAGATCTCCTTCAGTAGGGCTTTCTAATTTTACTAAATTTATTCTATGAGGTCGCTCTAGTCGAAAACCAACGGAGATCAAAATTATCTTCTTTAAATCCTAAGATCTAATGCTTGGCTGTATCAGAAATCGATAAGAGAGTTTACTTTGATCCATCACGGTGCATACATTGGCCGTTGTTTCTCTGACTTTTCTACCCAAACTAAATTCATGAAACAAGGGCCCCTTCACTTCTCTTCGTGAAATTTCTATATTTGTTTATTTCTCACTCTCTGAAACTTGGTTACTAATCGAACGCCGCACCCTTAAATAGCTTACCGCATCCGTTCGAGACGTACTGTCCACTTAATATTGTAGACTACACAAAGAAAATGTATGTCCCCGAAATATGAACCGTGAAGGTCAACCAATATCTATAAAATAATATTATTTAAAAATAATCTTAGAAGTGCATGTTTCATAAAAACAATTTATGTAAATTGGTCACACCTAAAATTAACAAGACGTGTCTAAATTGAAAATAAACATAGATAACGAAAATATTCAACAGTGACTTTTGCTAAGTTCAATATTACCAATCGATTGCAGTATTAGAAACGCGAAGGTAGTTATATCGTTGGCTCTATAATTTAAATCGAGAACTTTCACGATGGACCTTGGTCAGCTTATAAGGCACATTATAAATATTCGACAAAGACGCGCTGTTACCCTACTTTCATTGTCAAAACTCGGTCATCCACACCACTTGATTGCGCAATAGTTAGTCGCTAGGTTTACAAATTTTAGTCACTCGAGTGAGTATTTTTTGTTGTTTCGGAAAGGTAGTGATTATCGAATTTGGAATATTAAGAGTATTAAATTAGAGACATTAGCTATTTTGCAGCATGTATTGAGTTGAAAAAATATTAATTTAAATATGATATTGTAATTTATTTACTGGAAAAATTTTGCGGGAAAAAAAGAAAATTCAAAAGTCCTTCCTTCCGTTTGTCACAGTTTACTTTCTCTAGAACCATACGATACAGAGAGCTAATTTTTAATATTTTTACACTTAACAGTTAGCTAAATATTTATAGGCGTAAACAACAAAAATTTTATTGCGCAAGTTCAGAGGTAAATTCGGGAGGTCTAATGGATTCTTAAGAGGTCTTCGCAAGGAACGTAAAAAGAGAACCGGTAAAACAGTAAATGTAAATATATAACCTTCATTCAGATATTCCGAAGAGAATTAAAAAAAATGAAGTAACAATCTGGGAAAAGAAAATAAAAAAAAAGCAAATATCGGAGAAGAGAAAAGAAAAAGGAAATAAAAATGTGGGAAAGAAAAAAGAAACAAATGAAAAAACCGAGAAAGACGAAAGTAAAAATAGGGGAAGAGAAAAGAAAAAGAAAGTAAAAATCTTGCAAGACAAAAGAAAAATAAAATAAAAATTGGAGAATAGAAGAGAAAATGAAAGTCCACCATATAAAGCAACGAGAAAAAAATCTGAAAAATAAAACCATCAGGGATATATAAAACGAGATCCATATTTAACAAAAATTAGCCCATTTAATGCAATTGTGGACGCACGCACGCACGTTCGCAAACACGCACGGACGCACGCACGCGCGCGCGCTCGCACGCACGCATGCACGCACACACACACACACAAACAAATACACTTCCGTACATTATGTATTTACAAATTTTTATGAAGCGACCATTATTAACACATTCTAATTTTTTTACATATGTCTTGCTTCAGTATAATATTCCATTACTTATTTAATTCTCATTCGAGAATTTAGTTTTGGTAATTTAATAAAGTTCTAAGTACCCAAAATGAGGTCGCTTAAACAACATGGAATTAGATTCTCATAAAAACCTTAAAAGGACACTTGGTTCATAGTGGAAATTCAGTTTTATATTATTGTGATCTTATTTTACTTGTTCGGAGCAAGAGCATTAGAATATTTGGACGAAGAAATATGTAAGCTGTTGGCTTTCATTACCTTCGATTGACCTTGGGACAGATAAAGTGACTCTAGACCATTTCATTGTAAATAGAAAGGCAATACCTCTACATCTACTGGACTTAAAGTCATAACTTTTATTGCTACTCTGAGAATGAAAATCAATTTATGCCGATTATACTTTTCATTATATAACGGAACAGGTGATATAATCAAATTATTCAAACGTATTTTATATAAATTACATCCAAAATATAAGAAATCATACTCTGTTCTAGAACGCAAGAAACAATCTATGAAATATAATTCTCCCACCCTTGCGGGGCCAGTTGTTGCGTTTTCTCACTAAGGGCAAGTGACGTAAGAATGTCGCTTTGTGACGTCCAAATGACGTATTTCGTACTCAGTGCGGCTTTTACAATCAACTTTGCATCACTATTGTTGTCCTTAAAAGTTTTGAATCGGGTTTGCATACGATTGTATTCGGGGAAAACGGTGGTTGTCTGTTTGGTCGCCGATCTTTCGACAGAATATTAAACGCATAGACGGATTTGTTTCACGATGAATTACGTAAGAGTTTTTAAGAACACGTACTCGCTTACCTATTAATTACGCAGGAAGTTTGTTGGTATTTAACCAGCCTTATATGATCGCGTTTCTACACTGTTAACACTTTGAAGCACTGATTGAAATTAAAAAAAAGGAAGTTAGGAAAAAGTTTTTCTTGCAACTTGGGTATTTATAACTATTCGGCAGATGAATATTCTGCAGACCACTTTCACTATCTAATTTATGGTCAAGAAATCTTTACGAAGCGTTACAAAAGTAGTTTCACAAAACTGCTCTTGAAAATCTAACTTAATGTTAAAAACCAGCCAAAGTGCGAGTTTGCTCGCACATCAAGGCTTCATTACCTCGTTTCAAATTAAATTATTTCCTAGAGCAATAAATATTTAATAATACCAATATATCAAAGTAGGGTGGACCTATATTATGATGAATCTCTCAATAACTATGAAATCTACAATCATCGTTATAGCTTTCTTACAACAAAATCTCCGTCTTTTGCACAATTTTAGATTCATTAGAAAATAAGGAGAGGGAGTTATCGTATTTTGATGCGAAACATCTAATGGTGCATTTTTATGGGAGTTAAAACGTTCGGATGGCACGTCGCGACATGCCATTCGGCCAGCTTCGCGTATTGTCGGCTCTTTCCGAATTAATTCGGCCAGCTTCGCGTCTTGTATGCTCTTTCCCACTTAATTTGGCCAACTTCGTGTCTTGTCGGCTCTTTCCGAATTAATTCGGCCAGCTTCGCGTCTTGTAGGTTCTTTCCGACTTAATTTGGCTAACTTCATGTCTTGTCGGCTCTTTCCGACTTAATTTGGCCAACTTCATGTCTTGTCGGCTCTTTCCGACTTAATTCGCTTCTCTCTGTACTACACACGCGCTACTTCAAGTGTGTTTTAGTGTACCAGCATTGTTTCTTATTTACTAACGTTTACAATTTACTGGTTTGTATTGGTGTTTACAAACTCCGTTATCGAAAGTACAACACCCTGAAAATATTGAAACTTAAAATTCGAGACTTATTTCATCTCATTTCTTGGTTTGAAGTTAATGTTCTAAACATAAATAGATACAAAATTATGACAGAAGAAACACCATTATCCTTCAATGAGCTAGGACTCACGTATTTCTACAAATCTAATTACCTGCTTATAACCCACAGCAAACCTAAACAACATATATTGTCAGAAAGATAAACTTCATTTTACACAATCAAATAACTTAAATTGATGTAAATTTCTTTTAAATCTTAAAATTACGTTAAAATTACGTTGAATTCTTCAATGGGTACACATATGCATGGTGATGAGATGCAAGGAATGACGTAGGTTTATAATTCCGTTACACTGATGATATGCAACAATTATTTACTACCCCAACAAAGTACATTGCTTCTTTACTTTCAGGTAAAAAAACCCCTTCCTACAATTCTATGATTTATTACCCGAATAAAGTAAACAAGCCTCTTTATTCTCACGTAAACAATCCCTTGCTACTATTCTTCATTCATACTTCATGTTGCTGAATCGTAGAGCAATCTTGACTTTGATACTCATCATTAAGTACATATATAAAAACTTTCATGAAACAGTACATAGTCTGCCGCATATGAACATGGCAACTTTATATTAGATGCTGCTAAAAAACAATTTTGGTTCTGAATAAATTGATGTTAAAGAAAGAATTAAATTATTAATCAAAACTTATTTAATTACTCCGATATATAAAAGTTCTGGAACGTAGCTAAAGAGAAATATTAGAAACTTATTAATTTCAAGACATCAACAGTCCTGTCACTCGTGTAGCTAACTTCGTAGTACTTTAACTTTCCTGAAGTTTCTTCTTGTCAAAATGTCTGTTAACAGCTAAAAACGTAAGTGGCGTTCATCGAGACTGTACGTACTTTTTATAGTTATATTATTTTTTTATTTCTGTGTCAATTTCAATATTACCTTTATCTATTTTTATTGTATTTCGTTCCTGTTTATATAGTTACAAAATCGTGAAATTGTTTTGTTTTTAATATATTTCCTATTATTATTGTAAACATGAGGTCGTGTTTGGGATTTACGTAGTGTAATTTCAATATAATTGTTTTTATATAACAATTAACGGTATTAAAAGAATCATTGCCTTTATATTTATTTTTAGGAATGTTTTTATTATACTATTATAGTTTAGAAAGTAAAATAATCGCCATATTCAAAATGGTATTACAATTTTGTAAACCATGTTATTAAACAATTGTGCAAACCATGTCATGACATATTTACTTTCATTACATTTACGTAAGATGTACTTATAACTTAATCAAAAATAATTTGGTTTTTATTTACGAGTGTAAATTCAGCATATAATAAAACGATTTTTCAATTTAAGCGTATCTCCTTTTAAATAGGAGTATTTATTTTCATTACATTTATGTTAGATATACTTGTAACATAATTAAAAATAATTAGGTTTTTATTTACGAGTGTAAGTTCTGCATATAATAAAACGATTTTTCAATTTAAGCGTCTCTCCTTTTAAATATTTACTTTCATTACATTTACGTAAGATATACTTATAACATAATTAAAACTAATATGGTTTTTATTTACGAGTGTAAGTTCTGCATATAATAAAACGATTTTTCGATTTAAGCGTATCTCCTTTTAAATATGTACTTTCATTACATTTATGTAAGATATACTTGTAACATAATTAAAAATAATTTGGTTTTTATTTACGAGTGTAAGTTCTGCATATAATAAAACGATTTTTCAATTTAAGCGTATCTACTTTTAAATATTTACTTTCATTACATTTATGTAAGATATACTTGTAACATAATTAAAAATAATTTGGTTTTTATTTACGAGTATAATTTCTGTATATAATAAAACGATTTTTCGATTTAAACGTATCTCGTTTTAAATACTTATTTTCATTACATTTACGTAAGATATAATTGTAACATAATTAATAATAATTTGGTTTTTATTTACGAATATAAGTTCTGCATATAATAAAACGATATTTTAATTTAAACGTATCTCTTTTTTAGATTCCATTTGTATTATATAAATGAAAGTGAATAGAGGGCCATACGGGCAAAACATAAATAGAAATTAGCGTTGCGTTGCTTTCGAACAGTGCCGAAAGTGTACCAATATCCCATCTAAACATCAATATCCATCTAAGTAAATTATATTATCTATGCGTATATCGGCTTATGAGTCATAACTCTTGAAGATTAAAATTAGTTACGAAATTTCGCATGCAGCTATATAACATGGACAAATGAAAATATAGACATTCTTTTATTTTTTGGAAGTACCAACATCGTACTTGGGGATGAAAATAGTTTCCGAAGATAATTTTCAAAATCCAATAAAAAATGACTAATATTAAACCGATGTTACGAAATGTCCTAAGAAGACTTAACTACATTACTTGAACATATGGAAATAAAAACATTCTTTTAATTTTTTCAATTACAAGCATCGTACTTGGTAAAGAAAATGATTTTTTTTCAAAATTCAATAAAAAATGTATAATATTTTTTGATACGGCGTCTCTTCGCAGGATGACTTTCCACACCATCTTGCAATATATCCTTCCCTACCACCAGCATCCAAATTTTAACCACCTATAAAATATAATGGACACTCTTATAAATAAATAGTTTATTAGAAATACTATGCGACTGAAATGTTAAAACTTTTATATGTACCCTCACGTGCACGAAACCTAAGTAGTGCAATTTGCAATCCTATGTAACAGGTTTATTTTCAGTACAAAACGTCTTATATGAAAAAAAACGAGATTTGTCGGAAAGAGTTTTACTTTTAATGTTTCAATATTTAGTGACAGAGTTAGGAGTTACTAACGACGTTTGCGTTTAACATTTCAATATTTAGTGACAGAGTTAAGAATTACTAACGACGTTTGCATTTAATGTATCAATATTGAGTGACAGAGTTAGAAGTTACTAACGACGTTTGCGTTTAATATTTCAATATTTAGTAACAGAGTTAGGAATTACTAACGACGTTTGCGTTTAATGTTTCAATATTTAGTGACAGAGTTAGGAATTACTAACGACGTTTGCGTTTAATGTTTCAATATTTAGTGACAGAGTTAGGAGTTACTAACGACGTTTGCGTTTAATGTTTCAACATTTAGTGACAGAGTTAGGTATTACTAACGAAGTTTTTCTTGAAGTCATTAAAATATATTTGCTGATTTGAATTGTTTTTAAGCTACACAGTTTTAATACTTATTTTACTGCAAAATATTTTTATTAAACTGTAAATAGCTTCTCAGCTCTTTTGTTACGGATATAGGAATTATAATATTGTTCAAATTATAATTTAAATCGATATTCGGAGTCGATACAAAATTGTAAGAACGTAAAAATGTACTTTAAAAAATCATTCTGTTTGTCATTAAATCGAGAACTATTAAATCGATTTATTTGAATTTCTGACATTTTGTAATTGAGAGGAAAATTGTACTTATAAATCATCACACCAAGTCAGCGAAGAGCTGAGGAAAAAAATCATCCACTTGGATGAAGCTGCTGGCAAAAGTTAGTGTTAGGTAATTTATTGAAGAAGGTACATATCCTTGTATTGACAGTTTAAAAGCCAATTTTATTTCTAAAACATTTCAGCAAATCAGTCAAGAGTTAAGGGAAAGAATATCCACGAGAACGAAGCCGCTTACAAAAGTTAGTATTAGGAAATTTATTTAAGAAGATACATATTCTTGTAATGATAGTTTAAAGGCTAATTTTATTTTTAAACTATTATAACTGGAAAAAGTTAATTTAGTAATAGTGTTAGGTAATTTAGTAAAAAAGATACATATTTTTGTATTTATGAATTAAAGCTAATATTATTTTTAAATAATTACACCAAATCGGTCGAGAAAACATTTCCACGATAACGAAGCTGCTGGCAAACGTTAGCGTTAAGTTATTTCTTAAAAAAGGTACATATTCTTGTATTGATAATTTAAAAACTAATCTTACTTTTAAATCATTATATAAAATCGATCAAAAGTTAAAGGAAAAAACATCCATGCGGACGAAGCCGCTGGCAAGAGTTAGTAATTTATTAAAGAAGATACTTATTCTTGTATTGATAGTTTAAAGGCTAATTGTACTTATAAATTACCAAGTCAGGAGGAAGCATCCAATCAAGTTATTAAATAAATTTATTAAAAATACGTTACTTAGCGTATTTTTCTAATTAACTACCACAGAACGCTACAGCACTTTGATTGTCTTACAGAGCGTATAGATTTGATGATGATTTAATTTATTCTTTGCAACTGTTTTTTGTAACTGTTTTTTGCAACTGTTTTTTGTAACTTCTTCTGTATGATAGTAGTCATATGTTACCTGTTATTGGCATATATAACTCTTACTAACCTTTTGAAATATGTTGGTTTCTTCATATCTTTAGTTTATGTTTATTTCATATGTTCTTTCACCCTCGATCACGTAAAATATATTTTAAAACATCCTTCTTCCTTAAAGTAAGCCTCCATATGATTGCAATTATTACGTTAAGCCCACTATTAAATAAAGCTAAGCAGATATTAACCTATTACGTTAAGCCCACTATTAAATAAAGCTACGCAGATATAAGCAGATATTAACCTACCCCCTTCTTGATATATGTTATCGCAGACTCAAAATGCGGATACATAAAAGTCTTTATCTTTTATTCGTAACAATAAAAAGAGAGTATTTATCCAAAAAAAATATTTATTTAATAGTTTAACATAAAATGAGATAAAATATTAAACAATCTATATGTTTTATTAATGCATATTGTCAGTCCGTAAGTTGTACAGACTGGTAAAATTAAACACTCTTTCAAGATAGCTTATTCTCTTTTATGTATATATTATGTAATAATGACGACTTTTATAAAAATTTCTTTTTCAATTTTTGAAAATTCTGGAAAATTGTTATTCTTAATAACTAAAAGATTCTACGAACTATCATACTGGAGATATAAAAGACAGAGCACGTGTGCGGTGCAACTTTTCCTATAGATATGGGCAAACACACTATTCGAGTTATGATATATGTTTTATGAGTCATGATGCGGCAGCAACACGCGACATGTTACTAACGACCTTAACTGTGTACTCGGAAACGGCGTTGTTACACAAACAAAAGTGTCCCGTCGTGTTACTTTGGGAGATGCGAGCTTGAAAGGCGATGGAATAGACACACTGAAAATTATGAAAATAGATGAAAATGACACTTTCATCATAATATTTAAAAATTAATACTCCGATAGATTTCCAAACTCTAATTAATATTACACATTTATTTACAGTTAATATAAATAACGAAAAAGTATTTCGACAAACTAATTTTCACTTATTATAAATGAACTAGCGTGACCCGTGCGAAGTCTTCGCATTATTTATTCCATTATGAAGCTCAGATGACAGATCAAACAAATATTTTACTAAAATTGACATATAGAGGTGCAAGTATCAAAAGCATTGAGCTAAAGCGCCACTTTATTTATACGTGAGTGGATTTGAAATTAAACAAAAATTTTACCGACCGTCAATCATATTGACGTTGAGCCGTTAGATGGCAGCATTGCTGTTTTGTGTATATAATTTTAATAATTAATTAATTTGCAAAGACAATAGCAATAATAAATTTTTTAGTTGTGGATGCCGGTAGAGCAAGCAATTATCTATAAAATGATATATAATTTATGTGGATTAGTTGTGAGGTTTTTTCTAAAAAGGGAGAGTAACATCTTAACCTTAGCGTATTAATATATATGATGATGATGATAACTCTCTGGGCCATCATAGCACATAGCAAAATGTGATGGGACTGATGTTTTCTTTAAAAAGATATCAAATGTAAAAAAATTTATGTGAAATACACATATTCGGCATAATATTTAAAAATTAATACTCCGATAGATTTATAAACTCTAATTAATATTGCACACTTATCTACAGTGCGGTCAAAATTTAAGCAATATTAATTAAAGTTTACTGCAGTTTAATATAAATAACGAAAACGTATTTCGACAAACTAATTTTCACTTATTATAAATGAATAACTCTCAGGTCGGTTGCGGTCTGGTGGTTGAACTGTTGAATCCTGTGGTTAAGTATGGACTTCGAGCGAAGAGGGCATGACAGAAAAGGTTAGGCGGGTAAAAGCAAAACAAAAACATACCTTGTATCTCAATAAATTGTTTGCGATATATTTTTGATCATTACAATTTTATTTTTTATTTTCATTTTATTTTATGTAAAGGGAAACAAACAAACACAAACTATTTGAAATATTCTATGAACACTAAATACGAAATAAGTTTGTGTTCTAACATTTCCACAAAGAACAAAGAAAAATAAATATATTTATAAAATATCCAATTAATACAACAATACATAAATGTGACAATGTTAATTGAAATAAGTGAAACAATATTTGTTTCTACAATAAGACGTAAAATTAATACGGAAAACACTTGTTATTAACTTATCAATTAAATAAAGCTGCAATTATGGATTACAAGTTATCTATGTAAGGTGCTCTATTTAGAGGAGCCTGTTCTTTAGATCTGATCTAAACTGGGGAGTGGACTTGCGAGGATGTCAAGTGTCAACATTTCTTTATTGTACAGGTTGTCCAGTGGCAGATTTCAATGTTTGAAGAATTGTAAAAAAAAACTACACCTCTGATACAAAGTAGGTTTATTTTAACTTTATAACAACAAATGCGGATTTCATTTTTTAAAAACCACGTTTTCCAAATGGCGGCCATCGAGCCTGACTCACTCTTCGAGTCTAGCACGCATGTTTTCAAAAACGCGTTTGCAGAGCGACTGGGGTATCCTACTGACTTCGGCTCGAATATTTACTTTAAGTTGTGTCACAGTGCTCGGATTTGTTTTGTAAACAACGGATTTTAAGTATCCCCATAAGAAAAAGTCACATGGGCTTAAATCGGGTGACCTAGGTGGCCACGGTACGGTACCGTTTCGTTTTTTTCTGGAAATCCGCACTGCATTCATGGACACATTAGCAGTGTGAGCTGTAGCTCCGTCCTGCTGGAACCATGTGTTTTGGTTGAAGGATGGACTATTCTGTAGTTCTACTCTGAAAAAGTCATTTAACATCTGGGCATATCTCTCCGAATTCACAGTTACAGTTTGGCCACATTGATTTTCAAAGAAATAAGGCCCTATGATTGCAGATGCAGACATGGCACACCAGACTGTTACTTTAGGCTTATGTAAAGGCTCTTGATGCATTTGTCTTGGGTTGTGGACATCCCAGTAACGAAAGTTCTGCTTATTCACATATCCTCCAATGTGAAAGTGAGCTTCGTCACTAAAGAATATGTTGCCCATCCGGGTAACAGTTTTTCTTAATTCAAAGTCAGAATCGTGTAACTCTTGAACAATTTGAATGTTATATGGATGGAACTTGAGCTTTTTCCGCATTATTACCTGTAAAGTTGATTTCAGAATTCCCAATATCGATGAACGTGTACGCAGTGATAAACGGGGATTTTCAACGACAGAAACCATAACACGCTCGACATTTTCATCCGTCGCTGCCAATGATGTAGGTCATTGCCTGGGCCTATTCAATGTTGATCCTGTAGCTCTGAACCTTGCTACCCATGACTGAATGAGGTTGATCGATGGTCCATCACGTAATCGACGAATACTGTAACGATTATTAAATCGACGGCGTGCTACAGACAGCGAAAATCCACTCGAAATGTACGCCTCGACGGCAAAAGCGCGGTACTCTCCACTCCACTGTTCCATAGCTACTAAAACATCTGCACCGCTTGCGCTTCTAACGACGCCCCCCGCGCCCCTCTTATGTGTTGCGTTCAGAAACTATGTTTGTTCAAACTTTGAAGTCTGGACACCTGTATAAGTCGCACGACCGCCGTAACGGTGTGCTCTGACACCGGCATTTGTTCGTGCATTATTTTACAATGTTGTCTCCAAAAAACTAAAAAAATTTACAATATCATCTGCAAAAAACTAAAAAATTGTATAATGTTGTCTACAAAAAACTAAGAAAAGTATTGATTTCCCACAATCCGCCACAAAATGATCTTTATATATGCGTACACTCATACAGCTTTCATAAAAAATGTAATAAATTTTATAGGTTTATGTTCAACATAAATTACGTCCTATCACATAGCATACTTCGAGTAGACAGAGTCACTAATAAAAGCTAATGACGCATAAATTGCAAATCGGCTGTCAACACTTAAATATGTCACGAATAAAATTGCGTAAATTGAAAAAACAATTATTCAATCAATCAAAAAAGTAGGTTCATTAATCACTGTTTCCATAAACGTTAAACTGTCTCAAAACAGATTAAAATATCAAAGTGTTCAACATTCAAATTAATGTAATCATTAATAACACGAAATGACGAATTTGCAACTTACTAATTATATTGTTATATTCAGCTAATTCGATGAAATTATTCAAATCAGTTTATATATATATAACATTTTAACTAACGGTATATAAGTTTATATATATATATATATATATATATATATATATATATATATATATATATATATACCATTATAACTATTTTGAATATCAGGAGACTCAAAAAAGTAATACGTTTCACTTATCAATTTAAATGTTTAAGTAAAAGATTTGATTGGTATTAATGTCCAATAACCATGCTAGATTTAACGTTTAACTATATAATTTTATGTACGAATCCAATGACGATCAAACCTGACAATCTAAGCGTACAATAGTGCTAAGGACAACTCCTCGCAAAACTGTTCGCGCGCAAACCATATACCATTTATATTTTCCCCTGTCGTGTCACTTTTTTCCTCCGTTGTATATAAATTATATTTGAAATGTAGAGTTAATAATTTTTTGGTGCAATGAGATAGAAACTACAAACAAAAATGATTGATTAGCACTCCATAAAATTTTTATGTAAATCGAATGGTGATGTGATGGTGATATCGAATGGTGATATTTTAACATATATACTTCTAAACAGAGTAATGTGCTTTCTCATTATGTAACATTTCTACATCAAATTGTTTTAAAAAAAAAACAGCTGTGACCGAGAGGCAGACCCTTAAAAGATAACTCGCATGTTCGTCCGTGAGTGATCTTTTAAGAATTCAGTTTTTTGAAGTACGGAACCCTAAAGAATTACTTTCTATTAGAAATAATTTTCCCTAAGAACTCAAGGAGATTATTTCTTCCTTTAAAAATTCCATTTATTTCGAGATACTATGGGTTGAATGTCAAAAAATTATACTTTGTGTTGCAAGAAGTTTATTTATTTTGTTATATACACGAAGTTTATTCTATGTATCGAATAACTTTATTTTGTCCTGAAGTCAAACAACGTCAATCACGATCGGTACTTGAATAGCTGACCGCATGGAAGTCCACTATGAAATACGGTTTTCATTTTTTTAATAATCCCTTAGCGCCCTTACAATATTTTTTTTAAAATTATGTTTATGGGTATTACATATTATTAAACGAAACCACGTCAGTATTTCAACCCTAACTTTTTTATTTATTATATTTCTGTAAAGCAAAATACAAAGACGGATTTCTTACTGTAAGGCAAGTTAGTTCGTCACAGAAACTATTTGGTTTCATGAAAATATGGGAAATCTTGACTTGAGATGAATCTCGCTAAGAAGCAGAAAGAAAACTATTTTGAAATTTCATAGAAAAATACGTCATAAAAATAAAAAATCCCGTGAAAAAATATAAAAAATCCGTTTCTTGTCTTTACTATTACAATAGAATTGAAACGTTATCTACATATTTATTATTTGTTTTTCTTTCACGCTCAAATAGGCCGACGGATTTCAATATAAATAATATGTATCCTAGATTAAAAGACAGGCAAGATACGTTGCCAAAACTAAAGGTATCGTTGAAAATATTTCCTTCAGTTACTTTTCGTCAATAGATAAAACACAATAAGCATTTTAATAATTACGCTATCACTTACAGAAGCGTGACAACAATAAGGGAGGATACATAGCACAAAGCTAAAGGAAAAGTTCGTGGCGATGTCGTTGAAAATGTTTCCTTCAATTACTTTTCGTCAATAGATAAAACGTAATAAGCATATTAATAATTACGCTATCACTTACAGAAGCGTGACAACAATAAGGGAGGATACGTTGCCAACACTAAAGGAAAAGTTCGTGGTGACGTCGTTGCAAATTTTTCCTCCTGTCACTTTTCGTCAATAGATAAAACACAATAAGCATTGTAGTAATAAATAAAAGTATTATTCCTGGGTATCATATTTATGGATGTTTATTGTGAGAAGTTATGAATCCTTATGTTAATAAATTTCTCTGCCTAAAGTAAATATATTTAGCTACAAAAGCTTCTTAGACACTATATAGTTTATCAGTGTATCACGATAAAGTGGAAAATTTTGGCGGATGGAGTGTATGGCCCCTCCCTCCGCCAATCTAACGTCACTTATAGATAACGAGTACGATGAAGGGTACGCGATGCCAGGTTGCCGCTTGCTGCGTGCGCGTGTTATTTATTTGATTTTGAATATAACGGTTTTTTCAATATAACGGTCAGATCTTGCGCTGTGTATGAGTGCCAAAAAAGCAGTCAAAATCAATAAGGATAGGAGATTGTTTTGTGTCCCTTTTTTTTGTTTGTTATAAATAATTTTGTTTTGTATCACCAATTTATTTGCTTAGTACCTATAATTTTGTGTCAACAAACATGTCACTGAGCAGTTTTAAAATACAAACAGTTCTTAAAAGTCATTGTTTTGTTTGAACGCGATGTGGTTGGAAAAGATATCCTTGTAGTATCTGCCATAGGCTTTTTATATGGTTTATTAAGATTCCAATGTAACACATTTATAAAGGAACAAAATTTTTTTTAAAAATTTTATTTCGTGTTTAAGATCCATACTAAGTACCTTTTTTAACACAATTAAATGAAACTACGTGATGTAGCATTATTTCTACTTTCTTTAAGTTCTTTACTACGTAGTATTATTTCTACTTTCTTTAGGTCATGGTAAAGAACTTAAAGAAAGTAGAAATAATACTACATCACGTAGTTTCATTTAATTGTGAATAATGAATTTCTACAAAATTAACGCCAAATATATTCAACCTTTTTTCAAATTCCTTCTTAATATTATTATTATCAAATCACTTTCACTCAATTAAATGTATAGTATAAAATATTTATTTACATAATTACATTTTTACAATTCGGTAATAATAAAGACGTGAGCTCTAATACAAAGTTACTGCGCCAGCGTGCTATCGAGACAGTTATTCGATCGACGTTATTGGTTAGAAATAGAAACAGCTATGTTGTTGACGTATAGGGTCAACTCGCTCGATCGGCGCGATTGCCCACAACGATCGAGACCGATATGCAGTAATAGTAAACAATTTTTACCTGCACGCTGCTGACAGCCCTACATTAAATTACGCACACACACATACGGATACGGATAGGCGAGTAGTGTAGGCAATTAAATCTGTTCGCTAGTATGGAGTATCGGGGGTGTGGTATATGAGCATGCGCATGAAGTGAAGAGCACATCCTATTATCAAGCGGGTGAAGTCGCGGACAAAAGCTAATTACATATGTTAAATGTAAAATTTAAACAACGCAAAAAATTTGAACAATTTTTATTGTACATATTAAATTACGAAGAACGATAATGTTGCATAGAATATAACAATAAAGAACAATCATTTCCGATAGGGGAAATAACTGTAGTTGAAGATTTTTGAATTGCGTCTATTTGTTAATAAATCACAAGGTCGATCAAAACAAAACAGCTTCAGCTGATAATGTATATTTAGCCTATTAGGGTACAAGTCATCTTTCTCACTCTGGAATGTTTTACAAATTGCTATATTTATATTTCCAAACCTTTATATTGTCTCTGTGGGATCTAGATCGTGATAAATAATTATTGAAGCTTGGTTACTATAATATGCAAATATAAATGTACCTAATGGTATCCCAGCTAGCGGAGAATTATAAAACTACTGGTTTATTACGGTTGCTTATAAGAAAAAATAGATGTCACTGTCAACTACTTCAATAGCAGCAAAGTAATAATTTCGAATATTTCTATTACAATCTAGCTTCCTAGCGTTTGCCCGTGGATTCACCCGCGTATTGTTAAAAACGTATTTTTTTCCTTCAAAGAAATAGGCATAGATTTCAATCCAGCCAGTAATGTACGAGACGTGTTTTTAAAATAAGTGTTGTTTTTAAATAACACCGCCACAGCACTGCGGTCTGAATTTAGCGCATGCGCACTGTGTACACATATGTTGGGAAGCCATAGACACCTTTACAGAGCGAATATACTGTGTTTACTCTTATTTGTATGTTATTAAAATGGTACCACGGACTGAGAATACCGCCGACTGCGAAGTGCGTGCTGTTCGTTTTCTTAGTACTAAAGGTTTGAAAGCGGCAGAAATTCTTTGCCAAATCATTGACGTTATGGTGAAAGAATTATGAGTGATGGAACGGTACGGAAATGGGTTGGAGCCTTTAGAGATGGCCGCACAAATGAGGAACGAAGTGGGCGACCTTCAGTCATTACCGACGATTTGACTCAAAAAGTGAACTGTAAAGTAAAAGAGAACAGATGATTCACGATTTCATCTTTATTTAAAGAGTTTCCTGCAGTCCCAAGAAGTGTTCTCTATGAAATTGTGACCGAACTATTAAATTATCGGAAGTTGTGTTCACACTGGGTGCCGAAAATGTTGACTGAGGAACATAAAACCAAACTTTTAGCCAGTGCAACGAGTTTTCTTGAGCTCTACAGTAACGAAGGGGCTGATTTTTAAACCGTATTGTTACAGGCGATGAAACGTGGGTAGCCTACGTTACACTAGAATGGAAGCAGTAATCCATAAAACGGCGACATTCATCATCTCCAAGGAAAGTGAAATTCAAACAAACAATTTCTGCTCAGAAAATCATGTGCACTGTGTTTTGGGATAGAAAGGGAGTGTTGCTTGTTGATTTTGCTCTTTGCCTCGTGGTAAAACGATCAATTCAGCTGCATACTGTGAGACTTTCAAAAAACTGAAACAGTTCAAAATAAGAGGCGTGGCTTACTGAGTAAGGATATCGTTTTGCTCCACGATAATGCCCGTCCACATACGGCAAATGGAACTCTAGAGATTATCACATAATTGGGCTGGGAACAATTGAACCACCCTCCGTGAAGGCCCGATCTAGCGCCTAGTGATTACCAATTGTTTTTGTATTTGAAGACGTATCTGGATGAGCACCGCCATAATGATGACTACGAAGTCAAAACGACCGTTCTGCAGTGGTTATCTAATCAGGCGGCAACATTATTTGAGGATGGAATACAAAAGTTGGTCCCACGATACGACAAATGCCTCAATATTAGTGGGAATTATGTCGAAAAGTAAGTAAAATGTGGGCTTTAACATGAATAAATTTTTGAAAAATATTTTTTGGAAAATGTCTACTTGTTTTTTTATTTCAAAACTTTAAAAATACGCCTCGTAATTACGAATAGCATTATTTTGAATATAATTTGCTAGATCTGAGTTTTAATATTTGTTATGGTGTAATTCAGTGCGCCACGCGAATTATTCGATAATAATCGGCATTAAAATTATCTGCAATAATTAATCCATCAACTTGGTATATCAAACATTGATATACTTGCATGAACTACTTTTAAGAACTAAATTAATAGCAGTTCACTCAGTTTTTCATGGGCAGGAAGGTATTCTTTTTAGTGTTCAATTTCATTGCTCTGCCCTGTATAGCGTAATTATATATAACCTTTTATTTAATCTAGTTTGTTTAGTATCAATATGTCAAAATCATTGATATCCACTGAATCGTTTAAGCGCGAAAGAAAGAAAAAGAAACAAATACACAGACTACGTTTCACTTATTATTATTGTCTGTCTATTGGTTTGTCATTGGCATTTCAAAGGTGGGAAAAATATGATGAAAATACAGGTTTCCTTACAACCCGCTATAACATTTTCTAAATATCACTGACCTTTCAAAGAAAACGGGAAAATATTATTAAAATACAGGTTTCTTTACCACCTACTAGTATATATATATATATATATTTTTTTTTTTAAAACATCTCTGACATTTTAAAGAAAATGGGGACAATATGACAAAAATACAGGTCTTCTTATATATATATTTTTAAACGTCACTGACCTTTTAAGAAGGCGGCTAAAATGCGTCGAAAATACAGGTTCTTTCTAATCTGCTTAGTTTGATCACAGTGGCATTTCTATAAATTTGTCTACATAAATATCATTGAGACAAACTAACTTTGATCAAACAGTAAAAAGTCACCAGACATTACATTTTTGCAGCAAACAAAACCGCATGACTTAGTAACTCTAGACTCAAAAACTAACACACAAACTAACACTCCATAATACACAAAGGCGTATACGATTTGGTGCGCATGGAAACACACTGTATGTAGTATATACTAAATGAGAAATGAAGCCTCAAATTAAAAAATAAAAACAAAACACCCCAATTAAAGCGACACCTCCTACCCCTGTTTACCTCACTCACATCCGATCCTCTCCTCACATCACCCGCCATCACCCTTTCTTACCACCGCCCTTCGTTGTGAATGAGGCGGACACACAGACGGCGCGGTGTGCGGGGGGCGCGCGGGGACACTATCGATTTCCTCATCTGCACCCCCGCGCACTTCCCACCCGGCGCACCCCTCTACTCCTTGATGTGGGAAGTGCCCATTATGTATATATTTTATATGTCTAGTTATATGTGAATAAATGTATATACATATTTATTTTATATATATTTCCGACTGAGATGGTGCTTACATTGATACGTGCGTGGATAAACATAAACTTGAGTTTGTATGTGTATATGTTTGTAGATATGTGTAGATAAAGAGACAGGTAGACTAAATTTATCGGTATATCTAATAGGATAATATACTGATCACTCGATGAGTGCAATATTGATAATCGCGAAATGTTAGCGACAAATTTGTTAATAACGGTTTTTTCATAAGTATCTAAGCTGACAATACAGTCGATGTCTTGAGTCTGTATGTTTGTGATTATTTCCGTATGTGTAGATTAAGAGACAGATTAATTACATTTTTTTTTGTATTTTTAATATAATAATATACTGATCATTTGAAGAAGGCATTGATTAACTTTGCAAAATGTAACCGGCGAATTTATTAATGAGGGTTTTTCATAAATATCTAAGTTAACAACACAATCTATGTGTGTATATGTAGATTAAAAGACAGGCAAATTAAATTTATTTATATATTTAATACAATAATATACTGATCATTCGAAAAGAGCATTGTTGATCATTGCGAAATGTAAGCGACGAATTCGTTTATGACCGTTTTGCATAAACATCTAAGCTAACAAAAAAATCTAATGTCATAAATTCATAAGTGCGTGTTTGGTTATGGATATGTGTGTATGTACAAATTAAGAAGCAAGTAGATGAAATTTGCATGTTTATTTAAAACGATAAGATATTGCTTCTTCGATGAAAGCATTGTTGATCATAGTGAAATATAGGCGACGAAATCGTCAATGACGGTGTTTCATAAATGCCTAAGCTAATAACGCAATCTAATATCTGGAGTTTATTTGTGTGTTTGTTCCTTCCGGGGTATGTACGTATGTTTAGATTAAAAGACAGGTTGATTAAATTTAGACGTGTATATAAAATGACAGACACTGTCTATTCGATGAAATCATTGTTGAACACTGCGAAATGTAAGCGACGAAATAATACCGGTTTTTCATAAACATCTACGCTAAAAGTACAATCTAATGTACATACACAAGTTGTTTGCTTATATACAGTAATAAAAATATTAGTCGTCATTAGGACCTCAAATTGTCACATAATCGCTATTTAAATATTTCTGTGACACTTCTTATATACAATGCGAGAACGAAATGAACAGGAGACATATTTTCAAGCTTTTTTTATTTGTACATCGCTTAATTTCGCAACGGATCTTTTCTCAAGTAATAATTATTTAATTTCAAAACTAACGCCGACGAGGATAAAAGTATCGTAAATCTTCACTTCAACTTTAAGCTTAATCGCTGTAATAGTCTCGACAATTTCCGTTCATCAGTTTTAAGCTCGCACGCTCAAGTGCTAAGAGCTGAATTTCAAGTTCCTTGAGAACCAATTCATTAAATAGACTGTGTTTTCGCTTGGGTTTTACATATTTTTAATAAAAGTTTAATTCAGATAGGTGTCATAGTTTTTACGTAATTCTCAGGTGAAACAAAAAACAGATGAATAGACGAAACTTACGAATAATTCGAAAGAGACAAAAAGCAGATGAACAAACGTCACTTACGAATAATTCAAAGGAGATGAATAGGTAAACGTCCATTACGAATTATTTGAAAGAGAAAAAAAACAAATGAATAGACGAAACGCCCCTTAAAAATAATTAGAAAGAGATAAAAAAACAGATAACGTTTCGTATATTTATCTATTTTTGTGTAATTTTTGGAATTATTCGTAAGTAACGTTTTGTCTTACGTCACCTACGAATAATTCGAAAGTGACAAAACATAAATGAATAGAAAAAACATCCTTTACGAAGAATTCGGAAAAGACACAAAAATAGACGAAAGTCCCTTACGAAAATTCGAGAGACAAAAAAAGGTAGACTAATTTTTTGTTATCACTAAGAATTATTCTACTGAAAACTCAGTTGAAGTCGTTCAATAGTTTACGTGATACTGAAATAAATAGGTAATAATTCTAAAAAAAGACGTTTTAGATTCAAAGAAGCCTAAAAAGCGCATTTCCCTACACTTCCACTGTTACAGTTTTATGTAAAGTAAACTCGTAATATTCTCCATTCACCTTAGTGCAGTACACCAGCCAGACATTCGCGATGTTGATCCTCAAAGTACCGCTGACAAGGATAAAAGTATCTTAAATCTTAACTTCAACTTTAAGTTTAATCGTACAGTCACTAGTCACACATTTGCGATATTCGCAATTCGCGATATTCGAGCTGATAATTATAATTACGCTAAATACTGAACGTCAATAAAGTGTTGAAACACCCAAAATAAAAGTGTCCTTTGCGATATCTAAACTTTTAAAAGCTGCTCTTGAAGCCGCCTATAAAAGCTTGTCTCTATAATTTAGTCTTACGTATTTGTGGACCTTAAAGCTTAATAATAAATTAATGGTGAAGATCGGTTGGTTACATATGGCACAAAAACAATACTTCCTTATCCAATTATAGCTAAACTATACATATATGCTTAACTTTTTGTTTATATATATATGTATATATATATATATATATATATATATATATATATATATATATATATATATGTTTAAGATTTTGCTATCGAATCACAACCCGTCAAATGTAGAGATCAGTAAGCGCAACACATTATTATATTTTGTTATTTAAAATAAAGCGCCAGAACTAGGTTCATGGAAAAATAAACCTATCAAGTACGAGTGGAACTCCCACTACAAGGGTTCCGTATATATTTAGGCGTTTATAAACTTTTAATGGTATATAATATTCATATTAAACTATTTGCAAAATTATAATTTTTTTGATATTAATTTCGACATGACACCTCCACGCGTTACCTGAGAAGGTCTTGACAGACAGATAGACAGACGGAGAAAGAAATGATCCTATAAGAGGGTATTTTTACTTTTGTGGTGCGGAACATTAAAAAATACATATCAAGAAATCCTCATAAAAAAACTTAATATAAAAAAACTTAATGTTGTACCCACACGAAATCTTTGTACGGGTCGCTTTGGCACATGGGATAACACCTAGAATTATGGAAAAGAAATATTTTAGACACTACGTTCGTCTACCTGTACGAAACTCAGGCGGTCTGCTACTAAAATGTAAAGAAAAATAACGTAAATAAAATGAGATACCGTAATCTCGTTCTACGTTAAATAATTCGTTAAGTAATTAATTAATTTTCACATAATTTTGATAACTGCCGAGATATTAGGCAAGTATTTTTGTTTATAGAATTGAAAATAAAATCATTACGAACAGGCCTCACACTGCGATGGTTTCGCTTATATATGGTGTACTTAAAAGTTTAAACACTTACGTGTCCATTTCATTATTATTGAACTATTTACAAATATTAATAATTATTTTCGCTGCCTAAATATATCGCCTCGTGTGTCCGTTATAGGCGTGAAAATATCGTGAATATCTCAAAAACTGTAAGATCTGGAATCATCGCTCTGATCTTTGATACTGTGAAAGTTAACATTTGAAAAAAGAACTCATATCGCTTTCGCTCTGATCTTCATTACTGTTAAAGTTAACATTTGAAAAAAGAACTCAAATCGCTTTCGCTCTGATCTTCGATACTATCAAAGTTAACATTTGAAAAAATAACTCAAATAGCCTTCGCTCTAATCTTCGATACCGTTAAAGTTAACATTTGAAAAAAGAACTCAAATCGTTTTCGCTCTGATCTTCGATACTATCAAAGTTAACATTTGAAAAAAGAACTCAAATCGCCTTCGCTCTGATCTTCGATACTATCAAAGTTAACATTTGAAAATAAAAGTCAAATCGCCTTCGCTCTGATCTTCGATACTGTTAAAGTTAACATTTGAAAAAAGAGCTCAAATCGCCTTCGCTCTGATCTTCGATACTGTTAAAGTTAACTTTTGAAAAAAGAACTCTAATCGCCTTACATTTGCCTAAAATTTATTGGAAAGCGGTAGCGATGATTCCAGATCTTAAAGTTTTTGAGATATTTACGATATTATCACACCATATCTTACCTTACATAAAATTCTTAAGAGTTTTGGAATTTTATATCACACCTTTTAAGTCCTTACTGTTACAAAATAGGCAGCTCAACTAATGGAATCTCCATTAGTATGCCTTTCAACTTTATACATGAAACGGTTTTAAAGAAAAACAGCTATGATAAACGGACATACGTAGGTTCTCGATCTCCTACAGTGTTCCATTTTTCTTTAAAAAAAAAATGTCTAATTATAACATCATAATCAAATATTTATATAGTACATATAACACTAATTAACCAATAGAATTGAACTGATTGACTTTATAAATCTTTATAATTACGACAGTGTACTGATGTTCATGTCAGACTATGTACAGTTGTGAAAAGAAACATGTCTATTACTCGTACAGGTGATTTTGTGCATCAAAACTGAATATATATGAAACGCGTCTCTGAAAAAAAAATTGTTATTAAAACCGAAATTTTGACAATGATTTTTTTTAGAAACGGTTGAGAATGGTTATATAACGCATGAAGTCAATTACTATAGATTCGTTTTTGAATTTGAAGAGCGTATCTGTAAAAAAAAGGCATCTTTTGACAGTAATTCTTCAAAAATAATTGAGAATTTTCACATAGTCCTTAACATATTGATATATATATTATTTAACAGTACGTACCATGGAATGTGTTCATTATTCATAAAACTTATTCTGTGCACCAACTGATTATATTTGAAGTGTTTCTATAAAAAATGCATAGCAACTTTGAGAGTAGTTTGTTAAAAACGATTGAGAACTTTCACAAGTATCTTTAACATTTTCTATTCACATGAATGCACAGAATCACCTACGATAGATTTCTTTTTTGTTGTAGTCTGTATATCCATATACAGCATTTAACAAAGAACATGTCCATTATTCATACAGCTAATTCTGTGCATCGTCTGAGTATATTCAAAGTGATTCTGCACAAAAATGCATAGCAACTTTAACAGTGATTTTTCAAAAACGATTGAGAACTTTCACACGGTTCTTTAACATTTTCTACTTAGTTTATTGCACAGAATCACCTACAATAGATAAGTTTTTGTTACAGTCTGTATATACATATGAAGTATGTAACAAGGAACATGTCTATTATTCATACAGCTAATTCTGTGGACCGACTGAGTATATTCAAAGTGTTTCTATAAAAAAAATGCATTGCAAGTTTGACAAACCGATGGAGAATTTTAACATTGTTGCTTAATATATTCTACTGACTTTGATGCACAAAAATAGCCTGCATTCTTTAAGAATATATGAGGGCAGTGAATTAAACAAACTATAGGAAGATTATTTGACTGATAATAAAAGTGATTAATGAAAATGAGTGCCTTTCGTGGCCCGAATGAGTCTCGGCAGTAATAAAGTGCCTGAATTGGTGGTGACATCAAATCACATCTGAATCTTATAAAAAATATTCTTTTGAAATTCTCACAAAGAGTTTTTACAAGTTATTCCCTTTCCCACAAACTTATAAAGAAAATTATATTAATAATTGTAAATATATGGCCAAAATAATGATCTTTATAGCAATGAGTGCCATATTTATATTCAAATCTCTGTGTACATTGGGACATTGTATAAATAAATAAATAACTTCACTGTCTATTGCAGCATCCCTAAATCTTGTTTATGAATAAAAATAGCATTAACATCATTTATCTCGAGTGCTTCTTGGCTTTCGCTCAGCGAATGGACTATTGAGATGTTCTACCCCCGCCGCAACGCAGGGATGCAGACTCGATGGCGCCGAGCGGGTGGTAGGCAACGATCGTCGATGCCAGGGTGAAGGGAGGCCTTGCGCAGTTTTCTTTATAGTTATGTTTGAATAAGTGTTGGGGAAAATAAAGAATTATATTTTGTTTGGCTATGCGTTCAATAGGATGCAGATCTTCCTGAATCTAATTTTGTATATATTAAAGTTAAACCAGAGTAATATAAAATATGTGATATAATTCATATAATTATTAATGTGAAAATCTTTTTACTGAATATATTTGGCGTTAATTTTGTAGAAATTCATTATTCACAATTAAATGAAACTAGGTGATGTAGTATTATTTCTACTTTCTTTAAATTCTTGCTATTGCAAAGATATTTGCTAATAGCCCACCTGAAGACGTTGTAATACAATGAAACCTAGGTTGTGGTAAAGAACTTAAAGAAAGTAGAAATAATACTACATCACGTAGTTTCATTTAATTGGGAAAATCTGTTTAGTAAAATAAGTCATTAAACCGAAAAAAGTTTTGATTTTTAAATTTGTTTGCATCTATTTCCTATAATTACATATGCAGAATTATTTCAATATTCTGCATATGTAATTATAGTATATATAATTATTTCAATATAATATAATATATAATATAATTATTTCAATACATTCTGCAGTCAAAAATGAATAATTTATCTCATACGATTGAATATTTCAATGAAAAACAATATTTTGGGTATAAAATTAGTTCGCTGGAGTTATAAAAAAATCAAGCTTCTAGGTCAACGCAATCAAGAACCCTAAAATTCGCTCATTTATGCCGCATTGTTTGACACTCGCAAATAAATCAAAACCTACAGGGTACTTCCCACAGTTCCCCTTGACCTAAAATCATGAAATTTGGCAAGAAATAAGGTCTCACAACACGAGTAAAAGAAAAAATCGTTACTTTGTGGTTGTATCCCATTAAAATTTTTTTTTAAACGCGCATGTGAAGATGTACTCATAGTAGACAATTATTTTCGACCCAAAAAAAATGTAAAAATGGAATTTTGTAAATATTTTAATAGGAATATTACATAACATTAAATGTTTTATATATGCCTAAATCTGTACGGAACCCTCGTAGTTCCACTTGTGACTGACAGGTATTTTTATCAAATTCGTCAATTCAAGAAAATATTAAAATATCAGTTTACTAGTAGGTACAAAGATAATCAATTAGACAAAATATATACCTACTAACGACATACTGACAATTCATTTTTTTACTAATAGTTAGTCGGCCATTTAAGCAGAACAGCCGTCTTAAGTAATAAATTTACATGTATAATGAAATTGAAAAAAAGTATTATTATTTCCGTCTATATACATATATATATATATATATATATATATATATATATATATAATTACATTAATTACATATATATATACAGAATTGGCCTGTCCGTATTTCAGAAAAGGTGTGCGAAAAAACGATTTAGGAGGACACAATAAAAGTACTAGAACATAATATTGTTTTCAGAATTTTTATTTCTTGTCTGTGAGTATGTTTATTTGTGCACATCACCCAAGAGTCATTGAACAGGAGGGAGTTAAGAACCACAAAGGGTTTCCAATTGGTGGTCAGTAGTCTGTATACCGTAGAACCAGAGGTAACATACAGGTCTTGCCTCACTACAATCAACTTACTAGGAAAGTTGATGGGATAATTTGAAATTTCAATACAAAACATGCTTACTTTAAAACAAAACGTTATCATAAATGGTATTACGTGTATTTTAATCTCCAGTCTTACAGTCAACAAAATAACAGTTTCCAAAAGTCCGCCTGAACAGAGTCACAGGTACAGTCAATTTTAAATACAGTAAAAATAAAAGAACAAGTTAAAATAAATTGTATCCTAAAGAATATTATTGTATCTACAACCGTATAAAATAAATATGAGATGATATTTTGTTTATTTAGCTATCAAGAAAAAGTTCATATTCGTTGGAAATTATATTATTGTTATTTTCCGATTATAATCATTAATTAAACATATTCTTAAATGAATAATCAAAAAGTTCTCACTACATTTTTACTTATACAAACTTAAAAAATTAAATTGTTAATTAAAACAACAATAATTACCATTTCACCCATTTTCACAGGATTCATTCAAAAAACTATGTGCATAAACAGAATTAAAAAAACAATATTTCGTACTAAATCTACAAAACAAAAATTCTATATTGATTTCCGTATTATTTTTTAATTAGTCAGCAAAATCAATTTGTCTACATAAACTTTACATAGTAACGCGAAGAGAAATATGGTAAGGGAATACTTAAAAAGGTGTTAAGTCTTAAATTTGTTTTTATTATTAATTAATTAAAACACTGGTATATTCTAGAGTATTAAAGAACCACGTGAAAATATTAAATTTATTCTCATTGGCGCTGACTGTACAAACGTCGTTCTAGGCGGCAATAAAGTATTTGTCGTCCGGAGTACAAGTGTTGCAGAGGTGCTCTTACAAGATTAACAAGTACCTACCTATCAACAACATTAACTTGCCTTTAATTTATAACATTTCTTAGTGTTTCTGTCTTCGCTTTATTTTCCAAATTAATAGGGCTGAATATATCTATTCGCATACTTGTTTATTCAATAATCAGTCTCATTATTCAATAATAATAATAAGTATGAATATTAGCCGATATATGTTGGTGGGGTTTTATTTTCCAGATTAATAGGGCTGAATATATCTATTCGCATACTTGTCTATTCAATAATTAGTCTCATTATGCAATAATAATAATAAATATGAATATTAGCCGAAATATGTTGGTGAGGTTCCATTTTACAGATTAATAGGGCTGAATATATCTATTCGCATACTTGGCTATTCAATAATCAGTCTCATTAATCATCGTCAATAATAATAATAAGTACGAATATTAGCCGATATATGTTGGTGAGGTTTCATATTACAGGTTAATAGGACTGAATATATCCATTCTCATACTTGTTTATTCAATAATCAGTGTCATTATTCAATAATAATAATAATTATGAATATTAGCCGATATATGTTGCTGGGCTTTCATTTTCCAGATTAATAGGGCTGAATATATCTATTCGCATACTTGTCTATTCAATAATCAGTCTCATTATGCAATAATAATAATAAATATGAATATTAGCCGAAATATGTTGGTGGGGTTTCATTTTCCAGATTAATAGGGTTGAATATATCTATTCGCATACTTGGCTATTCAATAATCAGTCTCATTAATCATCATCAATAATTATAATAAGTATGAATATTAGCTGATATATGTCGGTGAGGTTTCATTTTACAGATTAATAGGGCTGAATATATCTATTCGCATACTTGTCTTTTCAATAATCGGTCTCATTATTCAATAATAATGATAAATATGAATATTAGCCGATAAATGTTGGTGGGGTTTCATTTTCCAGATTAATAGGGCTGAATATATCTATTCGCATACTTGGCTATTCAATAATCAGTCTCATTATTCAATAAAAGTATGAATGTTACCCGATATATCATTGATGATGTTAGTTAGATTAATTTAGTAGCGGTTATTTTTCAGTTATTGAAGCACCACGATCTTAGACCTCATGTACTTATCCTTAAAATAAAACTCTTTTCAATAAATTTAGGTTCACATTAACTTAAATGTATTTTATAACATTTCAGCGTTAATTTATTAACACTTTGCTAAAATATTTTAACATAACTTTCGTTAATTTTAGAACTGCAAACTGTTTTCTAAGTGCTTGTTTCTTCGTTTTGCACTGAATATATCTATTCGCGTTAGGACTGAATATATCTATTCGCATACTTCATTATTCAGTAATCAGTATCATTATTCCATAATAATTATGACTATTACCCGATATATCATTGATGGTGTTAGTAGGTTAATTTAGTAACGGTTATTTTTCAATTATTAACACACAACCTTCTTAAAAACCACCAGAAAGCCTGGCAATAAATTTTGATTTACGTTTCAATTGCTTAAAAATGTCATGCAAAACCATGTTTCATTGTCGGCTTTTGTTAATGACGAATTTATTTAAACATCGATTTATTTAAACATCGATTGCTATTATAGACTGTTGTAGAAAAACTCTTTCGAATCAACTTTAACAACGAATCAGATATCATCAGCATAGGCCTGTCAGTCTCAAACCGCGAACCTTTCTGCGCGTGTGTAACTTTTTATATTCAGTGCACGTTCGCGACCTGCCATGACCTTCGATAAGCTTCGTAAAGGTAGCGTCGCTCTAAAAACGGGAGCATAGCGATATGTTTCCAATGACAATAATACAAAAATAAGTAATTTAAAGTTCTCAATTATAATGAGTAGAATGATTCCCGATTTACAAGAAAAAGAATTAATCATAAAAAGGCAAGTAACATTGTCGATTTATCAATGCACGATTTAAAATATATCTGAAGGTTCGTCTAAGATAGATAAAATAAGGAACGTCACTATCATTCACTTAGGTGATTCTGCTCATCAACTGAATATGCATGAAGTGTGTTTCTGTAAAAAATATGCCAATATTTTTTCGTGAATGATTTTAAGTATATTCATACAGTTTCTTAATATTTTCCTTTCAATTTGATGCACATAATCATCTCTACGAATAGTAACACTTCTTTGTTACATTCTGAATAATTTATTTTAAGTGTAAATTATTTAAAGGCAATAGGGTATTTGATTATATTTTTTTATTACTAAAATGGACTAAGCAATAATATTAAAAACTGTAAAAATAAATATATTGACCTAGGTCTTTCATTACAAAGTTATAACGACTTAAAAACTGACGAACTACGATTCGCGCTAAAACGCCCCATACAAAACACAACTGGATTATGACGTCACAGGCCAGTTATTTAGCATTAATTATAAGGGAGTTTATTAAATATCTTTAGTATTTCGTTAAATATTGCGTTTAAGTTATGTTATACTTTTTCTATTTATTGAAAAAAAAATTGACACTTCCTATTGAGATGTTTCAATTAATTGTTTGTTATGTGCATTATTTTTCTCTTCCAAAGTTTTTTTTAAACCTACTCTACAGTTTTAAAAGATTTTTACAAAAAATATAGATATCAGTCAAATACCCTATTGTCATATTCATATAACGCGCAAACAAAATAAACTTAGATTTTCAATTGTCATTTGTGTGCTTGCGTATTTCAAAGGTAACATTAATAACTGTGCTGTTTTTAAGACGGATGTATGGAAATATATATCCTCCATTTCAAATTAAAAAGTTGTATATTTAAAAAACAAAAATAATGAGAATAATTTAAATTTTATTCAATTTATATAGCAAATAGCAATATATATACCATTTATACCTACTTTTCTAAAATTAAGTAACAAACTTTTAGATAAATTTTACACAAATTGAGCTTTTGATATAAAAACAATAACTTTGTAAAAATTTGAAATGGAACCTTTTTTATTCTAAATTGTCGATACGTCAATTTATTTTATTTATTCCGTAACTTAAACTCTGAGGTTAATTTTAATTAGATAAAATAATAATTATCGCTAAAATCGTTCAAGTTTCTTTCCTAAGAAAAAGAAATATAGTTTCTTTTTGAACAAATTCAACTTTTAAAATCAATGGCAACTGAAGAAAGCTAAGAAACATTATAAATTTTAAAATTATTTTATTTTGTTTTGTAATGTTATATCCCTTTAAGGAATAAATCGATCCTTAGTATTTTTTTTCATACTCATAGAATATATTTCTTTCGTACCAAAACAGCATACATTTCCTTGAGGGAAACAAAAAACAATTTTTAAAGGCCGTTAGATGACTTTGCAACTACTTTGTTAAAGAATACAATTTATTCAGCAAATACTTGCAATCTTTATATTTTTAAATTATTGATAAAAATAAAATTGCATTTTTTTTTATAGTTTAATAGTTTCAAAAAAAGTAAAAAATGGAAAATATAGTTTACTAAATAAATAATTTCAAAAGTTAGAATATTCAAGGTGCAGAAAAACAGGCAAGAATATCTGCAAGTAACGGAGGCCAACAACAATAAGAATTTAAAAAATTGTAAGAATATTTGAAAATAGTTTAAATCTTTTCCGTCCTCTTGGACGAGCCTCTTTACAGAAAGCTCCATAAAAGATGTTTACCTTTAAAATAACACGATTTATAATTATTTTTGTCGTCAAAATTCGAGATAATTTATGATAAAGCACATACATACGAGGTCGTCATAAATTAATTTCTAAGGGAGGGTCACTATAAACGCTCCAGTATTATTTTATGATGGTCAAAACTTTTTCAAATCGACTATAAAACAGCAATAAAAATATTTTAAAAATCGATATTTTGAAGAGTGTAACAAAGAACTTGTTTATTATTGAAAGAAATGATTCTGTACATCAAACTATTAAGAAACTATATAAAAATTGTCAACCGTTTCTGTTTTTTTAAAAAAATTTTTTTAAGTGCGCTTCAAAATATACGAACTTTGATATATTACCTGTATAATAAGTAGACACATTCCTTCTTTTACACTGTAATTTAAACTAGCTACGTGTTTTTACCATTAGATACTTAAAAACATAACGTATACACAAATTTATGATTATTAATATTCCGCAAAGCTGCATCGCAAAAGCAGACGCCCGCAGTGCGACGCGATCTTAACGAATGTTTTGAAGCTTTCAACCCCTCTCATATTCCGGAAACGCATACTGAATATTACTCAACATACTTTCCTACCCATATTGTGTTATATTGCGAAGTAAGGCTGGAGTTACACCGATAAGTTAGTAGTGGAATTGTTTACTATATTAGATGTATGCAATTAATTTTATTTTTAATAACAGAAGCGAAGTATACCTAATAAATTGTAGCAGCCTTTATAGACTTTAACACTTAGATATGTTAAAACGTAACAGGGATCTTCTCTGCGTAGTGTAGTAAAGTGAAATTCAGAAGCGACTGTTTTCAACATAAGTTCAAGAAACCAGGACTCAAAAGATGTTGTCCAGTCACCGGGTAATTTATTTGCCTACTGTTTTTTATTTGCCCATAAACGTATTTTAAATGCAACGATTTTTAAAAATTTATTTAATAACCTTTTCCACTGATCAATACTTACTGAAAGTTAACACTTTGAACGAGAAATGTTTGGATAGGATTGCCTTTAATGATAGAAAGTTATAAAAATCTATCGATCGATAAAAGAATATAAGATTTATCTTTTGTGTTGATGTGTATCTTCACATAATAAATGGTTTAACCTTTTTTCTACTTTCATAACATACAAATGAACAATAATAAAATAATCACCGATTCTTTCTTTCATTATATACATACATATACCATAAATTAAAATTTACTTAAATTCAAATTAGTGTATACGTAGATATTACGATTAAATCGTACTTAATTTAGTAAAATAATAAGTGTCTACATTTGATGTCTCTCTTATGGTTCTTTGAGAGTTTTTAGACGTATAAAGAAATCGTAAAAATATTTTAATGAATACTTTCCTGTGTTTACATATTGTTCTTAGATTTAGTTAATTAAAAATACCGGTCAAATAAATCGGACTTGCGTACGAAGAGGGTTCCGTTGCGCCAGACAATATTAAACTTATAAGTTTGTGCATCTCAAAAACACTGTGAAAAACAAAGTTATGGCTGCGGTCGGTACCGAAAATATGCCATATCTCAAAATCTACACATGTCTTATTCAAACCAATTTTCCTTGAAAGTTTGTTTTAAGTTCTACTAACAAAATTTCTTTCAGAATTTTACACACGTTAGTTGAATCGTATATCTCACCAACTATTGACGTATACAAAAAAGTTATTTTGGAACCTCTATATATATATATATATATATATATATATATATATATATATATATATTTATATGTGTGTGTGTCTCTGCACGTCTGCGTGCGTGTGCGTGTGTGTACGGGGTGCCACTCCTAATATTATTATTTTCATAATTCCACTATTTCGTGATAAAGCGATTCATAGAAGACACTTACCATCCAAATTTCATCTAAAAGTATAGCCGAACGTACCCGAATAAAATAATTGTAACCTATGGACAGACAGACGTACAGACCGAACGCATAGACGGACAGGACGAAATTACAAGAGTTCCGTTTTTGCCATTTGGCTACGGAACCCTAAAGTACAGAACGAAAATACATTTCTACATCCCCTGCAATGATTTCTACTTACGTGTAATTAAATTTTATTAAAAGGCGAGTCGTATAATCAACAGCATATATAGAAAATCAATGCCATGTTTTCATTAAACATTTTCAATATTACGCCCTCTACTAAGCTTAACATAACACTTAACAGGACATTTTGGAGTAGCACATGACCAAATAAATATTTCGATACGACTATTCGCAGATTTCCACCAGATCCACAGTGAAACTAACAACGAGGAAATGAAGATCCTTCATAAGCTTGCCTTTATCTTATATGCGCGCGCTTAGCTCTCCTGTGTATCAACTGCGTCTTCATACATAATTTATTAAACGTACTACACAAGTCGAAAAATACCGTGTGTCAATAGCCAGATTAGAATGACCGTTTTGTTTTATTAGCCAAATATATATATATATATATATATATATATATATATATATATATATATATATATTTACAATGTGCTATAATGCGATGTCATAATTAGACGTGCATTATAAATTCAGTCAGGTATAAAATGCAAATAACGCAAAAACAGGATGAGGAACTTGTTAACACATGAAATTTTGTTATTTTGAATGTATTTTTGCGATTCACCTGGAAGTTATTGTTTATTTTTTCTTTTTAACAACAATATCATCAAAAACCATAAGAATTTACCATCCGCCTCTTTGTTATTTGTGTATTTGTGAATAGTTTAAAAGACGGTCATGCGAGTTGAGGATCAGTCATCATTTTTTTAAAATTAAACAAAATTTTTAATTTTTTTGAAATGTGTGTTATATCAAACCGGTGTCACTTTGCTGCCCATAATAATTTTTCATCTAAATTATTTGCAAAAAAACCTACCCATTTAATATTTCCAAAAAAAAAAAATTATATTTCAAACTAATTATCTACCCTAAACAGATTTTTTTTATAATGATAACTCTTTCCTAATTCTAATTGGAGTTTGAAACTTATGATTCACTGACATACACAGAACTTAATCTGACAAATTATCAACAATTTTGTCAAACCTTAAAAAAACGTTAACGTGTATTTAATACTAACAACAATCCTTAAATTAATAGCGAAAATTTTACATTTCATGACGTGATTTTGTAAATATTTGACCATTTTTTTAGTATTTAAAGGGTCAGAGTTTTTTTAGATAAATAAAATGTCGGAATTTTTTTAATATCTAAAGGTCACATTTTTTTAATGTCTAAAGGGTCGGAATTTTTTGAATATCCCAAGGGTCAGAATTTTTTTAATATCTAAAGGGTCAGAATTTTTTTTGCGTCTAAAGGGTCAGAAATTCTTAATATCTAAAGGGCCAGAATTTTTTTAATATCTAAGGGGTCAGCATTTTTTAATATCTAAAATCTCCTAATTTTTTAATATCTAAAGGGTCACAATTTTTTAATATCTAAAGGATTAGAATTTTTTTAATATCTAAAGGGTCATAATTTTTTTAATATCTAAAGGGTCAGAATTTTTTTAATATTGAAAGGGTCAGAATTGGTAGCATCTAAAGGGAAAAAATTATCTCGATACGTGGGGTATAGTAGAATCCATCTCTTTTAGAATATCGTTGAAAAAATACCTCTAACCGTGGTTTTAATTTTTTTTTCGTTACAAAATACCGATGTAGGAGAGCGCCAAATTTGTAGTTTATAAATCGATTTTCTTTTCCATTTTACTTTAATAATCCTGGTATCCAGGCAACTAGAATTCCTAGATAATATTACAAATATCCTGTAATAAAATAACAATTATTCGTATGGCAAATAGTATAGTTTGTTAGTTATGAATACTGAAACACTATTTACTTATCACCACTACCCTCTATAGTATTACTTTAAAATACAGTGTACATAAGTAAATTTTGCATCCACAACATACTTGTGAAATTAAAAAATTATATCTACTATAACAAAGTGCATATGATTGTAAATGATTCAGACTCTTGTTTTTACATTATTATGGAATAATAAAGTTCATTATAGTTGTGTTTCTTTAATAGTTATTAAACATCTCGCCACGTTGCCAGTGACGACCTTTATTACAATATTACAACACTATAAACATTATCACAATATTAATTCCTCCGCCAAAGAAAGTGGGATGTGTGGATTTACCGCCAGCCATTATTTTTAGGTAATTAAGCTCTTCGTTAATCCGCTGACAGCTTGCTTTTAGCGAGTAATTTAATAATAAAATACAGTAAAATAAATATTGAAAGCTTTACTCAGAAGTCGTATGTAAAACCAGACAGTATCCCGGCATCTCGGGAGGTCCCGTTTCCGCGAAATATTGTACGATGATTGTCTACGTCTCCGCTACTACTGCTTCCGCACATATACGATTTCCATACATCAAATCAAACTCTGTTACCATAGGAGTTAAATTCCGACAGCATTTATACTCTTAATTAAAATGTAATATTTTGTTTGTAACGCAATACTTTTTCGATTTTTTGGCTCGTTAAATACAATAGAATCTCCAAATAACAAAATAATATAAATGATATTTTTAATTTTTGTCTAATTTTTGCTTTATAATCTCTATTTTTACGTGAAAATGTCTATACGAACGACATATATCTTTACAACCGCTATTAAGCAGCGTTGTGCAACATTATTCGATTCTTGCTTTCATATAATAAATGGAGTAGAGCTAGAAATTCTTAGTATGCTATAATTGCTTAGCGTAAGGCGTAAGGTAGAACTAAAGGAAAAATTTGGCAAGCAAAAATTTAATCATAGACCGGCTTTCATGACACAAAGCTTAACGAAAGCAAAGGAAGTTAATGAAAATTGATGTTACCAATTTTCATACATGGTATTTTCTTTTTATTGAACGAATTGAAAAGACGGGATTATAAGGTTTAGTCAACTGGGTGGGTAATACGGTGGGTCCAGTCAACGATGATTGTGAGTTCAAATTTATTCAACAGCAAAAAGCGATGTTCTCGTACAACTTAGTTGTATCTCCTCTGTATAAATATCTATCCACCTATATAATATAATAATGTACTCTACTGTATAAATATCTAGGTAGTTATAAAATATTTATACAGTAGTGGACAGTTATACAGACATATTGATACGACAGTTATACAGGCATATCGGCATATTGGTAAAATAACGATGATGGATAACAATCACGCTTGATATACGTGCATCTCTACTGACGTACAGTGTTGAAGTAAGTAGGTATTGTGGTAATATAAAGTAGTGGACAGTTATACAGGCATATCGCTAAATAACGATGACGGATAGCAATTATATTCGAAACACGTGTATTTCTACTAAAGTATAGCGTGTAAGTAAGTAGGTATTGTAGTAGCATTTCATCCATATAATATAAAAATATTCTCTACGGTATAAATATCTTGCTAGTTATAAAATATTTATACAGTAGTGGACAGTTGTACAAGCATATTGGTAAAATAACGATGATGGATAGCAATTATACTCGAAACACGTGTATTTCTACTAAAGTATAGCGTGTAAGTAAGTAGGTATTGTAGTAGTATTTCATCCATATAATAATATCCTCTACTATATAAATATCTTTGTTTTTACAAGATATTTATACAGTAGTGGACAGTTATACAAGCATATTGATAAAATAACGATAATGGATAGCAATTATACTCGATATACGTGCATCGCTACTTAAGTATAGCATTTAAGTAAGTAGATATTGTAGTAGTATTTCATATTTATAATATTATAACGTTCTTTACTGTATAAATATCTTGATAGTTATAAGATATTTATATAGTATATTTCATTAAGGATTTCGGCAAAAATCCACTTATTTGAATAAAGAGGAAATGACAAAATAAACTCCTTAAAAGTGTTATTTAAATCGTCGATCAGACAAACAAGACATCTTGTTCTTTTATGAAAAGATACCTTCCTTTTCCTAATACTATTTTTACGGAACTCTTTGAATCGGCAAGACGATACAAAGACGATACAGATTGTGTCCTGTTATATCTTCCACACACATACCGTTTGTTTTCAATTAACTTAGGCAGTGGTAGTCCATTAAAAGGGCGTTATGCACGGTGTCCGCGAATAAGTGTCGGACAAAAAAAGACGTTATTCGTTAAAATTTTAAAGATAACTTTTTTAACACAATTTAATAATATTCATAATTATTTGTAAATTTTTGTACACACAATACTTGAGCACATTATTCAGGGTCGCTCGGGGAATAACCTGCGAACAGCTGATCAAGCTGTTCGGGTAAGCATCGCGCTCCAGGAAAGTATTGGGTGTGTTAAACAGTTGTGTGTAATATTTTTTTGCACTCTGTTAGGACAAAGGACGTGTTTTATGTTTTATTTCAACAATTCTTTGTAACCAACGAATAGCGTCTTTCTTTGTCCGACACTTATTCCCGGACACCGTGTATATTGATTAATTTATGGAATTGTTTCTATAAAGTTATTATGTATTTTTTTAGATATTTATTTCTTACTGGCTGTGCCTACGACTGTATTCGCGTGAAAGTCGGATTAAAAAGATATTAGAATTTTTTTAATTTATATGTTGCTCTTGGATATAAAGGATTGTCATACCTAATTTCATCAAAATCCGTACAGCAGATTTCATGTGAGAGACGAACGAACAAATTTACAGACAAAAATTGTATAAACAGGTTCGTCTATTGTCATTCTTTACACTAAATCAATCACTCTTTTTAAAATATTATCCATGTACAAAATTTACTGTTACAATTTTAATATATGTATAGATTAACGATTCTTGATACATTAAAAATGTAATAAATACATATAATTTTTTTGTTAAGTATTTTCGTTACCTTTTCGTATATTCTTTGATAGTTCTCTTTTCTGGTTGCCAGTTGCTGAATTGTTTGCTTTTGTATATTCTAAAAATAAAAAAAATTATTCAAGTACCAGGATGACCGAGCTTCGCTCGGCGTATTTCGAGTTTTACTTAGGAACGTGAAATTGTTCGTTTAACGCTATTATTACATTTGTTTAGAATAAATAGATTAGATGTATAAACAAATATATATGAATAATATACAATTGCCACCATATCTCATACATAAGAAGTGGAGTCGGCCAGGGGAGTCATAACAATAGACTTTTTCGCAATTTTGAAAATATTAGATTGCCACCATTTCCCCAGTAATTAACCGATTTGGCTTTAATGATTTTCAGATTTTTTTCTTGTGCTGTGAGATCTTGCTTCTTGCCAAAATTTCATGATTCTAGCTTAACGGGAAGTTTTCGATTTATGTACGAGTACCCTGTAGTTTTCGATTTGTGACGGACGTATTTCGACGAGTGTCAAAATATCCGTCATAAATAGACGTATTTTTTTATTGCATTGACTTAGAAGATTGATTTTTTACAGCTCCGTAGAACTAAGTATTTGATATTAATTTCAACTTGATACCTCCACGCGTTCCTGAGAAAAAGGGTCTTGACAGACCGACAAATGGACCTTTAAGAGTTCCTTTTTTTCCTTTTGAGCTACCAAATCATACAAAAAAAATTTTAAAAACGGCCAACGCGAGTCTGGCTCGCATTTCGAGGGTTCAGTATTTCGTTTTGAAATTAAGTTACTTTATTTATCATTAGTCATCACATATATGGCTTCCATAGCGTAATAAATATTTAATAATACCAAATCTAATTAAGCAGGGGGATATATATATTATCGTGAATATTTCGAAAATTATGACATAGTATTATGACACGTATTCTACCTAAAATTATAAAAATATATTTTGAGATCCTTATAAAAGCTCTTTCAAACAACACCTGACTACATGGAATTTAGAAATAATTTTTCGAGTACTTGATTTGCCTTTAATTTCCATATAAATATTTTTGATTTCCAGCTATTAAGATATGTTACCAAATTAATATTCTTTATTACTTTTCCAAATTTGAAGTTTCTACGTAAATCTGTTTCCGAGGAAAAATAACTGTGACAGGAGGACACGTGAGTAATCTTATATATATTCCGTTTTTCCGTTCGAGTTAGAGAACCCCAATAAAAAAAAAATTCAAATATTAATGCAGTTTACTTAAGTCAAGGGAGCTAGATCGAATCAAGGAGTGTTAGCAACGTCGATAGGGTCATAAATATGAAACGTATGCACACTTTAAACCATCACTTCGAAACAGATAATACCTTCGAGGAAGGAAAAATGTATTCAAAACAGAAAAAAAACGTTTAAAGCAACCCCCAATATACCATATTCGGGGGTAGACAGAGAGCATAATATAAATTGTACATGCGACGGCACGGTTCTTCCAGCCCCTTCATACACCATTGACAGTGTGGCCATATTACTTTTCTTGAAAAAAATAAAGGAAAAATTAATAAATATGATCAAAACGCAGTTAAAGAAAATAGAATATTGAGAGACTTTCTATATACACATATTAGATCTAAATAGGAAACAATAGAGGTGTGCGATATCAGTATTTTTAGTACTAGTGACCCTGTTACGAGTAAAAATAACAAGTACATACATCCGTTACAAAATAGCAAAGTGTACGCGGTAATGCACACATACTTGCTTGTCGGGTGTGCGCTTGGGCATACGCAACGTAAAGATCTACCATAAAATTTTGAATATTTTTTTACTTACTCGAGTACGGTGTCATTGGACAGGTCTTTTGAAACATAGTTTAAAATCCGTTCAGAATTTTTAAACTTTTAAGTCTCTGCAAAATATCAAGCTTCAAAGTAACATGCAATGTATTTTATATTTACAGATTTTTCCATTTCCCAAAAATTCTCTCATTATGATCATAAAAGTGCATACGGCAAGATAAACTCACGAATTTGAGAAAAACTCTTTAAGAAATATTGCGTTAACAGCTATTGTTCAATTACTTAGTTTTGGAACTGAAATGCTTCTAAGTTCGTATTTTAAAAAAGTATATTAAATATGGAAAAAAACAATTTATCAAAAAATATTAAATCTGGTCTCACTCAGCCCTGATATCCGTAAACTACCTACGAAAAGCGCCCCTACGCATTCCCCATAGCAAATATTTAAACGCGATCACATCGCGATGCTAAATCGAGTTTAAGGGAGAGTGTTTGTAACGGGAATGAGTCTGTGCCATGGTGTGACTATGCGTTGGGAATTGGTGGGTCATTTCGGAACATTTAAATAAAATCTTCCAAATTGAGAATTTCCATAGTTTGGCTTACTGGTGACTAAAATTTTACTTAATTTAAATATTTATTCCAAAAAATAAGGAATGTTTTTACCACTATTTGATTAATGATAAATTTATGGAAAATCTATACATATAATAAAACTGTAACGAAGTAAATTGTGTACATGGAAAATATTTTAAAAATAGTGATTTATTTACCCTATGAAATGATAACAGAAGCCAGAAACCCAATTTTTTAGAACTTTTGTCTGTCCGTCTATTAATTTTTTCTTCAGTCACACGAAATCTACTGAATGTATTTTGATGAAATTAGGTATGGTAATAGTTAATATCCTCGAGCAATATATGTGATATTTCTATCCTTTTAACTGGATATTATGGATTTCGAAAAACCTAACTTGGTGATTATTACCATATTGGTACTACCAACGCCTTTCATTAGCATATTTAGTAAACTTCATGCTCATATAAATATTACGATATGGTACTTCCAACGCCATAAATTAGTGTTCTTAGTAATCTTCATGCTCAAAAATAATATCGAATTTTGGCGTTAATTTTGTAGAAATTCATTATTCACAATTAAATGAAACTACGCGACGTAGTATTATTTCTACTTTCTTTAAGTTTTTTTCCACGACCTAGGTTTCGTTGTATTACAACATCTTCAGGTGGATAATATTAGCAAAGATCTTTGCTAATAGCCCAACTGAACCTAGGTCGTGGTAAAGAATTTAAAGAAAGTAGAAATAATACTACATCACGTAGTTTCATTTAATTGTGAACTCAAAAATAATTTAAAAATAAATAAAAAATAAGGCAGTATAATAGTGATGATAATAATAATTAAATTGTAATAATTTCGACAAGTCAATTGGATCAGCTGTGATGTAAGGGTTAGATGTTGGCACGGTACGCCGAAGACGTGGGTTCAATTCCTGTTGGCTCTTTTATTTGTATGATCTGCAATAGTGATATTATTTTTGACGGATGAAGTCGCGGGCACAACATTAACATATAATTTATCATTATCGCACATCCCACGGTTGTCTGTCTTCATGTCATCGAATACGCTAACCCCAAGTTTTGACGATAAAAGAAATAATAACACAATATCACATGCCTCTGTATCGATTACTACAAGTTATACTCTAGTTATAGTATAATTTAAGTTATACTCTAGTTATAGTTAAAGTTAATATATAAGTTATACTCTAGGTAGTTATATGAACCGAAAATATTATACCATCATTTCTTTGTCATTTCTTAGATCACAAGCCTGCAGTATATCACGCGCGTAATGGTCACTTAATACCATGTCTGAAACAAGACGATAACCAAAACAATAGTGGAAAAAAGAAATATAAAAATGCTATTGTTTAGTTTCTACTTAAGAGAATGATATAAACTTTACAGATTATTTCTAGAAATATATGTTATAAATTTTACACATTTATATAAATTTTTAATTATTTATTTCGCTTTGTCCGATAATTTCCAAAGTAATTGAACAAAATCTAAGTGAATAATGTAGTAATAACAATATAGTACGTACATGAACCATCTCAAGCTACTTTCGACCACCTTGTACACACTTACATAATCTATTTGTCTTAGAGAGTTGTAATGAATTTTTTTGCCTATTGAGCAAATCTCCTAAAATCCTACATTTTAAAAACATACTTCAGATATTGATATCTAAAAATAATTGACCGCAGTTGTAAGTACTCACTCACTGACGAGCTCATCAAAAATTTAGACCATTTACAGTAGCCTTAGAAACTTGAACATACATAAAAAAGACCAGAAAACGGATTAAGTATTTATCGAAACCGAAAATTTGTACCAACTTCATCGACAAAAAAAAATGTATTAAAAAAGTGGCAAACCGTGAATATGCGTTAATATTTCATCTGTACTAGAAAATATAAAAACTGATAAAGAAAATAGGACGGTGCAAATGAAAAAAATGATTAAGTAATATGTAAGTAAGATATAACGAAACTTATCAAAAAGCACTGATATTTTCCCAATATTATAAATGTGAAAACATGGGCCAAGTGCGGTAACAAAGAATTGATACATAAATAGAAACTAAGCCGATAAAAGAATTGAAGTTCTATTAAAGTTCTTAAAAACTTACATAAAAATAATATTGTTTAAAAGGAAAAATATATTACTTGCTTACTACATTATCTTTAACTTTGCAAGTTATAATAATTTTTACATAACAAAAATAAAAGTATTTTTCTTCTTTTACACGTGCCATTTATTTACATATTTTTTAAATATTACAAACAATATTAATATTGAAGCGAAGCGTCCTACTGTTTCTTTGTTTCTCATACATTAACAAAAAATAACTCCTTTGACTAAACTTCACGTTAAACCTACACTACACTACTCGCGAAGTAGATCGAAGTTAGGCGAAGAAAATAGTGTAGAGAGGTACTTTAACTCGCGTCGCCTCGGGTGACTTCCGATCGCTGTCGGTTTTTTGCGCCCGAGTCAGAGGACTTCGTGAAGTTACACGAAGCGTCTCACTGCACTACTCAGCGTACTTCAGTTTACAGATAGAGAATCTACGAAAATCTCCGAGCCATGAAGAAATTATATAAAAAATTTTACGTGTAAACGCATTGTTCAATTATACAATTGCTCATTTGCCTACATTTATACAATGGTTGGTGCAAAAATTAGTGTCACTGGAAATCTACACACACATACATACACAAACACACACACACATGTGTGTGTGTGTGTATATATATATTTATATATATATATATATATGTGTGTGTGTGTGTGTGTATGTGTATGTATATGTATAAATATATATATAGACACTAATTTTTACACCAACCATTGTATAAATGTAGCTAAATGAGCAATTGTGTAATTGAACAATGCGTTTACACGTAAAATTTTTTATATAATTTCTTCATGGCTCGGAGATTTTCGTAGATTCTCTATCTGTAAACTGAAGTACGCTGAGTAGTGCAGTGAGACGCTTCGTGTAACTTCACGAAGTCCTCTGACTCGGGCGCAAAAAACCGACAGCGATCGGAAGTCACCCGAGGCGACGCGAGTTAAAGTACCTCTCTACACTATTTTCTTCGCCTAACTTCGATCTACTTCGCGAGTAGTGTAGTGTAGGTTTAACGTGAAGTTTAGTTAATGGAGTTGTTTTTTGTTAAAGTATGAGAAACAAAGAAACAGTAGGACGCTTCGCTTCAAAATGAATATTGTTTGCAATATTTCAAAAATATGTAAATAAATGGCACGTGTAAAAGACGAAAAATACTTTTATTTTTGTTATGTAAAAATTATTATAACTTGCAAAGTTAAAGATAATGTATTAAACAAGTAATATGTTTTTCCTTTTAAACAATATTATTTTTATGTAAGTTTTTAGGAACTTTAATAGAACTTCAATTCTTTTATCGGCTTAGTTTCTATTTATGTACCAATTCATGTTACTGAACTTGGCCCATGCTTTCACATTTATAATTTTGTGAAAATATCAGTGCTTTTTGATAAGTTTCGTTATATCTTACTTACATATTACTTAATCATTTTTTTCATTTGCACCGTCCTATTTTCTTTATCAATTTTTATATTTTCTAGTATAGATGAAATATTAAAGCATATTCAAGGTTTGCCTTTTTTTAATATATTTTCTTTTGTCGATGAAGTTGGCACAAATTTTCCTTCAGTTTTGATAAATGCTTAGCCGTTTTCTGGTCTTTTTTTGTGTATTTTCATTGACCTAATTTCAAGCAAAATTTTGAAGTTTCCAAGTCTACTGTAAGTGGTCTAGATTTTTGATGAGCTCGTCAGTAAGTGAGTACTTACAACTGCGGTCAATTATTTTTAGATATCAATGTCTCAAAAATATTTGAAGTATGTTTTTAAAATGTAGGATTTTAGGAGATTTGCTCAATAGGCGAACAAAAATACCTTACGACCCTCTAAGGCAAATAGATTATGTAAGAGTGTATAAGGCGATCGAAAGTAGTTCGTGGACATATTATATCATTATGGTTCATGTACATATTATATCATTATTACTACATTATACACTTAGCTTGTGTTCAAGTACTTTAGAAAGTACATTTATACAATGGTTGGTGTAAAAATTAGTGTCACTGTAAATCTACACACACATATATGTGTGTGTATATATATATATAAATGTATAAATAAATATATATATATATATATATATATATATATATATATATATATATATGTGTAGCATTTCGAAATATTTTAGGGGTATAAAATGCAAAATTCTGTAGGGCAAACGCAATTGAATGTCACTCAATGCATATTCAAGATGAGTTACTAGCATTCTTTTCCAAACTTTTTATTGAATGATAATGAATAGTTTCAGATAAGTTATTACAATAATTTTTAAGACTCTGCGAAGAGGACATTAATAATTAAAATTTTAAGCTACTCCATCGCATACCATTTAAGGAGCTAGAATAATGGTCACCATATAAAATTAGGTATGAGAAGCGAACACGCCTCCACCCTACCATGCAATACGATAAATCATCTTATTAATTGTTTACACCCAGCGCTTTCGAATGCTTTAAATTTTACACGTGACGTCATTATTTTCTCAGTACATTTCGATTGCAGAATCGAAATCGAAAATTCTTGAATAAATTAACAACTCGTATACACTCAAAGAGTTAATTTACATATTGAAGAAAGTGTGAAAAGTTATAATTATTAAATAGATTAAAATTTTAAATACAATATTCTTTCGAACTGGGTTAACTTCAAATTTACAGTAACGACATGTAAATCCACCTTTAATTTCCATTCTTTTTTTTTATTTATAAAGTATTTAAAGTCTATTGAACATTTATTAATTTAGTATAAAAAGTAAATTGGAAATTACATGAGTTTTTATTACGACTTTATAATTGTATATTGATGGTACACCAAAACTATGAATAAAATCGTTTTTAGTTACCGTTCACCAGAAAGTTTAAAAATTCCAATAAAAGACTACAATATTGGATTGTCCTTTATAAAATACAAAAATTTAAAGAACAAGTTAAAAACAGCTTCTTTTTCACTATTTCTTTTTTTAGTTCAAAATTAGTATAATATTGATTCGGGTACATACTCACCAAATTTTCCAGCACATCGCTTGGGTAAAATCCTGTTATCTTCATTATTCTATATAATCAATTTAAGAAGAGAGAGCTAGATAGTACTTATAATACTACAATAAAAACATATAAAAAATTAAAAACAAATAATGACTGACCTTTCATCAAAAGCCTGCATCGGTGATTGGAAGTGGTTGACACGCCTGCCATACAACGAAGCACCACCTTCTGACATATAGCCATCCATAATGTCGTTAGTCCTTGTCCTATCTACTTCACTCATATTAAGTCTTCTAAGACAATCACCATCTGACATATAGCCAGAAGCAACGTCCGCATCACAGTAATCAGGATTAGAAAAACCAACCACATAATTGTTTCTCCCATATGCCCCTGCACAGTCCCTTCCGAAGTTCGCTTTAACCGTATTCGCATGATGAGGAAATCCGGTGTTCACTATTTTTTGGGTCAATCCTGATGTCCTAGTTGGCAATGTGAGATGACTGTTATACCCTCGCAGCAAGGGCCTCATGGGCAAAATATTCATCAAGGGATTTTCATCATCCCCTAACGAATTGTCCCTACCATGCGACGGACTATTCGATCTCTCATTCCTTAGCCTCGACATTTCCATCTGCTGATTCATTCTCAACTTCTGCTCGTTTTCCATCATTTTCTTCCTAGCTGTTTGTTTTTCTAAACTCTCCGCTTGAGCTATAACATCTGTCGTAAAGCTTCCTGTAGGACCTTTCCTATTGGGAATAACTGGTTGTGCCAATGCCTTTGATATATCTGAACCGGATTCGCTAGATGGTCTATATATCACGCTGCTATCACTGGAATTAGAATGCTGTCCAGTAGAAGCGCTATGAGTTGAGTTGGAATGGGAACTTTCCGACATTTGAGATTGGTTTACTGCACATGAATTGTTTACAGGCATTGGAGATACGGCTAGAGTTTGCTTTTGCGTCATATTATCCTTGCTTAAATTGGATTGGTCCCTCCCAAAAGGAGACGTGCTCAAATTACTCAATGATGCTAAACTCGAATTGCTTTGAATGGGACTCAATTGGCTGATGCCCGTTTTAGACATGTTATGCCGTTCCTCTTTCGGTATTTTAAAAGTACCCTTAACAGCAGCAGTGGGTTTCGGTATGCCCGTTAAATTCTGGTTATTAGGCACGGGGAACATGTTATTTGAATTGGAATTTGGAATTCCCTGATTGCAAGGTTGCGGAGACTCCTTTCTGGGCTGCTGGCTTCTCTGATCGTAGTTAGTTTTTGGCACTTCGTTTCTGGGTTCGGTTGCCAACTTGGATTGGCTGCCCGATAGCCGCATTATTTTGGTATCTTGGGACTTTGGGCTAGGCCTCTGATCCACTGGTTTAGGATTAGCTACGAGTTTGGGCGCTGCTATTTTCGATTCTTTTTCTTTAGGCTGCAGCTTTGGACTGCTCCTAGAGCTCTTATCGCTATTATTGACTTTAGCATTATTACATTTATTCAACATGGACGATTCTTTAACGGGTTTTGATATAACTAATTTAGATTTGACACTTTTATTTGATTTATTTACATCTCTACATTGCACTTCTTGTTGCCCTCGCAAGTTCTTCGGCCCAGCTATGCTCGCGATCCTTAGATGTGCGTTGGTGGCGTTTGATGATTCATTCAAACTCAAGCTGGAATCGGATCGTTCGCTTTTGGCTGAAGAGAAGCCGCTCGATGAACTAGTCCGTTTCGATACAACAGGATTAGTTTTTTGTTTGTCAGGATTGGACTTTTCTTTGTTAAAAAGTTTTAGCTTATCGAGCATAGACTGTTTGGTTTGCTGGCCATTCTGGGTACTTGGTTGCTGCTGTGGCAACTGTTGCTGTTGTTGTTGGTTAAAGGGGCTGCCGGGAATTTTACTGCCTGGTGCGAGAAGTGATGAATTCGGTCGGGATCTGCAGAAAGTAGATCGGTATTGTAACAGTACATATAGAAAGAGTTATTTCCAATTTAGTTATTTTTGAGAGTTAACGAAATGAACTAAAAAAAAATTAAGTTTATCCTTAGTTTAAATAATGAAAATTTGAGTCAGTTCCATTTTTGGGTAATGATTTTTCTTTTTACATATTTTTATTTTAAAAAACAGTCAATTAGGATTCTGAAAGGATCTTTCGAAAAGAGATTGAAAAATAATATACACGTGCCAACGGAAATATTTTTAATTTGCTTAATCTGAAAATCTAGAACATTCGTAAATAATAAAAAAAGATATTAATTTTTTTTCAAAATCCATTATATTTTCTCATAATTTTACTTTATATAATAATTTAACTACTACAGTATAAGCAATTTACAAAAATGAAAAACAGGATATCCGGCGTGTGGGTCAACTATACAATTAACCCTTTCTTTTCAACATAAATGCAACAAAAATAAATAAACTTAACCACACGTACCCGGTCCCAGAAGGTGCTCTGGGTATAAAGCTGACCACGTTGTTCTGGGCTGAAGGACTTGTCGATCTGCTGGAGCTGGCTGACAGAGCACTTCCAGATTTGAGTCCTGGAAGAAATAAATTGCAGTTTTTAATACATTTTCGTCTTAAAGATTAAAGGTATATGGACAGTGACGTAACGAATACTGAATTATAGCAACAGATTTGAAACGCATCACAATCAATAGATTTTGCGATGATGACGATTTTTGGCAGTTTTAATTAAATATGTGGTAGATTCACGAAACAACCGAATTCATAATTTATCATAATTGGAAATATATAAATGTAGATTTTAATTACTGTTTGTATACAGAAAATAAAGGAATCAAAATAATAATAAGACAGCCAGATATTATATTATCTTTACTAAGATAATTAATGTTACTTTATAAAGTGAATAAATGACGAATCATTCGATATTTATTTTATTTTCTGTTCAAAAATTTTATCAATTCTATTAATTAAACATAACTAGTTTTTTGCAGAAACTGCTATTACGTTTTTTTGTAAGCAGTCACAAAAATACTGACATCAGTTTTATGTATGTTGCATAGTAAAGCGAACGAATAGTGAACTAATAGTGAAACGAACCAAAACTTTAAGATTTCTGTAAATTTTATTTATGTTAATTTTAATCGTAATAAAAATAGACACACAACGTCTTATGAACCTAATATAATGAACTACTTACATTTATTTTTCATATATCATGTCTTGAAAAAGGAAACAACCGTAAAGCTAAATACTATATATATTTTATTATATGTAATAATTTTGTTATTAAATTTATTAATTGTAATCAATTCTATTTAACTCTATTCATCGTTGTGTAAACTAAATAGTACTTAAATACTTATTATCATCACCTCGTGAGGGTCTTATTTTTATGGGAGCTGAACAGACACTTAACCAAAACAATCACAAATGATTTTGACGATATGTTTTCTATATTCCACAACGGTATTGTCTAAGATCTACCGATTATTTTCACAGAAATGTTCCAATTACTTTCGATTGCATTTGTTAACGTTAGAAGCCCAAATTTTTCCTGTATTTAGATAGGATTGTGACTGATAAGTGAGAGCCACTCTATGGCCTAATATTTGCTTTAACTCTGTTTTTTTCTTTTGGTAAAAAACGAGTGACTATTAATTTAGGTTGTTTCCAATATCAGTTTGGCAGTAAACAGTTCCACGATCGCAGAATATACATAAAGAACAATAATTTCTACATTCCTTTCCTTAATACAGCGGTCATAAGATCAGAACTACAGCTGTATTGAATATAGAAACCTCCGTGTATTCATTATTGTTGTAGTGAAAATATTGTAAAGCCAACGAGAATAATTTACTAATAGGTAAATTGTTAGGGGCTTATTTATCAACCTTTTAACTAACAAGTGTAATTACAAATAACATTCGATGTTTTATGCGTTATGCAAAACATGTCTTTAGATAAGGCACAAATAAATATCTCGTATGAGGTTAACTGATTACAGATTTGACCTTAACCTAGCTATTAAATAAGTTATGTTTTCAGTTTTTGACTTCTTAAAACGTATGCATATATTTTTTAACTGACTGAGAAAAATAGGATATGACTATTCGTGTTTTCTTTTGCAATAAAGAAGTTCCATGTTATTTAATAACTTACAACAGTTTTTACTTATCTAGAAGTATGTTCTTTGCTTCTCGTTGTTCTGATTTAAACTATATTATCATTAATCCATAGTAATTAATAAAAATCATAATATCACACACACACGTGGCCGAAACGTTTGCTTTGAAACTGTTCACTACAGCTGACATGATGACGTCGGTAAAAACCTTTATGCATGCGCCAAATGTTTAATGGTCATCTTAGAAAGGTCCTTTAAAATGAAGTTAGTTTCAATTTTCCATTTTTACGAAATGTCAAATTTTAAATTACTTTATGATGTGCCACATCCTTTTTAATTTTTTTTTGTGAATATATAGAAAAAGTCCCGATAATAGGTTTTAATGAGTAGTTTCAAATGAAATTGTTTCGAGTAATACAACGTCTCAGTTTTGGAACTATAAAAAAATCCTTCAGTACGCGGAAACAACGATAAATTACTAGATTACTGAGTTTACTACTATAGTTTAGTATACTACTATAGATTAGTAGTATAGTTTAACAAATTGGTATGTATTAATAAATTATTTGTGAATTATTAATAAATTACACTGTTTTTTTAGTTTTTTAAACTAAAAAAACACGATTTTGTAGCAATAAAAATTAAAAAATAATCTTTATATGTAAAGATTTTGGTCGAGATTGAAAGGAAGACTCTGATGATAAAAGAAATTAACTTTAACCCAGAAAAGGTGATGTGCTTAACATCACTTGTCTTAAATGCTTATATAGCTATCTATTTGTAAAGGTAGTCATTATGGAAATGTAAATCGGGAGCATTCGGCGCTTTTTTTATATTAAAATTAGTTTTTTTTTTGTCATCGGAGACCCCCTTTCGCTCTTGACCTTTCTCTTTATATTTAAAGATAATTTTGTATTTTTTAACTCATATTATTAATAATAGTATTTTTATAGTTTTTTAGTTTTTCAAACAATAATTTTACTTTTTTTTACTTTTTAGTTTTTTTTAAAAGTAGTTTTTTAGTTTTTCAAACAATAATTTTACTTTTTTTTTTAAAGTATTTTTTTTAGTTTTTCAATCATTTTACTTTTTTTAGTTTTTAGTTTTTTTTTTAGTTTTTCAAACAATAATTTTACTTTTTTTTAGTTTTTAGTTTTTTTTAAAGTATTTTTTTAGTTTTTCAAACAATAATTTTACTTTTTTCCTATCTTAAAACAAAACTGCAGTTATGTATTAAGAAAACTAGAATCTTAGCCTTGCATGTATGACGATGAACTTAAAATTATTTTATTATTATTTTATTTATTTTATTAATTCAGTATTGTCTGGAAGTGCGTAACCTAACCATTTCATCTAACGTACCAACTTTACATGGAACCCTCTCTGTTAGCTTAGAGCAGTCAAGTTCTTCTTTTTGGGGACCGTTCAGTGGTTTATATTTTCCGACGGCGAACAATATTTAGTGTCAATCTAGTGTATATAACCCTAAATAAAAATTTAGGCATTTCATGTGTTAATCATAGCGAGAATACCAGAGCATAGCTACAAAATTATTGTTTTGTCATCGGTTGTTAATACGTGTGCAATATTTTAAATAATTCAAACGTCTGTGAAAATTGAAGTGGGTGAAAATTGAATTGGGCAAGTGGTAAAGTAGGTGAAAATTGAATTGAACAATTTCGTTACATTCATACATACATACATAAAAAGTAAAGTTAATAAAAGCATATTAAAAAACATAGAAGACGAAACGCAATAGCAGGTCCAACTGTCGGGGTATTTGCATCCTTATTCAACTGTGTCTATCCGCACATATGAGCACTAGATAAGTAGATATACATAGTTTGGTATTTTGTGAAACAACGACTAATGAACCCTAATTTATTTCACTAGGCGAGAAGCATTTGCCACAAGAAATATGCATAGAAACGACGTCAGATATGGACCGAACAAGTAATTTTTATCACTCTGTATATGTCGCAAATGTGTTGCTTTAAACCACATCACAACAAGTGGCTGTTAGACTGCAACAATGTCGCGCAAAACCGTGTTAAAAACATATAAGATGAAACGCAATAGCAGGTCCAACTGTCGGGGTATTTTTGCATCCTTATTCAACTGTGATAGACCTTCATGAGCACATATGAGCACTAGATAAGAATTATGTAATATATTATAGTTTAGTATTTCGTGAAATGACTAATGAACTCTAATTTATACCTTTCGCTAGGCGAGAAGCATTTGCCACAAGAAATATGCATAGAAACGACGTCAGATATGGACCGAACAAGTAATTTTTATCACTCTGTATATGTCGTTCAATGTGTTGCTTTAAACCACATCTCAACAAGTGACTGTTAGACTGCGACAATGTCGCGCAAAACCACGGTTTATGCGCTACGTCAGTCGTGTTCCTCGCTTATCTTTAGTCTGTTGCACGCCACAGGGGACAATGTAAACCTTTGCCCGCATACTGCTATTATGTTCAACACTTTCCTTATTGAATGCCCCGCTGCTTATATGGCGTGAGATATGCGCGCTGTCTGCTCGGTGCATTGTTGTCGCCAAGATGGTCAGGGGGAATGTCAGCTGCGCATGGATATGGCGGGCGCGTGGCGACGCTGTGGCGTCGTTTGCTGTCAGTATGTGGCTTAGGGCCAGTGTTATGTGGATTGTTTGTTAAAATTGGATTTAAGGGGAAGTATTTTATTTATTGCTAGATGGCCTACGCGAGTCAATTGATATTATTTACTTTTGATTGCAAACGAGTTGCAAAATTCATATTGTTAAGAAATCAATAAATTTCCCGGTGAAAATCACTTTGTAAATTTGGGAATTTACAAAAGAAAACAAATTAATAATATTACACATGTATTAAACAAATTGTATAGCTCCCTAAAGAAAATATTGTGAAAATTAAAGTATATATTTTTATTTGAACATTTTAAGTTACTAATTGTTCTGGTTATAATTAAAGGAACCTTTTCAAGATTCAATTACGTGTCCATCCGTCTGTAGCAGCCGTTTTTTTTCAGAAACCTTCAGACGTAGAAGCTTTAAATTCTACTTAGTGACAAAGCATATTAACCCGCATATAGCACAATAATTAATAATAAAAAAATATTCAGATGGAAATTTTATAGAAGGCAAACTCTCAACTAAGGTCTCGAATTTTTTTCTTGTATCGTGTGAGGTATTGTTTGGAAAAGCTAGTTATAAGGAAGGGTTATAACTATAGGTTCTCACGTTTTACTGCAATCTCGTTTCAATCGATTTATAAAATCTCTTTGAGTGACAGAAATAATGAGAAACAATAACCGACTTGGAACCATCACCAATATTTTACCAACAAAAACCCACTGAAAAGTAGTTTTTCACTCTCCCATAAAATTACAAAAAGTTGAGAGGTGCTGTATTACTGCTTGATCGATGTCATGTTCTATTAAACGACGAGTAATTCAAAGTTTCACCTTCTTTAATTAATTAAAGAAAGTAATTTCTAATAATAAAAATATGTCAAGTATGAGTAGAGCTCGCAATACGAGAGTTCCGTACACATTTATCCTCTTATAAACATTACTTATGTACCCTTACATAGTGTTTTTATTAAAATATTTTGCAATATAAATGTTTCACTTCGTAAATATGTTAACTGCTATATCTTTTACAGTGTATTTGAATTTTATCTTTTGAGATATTCTGAGTTTAATATATTTTATTACTATGCTCAATTTCAAATTACTACGTCTAGCAGTTTCAGAGAAAAACGGTTATGACACACAAAAGAACAGACATGCCAGTGATCTTATAAAGGTTTCGTTTTTTTCTTTTGAGCTACGAAACCCTAAAAACATTAGCATATTATGCTATTGGTCTAAAGACAAGCTTGGTTAATTCATTTATTACACATGTGTTTTCTGCATCAGGCTAAAATAATCAAAGACATTAAATTAAATGGACACTTTATATTCGTGAAACAAATAAAAAAATTGTTCTACATAGTGTTTCTATGCTGTGATAAAAGAGATAGAGACTCAAAGAAATATAAAAGAGATAGCTGCATTGAAACCGAGACAATTACCTCTTATTTGAGTACCACATTAAGAGCACTAATAACGTGTATATATAATATAATGTCAATGAAAATTATACCCATTTTCAAAAATTTCCGCTCTGTACAAAATTAAAACACAACGCAAATTTTAAATTTAGTCAAAGTGCAATTTCCATCAACTCTATATATTCAACCCTGATTCATTTCAAACGCTTCATTAGTTACACAATTGACACGTGACAAAACTGGGGCCGTTGAAATTCTCATCATTGTCTGGGACTTTCTAAAAATAGACTTATATAAACGTAACTCAAAACAATTTAACGAAACGCAAGACCTTATAAGCGTAAACATTCATTGCAAGGGCAACGAAGGGTCGTTAGTTAAGGCATTATGTTATTACCTATGTACACAGGAGATACTTAAGAACATATGGAAATATAAACTAATGATTTTGAAGATTTCTAAGTAATAATATTAAGTAATTGGAGTAACTCACAAAATGGCGCAGATGCCAGTTAGCATAATGAATAATTTTAAGGCAATGAGGGATCACAAATTATGGCATTCTTTTACATACCTATGTACGCAGGAGAAACTAAAGAACATATGGAAATATAAAATAATGACTTTGAAGATTTCTAAGTAATAATATTAAGTAATTGGAGTAACTCACAACGTGGCGCAGATGCCAGTTAGCATAAAAAATCATTTTAAGGCAATGAGGGATCACAAATTATGGCATTGTTTTACATTCCTATGTACGCAGGAGAAACTTAAGAACATATGGAAATATAAACTAATGATTTTGAAGATTTCTAAGTAATAATATTAAGTAATTGGAGTAACTCACAAAGTGGCGCAGATACCAGTTAGCACAATAAATCATTTTAAGGCAACGAGGGATCACAAATTATGACATTATTTTACATACCTATGTATGCAGAAGAAACTTAAGAACATATGAAAATATAAAATAACGATTTTGAAGATTTCTAAGTAATAATATTATGTCATTGGGGTAACTCACAAAATGACGCAGATGCCAGTTAGCATAATAAATCATTTTAAGGCAATGAGGAATCACAAATTATGGCATTGTTTTACATACTATGTACGCAGGAGAAACTTAAGAACATATGGAAATATAAAATAATGATTTTGAAGATTTTGTAAATAATAATATTAAGTAATTAGAGTAACTCACAAAGTGGCGCAGATGCCAGTTAGCATAATAAATCATTTTAAAGCAATGAGTGATCACAAATTATGACATTGTTTTACATATCTATGTACGCAGGAGAAACTTAAGAACATATGGAAATATAAAATAATGATTTTGAAGATTTTGTAAATAATAATATTAAGTAATTGGAGTAACTCACAAAGTGGCGCAGATGCCAGTTAGCATAATAAATCATTTTAATGGAATGAGGGATCACAAATTATGACATTGTTTTACACACTATGTACGCAGGAGAAACTTAAGAACATATGGAAATATAAAATAATGATTTTGAAGATTTTGTAAATAATAATATTAAGTAATTGGGGTAACTCACAAAGTGGTGCAGATGCCAGTTAGCATAATAAATCATTTTAAAGCAATGAGGGATCACAAATTATGACATTGTTTTACATATCTATGTACGCAGGAGAAACTTAAGAATATATGGAAATATAAACTTAATATTTTGAAGATTTCTAAGTAATAATATAAAGTAATTGGAGTAACTCACAAAATGGCGCAGATGCCAGTTAGCATAATAGATCATTATAAGGTAATTAGAGATCACAAGTTATGGCATTGTATTACATACATGTACACAGGAGAAACTCGTGAACGTATGGAAATATAAAGAATTATTTAGAAGATTTCTAAATAATAAAATCGAAGGAGTAAAGGTCGATTAGCATAACTCAAAAAGTGGCACCGTTGTCAGTTAGTGTAACAATGTGACGTTATAAAAATAGACTCATATGAACATAACTCGAAATATATCAATAAAACGCTAAACTTTAAAAACGTAATAAGTCATTACAAGGGTAATGAGGGATTATAAATTAAGATATTGTGTTACATACCTACATACGTCAGCAGGAGAAACTTGTGAACGTACGGAAGCATAAAAAAAACACGTTGAAGACTTCGAGGCAAAAATGTTGAACGAGTAAAGGCAAATTAGTGTAACTCAAAAAGTGGCGCAGTTGTCAGTTAGTATAATACTGTAACGTTCTAAATATAGACTCATATAAATATAACTTAAAGCGTTTCGACGAAACGCTAAACCTTAAAAACGTAATAAGTTATTATAAGGGCAATGAGAGATCACAAGTTATGATATTGTGTTACATTTCTACATATGTCAGCAGGGGAAACTTGTGAACGTACGAAAGCATAAAAGAGTCATGTTGAAGATTACTAGGCAATAACATAGAAGGAGTAAAGGCCAATTAGCGTAACTCAAAAAGTGACGCATTTGTCAGTTAGTGTAACACTTTCTAGAAATAGACTCATATAAACATAACTCAACACGTATCGACGAAACGCTAGACTTTGAAAACGTAATGAGTAAGGGCAATGAAGGGTTACAAATGAGGGCATTATGTAGTAATATTAAAATGCAGAGGAAACTTATTAACATTTGGAAATACAAAATAACAATTTTGAAACCGGGGAGTAAAAGTCAATTGTAAAGGCCAATATCGAAAAAGTGAAGGCCAATTGGCGTAACTCAAAAAGAGGTAAATGTGCAATATGCGTAAACGTATAAAAATAGATAATTAATTTACTAAAAATAAAATCGGAGTTAGAAACTTGTATACAATGTTCACGAAAAATTCTATTTCATGTTTTCAATGTTTTTTACATATTTGCGGATTACTCTAACTGGTATCTACAGTCAGGTTGTGGCAAACTCCATCTGCCCTTTGTTATTTCGATATTACACATATGTTCTCATAACGTTGAAATAGTATCAATCTATCAATTCGAAGTAAAGTAAACAATAAAAATTTAGAATATCCATAAACTTAGTTTCATTTCGCGGTTTCGCTCATATTTATAATCTGATTTAGTATTAAAGAAATCGCTATGCGTGTCAATTTAGGGTAGCGAGTATAGTGACTTATAATATATTACAAAAAGGGCAGAGTACATAAAAACGATCTAGATATTAAAATAAAAAGAAAATATATTTGTTCCTGATAACATTTTTAATTCATTTTAAAACTAGCTATACCTGCGACTCTTACACTTCACCTCTTGTCTGAACCGTTTCCCTAATATATGTCCGGGTGGAAAACTTCATTTCGCGATTTAAAATAGATATAGCGCCATCTATTAATTTATATTGGTACCCATTAATGTAATTATTACGCATTGAGAAGTGCCTCTTTATTATCGTTGTACTAATGCAATATAAACGAATTTTTGTTAATGCTAAATTAGCATGTATTTTAATTAAGTGAACCGATGAAATAAGAACTAAATTTTACTTCAAGTTGACCCCTGTATTTTCCTAAAAATTCCATTCGAATTTGTTTAGTACTTTTCATGTGATACCAAAATTCCTAAAATTATATTAAAATATAATCTCTCACTCGTCATTCATGCCACAATAATTTTTTTTGTTTACTATTTTATTATATGCAGAGATACTGAATTCGATAATGAATATTTATTTCTGAAAAATCTTTAAATTAGGCAATGCAATTAAAGTAAAACATTTTCGAATTAAATTATCATAACATAACTGAAAAATTCGATCGTAAACCCTATCGCCATCTCGATTTCGTTCGAAATCGAAAACTCTTTAATAAAATTAATATAAAAATTACCGCCTGAGATTGTAGATAATTCGTGATAGTTTTAATCTAATCTCGTCGAATCTTCATATTTTTTATATAATTCAAAATGAAATTTTGACGTAGTTCCGAGTATTGTTAGTCTAACTAGACGCATCGAGAACAAACGCGAGTTGTATGCCCGCTCGCGTTTGTTCTCGATATACTTTCAATATATCAATTATATAGAAAAAATGACAAAATGTAATTTATCATCTTTAATGAGTATTTCAGGATATTCATAATTAAATTAAACTACATGATGTAGTATTATTTCTACTTTATTTAAACTCTTTACCACGACCTAGGTTTCGTTGTATTATAACATCTTCAGGTGGGCTAAATATATTGTAATAACAACGAAACCTAGGTCGCGGTAATGAATTTAAATAAAGTAGAAATAATACTACATCACGTAGTTTAATTTAATTATGAATAATGAATTTCTACAAACTTAACGCAAAATATATTCAACATTTTAGGTTATTTTTTTAACAAAATAAAAAGATCACTGTAATAATGCCATTTCAATTACAAAGCTGTTTATCCCGACTGCGGTGTACTAAGGAGGTTACTGTGTTTATCCGTCAGACAGAATGTTACTCTCCAGAGCTGAGACGGATAATTCGATTTGGACAAATGAGATATCCTTAGAGTAGTCTAAACCGTCTGTGTGTCTTAGATAAGTGGCGTCACGTACATGGTGGTAACGATCGATGCTATTTCTTTTTTGTTTTGCGGATAACTACCTGAGCCTAGATATGCTAAATATTGCTATTTAGCTTCATTTTTATATTGCGCGTGCACTATTTCTGACCTATGCTTAAAATTGACAACATGTAATTTTATTAACTTAAATTTAATGTTTGTCAAAATTGGAATATACGCATACAAAATCCATAAAAACTTAGAGGTATTTATGGAATTTTCCTATTTTTTTAAAATTAATATAGTAGATATAAAAGTTCATTAGATAGTAGAGCATCTTAATTCTTGCGTAAATTGTTTTTTATTATGATATAAATTTATTGAAATGAAAAGGGCACTGAATGCTAAATAATAAATATTAAAAAAAATAGCAAAGAATGCCCACTTAATTTAAAAAATATAAAGTTATATAGCTAAATAATAAAAAATAGCAAAGAATGCCCACTTAATTTAAAAAATATAAAGTTATATAGCTAAATAATAAAAAATAGCAAAGATTGCCCTCTTAATTTAAAAAATATAAAGTTATATAACTGAATAATAAAAAATAGCAAAGAATGCCCACTTAATTTAAAAAATATAAAGTTATATAGCTAAATAATAAAAAATAGCAAAGAATGCCCACTTAATTTAAAAAATATAAAGTTATATAGCTAAATAATAAAAAATGGCAAAGATTGCCCTCTTAATAATAAATAAGCCTGCGGTTGCGATGTAAAAATTCATTTTTTCAGAGAAATAGGTGTAGATTTCAATCAGGTTAGTTATTAAGGTGTGATAGTTAGGAATTAAGTATTATTTTGAACACAATTTCATACACCTGACTATTAATATTTGCTGTGGTGAAGCGCGCCATGCTGCAAAAATTATGCTATGGTGCTTTGGACTAAAATCCATGTAACATGGCGGCTGAGAGTAGCCATTTTGTTCAAATCGAAAAAAAAAATATTCGGAAAACCATTATGATGGGTATCAAATTAAAGGTCTTGATAAGGAGATTTTAAAAAAATATTTTGTATAAATAAATACGCTATTTAATAAGGTATGCTTAAAAACTTGCCAAGCAACATTGCATAGAACTTGGTTTTAGGCTTTTTGGTAATGTTCAAATTTAAAAACTAGTTTTCGTCCTTAAATTCATTAAAATTAAATCGTTTATTTGAGATACAATATTTTACAATGAAATGAGCAACAATTTTTCATACTTAAGCCCGGTTTGCGTATTAAGCTTTTGATATAACATGTGCATGTAATTTTCCAACCATAAATTTGGAAAATCTAAAAAGAAACTTAAAAATACTTCTAATCAGAACTTTCGATTAAAATTATTTCAGTTAATTTGCATCAATATTTTCAAGAAATATACAAAAAAGCCGAAATTGCACTTATAGTCGGTTTTTTTATTAGTATTCCATAACTTGAAAAGAAAACGGAATGCTTATAAGGTCACTGTTATGTCACAGCCATTTTACTCAGAAAGCTTTCCCGGTTGAGGTGGAAACTTACAATTTTACATAGTAATGCTGTATGCATTACATTGCAATATTTATGAGTATCGTTTATTATAATTTTAACTAGTCTTCCGATATTTAGCTTTAGTCTTCCGATATTTAGCTTTAGTCTTCCAATATATTTACTGAAAAATATGCAAAAATACCTGTCCACTAAAGAGGGTTTCCATAAACCTACGCAAAGGTTCTAGGAAAAATATAACGACGATTCTAGTTGTTATAATTTTAAAGGTATTCATAATATATACAGGCTGTCCGGGAATAGATGTCGGACAAAGAAAGACGCTATTCGTTGGCTATAAAGGAATAAATAGTCGTTGAAATAAAAAGTGAAACAAACTCTTTTTCTAATTGAGTGTAAAAAAATATTACACATAACTCTTTTAACACACTCAATACTTGCGCGCAGTGTGGTATTAACCGCAGCGGCGATGTCTTCGCAGCTGTTTGCGGTTTATAAAATTTTTTGAAAGAATTGAATTTAAAAGACAACTATCTTTTAAATTTTATTTTAACGACAATCAACTATTTTTCAGTCAAGGAATAGGGTCTTTCTTTGTCCGACATTTATTCCCGGACGCCGTGTGTACGTGACTTTTAATTATTGACTATAAGTATTATTAAATATTTATCACTTTAGGAAATCCATATTAGTGATGACTTATGACAAATATAATTATTTCACATCAATCATGGTACAGGCCCCTCGATCCAGATTCAGCGCAAGACAGATTTGCACTTGGTCCATTTCAATTTAAGCGGCACATTTTTTTAAATATGCAATACGAATTACGTGTCGTCTAATATACGTAATATTAAAAGACAACTCTTCAACAATAAAGAACAATTGCGAATACACGAAGAAGGAGAGCATTCTATTTATGAGTTGATGTTATCACCAGGTCACACCGCCGTGAGCGCGAGGCAGCATGACAGCGAGCTGCCGATAAGGAGGAAAGAGGATAAAAAAATACTCAACAGATAAAGCAGCACCGACAATCGAGTGATCAGTTAAAAACATGGATGTGTCTTGGGAACAACACACTTTGCATGAATGAGATTAATACTACTGATAAAGTTATTGATATAAGCTATCAACACCTAGATAGAAAGAAATACGATAAGAAGTAGTTATCCTAGAAATAAGGAATGAGTCCACGCATAATATCTTTATAGTAAGATTCGTAATATTAGGTATCAACGATAAAATATAACATACAATTGAAACACAAATTCATCACAATACTAATGTCAAAGCTTAGTTTGCATCTTTCGTCATTTTCGCGATTTTCATTTAGAACATGGCTCCACCACATGAGGTTTGCTGGAAATCAAGTATAGCCAAATGATTAAGCAGGTACAAAAGACATTTCTACGATATTTTCACACGTGACGTCATGGCCATTTCCCGTTCTAATTCTAAAACAACTTTCTCTTTGACATGTTGAATAAACACAGCTCGTAATTCGGAAGAAATATATCCTTGTAATTGCCCTTCCAATTCTAATGAGAAAAGATCTTATACTCAATATTATAGAAAATAATTAGATAATTCTCAAAAACTTCTTGAATTTCACAGCCATCAATGGTAAAAGTAAACCTTACGTTATATATTACTAGCCTTTTGTGTACTATTTATCTTAAGAATATGATTAAATATTTCTATCTACTTCTTTTTAAGAAATAGATAGAAACTAGATCTTATACTCAATATTATAGAAAATAATTAGATAATTCTCAAATACTTCTTGAATTTCACAGCCATCAATGGTAAAAGTAAACCTTACGTTATATATTACTAACTTTTTGTGTACTATTTATCTTAAGAATATGATTAAAAATTTCTATCTACTTCTTTTTAAGAAGCAACAATGAGTTGAATCTCAACTATATATAATCAGATATATTGGTTAAGTGAATTCAGTGATCCTATGGATGTACCCCTTACGGCGGATTGGATTTGTATTTTCTATTAATGGTGATTTTGAAAGTGTATTCTTAATGAACCACACTGAAATAATTCAAAGATGAGGCTTAATGTTTAAAAATCGATAAATTTTATCTGCACATATATTGCTAAAATTTTGTATCCGAAGAAAATATACAAAGTTTAAAGAAATAAAGACCTTTAGAATAACACTTCGTCATTTCTACTCATTTTACTAATGAAAAATACATAACCTACAGTTGAAAAATAACGTAGAAATATAATTTGCATTTTGTCACCTCCATTCTAATAAATGAATCCTTCTTACCCAGATTTTGGTACTCATATTTATCTTACGTGAAATTGCGACCGAGTACTAGTCACTTCACATCACTCTTCGTGTGGGCACCGTAATAAGTTCATTAGATCACCAGTGCACCCACTGTGCGATGGAGTTTTTCATGTTTTTGGAAGGAAAATAAATTTCCCACGCTCTGCTTATTACAACATCGCTTTGGTCATAAATTTACGTACAACGACTTATTTGTCAGCCAATAGCTCACCTATTAAGATAGCGAGTTTTATAGTTAGAATCGATACACGCCATTTAAGTGCGTACCAGTACTAGTACCCACTTATAGCATTTTTTCTGCGATATGATGTTATTTAGATTTACAAAGTGTTTGTTATAACACAGGATTGTCTATGATCGAAACGAAGTAACCATACGTTCGCACGGCGCCTCAGTACTTAGAGGATTGTTTTTAGCGCTACTGGGTATGATGTTCACACTACACATTCTGGCAGTTCCGTTCTAAGCTGTCGATCAGTTACCACTGACATTCTTTAACGATGGCACCAAAACGACGAAAAAGACGATGGCACCAAAACGACACGGGAACATCGTGTCGTTTTGGTGCCATCGTCTTTCGCGTCGCAAGAGGAAGACCAAGCTATATTGACAGCAACAAATTGCCGTACAGGATACAATAAAAAAAACGAATCGCGTCATGTGTGAAGACACCCATTCCTCTCCATATGTCTTCAAGTATGGATCGATTTTTTTTACTGTTCCCGCATCCAGGTTTTGTTGACAAAACGGAAGAACACATTTTATCGGATCGGTATATTTTTATGATCCACAATACTGTCGTGTATATATACTCGCACATGTTATTATATACGTCACCACCGAAATAAAAAAAAGGATCTGTTAAAAACGGTCCTGTAAAAATTGTTTGTGTAAACGAGGTATAAGGCAACAGCATCTAAACACAGTTTTGTTTTCATAGGTACTTTAAAAAACAAAAACTTAAAACCACCGTAATAGGTGATCTCATCGAAATTAATCCACAAATAAATCAACCGTTAAAAATTATTCATAGCATGCAACTAATATGCACTTAAAAATTAAAAATTTTAATAACTAGGTGGCCTAATACCAACAGCCAAACTAATTTCGTTAGTTAATTCGACTCCAAGTCTGGAACAACCTTGCCATTTGATCTGTCGTAAACTACTAACGGCTCTATCAACCTTAACGGCAGCCTTTCACAACGCCTACCTCTCTGTGTAAAGATTTAATTGAGGGTCGTTAAATTCTGAATCGATTTCATACGTTGGTGCAGTGCGTTCGTGCTTTGTTTATTATTTGTAGCGTTGAAAGCATTTAAAAGAACGTGAACTTTTAAATGTCAAAGAGTCATATTATTATCTTGTCTACCGGCAAATTTTTAAGATTCCATACATCAAAAAGAAAAAAAAACGAAACATTGCAATATAACTCATCTCATTATATCACCATCATAATATAATTTATATCATTTCTTATTCTACTAAAGAAATAAGAAGTACTCCTGAAGAAGAACTAGGAGCCTGTATCTGATGAATCCCAAGCGTTTCAATTCGTGGACAGCTAGTAGTTCACACTGCATATTTTTTTTAAATAATTACTGAACAATAACCAAAATATGCGAAAAATGCTATTGAATAATCCCATTTTATTTCTAATCTAATCCTCAATGGGGGATAATAGGACAGAGATACGTATGTAGTAGCGTTTTTTTTTCGTAGAATGGCGTAGCATTTTTCTTTTTCTGTATTCCTACCGATCCGTTCGTGTGTCACAGCCGTTTTTTCTCAAAAGCTGACGTAGAAACTTAAACGGCAAATGAGGCACTCCAAAAAATGAGTGTCATTTGAGAAAAAGTGAAGCGGATCTCTTCAGAATTTTATATAAGATAGTTTAAGTTATGTTGCTGAAATTATCCAGAAAAAACGTCCCACCGCCTTACGTTTCCAAAACTCCAAAAATCATAATTATGAAAAAAAAACCGTCGCTAGAAGTTTCCCTAAAGTTTATCGGAAAATAATACCGATATATTGGTGAAAAATAATAATAATATCTGTCAATAATATAATAGAAATACTACGTACCCTTAAATGTTTACATATAGGTGTCTAAGCTAATAATACTTAACAAGTGTTTCTTTTATTTTTTGTAATCTATAACAAATACTTGATACTGTTCGGATTATAAGCACGCAGCTGATCCGCACTTCGATCGAACTAGAAAGGAGGCTGGCAAAAGTCCATACTGTGTTGGACTAAAAAATTAAACTCTTAAACAGAGAAAATGAAAAAATAACCTCCTTAACAAATTTATCGCCGATCAAACAGATGAGGAACACTGTATTTTTATATAAAAAGTCAGATAAATCAAGGAAAACATTTGAACCAGATGAAATAAAGTGAAAATTGTGCTTCGCTCTATCCTCCATGTTCTGAAAATAATTCCGAGAAGATTATCGAAAAAAGTTACGTAAAACTCGAAAAGAGCGAAAAAGACATTCATTTTGATAACACAGAACGAATGTCTATCTCAATTAACAGTTTATTTTTAATTAATTTAAACAATGTATATACAGTAAAAAAAGCATTCGTTATTAATGATTTTTGTAACAGTTTCTAAAAAGTTACTTTGTTGATATATTAAAAACATGTATTATGTTTTTTTAACAAAGGTTTTTTTTGTTTTGTCCTCCTTTGATTCGCTGAATGGCTTGCTACTAATCCATGAAATTCGCAAACCAGATAGAGTCATAAAAAAACCACGTAAAACGCGGAAAGAAAGAAAAACACATTCATTTTGACAACAAAGAACGAATGTCAATGTCACTTAACAGCTTATTTTTAACAGTTTATTTTTAATTATTATAGGCAATGGCTGCACGTTAAAAGAAGCAATCGATATTAATAAGTTTTTGTAACCGTTTCTAAAAAGTTACTTTTTAAAGTTTTTTTTTTTAAGTATTTTTTTTAGAAATTAATTGTTATTTTTACTTCTACTTAAGAGTTACTGATGGATTAAAAATATATATTTAACACAGTTTCTTTCTTTTGTATTATGATTACAAATTTATTTCTTGCTCTTTTCTGACTGTCAGTTGCTGAATTGTTCGCTTCTTTGCATTTGAAAAAAATCAGCTATTTAAATACTATATTTAATTTCTGTAATATCAGGTCTATTTTGGCCAATTTCGCTTGTGGATTCACACAGCTACAGGCACTCAAAAACGTAACACAGATCTGCTCGTCTTTCGACTACTAGATCACCAATGCTACTGTGATGAACCGTGAACCATATTCGCTGTAAACTACACATGTCCTAAAGATTGACGAACAATGAGATTCCATAAGATAAGGAAAAGGACGCGTAAGAACGAATGCGCATAGCGACACTTTATCGTTCAGGGTGCATACTTTCAGTGAAGACACAATGAATGTCAAGATGAACAAATGCCAATGATTTATTTAATTATTGTTATTCAATATTATTTTAAAACACACGATAGATATATGAAACAAACGTACAAATCAGTTTTAAAGTAGAATCTAGAACAGAATTGCTACGACATATCGCTTTTTCCTGTAATAATTGCTAATGAGTTTTTAATGACGTTTTCAATACTTTTTTAGGAAAGTTGTTGAAAGTTATTAGATTGTATGGCTGAAGCTCATAAATGGGCCGAAGCTCGATTAATGACAGTCAGCGACAAACCAATAAAGTAGGTTAATGAAAATGGATTTAAATGGACATTTAAGTATTCTACTTTATGTGTTAGTGAACACTGCCATAAAAAAGTACTTGGCACGCGATGGGCAAGTCAACGGTGTCCTAATATATGGAAAAACATGTTTCAGGGAGTTCAAGAACAACGAGATAGTACATTTCGAACGAAAAATTAGCAAAATTCTAAAATACATATCTTGGGTACACCCCAAAAAGAGCTCGGGTTTAAATATTTATTAATTAACTCAATATATAAACTTTGTATTCAGAAAATTCTGTCAGCCATAAAGTTTCCCAATCACTAAAGATATCAAGAATCACTATTAAATTCTGATTCAGACTGCAAAAACCATCAGATCAAAATAGATGTACTTCCTATTTCTACCACGACCTCTGAAAATTTGCCAAAATAGCTGTTGTTAAGTATTTTAGAGAAGTGTAAATAAACACTACGCCATACGTATCTCTGTCCCACTGACCACTATCAATGATTAACCAAATAAAACGTGATTATTCAGTAGTATTCTTCGCAAATTTTGGTTAGTATTTTATTATTTGATTTTAAAAAAATATGTTGTTTAGTATTTTATTTGAAAAAATATGTTGTTTAGTATTTTATTTGAAAAAATATGTTGTTTAATATTTTATTTTAAAAAATATGCAATATGATCTACTAAATGTGCCCAAGAATTGAAGCTCTGTTTCGAGATGTTACTGGCCACTATAATATTCTTATCTCTTCAGGAGTACTGTTTTGTAGACAATATTTCTAGTTTTTCCTTCTAGTGTCAAAATAACAAAATGCTGGATGAGCTAGATGAGCATTCTCTAAAAACAACTTAAAACTGAGCATGCTATTGAGGATATATTTCATTTATAAAGTAAATACTAATTTCTTTTTAATCGTTATAAAAAAAAAAAGGAAAAACTACAGAACCCCTAACATATGCGACTTTTATGCATCTTAATGACTCAAGTCACTTGTGCAACTATCAATCTAACGTCCAATTGTGCCCATTTGTTTTATATCGTATTGCAAGTAGAGAGCCATTAGTTCATAGTGCAGTCAAGACTCGAGACGTTTTCTAATAAAGCAATACTGTTCATATTCTTTGAATCAAAGGTATACTGTTTCATAGCAGACATTCCTAGAAGTAACTCTGATATGTGTCATCACAATACATAATGAATGATGTAAAGACTTTGAAAAGAAAGAAAGGTAAGTTGATTGAACCGTAATAATGTAAATTAGATTATTAACAATTGTCAAATTATATATAAATTATTGCTTATTCTTGTATAATATTATATAACAAAAATAAAATGAAATATTTCGAAAATTAGCATGATTAAGGTAGAATAATGAAAAAGGGGCAAAGTGCGATCTGGCTCGCGTATCGAGGGTTCCGTACCTCGTTTCAAATGAAATTATTTTATTTATAATAAGTCGTTACTAATATGGACGTCCTAGCGTAATAAATATGTAATAATCTATACATATAATAATATTATAACAGAGTGATTGATTTAGCGTATAGAATGATAAAAGAAGCCAGAAAACCTGTTTCTAAAATTTTTGTCTGCTTGTCTGTGTGTTAATTTGTTCTTCAATCACGCAAAATCTACCAGACGGATGTTGATGAAATTTGGTATGGTAATATTTTATACAATTGAGCAACATATAGAACTTTTATCTGGGTATTACGGATATAAGAAAGACCTTCAAGGATATTATGATACTGGTATTGTGAACGCCATTGGCGTTTTTAGTAAACTTTGTGGTTATAGAATTGGAGAGAAAAACAATAAATACCAAAAACTCCTACTAACTTTTCCTATACCGAATTACAAGCGAACGAAGTAGGGTCGGAACAACTAGTATCTGATAGTATTAAATATGGGGGACATAACATACCACAGTGAATAGATCGAAATCTGTGACATCTAGGATTATCGTTATAATATTACAGTTTTCCTACAACCTTTGCGTATGTTTCTAAATCTGTTTTTATCATAATTTGGCAAAAAACCCTGTTTTTATCATAATTTTGGGTTTAGTGGTTTTGGGAAGACCGGGGGGGGGGATATTTTTGTATATATTTCAGTATATCTCTTCTATACTACCTAAAATAATGAAAAAAAATATTTCTGAAATTTTTCAAACCAACCCAAGATATTTTTTTTGAGAGTTAGCTATCGTGATATGTGCGCGTTAAAATGCTTTTAATACTATGCCAATTTTCAAATATCCACTTCAAGAAAAACGACCCTGACAGACGGACAGACGGGCACGTAAGTAATCTTATAAGGGGTTCGTTTTCCCTTTTGAGGTACGGATGCCTAACAAGCTAAATTGACGCTTATACTGTGACATGTAATGTGACATAATAATAGTCGGAAATGACTAAATTCGAGAAGCCAGTAGCATTTAGTATATATATTTCCATGTCTTTATATAGTGAAAATTAAAATATAGCAATAAATCTTTAAATCCCGTATTTCTCAGGGTAAATTTCGAGAATATTGCTAACTGCATATTTTTACGTGTATATTATATTATCGTATATTTCGATGTCTTTACATAGTAAAAATTAAAATATAGCAATAATTCTTTAAATCCCGTATTTCTCAGGGTAAATGTCGGGAATATTGATAACTTCAGATATTTTACCCGATGGTGGCCAAACAAAGGAAAGCTAATGAATTTAACAGTCTATGTATGTATGCGTGTATGTATATATCTATATATGAATGTTTGATCGTAGCCCAAAAAGCTGCTGAACCAATTTTAGCAAATGAGGTATCAATTCTATTTGTAGTTAATGCAACAGTATCATTGCTAAGTTCTTAGAAATAAAAAGTATTTTGAATAAAAAAAATGCAATAAAAAAATAAATTTAAAAAAATTCGCTATCTTATCGAAAAGGATGTCATTCGACAGGTCTTTAAAAATAATTATGAAGTTTCTTCAACCATTTTTTCATAAACATGAAAAAATAGCCAATTTGACACAAACAATAAAAATATAAATTTCTATGTGTACCCAGGTTTCGGACTATGTGCACAAAAATAAGCTACCAAAAAGGGTAAAAATATAAACGGAGCTATAAAAACTAACAACCGACTTCGTCGAAAAAACTGAAGGTACAAAAACAAGTTAGGTGATCATAATTTCACTGAAATGTCATCGACGCTGAATTGTGAAGCCGTAGGTGGCATTCAATTTTGACACATTTTCTGCTGGAAAAAATATTGACATCTTATAACTGAACGCCACCTACGGCTTCACAATTCGGCGTCGCTGATCTTATATATATATATATATATATATATATATATATATACACACACACACACACACACACAAGCAATAATATACATGTCGCCGAACCGCCGTTTTCTATTTAGTGTATTTACAGCTAAGAGTATATGAAAACATGCAAATAAATTTAACCAATAAATAATTTACATTAATTTGATGAAAGAAAGAAGGAAGAGAGAATAACAAAGAAAGACTATTCAATGAAAGGAAGAGTGCGGTAAACGCAACGCGAAGAGAAAGAAAGCGTTAAGTTTATAAAAATTTGCATAAATCACTTTGTATTAATTACATGATGGCACAAAAAACAGTAAATAAGCGAAAAGAATGCTTGAATTCGAGCAAATTATAAAGGTTGAGAAAAAGATCGTGAGAAAGGTTCTTAAAGTTAAGGAATCTTATTATTAGAATATCTTATTATAAAAATTTATTATAATAATATTTTTGGTTCGTTTAAACAAACGTGTGTTTTTGAACGATGAAATCAATATTTGGTGCAGTTGACGAAGATGTTTATTTGTAACTCTATCATTTCCCGAAAATATTAACTAACTTTCACACATCCATTGTATGCAATAAATCTTCCTTATTTATATACCAGGAAAAACCACAGACGCTCATAACCATGGATGTGAATACACAAGTGTTCACATCATTTGTATTGATGTGGTTTTATTATCTCCACCAGTTCTCAAAAAAAATAAAGCCGAGGACAAATTTTTATTGTTTATATTGTTAAAAGAAAACAATATTAAGAGACAATGTACGAGGGGCAAATCATTTGTTATTTAAGTTATCCAAAAATCCAGATTTGCATTGGCACTCTGCTTTGTGAAAAAATACAAAAATATAAAATAAAATACAATGCCATGTAGTTGACTTTTAATAATCACTACCTCGATTAGGTAATTTATATAATATGTAGCAAAAAATACAAAAATATGAAATAAAATACAACGCCACGTAGTTGACTTTTAATAATCACTATCTCAATTAGGTAATTTATATAATATGTAGCAAAAATACAAAAATATAAAATAAAATACAACGCCACGTAGTTGACTTTTAATAATCACTAGCTCAATTAGGTAATTTATATAATATGTAGCAAAAAACATAAAAATATAAAATAAAATACAACGCCATGTAGTTGACTTTTAATAATCACTATCTCAATTAGGTAATTTATATAATATGTAGCAAAAATACAAAAATATAAAATAAAATACAACGCCACGTAGTTGACTTTTAATAATCACTAGCTCAATTAGGTAATTTATATAATATGTAGCAAAAAACATAAAAATATAAAATAAAATACAACGCCATGTAGTTGACTTTTAATAATCACTATCTCAATTAGGTAATTTATATAATATGTAGCAAAAAATAAAAAAATAGAATATAGCGCCATCTAGTTGACTTCTAGTAGAAGCTCAATATTTAATTTAGGTAATTTACGTCATATGTATTATTATTTAGTTTAGATAGCGTACCTACCTACGGACTACGAGAAAAATTAAATATAAATTAATTAATTAGGAGATTTCCCTTAATTAAGTTATTAAAATATAGAATCAAATGTACTGTTTCGCAACTAAACACTTATCAAAATAAAATGACTTTAAATTAAAATTCCGTAAGCTTCATCGGCGCATAGATTGTAACACCGTTTAGGGCGTTTCCCTTTTTCCAATTAGTAATAGAAAACACTGATCAAAACATGTTTAAATATTTTATAAGTTCTTTTAATAATGTATAATTGTGTACTTCGGTTGTAAGGTAACTTTTTAGCGAACCTGTTTTGCTTACCCTTTAAAATGCCGTCATCCTGAAAGTATTGGACCAATGTTATCCTTTACGAACTTAATTTATTTTACCAAGATTCATAAATCTCGATCGAATAAGAAATGTCACATTCAGAGAGCGTTCAAACGATAAACTTGGTTTTGACCCAAGTATATACATACTTTCTTATCTGAAGTCCTTGATCTATAGATAGTGAAATCACTTTGAAATTAAAAAAATCGAGATCACCGCGATAGGGCCAAGGACCACGATTCGCAATTCCCACTTGCAATTAACAGGTTTAATTAATTAGCTCATTTTTTCATATTTAAAGTAGTCTTTTTAACTTCTCCAAAACTTTAGGAATTGGCAACGAGCTAAAGTAAGTTACCAGGACAAAAAATAAATAATTAAGTTAAAATATATTTTATACAGATAATTAGCAACTACACTAATAGGTGTCATTATTTAAATTAACTGAAGATCGTTAATTATAATAATTGAAATGTAACCAATAGTCTTCATAAATCTCAGTCAATTAAAAAATAATTGCAGTCAAATTATTTCGTCCGTTCTCTAGTTATGGGGGAATGTATGTATGTATGTGTGTATGTATATATATATATATATATATATATATATATATATATATATATACATATACACTAATACCCCTGCAGATAATGTGACAAACATAAAAAATAATTATTTGTCTTCATAAAATATTATTTCCCTGTGTAATAAAAAAATTTAAAAAAGCAAAATCATTATAAATACACAAAACCCATTTTTTATATAATATACACACAGAAAAAAATTAAAACAGTACGTTGAAACGTTGTTGCATAATAACAAAATATTACGGAATTTTTTTTTCTCCACGGATTCAATACAAACGCCTCTTAAATGAAACTGACATCTGACGCAAATTGGGGTCAACTTCCTGGGAGTCGGACGGTCGACAGATGTAGCTTGGTGTCAAATATTACATCAAATAATAATAAAATACAAATTTAAATACTTACAAAACTAAATTTCATTTACCACTTATCGGACACATTTATTTTAACACACAGCAAATTAATTAAACCATATTCTCAAATAAGAAAAATAATTATAAAAACTATATACAAAAGTATTATAAACACAACCAAAAAAATAACCTATAAATTAGCTAATTTTTAAAACAGCGTTAAAAGGTCGTAATAAAACATTTAAATAAAAGTTAATAAAACAAACAAAACACGAGAACCACGCACTAACAACAGATGGGCTATAAAACATGCGCGCGCGCAGATCGCGAACGTCGACTGGCTACCGATTGGTTGATAGGATGGTGACAGAGATAGATTGCTAGCGAAGGAGTAAGATGGCGCGATAACATGACTGTTTACTATTGACATTATAACGCGACGAACACAATAATTGCTTGTTGCTTCAATAGAATGAAGGATCATAGTTTGTTATCCCTGGTTGGTTTGAACATCTTGTAACAAGGGAATTAAGCGATGGCGCGTGTGAGGATTAATTACGAACTGGCAGTTGTCACTTGAGAAATACTTTTGATATTATTTTTATTCGAATTCCTTAGACGTTAATGAACACTATATTTATTATGAAGTCTGAGAAAGAAATTGTATTGGTGTAATAATGATACATTCTCAAATGCATTTTGCTTACTGTTATAGATCTGGGTAGAACTGAATAAGTAATCGTTTAATGGGTTTAATTAGTTTTGTATTGATTGTAACAAAGGCATGGCATTATACTAAAATTGTCTGTTATCACTATTACACTAAAAATGCTTTTATATAATCCCTGTAAGTCCCTAAAAGTGCTTTTATATAATCTCTATGAATCCCTGTTACACTAAAATTTCTATTCATTCTATTCATTCATATTCATATTAATTGATGGGATTATATAATTATATAATCCCACCACAAACATGATGAATGTTTATGTCGTTATCACTGAATCTTACGAATGGACGACAGTAATATTTTATGTACTTAAAAACAAAAGACGTTCTATTATGTACAAGATTTGCTTTATATCTATAAAACCAACTACCCTCTCTGCTTTATCCGTGTTAACAAGGACGTGATCGTATTTTGTTTTAATCGCTTTTGGGTAATAATCAGCTTTGATCCGCCGCTTCGCTCATGTGGAAAATGTAAAAATACTGGTGGTACTAAAATTAATGTTCTTGTGAAAATCTTAGCATTAGAAATGGCTTAGTAGTATACATATTTATGTGCACGGTTTTTTTTCGTAACAGAATAATTTCGTTTTAATCACCGAAGGGAATAAATCCTATATCGGGTTTAAAATTCATATAAATATCGTGTAAAATTTTACGGATATCGGTAGTGAAGTCGAGACGTGAAAGCTGGAAAAACAGATAAACAAACTCACAGCGCAATTATAATATTATATTTAGATAAGATAGTCCAAATCTCGTACCAATATTGGCGGAAATGTTTGAAAATATCACCGGACTCTAAAATACGATTAACTGGTAAAATGTACTCAATTTTTAAAAATTTTTTAGGAGTCTATTTATTATCTATTTATGGTATACATTTTTATATGTTTTGAGTATGATTGGAAATAACTTTGTGCAAGTGATTGAGGATTATATTGATAACCTTCAGTGTCGGGATTAGTATAGTTTTTTTACCGGTGCTCCGTACTTCACCCACTATTTTACATTCCGCATGCACGTGCCAACGTCCGCTTGCGATTCCTGTTTTTCTGAAAGCTTAATTTGCTTGACTTAAAATTGAAAACATTGCCCATCTCAATTAGTTCAATTTTTCAATTAGCAACATCAGAGAGAATACTCTATCATCTTGGTGGGATATTCTTGGGTTGCTCACGGTTAATTCATTGTTTTTAGCTATCTTTCATTTGCTTTAACTGTAAACGTATTTTTTTTGTTTTTCTTATCAACTTTCTTAGAGTATTGGCACAAAGCTGTAAGTTGAGTATGGTTTTTACTAAATAATTAAATAATTGGCCCAATAATAAATGAACATTTGTATGTATGTCTATCATTCATACACAATGTTGGAAAAAAAATGGGAAATTGTATATAAGTTATTAGGCATAACTTAGGGAAATAAATATCCAATAATAATTATAATATCTCAATGTGTCCTGGTATCTCGAAAAAATATATTTACATAAATCTTATTTCTTTATGTCGTTCGGAATAGACCGTGAAGTTATTATAAATTAAAGTTATCGTAATCAATTTGATTGTAGTTTGGACTTTAGACATTCTATTTATCATAATATTTTTTTCCAATTTAGACATTTGGCAATTATATTAAATTATGTTATTAAACTGTTATTTTATTTATTTTCAACTTAATGGCTTCATTATAAGCAGGGTCACTAATTATTTTACTGTTTAATTTCCATCCAGAAACTTAAATATAATATTGTTTTTACATTATAGCAATATAGGTATGTCCAAAATAAATAGAGAGCGCAAACATTTTCTTAAATTAAACAGCGAAACTTTTACAAAACAAAAGCTCTGAAAGCGACGAAACCTTATTAGCAAACTCTCGCGTTTCCGTTAGTCAGTTTGTTGTGTCGCATAGAGATAATAAATTAGGCAGCAGGAAAATTTATGTTACATCTTCAAACTTTATCACCTGTGATGCACCCAGGGCAATGCCCTAGAGACCGGTAAATAACGAAGTTATTCTAGTTACTATCATGTAAACATAAATTCGTTACTAAATTAATAAAAAAACTTTATTGTATATATATCTTTAGATCTTACAGCGGATTTAAACATGTGCTATAACCATATCCACAGTACACAGTGTTTAACCTATATTTCTTCTTATCAAAAATTTAATAGTAATCTATGATAATCAATGGTTTTTCTTTTCTCATTTATAATTATAAATATACTACCCATGAATATATGGACACGGATGCCGGGATTCTGATTAATGTGATTAAAACTGTAGGTAATTTTTTTCTTGAACAAATGTATAGAGTATATACCTACGTAATACCTCACTATTCCAAGATGAGTCAGGTTATTTATAGGGCGTTACCTTAAAAAAACATGCTGCTAGTTATTCGACCGCTTGCAAAAAAAATTTACTTTTGTGCAATTATTGAAAGAGTAAATGTTTACCTAACATGTATTTATAAAGACGTATTTGGAAAAACATTCATTTTTAAATGATCCGTAAGGTGAAACTTTTTGTGGCAAAGTCGACTTTCTAACTTAGCAATGAAATAGGACAAAAATTCAAAACTTACAATATAAAATAAATATCTAAAGATAAAATAAATATCTCCGTCTAGTGGAGAATTATAAAACTAAACATTTATTATGGTTGCTTAAAAAAGAAACAGATGTCGCTGGCAATTAATTAAGTGACACTAGAGTTGAGCAATAATCTTGATGATTTCTGTTGCAGATGTTGACCAAGTCTCTGAGTGGTTTGAGTGACGTGTTTACCAACGCGCCCTCGTTACCATTTTAATGTATGAACATGTAGATAGTGCTAATAATTAATATTCTTAAGTAGATTTCATAATAGTTTAATGTATACTCGTTAACAATGTTACCTACGATACAAACAGTTATCCTTGTAGTTTGTTAGCAAGGAGACTCATTTAATAACAAACAATATTTTTAGTCTAAGTTTATATTTAGGGATGTCATCAGCCAGAAAATTAGCAGCAAATTTTTTTCTGAAACCACAAAATTTGGGACCTGGCAAAATATATACCGTTGCATTTTATTGATTTTATGTCAATCAATTATATAATGTGTTGCATTCACAACTAATACGAAAACTACAATCGAAAATGCAATGATTAAATACACATTTACCAATTTAATTAAATTAATAAACCTTGTAATAATGGTGATAAACCGAATTTGTCGTTTTTAGGTTTCCGCACTTGAAGAGGAAAAAAGACTCTTATATGATCAACAACAAATTATTTATTATTTTAATTTGATCAACAGCAAACTTATATAAACAACTCAACAACTCTTATAGAAGCACTTCGTTAGCCGTCGGTCGGTCTTTCAAGACCCTTTTTATCAGGAGCGCGTAGAAGTGTCAAGTTTAAATTAATCCCTAATAGTTAGATCTAAAAAAAATCAGGCTTCTAAGTCAACGCAATCATGAGGAACCCTAAAAAACAGCCATTTATTTCAAATACTATGACATTCGCAAATAAATCAACACTTATAGGGTACTTTCTGTTGATCTAGAATCATGAAATTTGGCATGAAACAAGGTCTTACAGCAGAAAAGGAAAAAAATCGGAAAATCATTAATTTGTAGATATATCACAAAAGAAAAAATCGGAAAATCATTACTTTGTAGGTATATCACATAAAAAAATATTTTATTAAAAATGCGCCTGTGAGTGATATAGCAGGCAATACATTTTCGTTCTAAAATTAAAATTTTGTCAATAATTTAATAGGACTATTACGTACTATTAAATGTTGATAAATACTTAAATGGGTACGGAATTCTTGTAGTACGAGTTCCATTCGTACTTAACAGATTTTTTTAACTTATATTAGTATTTTATTTTCTTTTGAAGTGCTTAATAATCGTGTTTTATATATTAAGGAAAAATGATTCCATGTGTGATGTATAACCATACCTCGTTATTCACTAATATGTACCTCCTAGTGCAGAAAAATACTAAGTAACTCCCCAATATAATTATCGTGAATATCTTACAAATTATGATATCTAGAATCATCATCGTACTTTTCCTAGAACTTTTCGTAAGCCTCTAAATTTTTTTCTCATGATTTCAGGTTCCGTAAATTCGAAAATAAGGGAGCAGGGAAAGTACTTCCTTGCTAATTTTTCAGTAATTTCCTGATATATACTACCAAAAATTAATAAAAATAAGTCTTTAAAACCCTTATAACTAACCCTATCCAATTATATCCAAACTATACATGGAATTTTGAAAAAAAATTGTGGTTGCTCTTAAGGCATCTGCAAATAAATATGCTCTACTACTGTGTCAAATTTAAAAGTTCTATATACAGCTGTTTCTGAGAAAGACAGTTGTGACAGACGGATGGGTGAATACGTTAGTGATATTATAAAGATACTAGTCTTCCTTTTAAAGTACGGAATCCTAAAACAAGAAAGTAAGCGCAGTAGCTTACAAAATTCTCAAATTTATCCAGGACACATTTTTTTGAACTTTCATCCTCAGAACAATAGCTTTGATTTAAAGATGTGATGAAAGGTCTTCAACAAGACGCTCTTGTATTTTACATCGCATTCTAGTGCAGTGAACTCATCGATTCGCTGAATCGATATCAGATAAATTTATCGATAAGGCAATTACTCTTCATCGTATCCTCGATTGGTTGCAAGTGCCAGCTATTTAGTCACGCTTTTTAACAAATTAACAAAACTTTTTGATTTGCTTTGCGAGCGGGTGAATCAATATTGTGACTCAAAGCAAACGATTGGCATTGAGCGAATTGGTTCAATCATTGGTGTTTTATTACGAATAAAGTAAACATATATGAGTACGTGAACATGTCCTAAACTCTATAATAAAATGAAAGTAAATATAAATAAAACATGTCAAGTAGGTCTTTAGTAGATATATATTTGTCTAATTTTTTATCTTTGTACCTACTAGTAAATTGACATTTTAATATCTTGTAACTGAAACGTTCCGCAAAAACAATGTATATATATATATATATATATATATATATATATATATATATATATATATATAAATATATATATATATATATAATATATATATATATATATATATATATATATATATATATATAATGCATAAAACAATGTATAATTAAACACTGATGACTCATAAGTAATATTCAAAATTACTTAAATTCACTATGGCGAGAACTTGTTCAAATTGAAAAATCTAAACTACAGAAAAATACCTCTACGACTTCATGTACTCTTTTTTACCTAAATGTAAAAAAGAGTACATGAAGTCGAATAAACTAGTAAATGGCCTATGATAATACAATGCATGATTACGGTGTTCAACTACCACTGCTTACACCACAATCTAATTAATAAAATAAAATAAACAAAAATAACGAACGAACAGCAGATGGGTCCAAACATGCGCGCGCGCAGCTAACGAACGATGACTGGCGACTGATTGGCCGATTGCGCGCTGACAAAGACGGATCGATAGGGTTAGAGCGAGATGAAGCGATAACATCACTGACATTTAAAAGTACGAATAATAGCCCTGAAGCCACATTCAATTGAAACAATTTATAAGAGCAATATAATTAAAGATGTAATCTATACCGTTCTTGTATGATACACGACAAAGTACATTGATATATTGCATCTACTACATTGATACTGAAGACAGTATTTCTTAATGGTAGTAAAATATTTCTAAACGTATTGTTTATTAACTTTTTTTGACTAAGGTCCTTTGCAGTAGATAGCTACAGTAGATAGATAGCATACTTTAGTTATATAAACAGTCGTAATGTGATCAAAAGATACGATGTACTCTAATTTTTAACAGAACATTGTAATGAGAAACTGAAGTTTAGTCATGATTCTGTTACAATTATTATACCTGTTCAGGATTAATGGAAAACTTTAATTCGAATATGTGATTAAACCGTGGCGTTCTGCTGTCTCATTTTATATTGCCATCTTGTTAAACCAAGATTTGAGTCAGAACGTGCCGTCACGTTTAGTTTGTGCTTACTTTACTTTTGTTCATTGACATAATAACAAAAAAAAAGATAATGTTGATTATGTTACATAGATGCAGGTTGCATTTTCAGTGTAAGTTGCACAGGGCAAAGTAAAAGCTTATGCGACAGTTGTGGAAATATTGTAACACTATAGTATGTCACTTTTTTTTCTTTCTTACTACATTTTCTTTCTCTCTTCCTCTCATAGCCAGTGCATGAGATATATATATATATATATATATATATATATATATATATATATATATATATATATATATATATATATATATATGTGTGTGTGTGTGTATATATATATATATATATATACACACATGCGATTTTGCTAGCGTTACGCGAACGGTGATCTTTTAATTATTTTGTAATTTCATTTAGTTCTTGAAGAATTTTATAAATTATTATTTTGTTTAATACATTAAATATTCTACGTTTAAAGTGAATAAAATTGTAAATTCATTTTAAAGTTCATATTTTGTGAATTTGAAGTTTTATTTCAGTCGTGTGATCTAAAGCACACTCGTTTTTTTTCTTGTTCAACACATTAAGTAAAACTTCTTTTATCGTTCAGTAATAATTAAAATATAATTTTATTAATATTTAATGTTATTTTACAGCCATCTATTTAATTACTTCAGTAAAGTATTTATATATTCATTAAAATGAACGTAGAAATTTTAATCACAGACAGCAGAGCACACTGTCACTTATTTTCGTAATTTATAATAATTTTATTAACATTCTGTAATAGTTTTATTTTTTGTATAATGTTTACAAAAAAAACTTTGTTATAAATTACAATACCGTAATGACAAATTTTATATCATATAATGGTAATATTGTGTTTAGAATACAATTAGTTTACGTAATGATTGTTTTATCATTCAGAATTAATGGACAGCGCCATCTGTGTTTTGTAATTCAAATTTATATTTTAAATGCAATGAATATAATATTGACTTTTTAGGCATTCTTATATAAATTGAAGCATAGCACTTTATAGACTCATTTAATTACAGAAATATATTTTTTGAACTAACTTTATATTTCCAGGTGCCCCTGACGCAGCTTAAAAGTATATATTACCATTTTTTAGTTCGCGATTTTATATGCGTGAATTTTCGTTTAATACGGTGGGATTTGTCTTTAATCCAACGATACCATCGAAATATCGTTGAAGTATTAACATTTTATTATTGAATATATATTAATGTTTTAATACAATATAATGACGTTGTTTCTCGGGTTAATGTGACCAATATATTAGCTAGAATCATAAACTATGTCCGTAGTTATCAAAGTTTTATGAAAATTTGTCGTACCGTCTAAGCCTGAATGAGGAACAAACATAAAAACATACATTTCTGGGTATTGATAATCCATGAGTGCAAAGCTGCAGTCATATATTATTTGTGTGTTACTCCATCATATGAAATATATATATTCCAAATTTGGTAATGATTCGTTACTCGGTGGTAGAGTTATTATGTTACAAACATTTAAACTTTTGCAATCAAAATATCAGTGGCTTGCAACATTCGGTCCAAATCTATTTTTGGTAATAAAATGAGTCCGAAACTTTTGTAAGTACTCCATTCTAATAAAACAAAAAATATATATTTTCACTATACCCTAATAGGCACTATTTATCGAGTTATTAAGTTATTAACATTTAAACTTTCGCAATCACCATATTGGTGGTATATCACATTTAGTCTAAATCTATTTTTTCGGTTATAAAATGAGTCCGAAACTTTTTAGGCTATCCATACTGATAAAACAAAAAATATATATTTTCACTCTACACTAATATTCACTATTTACCGAATTATTAAGTTCCAAACTTTTAAACTTTCCCAATAAACATATCAGTGGTATGCAACATTCGGTATAAATCTATTTTCTCGGTTATAAAATGTGTCCAAGACATTTTATAAATATTCCATCCTGATAAAAACAAAAAAATATGTATTTCCATTGCATGTAGTATTTGTATAAATTTTTTTTTTATTATGGTCTTTAGACTCTTGGTAATAATTTTTCGGTAAACTTTATGCAAATTATTAAAAAACTGTTTTTTCCATAATTTTAACTTTATCAGTTTCAGAGACAGGGTCTTCAATGGGCATTCTTGGTCAAAAGCTCTAGGACTAAATTATATCCAATTGTAAATAAAAAGGCTTTCAAATCCTTATAACTCTCCTTTTTCATTGACACCTGCATCTTTCCACCCCATATCTTTAATGGAAATTAATTTTTTTGGTATATAATAAACCTACCCCCAAACTTGTTTGTTCTTACTATTGCGGAATATGCGGGTCATTAAACTCCATTACTGTGTCTTTAAATTACAATTTTTACGTCAAACGGCGTCGGAGAAAAATGGCTATGACAGAGAGACATAGGGACGCGCGAGTGACCTTAGAAAAGTTTCATCATTTTCCTGTCGAGGTACGGTATCATGAAAAAAGTGAATTCTACAGCCTTAGGTTTTTATAATCAGCAATATGTATAGACTGGGGATTCGCTCGTGGTGGACGAGACGGTGTACACATCAGTTATTTCTACGGTTCTGACTTGAGATCACCCAACTTTTAGTACATAATCTTATATCATACCATAATATATACTTTCCCTGGAAATTATTTTTAAAATACCCTCATAACTTGAAATAAATTTCATCTACTTCTTGATAACATATTATATCGTTAATAAAAATTGCATTAAGAAATAATTTGGAAGTTTTCGTGAAGCGAAAATTCCGAAATTTATTTTCTTGTTTCAAAACTTTCTATACCAACTCCTAAACATAAATCTTCAATAATAATTTAATGTCAAAACAAATCTCCTAATGGCATCTGAAGTAAGAAAAATAATAAACTATATAAAACAAAGTTCCACCTATGAAAAGCAAATAATTTAGACAATTAGTAACAGACAAATCGATAATATAACCATCAACTAGAAGCACACAAACTTACTTTGTCGACACCAGACCTTTTAGCCTACTTTTTATTATACAAAGATCGATATTTAAAACCTTGAACGTATATCGACCTGTTTACATCCTTAACATATCGAAAAATGAACGAGCACAATCTATTCACAATGTCACTATTAGCATACCTTTATTATTCATTATTCAAATACGACGCTCAGTCAGGTACTTTGAATGGATTTTGAACAAAATTATGAATATATTTCAAAGTGTGTTACGGAATCTAATGCGTGGGCCATACTTTCATTTGTTCCGCCGGCAAGTGACCAATAGAAACCTTTGAAAGTAGGGCAAACGCGATTAGCAGGTCTCGAATTGTATGACTGTCTTCCTATCTATTATACATTAATTGGTCGCACTCTAAGTAGGTGACTAGATGATAGAATGCCACCTTACCCGATTTTCGATGTATATTTGTTTAATGTTTCTCTTTTCAACTTCACCGGATCCTCATTTCCATACAAATAAATTTAAAATTGTTCTCCTATATTTTGGCGTAAAACTTTTTATTTTACTTATGAACTTTACGACTTATTGCATACTCTAGAAGCCGGTGCACTGGAAAACATGAAAATGAGTCATTTTCTTGCCGAAAATCTGTAAATTCTGCTTTTTTAAAAATTGTCAAAACGAAACATTTAGTGGATCACTATCGTGTCCGTCCGCCCATGTGTCACAGACGTTTTCTCGGAAAATGTTCAACGTAAAAATTTTAAATTTACCACAGACCAGACTATGATAACCCAATTAGCGAAGTGAAGTATAAAAAGTACTCTTTTGATTGTGGGATTAATTTCAGGGGGCAAATTCTGAAATAAAAAAAAATGTTTTTAAACAGCATCGTGTAGGGTGAAAAATTAAAATGTATTGAAGCATGAATTCAATAATGTATATTATTAAATTTTTTTATGAACTTGTTAAAAAACATTTTATTGTAAAAAATATTTTTCGAACTTAATAAAAATTAATTTAACTGTTATAAAATGATAATTAAAAATTAATAATAAAAATATAAATAATTTATTTACTGTATTTGAATAATATCTTCATAACCAGTCTAAAAAAACGATACTACATTTCATACGTAATTACTCTGGAAGTGTTAAAGCATGGTTTCCAAGACCTGATACTTACGGGTCAGAGATGTATGAAAGCGTATACGGAACATCATCGTTAGTGACGTAGTATTATTTCTACTTTCTTTAATTTCTCGGAAATTTTTCGGAAATCAATTCACTCTCTTCAAGCAGAATCTGTTCGCACACGCATTGACCATTTTATCCATCGCAACCCTGTTTAGAATATGTTTTTGAACCAACTTCATAGATCTAAGTATAGTGTGACCCAAAGATTTTGCAACCTTATTTTAGCTGCAATGTTATTAACTTTTCATGCTTGACTTTGGTGAGTAGCACATCCGCTTGGTTGCGAAAATTAAATGATTAGATGGAAACCACAAATAATTATTTTTAATTACATAACACATTAACATCTATACTGTTTTCTTATTGTGCTTTTGTAAAATCCAACTTTACAAGATTGCATAGTGCTTTATTTTTTGAATAGGCAGTAATGTGTTCAAGCTTCTTCAAAAGATATCGCGTATCTTTATTTTCTTTACTTCGAGCAATAATCGTAAAATCTGTTCAACGAAAGCTTCATCCGCTTCACCATTAGACTTGAAGTCGTTGACGTTTGAATTGAATACAAATCAGGACCACATTCTTCAAGTAATATCCTGTTTTGTTTTTCTTTTTTTTGTTCTACCTTGATTTGAAAATGACGTCCTAGCTTCTTTTTAATAGACTCTAGACTGCATATAGGATGATCCAGACTTACACCAAGTGTACCAAGCAATAACTTTCTATTCTATCTTAAAAACTTCTCCTTACTTCTACCAGTTTTTCTATTGCGAAATAAGATATTGTTGAAATTTTTTTTGTGATGTTTTGCTATTTTTTTTCAATATTTGCATCAGATTGTGCGTTAAATTATCTCAAACATAGTTCGTGAACTCAAAATATATATTTTTTCTCCATCATCCATGTGAAATATAAATCGCATCTGGTATAGTGGAATCATTAATTGCGAAAAGTTAATTATACTTTCAGTAGCGTAAAATATTAATAAATAACTGTATCTATTACAACGTAAATGCATGATTTGTGGAACTTATGTTAAAAGTGCCAAATTATATTGATAACATCTATTACGCGGTTATTGATATGTATTATTAACATACCTATTGTTCTAAATGACTTTTATGTGGCTAGAGACACTTCAAATTTATCAAAATAATTACCACAATTGATAAAATAAAATACAATAAGCTATATCAAGCGATAAATAAGAACTCTTCATTAATGGGCACATAACTTACGCGCAAAAACTAAAATAATTTTCTTTTTTCCCCAAGATTATATATATATATATATATATATATATATATATATATATATATATATATATATATATGTATATATATATATAAGACATCTTATATATATATATATATATATATATATATATATATATATATATATACACCATTTACCGCCCCTTAGCTGACTGACGACGTACAAGGGGCGGGTATTTCCCAGATTGGGTTTAATCAATACCATATGAAGGTCTAATCCCCGTAATATACAGGACGGGCATTTTTTAATTTTTTTTTCTTTGTGTATCTGAGACCGTACATTATTTTTACTTTCTTATTACTAAACAAATCACAAGTATAGAATTGTTTAATATATTCTCATATAATTTATTTAGTAGCGTTTCTAGCGTAAAACATTTATCTATAATCACGTTCATAAGCAGACTTTCGAAAAAGCGTTTATGGTATGATATTCTAAGCCACCTCCTTCCGATAATGCGACGCCCTGAGTATTCCAGTCTTATTTCATGTTACATATACAGTCCTTAAATAATAATCCAAACAAAATACTGTCAACAGACGTTCCTAAGGAGACTTCCGAAAAAGCATTTATGGCATGCATTCTTAGTCGCCTTCTTATGATAATGCGACGTTTTGAGTGTTCCGGGCTTATTTCGTGTTACATACGAGTATACAGTCCTTAAATAATAATCCAAACAAAATACTGTCAATATATATTCCTAAACAGACTTTCGAAAAAGTGTTCATGGCATAATATTCTAACTGGCCTCCTTCCAATTATATGGCGTTTTGAGTATTCTGGGCTTATTTCGTGTTACAAATACAGTCCTTAAAGAATAATTTCCAAACAAAACACTGTTAATACATGTTCCTAAATAGAATTTCGAAAAAGTATTCATTGCATAACACTCTTAGTCGCCTCCTTCCGATTATGTGGTGTTTTGACTATTCCGGGCTTACTTCGTGTTACATATATTGTACTTAAATATAAGTCCAAACAAAACACTGTCAAGTATATAACCAAACCTAATCTAACCATTTCTCTTAAGGGTTTAAAAATCATTTGAAAATGTTGATCTCGGAAAACTGATTGTTTTCATTTCCTTACTTAACTATTCATTTCTTTAATATTATAAATGCGAAAGTGTGTTTATTTGTCCTTCTTTTTCGTCGCAAAGTAGCCACATATTAACGTAATTGTTTGCACAAAGATAGTTGGCTAACCGGGATATGACAGAGATTACTTTTATCCCGTAAAATCTCATCCTAATTAATATGATTAATGATAAAGTGTGTTTGTTTATCCTTCCCTCTAAATTAGAGATTAAAGGCAGTGATTCCGTTGCTCTTTTATATTGCATATGTAACTTTAGAAAATATCCCGTCTGTTGTTGCTCCCTTGCTATTTTGCATCGTTATTTTGTTTTCAATTTAAAATTAGTTTTTTCCACAGGAATGAGATATCCCGGGTTCAAAAGTAGCCTTTATGTCCCTAGATCATTTCAAGACATCTTTAAAAATAATATTATAAGAAGATATCTTGCTCATATTCATCACCTTGAAGACATTTTTAAGAATCAGATTTCAAGAAGGCATCTTGTTTATCTTCATCTTCTTGAACACATTTTTCAGAATCATATTTTAAGAAGACATCTTGCTCATCGTCTTGGAGACATCTTTAAAAATAATATTTTAAGAATATATCTTGCTTATCTTCATCATTTTGAAGGCATTTTTGAGAATCAGATTTCAAGAAGGCATCTTGCTCATCTTCATTATCTTGAACACATTTTTAGAACCATATTTTAAGAAGACATCTTGCTCATTGTCTTGAAGACATTTTTAAGAATCATATTTTAAGAAGTCATCCCATACATATTTTAAAAAGACAACTGGCTAGATAAAGCCACACATTGAGAAAAAATTAAGACAATTTTAAAAATGTCCCGAAAAATGTTGTAATAATAAGACTGACATAAAAGTAATTGACATTTTAACGTGTTCATTTTTTGATATCGGTATTTCAACTTAAGAAAACGATAGCCGTCGCCCGGTAGCTAGAGTTAATTTATCACTATCGACATGTTCGTCAATTTTATTTACATAAAGTAGTGTCAGTTTACGAAACCATATAATTTAATACATTACTACACATATACTTTTATCATAGTTTTTTATTTGCTTATGATATTAACACATGTAGCCAATTGAAGTGTTTCAAATAGGTTCTATGGAAACTTTACTTATTTCCACATTAGATAATTATTTATATATATTTATTTATTATTAATGTAATGAAGCTAATAATATAGTAACTGCAGTGAAAGCCTGGCCATCATCTGTGGTAAACGTGCAAGAAACATAGATGTGGCTAAAAACGTTCACATAGCTTTATCACAAGAATATTTAGTTACCTATGTCAGTATATTTATCTTCTTGCAAAATTTATAGAATTACAAAATAGAACTTAAAGCCAATGAACGCTGTCTCAATACGTAAAAGTGCAACTGACAAAAAGGAGAAATTATTTAAGATAGATGATGTAATAAATGTGACTGAATTTAATTCTCTAATAGAGATTAAAATTACCGCTCATTCAGTTGCATAAACAAGAATCACCGTTAAGTACAACATCATTTGTTGCTAAATAATGTTCAAGTCTAATTATTACGTAGCTCCCTATTAATTAAGCACAATAAGCGTGTAATGAATGTGACATTTTTCGAATTTAATTCTCTAATAGGGATTAAAATTACCGCTCATTCAGTTGCATAAACAAGAATCACCGTTAAGTACAACATCATTTGTTGCTAAATGATGTTCAAGTCTAATTATTACGTAGCTCCCTATTAATTAAGCGCAATAAGCATGTAATAAATGTGACAGAATTTAATTCTCTAATAGGGATTAAAATTACCGCTCATTCAGTTGCATAAACAAGAATCACCGTTAAGTACAACATCATTTGTTGCTAAATGATGTTCAAGTCTAATTATTACGTAGCTCCCTATTAATTAAGCGCAATAAGCATGTAATAAATGTGACAGAATTTAATTCTCTAATAGAGATTAAAATTACCGCTCATTCAGTTGCATAAACAAGAATCACCGTTAAGTACAACATCATTTGTTGCTAAATAATGTTCAAGTCTAATTATTACGTAGCTCCCTATTAATTAAGCACAATAAGCGTGTAATGAATGTGACATTTTTCGAATTTAATTCTCTAATAGGGATTAAAATTACCGCTCATTCAGTTGCATAAACAAGAATCACCGTTAAGTACAACATCATTTGTTGCTAAATGATGTTCAAGTCTAATTATTACGTAGCTCCCTATTAATTAAGCGCAATAAGCATGTAATAAATGTGACAGAATTTAATTCTCTAATAGGGATTAAAATTACCGCTCATTCAGTTGCATAAACAAGAATCACCGTTAAGTACAACATCATTTGTTGCTAAATGATGTTCAAGTCTAATTATTACGTAGCTCCCTATTAATTAAGCGCAATAAGCATGTAATAAATGTGACAGAATTTAATTCTCTAATAGGGATTAAAATTACCGCTCATTCAGTTGCATAAACAAGAATCACCGTTAAGTACAACATCATTTGTTGCTAAATAATTTTCAAGTCTAATTATTACGTAACTGCGTATTAACTAAGCACAATAAGCATGTATAAATGTGACAGAATTTAATTCTCTAATAGGGATTAAAATTACCGCTCATTCAGTTGCTTAAACAAAAATCACCGTTAAGTACAATATCATTTGTTGCTAAATAATGTTCAAATAAGCACAATAAACAAAGGAACAAACAAATGAAATAACTTATGTTCTGTTTCCCATTACTTAATTTAAAAAGACTTAAACTTTGTTTAGTGTAGTAACTAATGACAGTAGCGTAACAGTAGTTTATTAATTTATTACCAGAAGGCGCTAATAGAAACGTGTATGTTTCCTATGCAATTTCCTATCCACAAAAGTCTAGTCCTTGTGAGATTATATGATGTGGTACCGGCAGGCAAGCGTGATGTATTTTCTCGTCATTTTGGGGATAGGTTTCTATAGAACATGGCACGAAGCTATATCTAAATGAAAATATAATACGATGACTTGTTAGGAATAAATAAATTTGTATTAATTTATTAACAATAATGTTGTTATGTTAATTTAACATTGATCGTCGTCCGAATATTATCTAACAACAAAGGTGTTTGTGGAATCTGTGGTAAAATATTATGAAATTATAAAACAAGACAAACACAACTTTTAAAAATTAAAAATTGACCATATTATAATAACACAGTTCCGATATTCCACGGCTTCCGTAAAATAAATCGTTTCTGCTTTTTTTATGTTTATACTCATAACAAGTCAATCCAATTTAACTTATCAACTGAATTGTTTTTATTTTAGGTTAAGTTGTTTGACTGTCTATTTTATTGATATTTTAGTTAGTTCATTATAATTAACTTAAACTAGACCTAATATGGAATTATTTCATATAAATGGTAACATTAAATAACCATATTGTGCCCATTGTTTTGGTGTAGTACCAAAAAACCTGACTAGCACGAATGGTACTCGCACTACTAGGGTTCCGTACACATTTAGGCATTTATAAACATTTAATGGTACATAATACTCCTATTAAACTATTTACAAAATTTTAATTTTTTTAGAACGAAAATATATACTATATCTTTCACAAGCGCATATTTACAAAAATAGTTTTTTTTATGTGACATAACTACAATTTAACGATTTTCGGATTTTTTCCTTTACTTCTTGTGTAAGACTTTGCTTCTTGCCAAATTCTAGGTCAACGGGAAGTGCCCTATAGGTTTTGATTTATTTGCTAGTGTCAAAATATGCACCCTAAATGACCGTATTTTTATAGCGTTGCCTTAGAAGCTTAAGGTGGTATTAACTCAAGTATTATATGATATGAATTTTTAGTTTCTATGATTGTAACCTAAATAGATATATTTTAATGCAACAGTACAATCAGAACACAAAGGAAGTGAATGTATTTTCGCTGGTGAAAAATTGGTTCACTTTTTAAACCAGAGCGGATAAAATTGATTTATATAATAAAACACCTGTCAAGCATGAGTGGAACTTGAACTATGAGGGTTCCGTACACATTTAGGCGTTCATAAAAATTTAATGGTACATATAATCCTATTTAACTATTAAAAAAATTAATCTTTGAAACGAAAGAAGACGTTTAGAAGCTTGATTTTTTACAGCTCCAAGGGAACGTAGACCTAAATATTTGATATTAATTTCAACTCGATATCTCTACGCGTTCCTGAGAAAAGGGGAAATTGACACACAGACAGACTGACGGACAACGAATTGATTCTATACGGGTTCCTTTTTTTCCTTTTGAGGTACGGAACCCTAAAAAATATATGTATTTTATCTTGTTTAATTGAAATAAAAAATTGTGACGTTAAGATAATGCTGACTCAGTTGATAGTCCAAGTTTACAATCGAATAATAGTTTCAAAAATAAACATTAATTGTTTATAATAATTTCTTCTTCTTTTGTAAGAAAGATAATTCTGACTCAATTGATAGTCCGAGTTTACAATCGAATAATAGTTTCAAAAATAAACATTAATTGTTTATAATAATTTCTTCTTCTTTTGTAAAAAGATAATTCTAACTCAGTTGATAGTCCGAGTTTACAATCGAATAATAGTTTCAAAAACAAACATTAATTGTTTATAATAATTTCTTCTTCTTTTGTAAGAAAGATAATTCTGACTCAATTGATAGTCCGAGTTTACAATCGAATAATAGTTTCTAAAATAAACATTAATTGTTTATAATAATTTCTTCTTCTTTTGTAAGAAAGATAATTCTGACTCAGTTGATAGTCCGAGTTTACAATCGAATAATAGTTTCTAAAATAAACATTAATTGTTTATAATAATTTCTTCTTCTTTTGTAAGAAAGATAATTCTGACTCAGTTGATAGTCCGAGTTTACAATCGAATAATAGTTTCAAAAATAAACATTAATTGTTTATAATAATTTCTTCTTCTTTTGTAAGAAAGATAATTCTGACTCAGTTGATAGTCCGAGTTTACAATCGAATAATAGTTTCAAAAATAAACATTAATTGTTTATAATAATTTCTTCTTCTTTTGTAAGAAATTATTTTATTCTTGTATTTTATTTCCATACAAGTGGATAACATCCGTATACTTCGTTGTATCACATATCATAGCAAGTTTAAAACATTAAATGTTGGTATTTTATTTAACATATCTATCATTACAGTTGCAAATGTTAAAAATTATATTTAATTGTTCATTTTTTACATCAGCTTGATTTTTATAACAAAACAGAACCTTGCAATTGGTCACAACAAATTTAATAGATAATATTTTTACGTAACTCCGTTCGTTCGCACTTTTAATAGCATCATGTATATAAATATCAACCAATAACAGAGAATAACTTCGTGTACCGAACTATTGCCGTTTCTTTTTTGTGCTATTCTTCAAATATATTTCACGTGTGTGAAAAGGACAACAATAATTCATATTGGTTCGTTTGTTTTTCAAATTATTTTACTAATACATTTTTATATTGTACGTTACCAACATGACGCCACTTATAGATTCACGACATGCACGAACATCTTGGTGGTAATCGTTTTTGTCAGATGGAAGGTTTATACGTGAAAGTAATGTATCGTTCGTTATATATATATATATGTATATATATATATATATATATATATATATATATATATATATATATATTCTTTATATCCCCGAATTTTCGAAACCTTACCTTTTTCTAAGAGATATATTGATATACAAACAAAAAAAATGCTACTAATTCCAACTCGAATCTAACGTGACTATAGAGTAATTTTTAAAAATCATTGCAAAACCAAAAACAATGTCCTTCTTAACAGGATTTAGTTATACTTGATCATACCTACAAAATTAACATTTTCTTTAAATAGGTTCCTAAAATCTTCCGCAACGATAAACCACGTAAAAATAGACTGGGATCATGTCGTATTTTTATTTCGATTTCTTGACTAACCAAACATTTTCCTATACTCTGAATTTTCTATATGTTTAAATAATATTTTACCGACTTAATTTAATTTAATATAACACACAACAGTTGCAGTACTAGAACAGTTGCAGTGGAATAAACCGCGTAAGTCATGCAAAGACTTAATGTAATATAACACACAACAGTTGCAGTACTAGAACAGTTGCAGTGCAATAAGCCGCGTCAGTCATCCCAAGCACTTAATGTAATATAACACACAACAGTTGCATTACTAGAACAGTTGCAGTGGAATAAACCGCGTAAGTCATCCAAAGCACTTAATGGAATATAACACACAACAGTTGCAGTACTATAACAGTTGCAATGGAATAAACCGCGTAAGTCATACATAGCACTTAATGTAATATAACACACAACAGTTGCAGTACTAGAACAGTTGCAGTGCAATAAACCGCGTCAGTCATCCAAAGCACTTAATGTAATATAACACACAACAGTTGCAGTACTAGAACAGATGCAGTGGAATAAACCGCGTAAGTCATCCAAAGCACTTAATGTAATATAACACACAACAGTTGCAGTACTAGAACAGTTGCAGTGGAATAAACCTCGTCAGTCATCCAAAGCACTTACTGTAATATAACACACAACAGTTGCAGTACTAGAACAGTTGCAGTGGAATAAACCGAATAAGTCATCTAAAGCACTTAATGTACTATAACACACAACAGTTGCAGTACTAGAACAGTTGCAGTGGAATAAACCGCGTGAGTCATCCAAAGCACTTAATGTAATATAATACACAACAGTTGCAGTACTAGAACAGTTGCAGTGGAATAAACCGCGTAAATCATCTAAAGCACTTAATGTAATATAACACACAACAGTTGCAGCATTAGAACAGTTGCAGTGGAATAAACCGCGTAAGTCATCCAAAGGTCTACTATCAGTTCCTCTAACGTAACGGTACTCTGAAACGTAAATTAATGGTAATCGAAAATGCGAGTAAAATGTCTAAAGCAAAATAATTAATGGCGTTAATGGACTTCTGAGAGATAACTCGACGATAAGACACCATATTGTAACCATATAGTGTCTGCTGTGATTTGTAACGCATTCTACTTCGTCAGGTATGCGATAGGAGTTCGTATTTATATACAATTGAAAAGTCAGTCAAGAAATGTACGAGTGGCATTACAAACTCGGCTAGGAATATACGAGTGAGTATTATAATAAAATGCGTTAAAAAAATGTTAAAAGTTTAAACCAAAAATTGCTATGATCAAGATACATTCTTATTGTGCAGTGTTATGGATTCATAAAACGAGAAAAAAATAATTAACTTACGTTTAATTACTCGTAATTGCTTCCAAATGTTAATAATTTATTACGATGACATTAAGATGAAAACGAAGTGCTAAATTTTCATATTAATACCAGCATGTTTCTCTCCCCCACACTCTAAAACTTCACCGATCTTGATGTTTTTTTAAACTGTATCTGATATTATTTATATCTAGAATTGTACGTCTTTACTTTCTCGATATTCCCTAAGATCCCAACATCTGATTTTCATAAATTATATCGTCACATTAGAGGGCTTTCAAATAAATATTTAACATATTAATAAGAAAAATTTTAACGAATTTTCTTTAGATTGTCCTTTGCCTAAGAAAAAAATATAATTACCACGAGAATCGATGAAAGATTAGAGACTCAAACCTGTAGGCAAATAGCCCTACGAGCTGAGACTCTCCCTCTCGCACAATCCGCGAAAGCACAAGGAATGCGAGACTGGGATCGTTTATTTAAATAATTATTTCCTATCATATTTCTCTTAAAAGGTCACGTATGAATAAGGTGGAATGACCGCTTTGAACCAAGGAACGAAGTCATACGATAGACGATAGATTCATTTTAGTAAATTAATTATGAGAACAGATTTGCATCTGTTAGGCTTTCGTTAGTTCTAATGTTATAAAGTAATCAATAAACATAATAAGGAACCATGAAAAAGGCAATAAAAGTTGCAAGGTTTCGAATGGATCGTCACTGAACGTGTAAAAAAAATGGTTTGATGAAAAATGCCTACTGATGATACATAAACAGGTGATGCATAAACAGGATAAAACTTAAGGTGTATGATGCGGAAACGAGAATCTCTGAGAAACATACACTTTACGTTTATAGTCTTGACTAATAACTTTTCTAGAAATATTGTCGAAAATGTTGGGATGTTTTAGTCACGAGAAAGTACCTAAATTTTCTAGAAATATTGTCGAAAATTCTGGGATATAAAGAAGAGGTCTTGTGTAAGAACAAAATGTGATTAAAAACTTATTAGCTAACGCAATACTAACTAATAGACGAGTTGTAATCGTTAATTTCACTCGATCAATGAGGTTAAACAACACAAGATTGAATGTGTGGCCATCAATCACATATCTAGTAATATAGTAATATAAGCACCTTAGAGCTTCATTAGGCACATTGAGTTAGGACCAACGACTGACCTTTGTTGTCATCAGATAATAATCGTTAAAAGAATTATAGTCTAAAAAGGATCTGATATTGCTCATGAATTGCAAAGATCAGATGGCAATCGCTTCGTATACAAAACAGCAGCTCGACCAAATCTCTTAGATAGCTGGTGGACGTGATTATTCTGGGATTACCATAATAATTTTTAGAAATCTGAAAGTGGTGAGTCAGAAACCGTTGATATTTCGTTCGTAATATAGGACATTCAGATTAATAAAGTAAAAGCTTATGTTAGATTAAATTGAAACCTACTGTACAAAAAATATCACGTACGATCATATATAAAACAATTAAAATTTTCAGTTCAAATCTTTGGATTAATTTAATCGAAATTAATATCTAAAACTTAAACCAACAAGTAAGTTAATTCGATTTTAATAATTGTCGCGATATCTACGTCTTTAAATTTAAAAGTCCTACATAATACCACAATTTTCAGAATACGACACCACGTCCACCCTGGACGTGGTGTCGTATTCTGAAAATTTGCTCTGTTACATTTTTGTTCGAAATTAAATATATCTTAAATCAGTACCATAGTACGATGATCGAGCATCGAGCAATATTTTCATAACAGCCACTTTGCATAAGTAATTTTCAATAGCTCTTTTTAATTCGTTTTTATAAATACAGACATTTTCCATTCGTGTTTTCTTATCTATCTCTTTCATTTTCCTTGTTTTCGTTTCACAAAACTGTATCTCCACTTCGATCGAAACAGAAACAAATCGATAGGTAAACCAACTATTAGCGGTGCTGAGAATGTGAAACAAATTAGGAGTAATGCATTAAAAGTGATACTTCCGGTTTTTGATACGAAAACACTGAAATTACCTTTCTGCTCTGTTCTCAACTATTGAACTAATTAGCAAGTGAAAAACTTTCTGCACAATTTCCTCTAAGCGGATATAAATTGTTTATACAGATCTTAAAAGCAAATTTACCTCACTTCTAGAATTACCGGAAGCAATGTGCGGGAAATAAATATTTCTTTCTTAATGTTGTCTCTACATTTGATCTGAAACAGATAAGTTTAACTCTTATCAGCAGATATATATTGTTATGTATACCCTACATCGTTATGTATGTCATATCGTATTCGTTACGATAATAGATGCACCTTTTCGATAACGAAATTAAATATAATTTATTGAAACAAATTAATACGCAATTCCAGAACAATAAGCGATTCCTAAAATTATGTCTGACCAAAAATTCATACACGAACTGTCAAAATACAATATGATCAACATGACTACAACGATAACAATACGACAGCCTTCTCTATTGGACGCACGGGGCTTTATATACCCTTTTAACGAGAAGCAACTGGTAAGGTCGCGATCATTCGATGTAATTGTCAGTGTGTGTGTATGTATGTATATATATATATATATATATATATATATATATATATATATATATATATATATTCTAATTTCTAATTATACTCAAAACATACATAAATGAGTAAACTTAAATGATGACTTTTTTTCAGAAAATTTAAAATAATATTCATAATTATTTGTCATCTTTTTCCTGCATAAGATACATGCGCACATTGTTCAGCGCCGCTCGGGGGAATAACCCGCGAACAGTTGCGAAGACATCGCCACCACGGGTAAACACCGCACTCCGGACGAGTATTGGGTGTGTTCAAAAGAGTTATGTATAATTTATTTTTGCACTCAATTAGAAATAGGGCGTGTTTTATGTTTTATTTCAACGATATTTTTTTCTTTTATTGCCAACGAATAGCGTCTTTCTTTGTCCGACATCTGTTCGTGGACACCGTGTATATATTTGAAAGGTGATTTTGTAAAAATTTTTTCATTGAAATTGCTACTTTCACAGTAATTTTTTCAGAAATAATTTAGAGTTTTTATATAATTCCTTAACGTTTTCTATTCAGTTTGATGTACAGTACCATCTGTATCAATAACACATAACTTATTTGTTACCTAAATAGGTACTCTAATATTTAGGCTTACCTGTATATAAATATTCTAAGAATTTACGAGTAAGAATTCGGAAAAAATGTTGAATATATATTCAACATAACAATATCATCCATAGTTCTTGCATAAAAATACGTACGCGTATTAGATACTTACAAGAGAATTTATTTTACTGATACGCGGAAACGTATCGATACATTTCTGTAACAATATGTATATCGATAGATTCATACTCGATGGCTTTTAATCGATAGTTTTACTCCTACAAATTTCCTCCGATTGCATAGATGAAGAGTGGAAAGTTTAGACATTTATTCACGTTCGCTCTTTTTTTTAAACGTTTCACTGATATGTTCTGTGTTTTAGTTTCATTTATATAGGGTAAATTAAAACCTCCATTAATTAAATTTTGCTTTTATCATTTTTCAGATTAATGTTTGATGATTAGAAATTGAGACAACATCATATAATAATATTAATAATAACTATAAACATTTTCGTTTCCATAAAACCATTCCATGACTTAAAACACGCAGGTTTATTATACAATAATATTGGACTTAACGTTCTTTATGTATATATTTTTTATAAGAGTATAATTCAAGAAATTATATAGTTAGATAATTATACAATTTTTTCGTAATTTAAGAAGTAAAGAAATGAGACATTCAAACATCAATAATTTTATAAATATTATGAATAGTAATATCTCAATAATATTCAGGACATAATATAGGCAATTAAAAACATATATGAATTTGAAATATGCAGAAGACGTATAAAAATATATATAATGGAACGTTCGAATCGATATTTTTCGTTCAAAACTTTATTAAGTTAGTTTTTTTCAGTATCGATACTTACGATTTGACCCCATCCCTAAATGTTCACATACCTTGAATCTATATTTAATTTCGCTTTCACGCCATATTCAAATAAATTAGCGTGGGAAGAAATAATATAGTATCACATTACTCTTATCGATCGACACAGAAACTTTGTCAGTTTTCAGACCTAATTTCGTTGGAGACAACGTGAGAGGTGGACGGTATATCTTAAGCACATCCCACAGCCTACTATGACACTTACTAATTGCAGACTTGTAGTGGTAAACGTTATTATATTTTTACTAGCTTTTACCCGGGGCTTCGCTCGGGTGGAAAAGCAAAAAAGCGGTGGTGTAATTTAATAATAAAACTAGTCTGGTGCGAATCTGACCCATGCATCGAAATTTCCGTATCTGATTTGAAATGAAATTATTTACCATAAGTCATCACTAATATGGATTGTTTTGCGCAATAAATATTTAATAATACCTAATACACGGTGTCCGGGAATAAGTGTCGGACAAAGAAAGGCGTTGTTCCTTGACTGAAAAATTGTTGATTGTCATTAGAATAAAATTTAGATGAGTTTTCTCAGAAAACTGAAAATAATATTCATAGTTATTTGTCATCTTTTTCGTACACACGATACTTGCGCACATTATTCAGCGCCGCTCAGAGGATAACCCGCGAACAGCTGCGAAGCCATCTAGCTGCCCGAGTAAGCACCGCACTCCGGGCTAGTATTGGGTGTGTTAAAAAGAGTTATGTGTAACATTTTTGTTTTGCACTCAATTAGAAATAGGGCGTGTTTTACGTTTTATTTAAACGAAAATTTATTCCTTTATAGCCGACGAATAGCATCATTCTTTGTCCGACACTTATTCCCGGACATCATGCATAATTAAGTAGACATGTAATTAGGGCCATGTATACATATTATAACACATGTAAACACACGTTTTAATCTTATAAAATATCTTAAAAATTAAGAGGTTAAGAATCATTATAAAAATCCTGATTTTTATAATTTTAAGTTCGGTAGTTTCGGAAATAAGGAGTGGGGGGAATCTATTTTTTATATTTTTGCACTAGGATATCTGAAGGTGTACTACCTAAAATTCTGAAAAAAATACTTTTAATACCCTCATAATCAGCTCATTTTCAGGGTAGAGTATCATCCTACCCTGTACATAAATTTAAAAAAAATTGTTTCTGATACTCAATTTCAACTCCTAACATTTTCATATCATATCTATTTTGTCTATTTTCATATCTATTTTTGTCTATTGAAATATGTGCGAGTTAACATGATTTATAACTGTGCCAAATACATCAAGCTGTTTCCGAGTAAAACGGCTGTGACAGACGGACACGCGAGTGGAATTCTAAAATAACCAAAAAAAACAAAAAAGAATGTATTAAAAATAGCAAAAACACAAAAAATGTATTAATTGACTGTTGATTCTCTCATTATGAATTATTAAAAATATAATTGATAAGAACTTTTTTTATATAATATCGATGCAAGTTTTTCAACGAACAAACGCCTGTGATTTATAAACAATTCAAACTTGACACAGAATTCAAACTTGACTACAAATATCCAATTCATAAAATCTTTTCTTTAAAAAAGTGTGATAAATTGTGTATAGGTAATTCCTAGCATTTCTTAAGTGCTAGCAATTGAATTGATACGGCCGTGATATGTAAACAACTCAAATTTTAAAGGAATAAGTAGGAACAAATCGAATTTGGACTTTGTCTAGAACACTTTATTTGAATACTTGCACAAAGAGATGATACTGCTTATAATTACTTATATCTATATATATATAAATGAAACCCGTTTTCCTTGGTCACGGCATCACGCGTGAATGGCTGGACCGATTTCACTAATTCTTTTTTTGTTGTATTTGTTATTATTAGGAGAAGGTTCTTACGGAAAAAAATATTAAGAAAATCTCTCAGAAATATTGAAAAATGTACATTTAATTTTGCATATTTTAAAAAACGCGAGTAACAAATGTCAATGTCATTCACAGTCATAGATTATATTGATGAAAGAGCATCGTTTGTTTTGCTGTCATCGTTTGTTTGGCCGTCAACGTTTGTTTTGATTGTTGTTTGCTAATTTTTTATTCTGGCTGCCATCTTGAATACACGTTTTTGAGGACAGCCAGAAGAATTATCCACTTTAAAGTTATCTCTACTTGATATTGGCGTATCGCCATTCGTTTATAATTGTTAAATTATATTACTTGATATTGGCATAGAATCCTAATGGGAAAGCCATTGAATAAAAAGAAGTGAAGTGAAGTGTTTGTTAATGACGGTAAGTTCACAGCTTCATATTGATTTTTAGTAACTTTTGCTGATTACACAATAATACAATTTGGTATACATGGTTATACAGAAAATGTATGAGAGCTTTTCATTTTCAGTTGGATTTTCGTTTTTAACAATGCCACCAACCAGACGTACAAGCTTAGGCCGCAGAACTCGAAATACGGCAAGTCAAAGAAATATAAGAGCAAATCAAACTGATGAGCAACGCGAAGCGCGAAATGAACTTGAACGGAATCGATATCAAGATAGAAATTTTGTGTTTAATCCCCACAGAGCTGCATTCAGTTATAATGTGGCAATTGATTACAGTTCAGCGAAAATTGTTGCTATTGGACAAATGAGTATTGTGTGTCCACATTGCAAGGCATTGAAATTCAAAAATGAAGCCCCTGGATTGTGTTGCGCCGGCAAAGTTGTTCAATAGCGATTTGTAAAAATATTAGTGAAATTATTGAATCCTAAGAAATAAACACTATTATGAAAATATATATTTTGTTTTTTATTTAATTAAAAATTAGTAGTCATTTTCAGGTATAGCGAGACCAGGGAATTATGGATTCATTTTTATATGGAGGATTCAGTTCAAATTGAATAGGTACTCACACCTAAGATAGGTCAGCTATACAAAATAAAGTAGTGCATGATTGCAACGCTAAGGCGGTACGAAGTTCGCCGGGTCAGCTAGTGAGCTATAAATATGGACACTTGGAATCATCACAGTGCGTCTGGTTATGTTTTTATGAGACTAAACTTCATTTATTCTTATTTTTTGTTCAGAAAATTACAAAAATCATCATACCATGATGGTGAGTTGGCGTTGCTGGCAGCGGGCGCTTGTCAGGCGGACAACGGCGGGCGGCTGCCGCCGACGCGGGCAGCGGGATGGACGTGAGTCCGCCATTCGGCAGGCCGCCTTGTCTGCAAGGAACGAGAAAAAACGACGGTTAAAATAGACCATACTAGCAGTGTGTTGAGTTATACAAGCATTAAGTTATACAAGCTGAAATTTTAATACTATGCCCATAAAATTTATTTAAGTGGTTATCTTCGATACTTTAGTTCAATCCAGTACTTCCATATGCACATAAATAGGTTAAATCAAAGTATATAGGCTGTAACAAAAAACGTGTCTATTATTAGTAATTCTATACATCAAACTGAGTGTATTTAAAGCGCCTTTCTGTAAAAAAATAATTTATTTTGTTGGAAAATCCTAAATTTGATACTGATTTTTTTCAAATTAGGATTAAAAATTGTCATATAATCTAAAGCGCTTTCTGTCCAGTTTGACTCACAGAATCACGTCTGTAAATAATAAATACGTTTTTGTTACAGTGTGTTATATATATATATATATATATATATATATATATATATATATATATATTATATATATATATATAAAAGTGCGCAGTATAGAACGTGTCCATTATTGACATGCATAAAATTGAGCAAAAAATCACAAAGGTTGTTTTAATCTTATAATACTACAAGTAAAAATATCGCCATGTTAGTTTACAAACAAACACACGTCGAACATTTATGTATAGGTACTCCTTTATCGTAACTAAATTACAATATACACTGAAAATATGACGGTGGGAAAAACTTACTGAGCTTCCGAGTCTTCTAAGCTTTGTAAATGAAAAGTGCATTTACAGGCTGAGGAGGAAGTTGGAGTGACTTTATAGGGTAGGGGCGAAATTGGAATGACGTTATTCACATAACTACTTTTTAGGTTCGATTTTCTTTCCATGTAACAATATAATACTAAAAATATAAATTTGGCCATATACTAAAAGTATATATATAATAAAAATATATACATATAATAAAAATATATATTCCAACAGAATAGCTCCTATTACAGTAATTAGGGCGCCATAAGTCAAAACGAAAAAAAACTAATATCGTTATAATGTAAAAAATATAAACCTATCCCTTCGTCTGTAACTACAGTACGTGCTTACTGACCGAATACTTTACCCCAGTATTTATTCAAAATTAAACGATATTTTTCTATTCCTAACATTACTTTTCTACAAAAATCGTTAACTTTACAAATACCGAACAAATTTTGTTTAACATCACAAATACCGAAAAACATTTTTTTAACTTTACAAATACCGAACAAATTTTATTTAATTTTACGAATACCGAATAAATTTTGTTTAAGTTTACAAATACCGAAGAAATTTTGTTTTACTTTACAAACACCGAACAAATTTTGTTTAACTTTGCAAATACCGAACAAATTTTGTTTTACTTTAAAAATACCTAATAACTTTTGTTTAACTTTATAAATGAACAAATTTTGTTCAACTTTACATATGATGGATAAATTTTGGTTTTACTTTACAAATATCGTACAAATTTTGCTTAACTTTATAAATATTGAACAAATTTGGTTTAACTTTGCAAATACCGACCAAGTTTTTTTCTGTAAATTGCATCTGTAATTACTACATCAAAATACTACCAAATCTACATACTTTTTCTTTTTATGACTAGCGTGTAGACGGGTTATAAAATGGGATTATAAATGTAGGAACTAAACGTTGCTTTATTAAAATAGCATGAATTATGCATTTAGCACCCTCAGACTGCTCAACTGCACCACTGTGTGTGTACCGATGACTCATACAAAGTCTATTTAAAGAGCAGTGCGACCGCTTGCGAGTCACTCAAGACAAATTATGCTCGACCATAATATATTACACGCCACACTCCCATGCGCTTGAGTGAGACAGCGTTACGTGGTAGGGCTTGCCTTCTCTGTCTCTCGCCCATGTTTCATGCCTAAGTTTATGACTCCCAATGGCCTGTTTGGATTCGCTGTAGATCTAAAATGTATATTATTTAGATAAACCAAAGTGAGCGCAGAGGAGCAAAATAAAAATCGGCTAACTTTAAATGTGAATTATAGTGTTTCGACACATTTCTTTATTCAATTATTCCTTAAAGATAAAAAAAATAAATTTACAATGAGTCTAACAATAATATATAGACTTATTTGAATTTCGCGGGTTACGTAAACACTTAGACGCATATAAACATTTAAGCATATATAACAGTTCCATTAAATTATTTATAAATATTATTTCTCGGCACGTAATATATTGTCTAGTATATTTTTCATAGACATAATAAATATACATTTTAAAATACAAAGATATTTTTTCAATTAATATTAGTCACTTATAAAGACTTTCTTTGACTTTATATAACTTTTTAAGACCTCTTTTTAAGATCTTCTTTTTAAGATCTTGTCATAAGTTGGTCGACTACTACTCGTAAAATAGTTGGTCGACTATTACTCGTAAAATAGAGGGTACTGCTGTCATAATTTTCCCTTTAGTTTCGATATACGTACTACAATTGTAAATATGTGTATCCGGTATTAAAAAATAGGGAGCTGTGGGGACATGTAACTCTAACAAAATTTTTGACTTTATATAACTTTTTTAAGATGTAACTACATGTCATGGTTGGTCAACTATTACTCGTAAAATAGTAGCCTACTGCTGTCATAATTTTCGCTTTAATTTCGATATACGTACTACAATTGTGAATATGTGTATCCGGTATTAAAAAATAGCGGGCGGTGGGGACACGTAACCCTAACAAAATCTTTGACTTTATATAACTTTTTTAAGATGTAACTACATGTCACAAGTTGGTCGACTATCACTCGTAAAATAGTAGAGTCTACTGCTGTTATAATTTTCCCTTTAGTTCTGATATACGTACCACAATTGTGAATATGTGTTGGTATTGAAAAATAGCGGGCGGTGGGGACACGTAACCCTAACAAAATCTTTGACTTTATATAACATTTTTAAGATCAAACTACATGTCACAAGTTGGTCGACTATTACTCGTAAAATAGTATAGTCTACTGCTGTCATAATTTTCTCCTTAGTTTCGATATACGTACTACAATTGTGAATATGTGTATCCGGTATTAAAAAAATAGCGGGCGGTGGGGACACGTAACCCTAACAAAATTTTTGACTTTATATAACTTTTTTAAGATCTAACTACATGTCACAAGTTGGTCGACTATTACTCGTAAAATAGTAGAGTCTACTGCTGTCATAATTTTCCCTTTAGTTCCGATATACGTACTACAATTGTGAACATGTGTTGGTATTGAAAAATAGCGGGCGGTGGGGACACGTAACCCTAACAAAATCTTTGACTTTATATAACATTTTTAAGATCAAACTACTTGTCATAAGTTGGTCGACTATTACTCGTAAAATAGTAGAGTCTACTGCTGTCATAATTTTCCCTTTAGTTCCGATATACGTACTACAATTGTGAACATGTGTTGGTATTGAAAAATAGCGGGCGGTGGGGACACGTAACCCTAACAAAATCTTTGACTTTATATAACATTTTTAAGATCAAACTACTTGTCATAAGTTGGTCGACTATTACTCGTAAAATAGTATAGTCTACTGCTGTCATAATTTTCTCCTTAGTTTCGATATACGTACTACAATTGTGAATATGTGTATCCGGTATTAAAAAATAGCGGGCGGTGGGGACACGTAACCCTAACAAAATTTTTGACTTTATATAACTTTTTTAAGATCTAACTACATGTCACAAGTTGGTCGACTATTACTCGTAAAATAGTAGAGTCTACTGCTGTTATAATTTTCCCTTTAGTTTCGATATACGTACTACAATTGTGAATATGTGTTGGTATTGAAAAATAGCAGGCTGTGGGGACACGTAACCCTAACAAAATTTTTGACTTTATTTAACTTTTTTAAGATCTAACTACATGTCACAAGTTGGTCGACTATTACTCGTAAAATAGTAGAGTCTACTGCTGTCATAATTTTCCCTTTAGTTCCGATATACGTACTACAATTGTGAACATGTGTTGGTATTGAAAAATAGCGGGCGGTGGGGACACGTAACCCTAACAAAATCTTTGACTTTATATAACATTTTTAAGATCAAACTACTTGTCATAAGTTGGTCGACTATTACTCGTAAAATAGTAGAATCTACTGCTGTCATAATTTTCCCTTTAGTTTCAATATACGTACTACAATTGTGAATATGTGTATCCGGTATTAAAAAAATAGCGGGCGGTGGGGACACGTAACCCTAACAAACATTACCACAATTAAATGAAACTACGTGATGTAGTATTATTTCTACTTTCTTAATTTCTTTACCACGACCTAGGTTTCGTTGTATTACAACATCTTCAGGTGGGATATTAGCAAAGATCTTTGCTAATATCCCACCTGAAGTTGTAATATAACAAAACCTAGGTCGTGGTAAAGAAATTAAGAAAGTAGAAATAATACTACATCACGTAGTTTCGTTTAATTGTGAATAATGAATTTCTGCAAAATTAACGCCAAATATATTCAATATTTAAAAATTACCACTTTAAATGGTAATATTTCGTAAACGGATTCCTGTATAGAAAAAATGTTCATGAGATACCCCCATATTTTTAGAAAATCTATTTAATTATACAACGGGGTGTGCGAATGAAAACAAATACCCCCACTTTTCAGTAGGGGAAGTATAAAAAAATGGGTACAGGCCCATTATGTACGCGTTTGAAATGTACTATATGTTTAAAAGCTTATGAGCACCATTTCTATTACGAATACTCACAATAATTACATTTTTTTTTATGATATGAACATTATTAAATTTCAGTTACTAAAAAAATATTATTTAAAAGCACAGATATAACTTAGGTTTCTGTGAATATGAAACACGTATTGTGTATTTATAAGTACCTCAATAACAATCATGAATATAGCATCAGTCACTACACGCATGTAAATATATGTTTAGTGAGCAACTTCATATTGTAACTTTTCGTTGCATCGTGCGCTCGGATCGTAAAATTTCACTCTCAGAATTTTTTCATAACGCGCGTAAAGAAGTATAACTTCAAAATTAATAGATTCAATTTCATACATTTGTAGGCATTACAATGTAAAACTATGGCAAATTTCAGCTACATAGCACTAACAATCTGCATGTAAAATTGCTGTGACATACAGACGAACAGATAAGGCGAAAATATAACTGTTCCTAGTTTGGCTACGGAAAAAGAATACTATTTATATTTGGCTTAAATATAATGCTATTAATTTTTTAATTTAATATTTAACACCTTTGTTCAACCAAGTTACAATGTCAATTTCTTTGACCGTAATCAGGAAAAGTAGAAAGTAGACAAATAAAACAGTTAAGTATAAGTTAGAACTAATACGACGAGCTATTCGTACCAGTTAGATTGTGTCATTTTAAAATTACAATAATATTTATTTTAAACATTCTTTAAATAAAAGCTGTATCAAAAAATAACATTAAGTAAAAAACAAGACAATAATTATAAAAACCAACAAGTCGTGTCGGACTACGCACAAATTGGGGTTTCATATTCATTTCACAAAATATCAAATTATATAAATGTATTTTATTAAATATTATGTCACGCTCATAAGTCCGGAAGTGGGCTTGATATTGCAATTCGCTTTCTATATTACTTTTAATATAATATTGTAAAACATATTTTAATAATTCATATTAACTTATCTTTAGTACACCAACAAGTCATGTCGGACTACGCACAAATTAGGGTTCCGCATTCATTGTACAAAATCTGCATAAAAATTTGAAACTTTTCGTAAATATGGCTAAAAATAAAAAGTGAAAATAACCTTAGTGAAACATGCATACGTTTAGAGCATTACGTGGTCACCGCCTGTTAACATCAAGTTGAGCACTGTGAGCGTGCGGTATATAAATGTACCCTACAGGATATGAACGTGCTCATACATGACATAAAACAGAGCTTTGTTTCGCATGTAAAGGCTGATTTACACATGGTTTAGTTAAGTAGTGAGTAATGTAAAGGCTGATTTACCCATGCTTTAGTTAAGTAATGCATAATGTAAAGGCTGATTTACCTATGGTTAAGTAATGGAAAATGTAAAGGCTGATTAACTCATGGTTTAGTTAAGTAGTGAGTAATGTAAAGCTGATTGAAACATGGTTTAGTTAAGTAGTGAATAAAATAAAGGCTGATTTACCCATGGTTTAGTTAAGAAGGGAGTAATATAAAGGCTGATTTACCCATGGTTTAGTTATTAGTGAATAATGTAAATACTGATTTACCCATGATTTAGTTAAGTAATGAATAATGTAAAGGCTGATTTACTCATGGTTTAGTTAAGTAGTGAGTAATGTAAAGGCTGATTTAAACATGGTTTAGTTAAGTAGTGAATAAAGTAAAGGCTGGTTTACCCATGGTTTAGTTAAGTAGCGAATAATGTAAAAGCTGATTTACCCATGGTTTAGTTAAGTAGTGAATAATGTAAAGGCTGATTTACCCATGGTTAAGTAATGAATAATGTAAAGGCTGATTTACTCATGGTTTAGTTAAGTAGTGAATAAAGTAAAGGCTGGTTTACCCATGGTTTAGTTAAGTAGTGAATAATGTAATGGCTGATTCACCCATGGTTTAGTTAAGTAGTGAGTAATGTAAAGGCTGATTTACCCATGGTTTAGTTATGTTGAGAACAATGTAAAGGCTGATTTACACATGACTTGTTTCGCATGTAAAGGCTGATTTAGTTAAGTTTAGTACCAAATCTGGCTAAGTTCGGTAAGTAGCAAGTTGTGTCCAGTTTAGCTTCAAGTATCACTTTTTCATTGTGTCAGGTTCGTAATAAAAAATCTAACGTTAGCGATGAAATTAGTTATCAGCGAAGTGCAATTATTAGAGAATTGTATGTGTACTTGTAAGGTTTACACGTTGCGTTCGGTCAACTTATGCATTGTACTAACCTTGCCCATCCACACGCGTGGTGAGTCAGGTTATAATGTAGGACACGCGCAGGGAGGGTGCACATGCAATTAACTCGCTGAAAAAATAGAACGTGGTTCTATTTCGTTTACTTAATCCTCAAGTTACGACTTAATTGGTAACTGGATAAGGACTTAACTCGCCAGATCTGCAAGTTAGCCCACTACTTAACTAACCCATTAAACCATGTGTAAATCAGCCTTAACACAGAAATATAAAACGCTATCAAATTAAAAGATAGCTTATCAAATACTAATATGGAACCGAGTTATCTCTACCTTGACAGGAAATGAAACAACGATGCTGGAATGTATAATATTAAAGAATAATTAAAGTTCTGTCTTCGCTTCTAATTCAGACAGTACGCGAATGTTGATTATTTCGTTCGCATTTTCAAAAAAGTTAAAATTTCGGTTTACAAAATATTATTATTTTTAGTATTATACACAATTTTACAATTTACAAGATCGGTTCAGAAATTTAAAATAAAAAAAAATTAAAAACATATAAATAGAAGGGGCAAAAAAATGCGTGCAAAAAGGAAGCCGAGAATAGTCGCTGAAGACGCAAAAGGGCGTTTTTACTGAAAATTGTTTATAAAAATTAAACAATTTTCCAAATCATTGTGAAAATCAATAAGTTTCTTTTCTGAAAATTAGAAAAAATAATCACCACGCAATGTACGTATATAAAGACCAACGGACGAACAGACCAAAGGCACGTATAAATTTTCCAAGACATATTTGGATCATAATAAATATTGTTTAAACAATAAAAAATATATCATTATTGAGAGAAAGATCTCCTCTTTCCAAAAAGCATCTGAAAGTTAGTTAGTTATAATTACCTGAGTTATAATTAATTCTATCTTAAAACCTCAAGGCTGGTGCGCTTGTTGATAATAAAGTACACACCCGCGAAGTATGCAACGTACATACGCGTAGTGACTTGATCTAGGGCATAAGATTTTAAGAGATTTTTAAGAGAGAAAAATACCGAGGTTTTAAATCCGGTAATGCTAAGAAATGGAGTATGTACGAACCAAAGAGCGTGGAGATTGCAAAACGAAGTCGCGTAGGCAGACGTGGGACGTTCTGCAGACCGAGTTCAGTTCGCCAGTACAGTACCCGGATTGCAGCCAGCGGCTTTCTAATGTACGGGGCTGTTTTAGCAAACATTGTGACATAACGTAACTAGATACTTAAGGATACGCAAAATAGCTAGCTTTAGAGGCACCTCGAAGCATAATTTTGCATCGTTAGGTAGATCAATTTTATCGAAGATATTTCGTACAGATACTATTTATAAGTCTTCTGATTGTTTCTATATTATTCATATGTTCTATCTTCGAATATTCGCAATATAACTCTAGTATAAATGCAGCTTTCACTAAGGCTTTTATGCCTGATTAAGGTTTTTAATCGATTTATTAAATTTAAAAATGAGAAAAGGTGGAAATTCGTTGTGAAATAAAATGGGCAAGCTTGTCTTGGCGTCGCTAAACGGATAAACTTCGTCCTGTGCTCTCTTAATGGATAAACTTATCTTATACTCCCTTAATGAAAAAACTCAGTCTTATCTTCGTTTAATGGGTAAATTTGTCTTATCCTCGATTAAAGGACAAACTTGTCTTATCCTCTCTTGAGTGATAAACTTGTCTTGTCCTCACTTAATGGATTAACTTGCCTTGTCCTCGCCTAATGGATAAACTGGACTTGTTGTCTTCCTTCTTTATCAACGTTTAAAGGCTCTGTATTTCAAAAGGAAAAACGGAACCCTTATAAAATCATTCGCGTTTCCGCATGTCCGTCTGTCGCATGTGTTTTTCTCGGAAACCGTTTGACGTACCTAAGTATTTGGCAAAGCAATTAAACGTATTAACACGTACAAACCTCATAGCCAAAATACGTTATAACTAGCTAGTACTCATGAACATTTATACTCAAAAATGTTTACATAGAAAATTTTGGTAGGACTATTAAATACTGAAAAAATATTAAAATTCCATTTAACGCAAAGAAATCGCATACTCAAAAATACGTTATAAATAGCTAATACTCCGGAATATTTACACTCAAAAATATTTACTTGGATTAAATACTCGAAAAACATCATTAATATTTCATATAGTATATATTTTGAAAGAGCTATTTATGAGGGTCTTAATTTATTTTTATAATCTCAGGTAATATATGTTCAGAGATATGCTGGAAAATATGCAAAAAATATGTCACCCCCTATTTCCGAACCTACTGAACCAAAGTTATACGAAAATATAGCGATGATTCTATATAATATAAATTATGATATCTAAATCATAACTCTTTTTCAAAAATTATGATCTAGATATCATAATTTTTGAAAATGCGCCATCTTTTTACGCCTGTGAAAGATATAGTAGGCAATTTATTTATGTTGTGAAAAATTATCATAATTATGTTAATAATAATTATCATTTCTAAATAATAACATAGAAATACTATGTAACTTTAAATGTTCATAGGTGCCTAAATACGTACGGAGCTCCCGTAGTGCGATAGTATCTATTTATACTTGACATCTTTTTCAATTTTCCAATTCCAATATCAGCCCTATTTGTTTGTCAGTACCAGGATGTTATAAGTATTTTACTTACACTTCCTCTTGGAAGTTAGAGGCACTTGTAAAGAAAAGATACACAGGAAGTTCATGTATTTCCCTCTGAAAAGAAAATTATAACTCTTTATTAGAAGGAAAATAAGCCAATAAAATATCTAAACCTAATAGAAGTTTATTACATAAAATATCAGCTGTAGGCAACACTGACGTTTTTCAACTTTACATGTTTTTTTATTTTAATACAAAAACTTTGCAATTCTGCCTAACTGCCAGACAGCAAACCTCAGTTAATGTGGGAAAATGATGAGTCCCAAAGGTGCAAAGAGCGCGTTGTCTGTCGTACGCGCCACATCCTTTTAAGGAAATGCTGTAACGAGTCTGCGCTTGTTTGTCCTAATTAAGTAGAACATGGCACGAAAAATAAGTAAAAAATTCATGCAATTAAATACGAAAAAAAATTTAAATCGTAAAATATTTTCAATTTCTTTAATTTGTTTTCATCATTTAAATATATTTACATCAATTAATACTAATCAATCTAAAACTAGTAAATGCAAAAAAGAATTTAATTTATTATATTACAATTTTCTACTATTTATTTCTGAAGAAAATGTTAAAAAATAAACCTCATTCTTATTTTCATTTGTAACGTTTTCAATTATCATGCTGCAGACATAACCACATTCTATTTAATTAAAAAGCTTACTAGATTTTTTATTTCTTATTTTTCACAGCCGTATTTTGTGTTTATATCATATTTATGACGAATATGAACATAGAACAATTAATATAAATGTTATTAATAGCGACATCTATTGCCGCCATTTAAAAACTATTGACGTGCACAGTTCCAGCACTAAATGAAGAGGGCGCTTTTTGTTAAATATGGCCACGCGCTAGACTTTAATTACAGTTAAACTTCGATATGACATTTAATTGGAATATCGGCGTTTAGCCGCGAAATTTTGTAAATAATTGGACGGTATATTTTATATTATTCAATAAACTATTTGACTCGGGATGTACTTAACCTTGTTTCCAGTAAAACAAGAGGTTTTTTTTATCGGTAAAAATGTTTTATGTTGCAATGAAGTCGTATGCGATAAGAAATTCGAAAATACAAGAGAAGTGTTTTTGAATTACTTCTTTATTCACGATTACTTTTACTGATGTGGTACAGATTATCAATTCGTAACAGCAAAGAAACAAGTACTCCTGATCAATGTATTAAGCCCACAATTACGAATGTTTATTTGGTTGGATATTGTTATTCAATCACGCCGGAATGACTGAATATAGTTTGATGATATATGGCAAAAGGCTGCTCTGAATCAATACGTAATATATAAATATATAAAAAATATGTTAATTATTTTGCTAGCGACTTCACCCGCATGGTACAGCGAAAATGTAAAAGAACATATTTTTTCAAAGAAATAGATGTAGATTTCAATCAGGTCAGACACGTAGTCTCGAGGTAAGTATATCGTAGTCACGAGGTAAGTATATTGAATATAATTTGTCTGACTTTCAACATTTAATTCGGTGCAATGTGGCGCGATAAAGGCCTGGAATAAAATGCCGTACAACAATTAACATATGAATTGGGCATGTTAAATATAGCACGTTCCATTACTTTTAAAAATTAGATGAATAGCAGGGCATTCAGTTTTTCGTAATCACAAGGTAAGTATATTGAACATAATTTGTCTGACTTTCAACATTTGTTTGGGTGCAATGTGGCGCGATAAAGGCCTGGAATAAAATACCGTACAACAATTAACCTATGAATTGGGCATGTTAAATATAGCACGTTCCATTACTTTTAAAAATTAGATGAATAGCAGGGCATTCAGTTTTTCGTAATCACAAGGTAAGTATATTGAACATAATTTGTCTGACTTTCAACATTTGTTTGGGTGCAATGTGGCGCGATAAAGGCCTGGAATAAAATACCGTACAACAATTAACCTATGAATTGGGCATGTTAAATATAGCACGTTCCATTACTTTTAAAAATTAGATGAATAGCAGCGCATCCAGTGTTTCATGCGCGGACATGAAACATTTTTTTAACGTTTATGATCACGGCTCTGTTTCTTTATGATCACGGCTCTGCTTTCTTCTAATCTAATATGTATATTATCCGCAAGCAAAATTTTATTTAAATTTGTTTAGCCGGACAAACAAACAAATAAGCTGACATATTTTTACATTTGTTATATTAGTTAAAATTATTTTCCTTAGTCCAATAGTCTTATTTCATTCCTCAACAAACGCAAAACCACAGATAAAGATTTGTGACGTAAAGGAAGCCGCTAAACGCAAAACTTAGTAATATATAATGAAAAATGTCGTCATCTTAACGAATTTCATGGAATATTAAAAGAAATAATATAAAAAGAGGAATATAGGAATAAGATATAGGAATAGTATAAGATAACACTGACGTTTTTCATCATCTTTACTAATAGCCCACCTGAAGATGTTGTAATACAACGAAACCTAGATCGTGGTAAAGAACTCAAAAAAAAGTAAAAATAATACTACATCACGTAGTTTCATTTAAATGTGAATTACGAATTTCTACACAATTAACGCCAAATATATTAAATATTACAAAATATCAAACATTTTCTTTGACTACAAAAACGTTTCAATATAGGTACTCAACTGTTATATTTGCAGTCAACCGAGAATTAACGATTACGAGGTTCACACCAGGGCATAGTGAATAGCGCCGACGCAAAAGGTTCTAGACTGAATATGAGTCACGTCTAATAGTTGTTTCCGCCGTGTAACTGTGACGAAAAATGATATCTAAAGATGATGATATTATGGCTCACGATTTGTATGCCCCTTCGCAACTTAAGAATGATATTTTACTACAAAAAGAACGAAAGAGCGATCAAAAGAAAGATAATCTAGAGTGATAATGAGTCATGGATAATAATTCGTTTCCGTCGTTTATCTGTGACGAGCAAGGATATCTAAGATGATAATATGGGTCACGATTTGTACATCCTTTCGCAACTTGAGATTGACAATTTACTACACAGAGAATGGAAGAAGTAACCAAAAGAAAAATATAAAACAATTCTAGACTGATAATGAGTCATGGGTAATAATTCGTTTCCGTCGTTTATCTGTGATGAACAAAGATATTTAAGATGATAATATGGATCACGATTTTTATATCCCTACGCAACTTGAGATTGACAATTTACTACACAAATAATGGAAGAAGTAACCAAAAGAAAAATATAAAACGATTCCAAAATGACAACGAGTCACGGCTAATAATTGCTTTCAACGTGTACCTGTGACGAAAAATGATATCTAAAGATGATGATATTATGGGTCACGCGATCAAAAGAAAAATATAAGACGATTCTAAAGTGGTAATAAGTCACGGCCAATAATTCGTTCCGTCGTTTATTTGTGACAAACAAGGATATCTAAGATGATAATATGGGTCACGATTTGTATAACCCTACGCAACTTGAGATTGACAATTTACTACACAAATAATCCACAATTAAATGAAACTACGTGATGTAGTATTATTTCTACTTTCTTTAAGTTCTTTACCACGATCTAGGTTTCGTTGTATTACAACATCTCAGGTGGGCTATCAGCAAAGATATATCTAAGATGATAATATGGGTCACGATTTTTATATCCCTTCGCAACTCGAGAATAATAATTTAATATATAAAAAACGAAAGATTGAAGAACGAGAGAAATGACAAAATGGAAAATATAAAACGATGGGTCACAGTTAGTAATCCGTTTTTGCCGTGATGACAAAGGACTATACATAAGACAATATTATGGGTCACGAAATTTAAATCCCATCGAAACTTGAGAATGAAAAGTTACTGCAAAGAAACTGAAACGGAGGTAACGAAAAGAAAATTTAAACAATTTTATAAAAGTACCTCAGTACAAGCCATTGAAAAACCGGCCAATCATGAGTCGAATTTGACATATGAGGGTTCCAAATATGCATTATTTAAAGTCACAAATAGTTTAATACACAAGATGTATATTTTTGTTTAATTTAAGCAACACGATGTGGGTACAAAATCGACTTGTTCACACGATTTTCAAAGGGATATCGCAGAGTCCTGATACCTAAAAAATAAATAACTTGTATGATATATCTCGTGAAACTTATGCTCAAATTACTCATAACTTGCAAATTATTAGTTTTTATTGTTTGAATATAAAATATAGGAATCATGCAAGAAACAAAGAGGTGACGAGTGAAAAGGACGGTGTGAAAAGGACAAAAATAAGAATTTTTGGTTATATATTTGTAATAAAATAGTAAACGCTATTGAATGTAAGGAGGTTACGTTACGAGTGAATATATAATTCGAATTTCAAAAACTAAACTGTGATAATTCGAATTTCAAAAACTAAACTGTGATAATTCGAATTTCAAAAACTAAACTAAACTGTGTTGTATCTACGAATTTTTATATTAGTTTCTACAACACACTACACCGTATTTAGGCATTATAAATAACTAGCGACCCGCACTGGCTTCGCACGGGTGTAACGTAGGTACTAATGTGGTATAATTGTGGAGCGATTAATAATATTACTGTCATTCACGCGCCGCCGCCGCCCGCTGCCGCCTCCGTCTGTTCACGGCATCGGCATCGCGAATACTAATTTCTGGTAATTTTAAATCAGTGATATCTTCTAAAATATTAATGATAATGATTTGCTGTAAAGAGCAAGTTGTATCTACATTAAATTCCCAACGTAACCAACTTATTTAACTAAATGAAGATTAATATAATATTGATCAAAATAACTTCGAAAGCATAATCCACAAAAAAATTAATATAAACTGTCACTGTAGGTTATCCGTAGGATATAGATACATGCCATCCCGGACTTCTTGTAGATACTTTTAAAGTACACAAATCCATAGTACAACATTTTGACAATACTCGTAAAGTTTAGTCAGCATTAGCAATGAAAGCGCCAAAAATTCTACTTTTTTACGAAATATTGACTTTTTTTATATTTACTGTAAATATAACATGCATGTATTGTACCTACAAATCTTCGGGAAGAAATTATCTGAATTATAGTGAAAACTGCATCAAAATACGTTGCGTAGTTTAAAAGATGTAAGCTTACAGAGGGACAGACAGACGCGAGAAGCGACTTTGTTTTATACTATATAAGGATTTTGATAAATTAAAACATATACGCTATGGGAACTTCACACAAAAAATGACGGTAGTGTGAACAATAGTACATTAATCTATCACCACATCGCACTGATAGCATCTTACACGGTCCCTATTTGCAATATAGACGTTGTAACAATTTTGTTTTATAAAAAACTTTGGGGCTTCCCATGAAGTTAAAAATTAAATATACATTTGTATTCTACTCAGTGAGCTTCATTGTTATCCTAGCATACAACTAGGTTGAGAAAAAAACTTATTTTCGCATATTTGACCGTCACCTCGAAATAAATTTGTATACAATTTTAAATTCTATTTTCGGGACAAGCAAACACATGTTATATACCAGTCGTGCCCGTGATCCGCGTTCGCGTGTAATTCGGAGTAGGAAAACTTGTTAGGAATTTTATGTTTTTTTTTCTTTTTTCTCTCAGATTTCTATGAGCATATAGTTTACTAAACACGCTAATAGATGACGTTAGCAGCCAGATCGGTTCCGCCGGTTTTGATATTAGCGTGCACAACGAATGTAAACTAAAGATTGACGTATCTGTTTTATTTGTTAACTAAATCGAATTAAAGTAATGTTAGCCCAAGATAATCTAAATACATCAATGAAAAGCATGCCCAAGAAGACGCGCACAGAAAAACAGACAAACCGACAAACAGACAATAATTCTAAAAATTGTTGTTTTAGGCTTAGTAGTGTGTCTTTAACAGGTAGTACTTAGTTTTCTTTAAAAAAATATTCAATATTCAGACTCAGTTTTTTTACGATTTTATTATATGTATAGATAGTTTCAAATCTTTATCTTGTTTTGTTTAGAAGTTACAAGGCTCAGACATAAGGACAAACGAACGGACAGCGTTCTCATAACAGTAGGGTTTCATTCGGACTTTACTGGCACGGGACTCTGAAAAACAGAGAATGCTTTATCTTCTGGCAGATAAGAGAAAATAGACTCCATCTTATAACAGAATGCCAAAGACGGAGATGAAAGTAGAGTCTATATTACAGTAAACTGTTGAAGATGAAGAAGGAAATAGACACCATGTTACAGAAAACTACCAAAAAGAAGAGAAAAATAAACTCCATGTTAGAACAAACTGTTAAAAACGAAGATAAAAGTAGACTCCATGTTACAACAAACTGTTGGAGATGAAGATTAAAGTAGAATCCATGTTACAGAAAATTGTTGAAGAAAAAAAGGAGAAAAGACACTATTTTAAAGAAAAAGAGAAAAAAACCAAGAGAATAGACACCATGGTTAAAGAAAAAGAGAAAAAACCAAAGAAGAAGAGAAAAATAGACTCTATGATACAGCAAACTCTTAGCTTCTCGCGAACATGAGGAAAATATACTCCAGGCTAAAGTAACAATAATAAGGATTTAAAATGAGAAGTAGAACAAATTCTAGAATTAGAAATTTGCGATTTAATTTTTTTTCATTGCGATCCATATCTTCGCCGAGAGTACCGATTTTGCAATTAACAGATATACCCCACATACCATTAAATCAGCTGCAGAGCTGGTGATTCAGATACAATTAAAAGAGGATGGCAGGATAAAGTTCTCATAATAATTTTCTGGAAAATGTTCTAGATTAGTCTAGAATTGACGAGATCTAAAAATGTGCGCGGGCTCCAAGTTGAAACTTGTCAAAACTTGAACCACAACCGAATGAATTAATGAGAAGATTTAAAACTTCAAATGGATTTTTCTTTAAAATATCAGAACTTACTGGGCTCCCTTACGATCTCTTTACGACCCTCTAAGGAGGTGCGCCCCACTGGTTGGGAACTCCCGCTCTAGAGTGATCGTATTACACTACTTTGGCGTTATCGATGACGCAACACTACAATGAAGACCGTCAGTGAATATCTGACATCTTTGCATTAAGTTGCTATTCAAACAGAAACACAAACATTAGTAACAGCGGGTACTTTACGTTAGAGGGGAAACTTAAGTGCTGACGAACCAAGATCGCTATGACATTAAATACCATCTTTAGAGGGTGGGAAATCGAAAACTGTTTCGTAATCATTTCCACTCTTCGTTTCCGGTAAAGTTTGACAGGTATATCTCGCGGGTGAGGAACATTACACTTTAGTTCCTCGTCTAACGTTTCCTGTGCAGTAACTTATAAACAACTCGATGTACATATTTACACTTGGCAGCTTGGAAATCAATTTAGTAGTGTTACGAATTATGTGCAAATTTATGGAAGACACTTAGACCCTTTGGGGGTTTCTGAGGATATCCGTATTGAAAATGAAATCACCGAGTCGTAGTATGCAAATAACGAAGATTATATTTGCAAAGGGTAGGACAATAGTATATATAAATATTATTATACATATGTATATTATATAAATATTATTATATATATGTATATTATATAAATATTATTATACCGTTTGATCGTTAAATGTATTGCTCACCTCGCAACCATGTGCGTCAGCCTCGATATTTGCCGATGGTAATTACACTTCGGATAATTTTACTTGTAATCAACTATAAATATGGCTTATTGGAAAGAGGAGATCGTGTATAAAAATACATCATTTTTTAATTTTTAATAAAAAATGATGTATTTATATATATATATATATATATATATATATATATATCATCATCATCATCATCATCATATATATTAATACGCTAAGGTTAAGATATTACTCTCCCTTTTTAGAAAAAACCTCACAACTAATCCACATAAATTATATATCATTTTATATATAATCACTTGCTCTACCGGCATCCACAACTAAAAAATTTATTATTGCTATTGTTTTTGCAAATTAATTAATTATTAAAATTATATACACAAAACAGCAATGCTGCCATCTAACGGCTCAACGTCAATATGATTGACGGTCGGTAAAATTTTTGTTTAATTTCAAATCCACTCACGTATAAATAAAGTGGCGCTTTAGCTTAATGCTTTTGAAACTTGCGCCTCTATATGTCAATTTTAGTAAAATATTTGTTTGATCTGTCATCTGAGCTTCATAATGGAATAAATAATGCGAAGACTTCGCACGGGTCACGCTAGTATATATATATATATATATATATATATATATATATATATATATATATATACATACAGTTATTACATACATTTGATATAGCATTGTTACGTATGTTTTGACGTTCGTAATTATATTATACTGTCGTCATCACAGTTATATTTTTTTGATCATACCTATTTCGATCTCGCCGCCATGTGCCTCAATTATTAAATTTTTGAACTAAAGTTATTTTTCAGCGTTTAGATACTCTTATTATAAAATTACTATATTCCTATTATAGAATGAACTTTTAATAACCTGAAAATATTTTGTTAACATCCATTGCTCTAACACACGGTGTATTAGAGCAATAGATGTTAACAAGTTTATATATATATATATATATATATATATATATATATATATATATATATATATATATATGTATATATACACACACGTATATATATATATATATATATATATATATATATATATATATATATATATATATAAATATATCCTCATAACTAGCACTTCTAATCGATAACCATAAATATTTCTAGGTACTAACCTACGAGATTTATGAGGATTAATATACTTTCAAACTGTGTCAAAGTTCAAATTCGTTGAACGTTTCCGGAAAAAAAGACTGACAGAAACACCCATAAAGATTCCATTTGAAATGAAACTTCTTTCATGCAAATTTTAATGTCACGTTTAGTAGTAACGTCTGAATGTAACAAATCTATCGCAACAAGGACGGAAAATAGGTACTTAGCTAACAACCGAAAGAGATAGATGAATACGATAGAATAAGACGCATGCGCGAAATCAAGCAAAAATGCTATCAGCTGTTTTATACGCTATGTGTGTCAAAGGTGAACTGTCAAAATTTTGTCGATTTATTTATCTATTTGCGATAGATTTATTACCAATCTCGCATACTTCATCCATTACAAGATTAACGACATGTGTACTTAATGAATCTATAAATCCACAGTGGATCCGCACATATAGTTGTCGTAAATATAATTTACAACAGAAACAGTAAATTTCGACTTTCTTCAGCTGTATTTAACGGTGTTCTGGTGCTGGTATTGCGGCAATTTTTTTAATTGACAATTTTCTATATAAATTTATATGAAAATTGTATTAGATGTTTACGTTGATTTTATTAATTTTTCTGAATGTCTAAGATTTAAATTTTCTTGTACAAATTTAGCACAATCTATGAACTTAAACTTAGTATATTTTCTACTTCTCTCTCATTCCTCTATTAATGTTTCTGAATGCATAGTATTAAAATCTTCTTATACAAATTTAGTACAATATATAGACTTACACTTAGTATATTTTTTCCTTCTCTTTCACTCCTCTATGAATTTTCCTAAATGTATAGTATTTAAATGTTGTTATAAAAATGTAGTACAATCTATGGACTTACACTTTGTATATTTTCGCCCTCTCGTTCACTCCTCTACTAATTTTCCTGAATGTATGGTATTAACATTTTTTTATACACATTTAATACAATTAATATATTTTCTCACTCTCTTTCACTCCTCTATTCATTTTCCTGAACGTATAGTATTTAAATGTTGTTATAAAAATGTAGTACAATCTATGGACTAACACTTTGTATATTTTCGCCCTCTCGTTCACTCCTGTACTAATTTTCCTGAATGTATAGTATTAAAATATTTTTATACACATTTATTGCAATTTATGAACTTGAACTTAGTATATTTTCTCCCTCTCTCTGTCCTCTACTAATTGTTCTGAATGTTTAGTATTAAATTTATTCTTATACGAACTTACACTTAATATATATATTCTCTCTCTCTCTCTCCCTCTCTCTCTCTCTTGCTCTCTGCCGCTTTGCTCTTTAATATATACTTATAAACCGAGGTTTAGATCTACAAATAAATTTTAATCTGTGAAGTGTACTGAATTGCACAAGCCCAATTTTTTTTTGGTACAGAACTCTAAAATTGACAGTTTTTTTATGAATATGGTTCACGAAATCGCAAACTTATTTTTCACAGCAGTGCAACCTTTATCATATCTCAAATAAAATTTATCTTTAAACAATTTATTTTATCAATACTTAGATTACAAACGTTAGATGTAGGCTTTGGAGACAAACATATTTCAGGCCATTCGGAATCGGCCTAAAACTCTAAATGTCACGAAATCGGTTTTGATATATAACTTGGTGTTTCCAAAGTTTTAAAAAAGTGGCAGAAGTTTACCACATAAAAAAAGTTACGTCTATATCTGAGACCACGTTGCGGCTGCTAGTCGATCGAGTTAAAGTTTAAATTGTTAGACATCAATACTTGAAATTTGAACTAAAGATCTGAATATCATGGCTTGCTGCTTATAAATCAGCTGGTACTTACCATCAGGACGAGCTCTAAAATTGTATATAAACTAATCAAATAAACGCACAGACGGGCGCGCCCGGTTCATCGCCTCGATTATTAGATTGCCTCGCCGCAGCCGTCACGCTCCATTCTCCATCCAAAACACCGCCCACAGACAATAAATTAAACGGAAATGTAAATTTTGCAAAGATGACTACCTCCGAACTTCCGGCGACGTCGGCAGGCTGCGCGCCTTCCGGTTCCGCCCCGGGGCGGCGTGCCCGGACGAGCTGTTGCCCATGATGTGTTAGCTGCTGGTATCGCGGTCCATGGGGTGTTGAATGGGGTGCCTGACAGGTCATTTGACGTTCAGGGTCCAACCGTCACATTTTGAATACGACTTGTCACAACAAGTTTTGGTTTGTATCACTACGGTTAACTGTTGAGGTGTATTGTTGATGATTCTTTCATTTCCGTGATAGCGACACTTTTTTCACAATTAGTTTGAGATTTTTAAATTTTCCAAGTCGAAGTCCGTTTTTAAAGGCTATTTAAAGCAAATTACTGGAAATTCACAACAATAAAAGTATGTGTCAATTAATGTGGAAAAGCTATCTAGCGGATATTTTCTTTTTTTTTATTTTAAAAATAGTGTTATTTTGGCAAGTTCAGGAGACCATTTTCAGAGATATGAGGGGTCGCAATAGTACAAATGACTAGAATTTAATCATTTCAGAGATATGAAGGATCACAATAGTACAAATGACTAGAATTGAATCGTTTCAGAGATATGAAGGGTTGCAATAGTACAAATGACTAGAATTTAATCTTTTCAGAGATATGAAGGGTCGCAATAGTACAAATGACTAGAATTTAATCATTTCAGAGATATGAAGGATCACAATAGTACAAATGACTAGAATTAAATCGTTTCAGAGATATGAAGGGTTGCAATAGTACAATGACTGGAATTTAATCTTTTCAGAGATATGAAGGGTCGCAATAGTACAAATGACTAGAATTTAATCATTTCAGAGATATGATGAATCGCAATAGTACAAATGACTAGAATTGAATCGTTTCAGAGATATAAAGGGTCGCAATAGTACAATTGACTGTAATTGAATCGTTTCAGAGATGTGAAGGTTCACAATAGTACAAATGACTAGAATTGAATCGTTTCAGAGATATGAAGAATCACAATAGTACAAATCACTGTAATTGAATCATTTCAGAGATATGAAGAATAACAATAGTACAAATCACTTTAATTGAATCATGTCACAATAGTACAAATGACTAGAATTGAATCGTTTCAGAGATATGAAGGGTCACAATAGTACAAATGACTAGAATTGAAGCGTTTCAAATATATGAAGGGTCAAAGTAGTACAAATGGCTAGAATTTAAACCTACAACAATGTATAAAAGTTTTGGGAATTTTTCATTTTTAAATTTTAAAACTCAAACTGATAAAGCTTCAATCTCAATCTGCATCTAATACAGCCGTTAAAACTAATATCATCATTATTATAATTATTATTATGATGAACCAGTTGGCCAGTTGGTTCGGTGACTTGCGAATAATTCGCAAGTCACCGAATGGTAATAGAATGTGAAAATAAGTAAGTGAAAAGTATTTCATTTAATTAAGCAGATTGTCAATAGATGGTGCTGTATACAATATAAACACCATTGAGAAATAATATATAGAGATGTGATAATAGTACCGAAGTATCATTTTTAACTTGTTACAATCTTATTGAACAAAGAGGATTTCAAATATCCGTTTTCTTATTTTTAATATTATTTTGTGTTTTTTTTTTAAAGTGCCCAAAACTTTTACGGGGAATTTTAAATTATTTTAACAAGTCACAGTGAATGAGCCTATTTGTAGTATTTCCACCTTCCATATCTCTAAAATGGTTCTTATGTTATTAATTTTTTTATGATAATTGTTTCATCGGAAGATATTGTTTACACTACACTGAATTAAACATGTTCCGTCTTCCAAACTGGCCGTTTATAGAGCCAATAATCGGCGTGTTTCATCCAGTATCTGAGCGATACTTCATAAAATTCTGAGCGATACTTCATAAAATTCTGAGCGATACTTCATAAAATTCTGATCGATACTTCATAAAATTCTGAACGACATTTCATAAAATTCTGAGCGATATTTTATAAAATTCTGAGCGATACTTCTTCACACGTCATAAGATGCGTTTATTTCATCCCTTGTAGAATTCAAATATGTTCATTTTCGTTAATGTTTGTTTGTGCATTTGTTTGATTACTTAATAACCTTAATAACAATCATGTTTTTTTCTTTTACTCTTCTCAAAATTCAAATACTTGTAAACTACATAGAATGCGTGAAGAAAAAACCTTCGCCCTCCCATTATAAATATAATTATAAATATTTTTCTAGATATTAATCAAGGTATCCATAAACATCAACTGGTATTTACAGATATTTATTATTCAAGTAAGCTTTCTGTTTGTTCAAGGATTGAAAAAAGATTATATATATCATTACTTTTTCTGAAAAGTCGGATGTTGCACTAATTCTTTTCCTTAAATAATCCCATAATATAATAATTAATCTGTATTAGTCTATTTTGTAAAAAAAAGTCAAGTACGTTTAGAATTCGCACAACGAGGTTTTCTTACACATTTAGGTGCTTATAAACATTTAAGGGTATATAGTATTTTTATTAAACTATTTATAAATATTTATTTTCACGAAGTGGATATATTGCCTATTCTATCTTTGACAGGCGTAAAAACATGGGGTATATTTATTATTTATATATATATATATATATATATATATATATATATATATATATATATATATATATTCCAAAAATGACGACATTTAGAATCGTAGAAAATATTGTTTTCCCACAATTACAATTTTAGGTTGAGTAGTTTCTGTCTAGTAATCACCTTGAAAGACAGAGTAAAGGCTAGTGATATCCGCAAAATTCTCGCAATAAAGTAACTGACGCCATACTCCTTGCTCAAATTATTTATTTTAAATTTTAAATTTGCCGGCCATGTAGCAAGATATACGGACGAGAGATGGACAATAACAATATGGAAGGGACCACAAGGAACCAGAGACAGAGGTCGACTATGCACCAGATGGCAAGATGACATAAAAGCAATCGTAAGCAAAAGTTGGATTGAGGATGCAAGAAATAGGGACAATTGCCAATCTTTGGAGGAAGTTTTTACCTGAGAGGGGTCCAAACATAATTATGAATTATTAGAAGTTATAACGAAAATCTAACAATGAAATAAAAAGGAAGAAAAAAAATATATATCTATATATATTATATATATATATATAATTTAAATTATTTATTGCATGTAAAATCTTAGAATTAACATTGCATGTTTGCTCTTATCCCACATGAAGATGTTGTAATACAACGAAACCTAGGTCGTGGTAAAGAACTTAAAGAAAGTTTCATTTAATTGTGAATAATGAATTTCTACAAAATTAACGCCAAATATATTCAATAATTGAATGTTTACACAATTAAATGAAACTACGTGATGTAATATTATTTCTACTTTCTTTATTTTCTTTACCACGACCTAGGTTTCGTTGTATTACAACATCCTTCAGGTGGGATATTAGCAAAGTCAATCAAATTAAAGAAAGTAGAAATAATACTACATCACGCAGTTTCATTTAATTGTCAAAAATTAATTTCTACAAAATTAACTCAAATACATTCAATAATTGAATTTATAATTATTACAGTTGATTATTTTAATTTCTTTATTTGTTGTGATTATATATGTATAGAATAAATAAAGCTATTATTATTATTATTAGTTTGAAAAAAAGGAGGGGAACATATATTTTTTGCATATTTTTAAGTATATGTTTAAAGATATAATAACAAACATTATGCATTTTTTAAATCTTTAGAACTAGCCTTTTCAAACGGTATTCCGCGCAATATACGGAATGAAAAAAATTAATTTATGTACTCAATTTTCATCCCTAAAATTTCCACACGAATAATTTTGAGTGTCAACTACTGAGATACGTGCGGGTTACATGTTAAATGTTTCTATTACTATCCCCCATTTCAAGTTTCCATTAACGTTCCATTAAGTTTCCATTAATTTTCGCTGAGAAAAACGAAATCTATAAGTTTTCTTATCTTTTTTGCGGTACGAAACCCTAAAAAGTACTACTAGTGGACTAAAACATTTTAATAACGACGTCTGTTAGAACCAAAATTTTAAGGCTCCGAATTGGTACGGAAAAAACCAAAACTCTTATGTGAAATCGGTTTAATAAAGCTAACTAACGTCTACTTATTTTAAAATACTTTCGATTTATCTGATTAATTTCGACTTTCCAGTATTTTAATCGGGGTCCGTTATCTCACTCGAGCTTTTGATTTTTATATTGCCAGCTACTGCCATCTGACCTTAGCAATCTATAGGAAAACCACTCTTTTTCAGGTTTCTTAAAACCACTATTATCTAACGACAGCAGCCGGAACCAATGGCTTCACGTGCCTTCCAAGGAGGAGCTCATAAGTATATTATAAAGATGTGTGAGTGAGGGTCACCCACCCAATCACCGATTAGCGCGACAGCGGTTGTTTAATCTCGTTGGTGGACTGAAATCAACGAGTACAACTCGGCTATGATTCACTTGGTATATCTCCTTGGTTGATTATACTAAATAGTGCCTTTGTATAAATAAATTGTGGTATATATCTATGTATCTTTTTCTTTTTGTATATGGTCTATCCACACATGGTAAAAGCTATTAGAATTCATAGCTCTGTACTTAGTAATTTCCTTCGTAACGAATTGAGTGCTATTCCCTTCAACGCGCATGAGGCAAAGCAAATATGTATAATGTGATTGTTTAGCCATTTTTATGTAATTTAGTGGTAATAAAATCAAGTTCATATTTTTAGTTACCACAGTAACATACCTATCTCTGTATTTAGTATAGTTTTGCTATGCGTGATCCAGAATCTGCGAATCGATTAAACTACAGGTGCATAAAATGGGATACGCCAATTTTTCTTCTCATCCCCGGTTTTAAATGAGTCGAGGTATCAGGTAGGTAGGTGAGTTGAGGTATCAGGAGGTACCAGGTGATTACGAATTGAAGTCTTTATCTAAAGCATATACATTCTTGCAAATTTTCATGGTCATAGGTTAATTATCGAGCACTATAGGTTCTTTGCAAATATAATCTGTGGTTCTATAAATATAGTCTTCATGATAGAGTAAAATACGCTATGATATCATAGGGAAAGATTGTCGCTTTCCCTATTATATTATAGAAATTTTACTGCATCGCTTTGCCTGTGATATGATTTAACCTTCATGATAGAGTAAAATACTCTTTGATATCATAGGGAAAGATTGTCGCTTTCCCTATTATATTATAGAAATTTTACTGCATCGCTTTGCCTGTGATATGATTTAGCCTTCATGATAGAGTAAAATACTCTTTGATATCATAGGGAAAGATTGTCGCTTTCCCTATTATATTATAGAAATTTTACTGCATCGCTTTGCCTGTGATATGATTTAACCTTCATGATAGAGTAAAATACTCTTTGATATCATAGGGAAAGATTGTCGCTTTCCCTATTATATTATAGAAATTTTACTGCATCGCTTTGCCTGTGATATGATTTAACCTTCATGATAGAGTAAAATACTCTTTGATATCATAGGGAAAGATTGTCGCTTTCCCTATTATATTATAGAAATTTTACTGCATCGCTTTGCCTGTGATATGATTTAGCCTTCATGATAGAGTAAAATACTCTTTGATATCATAGGGAAAGATTGTCGCTTTCCCTATTATATTATAGAAATTTTACTGCATCGCTTTGCCTGTGATATGATTTAGCCTTCATGATAGAGTAAAATACTCTTTGATATCATAGGGAAAGATTGTCGCTTTCCCTATTATATTATAGAAATTTTACTGCATCGCTTTGCCTGTGATATGATTTAGCCTTCATGATAGAGTAAAATACTCTTTGATATCATAGGGAAAGATTGTCGCTTTCCCTATTATATTATAGAAATTTTACTGCCGCGCTTTGCCTGTGATATCATTTAGCCTTAATGATAGAGTAAAATACTTTATGATATCATAGGGATAGATTGTCACTTTCCTTGTGATATTATAGAAATTTTACTGTGTCGCTTTGCCTATGACATCATAGAAATTTTGCTCTATCACCAAGACTGTTTTGAAACACAGTTCTAAACAGAAACTATGTAATTAACATCAACGGGCAATATAACTTGGCTATAAATAAATCATTCAAAAATAAAAACAATCAAAAATAAAGATAAACATATGTATCAATTTAAAAAGTCTTACAATCATAAATATCATAGATAAACTCTATGTAAATTATCTCCCCCACTGTATATTGCTTAATAACTAGCTATTTTCTTGCACAAAAGCTATTTTTTGAGGTGAAAAAGACATGTTTGCTCATTTTTATGGGCCTATTAGCACTCTGTTTTTTAAAATATTAGATTATAATAAAATATTATTTTACTACATTATCAACTGAGAATTCTAAACATTTTTGTTTGACATGAAATTTACATAGCTATAAAAAAATAAAAGATAAAACAGAAAAACATTTAACTATTTCAGTTTTTTGCACATACTAAAAATCATATTTTAGCATTTAAGCCCTTTCAAACTCAAGGTATCAATACTGGCAAGACAGTCGTTATTAATGATGTTTTTGTAACAACTGTCAAAAATACAAAAGTGTAACAGACAGGCCGAACCCCAATGAAATGACGAAATTATAAGGATGTTTGACTAGAGTACCCTGAAAACATGATCAAATCATATTTTAGTTATATTGTCTGGTGTCTGCGACTTCGTTCGCGTGGACTTCGGTTTTGATTTTGTCACATTTTCTTGTAGTGAATAGAAAGATATATTTACAAGCATACAATAAAAACAAAAACTCATGTCAACTTAATAACGCCCTACTTATTATGGCTACTCTTATGTAAGAATAATGTAATTATTATATATTTAATTATTTTCCAACTACTAAATACTGCAGATAATTTAAGAGAGTGGCCAGACTGCGTTACCGAGCCTAGCTGTTACCAAGGTGCCCCGTGCGTCTTCGAATACGTGCGTTCGCTGTGAATCATCCAATGATATAGGACGCGCCGCGGCTCGCGGTGCGCTTTATATAGGCCAGCCGCACCCGACTAATGCACGAAGAACCTTTAAGCTGTTCCCTATTTAATATGGTCGACCATATTGATGAGAGTTCAACTTAAATTGGACATATCTATATCTCCGAAACGATGCATTATTTTTTTACTTTGTGTTCATATAAACTTCCAATCATGGTTTAACAAATTACAGTTAACAAAAGTTTCAGCTAACGAAGCGAGTTTCTAGAATAGCGCGTATTATTTCAATTAACATTAACTTTTTTGTTTGTGAACCGATTTGAATTAAAAAAACAATAAATGTTATGAGAAGCTTGCTACAATACAACAGTGAAAACCGCATTTAAATCGATTAAGCCATTTCTGAGATTAGCGTGCACAAATGCACAGACAAACAGACAAAAATCCATAAAACGATTTTTTTGGTCTCTGTAACAAAGTAGAACGTGTATAAATTGTTTTTTTTTTTAATATTTAATGTACAGACACGACTCGTTTACGATTTTGTTATATGTATAGATTTCGTGAAAAACATAAAGAAATACATTTAAAATTTTCTGTGTTTGATAAATACAAATATTGAAGAATATTGGAAGTTTAATATTTACAATTTTCTGCAATGTCTGCGAATATTGAAGCACTTGGGAAATTTTAAACATCGTTAAAATAAGTTTCACAACAGCGACTTTTCATTTTAGCCCTTACGGAACGTAAACGCTTACGTGACACGCAAGCACGTGACGTAAGAACACGAGAGCCAGACTTGTAATTGAAAATTTTTCCATTGTCTCTGTGGGAAAATATTGAGTGTTGGAAGCATCGTAAGCCGTCTAACTTATCAGAACCCTTTTCAGCTTCCCCTGTCTGTCATATTTTCTTCACTTTTCAAGCGTGCCGGCTGTGCCTCAATCAACTGTCTGGCGTAGGCAGGGGATTTGAGTCGTCGGTAAATGTCAATATGTGATAGGAAAATGTGACATTTTCTCGAGGTAAATTATGAAATGACTATCTGTATGTAAGTAGAGTGTCAGTAAGTACAGTTTGCTGTGAAATTTACATAGTTTACCAATTTTATTCACATGTTGCGCTGAGAAATAAATATTATGAATAGTCCCAATTGATTTTAATTTCAAATTTACGTAAAATTTAATGCAGGTAAGCAAAACCGCGTCATTTTGAGTAAATTTTGTTCAGAAATTGGTAGTTAAATATATTACACTTATGCAAATAATTTTTTCATATCATATACTTTAAGTCTATATCTGTTTTATGCTTATGGTTATTTTGCGAAATATCTTTTAACCGTTAGGAAAGATCAATGTATGAAATTATCAACATTTCGTTTTTCGTAGGTTGACATAACATTGTATAGCTAAGTCTGTTATTATTGTAAGCAGAAAAAACCTGGCAAGCATGAATAGAACTCGCACTAAGAAAGTTCCACATTTATAACCATTTTACGGTACACTGTATTTATATTGAACTATTTGCAAAATTTTAATTTTTAGGACATAAATATTTTACGTACTATGTCTGTCACAGCCGCATTTTTAGAAAAATGTAAAATTTTACACAGATCTAGAAATAATCAATTTTTGGATTTTTTCCTTTATTGTAAAATCTTCCGTTATGCCGACTTACAAGACTACAAAGACAGAAGATCATCTGATCATCACACTCGCTGATCATCAAAACCTGCAGAAGTACTCTATAGGTACTGATGACAGCGAGTCTATAGTATAAAGAAACACTGCCTACTACATATTTTACATAGGCATATTACATAAAATTAGAAATAATTATTTTTTGGATCTTCACCTTTACTTGTGCTATCAAACTTTCCATTATGCCAATTTTCACAATCGTAAGGTCGACCAGAAATATCTTATAGTTTCTGATAATCACGTTACGTTAAAAATAAGAAAAAATATGCTTTAAAGGGCCATATCTTTCTGCTATGTAAACCAAAAAAGCACAACGTATAGTCCTCAGTATGCTATATTAACTTCAACTTTATGTCTGAAGCAGTTTCTGAAAAAAAAAGCTTTGAGAGACATAAGGGTTTAGTTTTTGTTTTCATTTTGAGTGATGGAACTCTGAAAGAGTAGTTTATATATTTTAAACTCTTTCTGTGCGTGTATTAAATTCTTCCTTTCATAAAATCAGTCAAATAGAATTAATTAAAGCAATAATATGGTTATGATATACATTATTTATTGTTTTCGTCTACCATCCAAATTTTTGGTTCAATTTTCATACAATTGATTACGTAGATACTTCTATATTTACTACAGGTAATATAAAAAAGGCAATTTCTAAATCTTAACCTCTTCCTATGCGTGTGTTAAATTCTTGCCTCTAATAAACATATGCACAAAGGATAATATCGTTAAGATGTACATGATTGGTTTTCGTCTAAAATATAAATTTTTGGATCGATTTTCACACAACAGTGAATTATTATTGTAGGTGGTATAAAAAACAACTTATAAATCTTAATATTACCCCTGGGTGGTTAAATGCTTTCTTACATAAACATATGCAGAGGATCACTTTGTTAAAAGGTAAATTATATGTTTTCGTCTAAAATAAAATTTTTTGGACCGATTTTAATATAATGTCTTTGAGAAGTTACATCTATTATTATTGTAGATGGTATAAAAATCTAACCAGAATTTAAAAAAAAAATAAAATATGACCTCTTTCTGTGTAATATTCTTCCTTACATAAATATAAAGAGGATCGTCTGGTTAAGATGTAATTTACTTGTTTTCTCTAGAATTTAATTTTTGAAACGATTTTCACACAACAGCATTGCATAGCAGCCTCCAAAATTATTGTAGATGGTATAAAAAAGGCAATTTATAAATCCTAATTTCTTCCTGTAAGTATGTTAATTCTTGCTTATAATATAACATAAGCAGAAGATGTATTTTACTAGTTTTCCATAGAATTCATTTTTGGACCAATTGTCACGCAACAGCACCGCATATCAATCTCCATTATTATTGTAGATGGTATAAAAAAGCAATTTTTAAATCCTAATCTCTTCCTGTGAGTGTGTTAATTCTTGCTTATAGTATAACATACGCAGAGGATCATCTGGTTCAAATGCTAATTACTTGTTTTTCAATGGAATTCAATTTTTGAACCGATTTTCACACAACAGCATTGCGTAACTGGCTCTATTATTATTGTATATGGCATAAAAAGAGATTAAGATTTATAAATCTTAATCTCTTTCTGTGAGTGTGATAAATTCTTGTTTATATAAACGTATGCAGAGGATCGTCTAGTTAAGATGTAAATTATTTGTTTTCGTCTAGAATCCAATTTTTGTACCGATTTTCACGCAATAGGATTGCATAACTGACTCCATTATTATTGTAGATGGTATAAAAAAGGCAATTCATAAATCTTAATTTCTTCCTTTCAGTGTATTAAATTCTTGCAAATGTGCAAATAGAGACGTTAAACCGTATTCCTCCAATGGAAATATAGGTTGCGAAAAATTTACGTAAAATGATTTTATGCTACAATCAATTTTCTTTCATTATACAGTGATGTATTGCTCGAGTAACGAAAATGATTTTTCCAAACTTTTCTTCTTTCGTTCGTTCGTCATATTCCTCTTTTGATATTCTCATTTCCTATTCTTTGTGCCAAAGTTCTTTATATCTATTTTTTTATTCAAATTTCTTCTTTATACCAATATTTTAGTTTAACACAGAAATAAATAATTTGCAATAAAACATTATTTATTTATTTTATGTGTTTTTTTCAGATAGTGACTTTATTATTAAGCTACACGTTTAATTAATGTTTTTAAATCGATTCATTTTAATCACGTAAAGAAATTTTGAAAAACACTTTGATGTTTTATTCATTACTGTAATTTTCATTGGTAATAACATGTTTTTTCACTGCAATGACATAATGTAAATACTTCGTCGTTATATGTCTCATATGAATAAAAAAAAATGTTTTTTACGAGTATTTCTGAAATTTTGGAAAATTATTTTTTTTTTAATTTGATACGTTTCTAGGTATATTTTATATGATCTAGGTATATGATCTTAATCGATACTTAATCGGTAATTTTGAAAAATCATACAGAGGGTATGATTCCGATTGAGTTAATTGGTGCATTACGTCTATATGGCTTCCGTTTCAGAAGAAATATTTGGTGTAACCTCATCAATATTGGCGTAAACACATACAGGTGCATTCTGCAACGGAGCATCTAGATGACTCACTGCGATATATCAGAACATTGGAATGTGGAAACGAAACACCTTCCGGGAGGGAGGTCAAACGTTGACCAAACTTGCATTTCGCTAGATATTTTCCTGTTCACAACCTTAGTCATCTCCCAATTTATTTATTTGACAACACTTAACTTGATGAACATTTGTCTTTGTCGTTCGGTTCATTTCGAGTGATAATGTGTCCAAAATATTTTAGTTTCTTGCTGGTAACTATCCGCGGTCACGTCCAACATTCATATGGACATGACTGATTTGTGAAGCACCCTAAGATGGTCAATAAAATATTTTCACTTCAGCAGGATAGGAGGTAATAACGGAGTGCCACATTGCTTGATCACCTCACAAACCTCAGGAGCATTGACGAACCTCAGGAACCTCTACTATTATGCAGTATTTCTGATCGTCTCCTATTACATCCGTTTTCACACACAAATATTAATAAAAAGTTGATGACTGTAGTTAAGGATGAACAACGAAGACTGAAATATTAGCCAAGTGCGCGTCGCAACTCGCATAAAAAAGTTCCGCATTCGTCTTATTATTAACATGCAGTGTTTCTGAACGTCTCCCATTACATCTAATGCTATACACAAATATTAATAAACAGTTGATGAAGTAGTTAAGAATAAATAACGAAGACTGAAATATTAGCCAAGTGCGCGTCGCAACTCGCATAAAAAAGTTCCGCATTCGTCTATATGTCGCGTAGTAATTAATGCATGTTATCTGATAAAATTATTATTTAAAATTCTAATTAAATGTTGGTCCCTAATTCTATTCATATTTCTAAAACTTACAGTTTGAAAACTGGAGTTTGAAGCTTAATATTCAGGAAATGAGACTTAAAAGTGAGAATTTGCAAATGAAACCTCGTTAATTTATATTTTAACCTCTACCTTTCTCCGTTTCTTTTTTTTTGATTTTCATACGAAAGTACATAAAAAAGCCTACCATAAAGTATAATAAAATATTCGCTAACTCCATTTTTTCTTGTCATGTCTTTGTTTTACTGTAAAGCTTTTATGATACAAATGACGACAAAAACACTAATTAATTGTCTGGTCGGTCAGTAGGTAGGTACGAAGCGCCCCATTGTGTCTCGATGTGAATTACGCAGTGCGAGAACAGAAAGTCGCGTAGGACAAGTTAAAAATAATATTTTAGTGTTAAAATTAAAAAAAAATCAGAGAGCCAAATGCTGGCGAAGACGTCCACACAAACGTCGTTTAAAGCATGTACTGTTTTATTTATATAAAATTCATAATATTAAAAAATAAAATTTATTATAAATTATTTATATTAAATTTTATTTATTCTAACAAAAACGAATATATCAATCACTCTATAGTTAAAACATGAAAACCGGTTTCTCCAGAATGCAAGTTTTGGATCGATTTTCATACAACAGCACTGCATAGCTGCATCCATTATTATCATAAGTGTAAAACTCGTAAAAGGAAGGCGGAAAAATGGAAAAATAAGAAAATTCTCGATTGATATAGCTCTAAAATTGTTGCTTATTCTGCGTAAACAAGATACGCAGAGAAAACATAAACAGATACAGAAATATACGAAGAAAAAGTGGAAAAATTATTTTAAAAACCAGTCAAGTGCATATCGGATCAGGTATAAATTAGAATTCCATTGTAATTTCACAAAATATCAAACAATATATAATTTTTAAATTCTTATGTAGTGTTCGTACGTGTTCACAGAGATTAATGGTAGTTTAATAAATATTCTTATACCCAACAATTGGACCTGTTATTACGATTCATCTTCCGTATTTTTTTTAACCTAAATACTAGAAACCATATTTTAATCATCGTTTTAATTTATCTTAAGCACTCTAGCATGTTGTCTTAAAAGAATTCCCATCTGCGTTATTTTCGCGCAGTTAAAACAAATATTCTTTTATATTTTCAAAACAAATTAAGTTGGAGTATTCGAAATAATTTCATTTGAACATACTCATCAAAACATGTTTTCGGGATTTTTTCCAGATTTTACACGGTTTTTTTTTGAAACGAGAGGGAGGTGACAACATTACAAACAACTTTAGAGCTTAGTCTTTCGTAAACAGAGTTGAAAACGAAAAGCGGCAAATGGAAACTAAACTTAATTTTAAAAGACCTTTTAACGACACCCCACTGAATGGGGATCCGTTAGAAATGCTATTTGTTATTTCATTCCTACCCCTTAACAAGAAGAAGTACCTTAAAAATACCAAAAAAAACGTATTTTCCTATATCTTAATCTGAAACATATTTCGCAAAATTTCGTAGAACGTACAAAAATTTTCAAGAACGAAATTGTGAACGTGTAGAAACCACTGGGATGTGATGGACGGCGTATTTTTTTAATTAACTTGGAATTTATATTCGTTAAAAGGATAACATTATTTTTATTATTATATTTATTTATGTAAAATATTGTATTCTGTGTGTTATACACTTAATTGTTATTATCATTATAGTAGCTTGCGAAAATTAACAAAAAATATTTTACAATTCAAACTAATGGGAAGACAGACTAATCAACTGATTTATAGCAGAACAGAAAAAAAAATATAATAAATCGAACGACTCTTAATGTTGTCATTTATTTTAATGTTTAAATTAGAGTCTTGGACCAGCAATTATAGTTTAGTTTGCTGGCTCAAATGGCTACGAGGTCATCATCAGCGGCCCAGACTTACGTATTTTATGGAAAACAGATAATATATATTATGTAAAATGTTTGTTCCTGTTACCAATTTTTCTGGCAAATGATTTTTTAAGTAGGCTGCATCTATAATTATGCATCAAAGCTAATGTATCTTTAACGCATAATTCTTTTATACAAAGTTATTTACACTTTTTCCGCCATTTTGATTGGTTATAAAAATATTCTTGGAGCAATAACTCAAATTATGACTGAGTAAAGATTATAAAAAAAGAAAATATATAAAAATAGAGTTCTGTTTTACTGATACACACATTTAATAAACAAAAGTAAGGAAAAGTCTATAATAAGTAACACTAAATCGTTATTTATTTATCCATCGACAAAAATAAAAAACTCACTTGTCAGATGTGAAAACACACAATTAATATCTTATTTATCGGGAAATTTTGGACGTAACCTAACCATAGAGCAGCTCAGAGGACAAGTGAACTTAACGCGGAGCAGAAAAGATAATCGTCTATTTCGCTATCATTCGCTCTATTTGTAAATGCGTGAATGAGAAAAAAGAGACAAGTGTTATTTGAATTTGGAATTATTTGTATTTCGTGTAGAGAAATGATAAAAAGTATCACTTTGTCTATCCATAGTAAAAGTTGTTCGTATTTCTAATTTTTCAAATTAACGGTTTAAAAATTAGAAGACAAAAATATATTCATGACGTCATTTTGAAGTTTAATGTTTCGTAAATGAAACTTAAAAATTAATAATAGAAAACAACGACAGGTGCGAAAAAAAATGTTTACTCCACTTTATTTACTGCATGAAATTCATCGGTCTCCATTGCAAATATATGCTTTACATGGAGATCTCAATATAACATTTTTATAAAATATTATATAGAGATCCCCATTTAAAGCATATATTTGCAATGAAGACCGATAAAAACAGGCTTCGCATTATAGAAGCATAATACGAATTCTAAAAAAAAACAGTAATTTTTTAATATAAAAAAAAACAAAGAATTCGGCGATCGACAATCCGGAACCAGCAAAAGGCAAAATACAACTTGTAATCATAATACAAAACAAAAAAGCTATCATCATATATTGTTAATTAATAACATAAAAACCTAACGAAATACACAATAATCCCAGTAACTAATCAATATTGATTGCATTCTTCTTTTTTAATATGTCAGCTACACATTAATTGCCTAAATTAATTAAAATATAACTATTAACAGACATTATCAGCGTCAGTTAATGGTTCCATTTTAATTAATTTTTCGTTTTGTGTTGTCAAAATTAATGTTTCTTTCGCTCTTTTCGGGTTGCACGTGTTTTTTTTCGATGACGATCTTGTTTTTTTTTCTGTATATAAGAATGTTATTTTATTATAGATTTTGCTGGCTCCTTTAATATACATAAGATTAAACCTGCATAAATTTAAGGGCAGACAGACGGACGGATTTGGCAAAGTTATAAAGGTGCTTTGTTTCACCGCGAACCCCCAAAATGAAACAACTGTCAAAGCGCATTCAAGATTCGATTTAAATTTCATCAATATGTAGGTTATGTAACCGTTGTGTAAGCTTTACATTCATCGACAGTTTCTAACGTAACATTTAACGACTATCTTTCTACATTTTTTTTAAAAACCGAAACAGATCGAACTTTGACCAAGCACAACTTAGCCACGTCGCTATGGATCTGTGTGTCGCATAACAATGATGACAAATAAACTCATTCCTTTCCACTATTGCCAAATGCAATTCATTGCAGCATAATGCAGCGACCGACCTCCGAGCTGTGCGCTCACCACATCCACCCGACCGACGCCCACGCCCAAGACCGCATCGTGTCATTGCGGCCATTCACGCCGCCGCCATAAATCATCCCGGCATCGCCTCATTATTTTATTTATTTAAAGATACAGCTTCGCATTGTGTTGGGATCACCCCTCGCGAACTGCAGGAGCGCGGGGTGAGCATAATAAGAGAGTTTCTATAGAGTGCGAGGGACGGTCGTAATGTAATGGGAGGTTGTTTTTATGCACATACGTACGTTTCATGGATGTGTAGAGTACTTAATTGTATTTGCACGGCAAGCTTTGCTAGGTGTTTAATGCGTAGGCGATGAAAAATTAAATGTGAAAGCAAATGAAGGTGGAGAGGAAAATACACGATAGCGCTGCTCGTTTGAAAGTTATATCTAGGTTTATTTGACAAAATAAAAATGAAATTGAAACTAAGTTTAAAGCAACCGTTCTATTTGGCCGTCTCTTCATCTACTCTTTTAGGCAAGTTAATTACTTGAAAAAAATTAAATGTTCATGTAAGTTAAGGGTATCCTTAGTTATATTTAAATGTTGTCCTTAATTATACTTAGTATATCTTCACAGATATACAGAAAAGTATACAAAAAAAAAATAAGTTCCTGCCTTTATTACTGAAACAGCTGAACCTAAAATTACGAAAAAAATACGCTAAGCTAAGGTTCTAGGAAAATTGTAATGATGATTTTAGATACATAATTTTTAAGATATTCATTATATTACATATGTCCCATTTACTTAATTATGGTAGGTACTATAAAATATCTATTGTAGTAGGAAGTTCGCATTAGTTATATTTTATAATATGCAAAGAAACTACACTTCAAACGAGGTACCGAACCGAACTCATTTGGTTAGTTCCAATTTATTTATATATCAAATACACTTATTTGCAATAAACGTCTTGCCCGTAATAACCTGTGAAAGTGTTTATTAATTTCCTTTTTTGACTAACTACTGGGCATCTACAAATACGCAAAGAAATGTATAAACATAATTAGTTTCAAGTTTTAATCCCCTAAGACTTTTTAATTAACAGTTTGTCATATCGACTATAATGGAGTCTCATATTGATAAGAAAACAATATAAGTAGCTTTAAATCTTTAGTTTCAGGTTTTAATCCCTTACAGCTTTTTAGTTAATAGTTTTTCATATCGACTGTAATGGAGTCTCATATTGATGAGAAAATAATATAAGTAGATTTAAATCCTTAGTTTCAGGTTTTAATCCCTTACAGCTTTTTAGTTAATGGTTTTTCATATCGACTGTAATGGAGTCTCATATTGATGAGAAAATAATATAAGTAGATTTAAATCCTTAGTTTCAGGTTTTAATCCCTTACAGTTTTTTAGTTAATAGTTTTTCATATCGACTGTAATGGAGTCAAATATTTATGAGAAAACAATATAAGTAGATTTAAATCCTTAGTTTCAGGTTTTAATCCCTTAAGGCTTTTTAGTTAATACTTTGTCTTATCGACTATAATGGAGTCTCATCAGTGGAGAAAACAATATAAGTAGATTTATATCCTTAGTTTTAGGTTTTAATCCCTTAAGGCTTTTTAGTTCGTAATTTGTCTTATCGACTATAATGGAGTCTCATCGGTGGAGAAAACAATATAAGTAGATTTATATCCTTAGTTTTAGGTTTTAATCCCTTAAGACGTTTTAGTTAATACTTTGTCATATCGACTATAATGGAGTCTCATCAGTGGAGAAAACAATATAAGTAGATTTAAATCCTCCCTCATATTTTCTTTTAGTCTATTATCGGATAAAATGACAGAATAATGGAAGACCGATATTTTATCTGTTTGATTGTGATGGGAACCTACGCACCTGCTGACACGTGGCTCTACTCAATGGTGCGGTCGTAGTGGAGAAAGATTTAGGGCTGTCTTATCGCCAAAGTAAATATACAATAGGTAAAAGGAGACCCTTGTGGAGGGACCCCAAAACACGTTCATCGGGCTATCTCAGCTATAGCGGCAAATATTTGATATACACTAAAGAATTGACAGTCAAGTTTATGCTAATAACTGGCGACCCTTCCCGGTTGGGTAGGTTAAGGTTTGCTTACTTAAAAACATAATAAAATTTAACTATTTCTCATAAAACTAAGGTTAGTGAAATAATTGATCAATTAAGTTGATCACTGTAAAATTAAAATCATAAAGATTAAACTTGTTTTTTTTCATGGTTGTTTGTTTAAAAGTTCTTAAAAGGCTAATACCAAATTTGGTACACTAGTAGAAAATATTACGGATTAACATATGAAATATAAGATTAATCTCGGAAAAATATACAGTTTTTTAAAGGATAATAAAAAGCCTTTCATATTTTGTCGCTAGACGGCACAGATTCTTTATGCTTAAGCAAGCAAAGTCTTCATTAAATCTTCAATGATTCACAATTGGGTATTTGACTAAATTGTTTTTTATTTTATTAATCATAATTTCAAGGTACCAGCTGATGAAGAGTGAAAAATTTTATTAATAATCTTAAAAATTGACCGAGTATTAAATATAAGTTTAAATTTAACCTCTATAGAGAAGGACGACAATACTGTGTTGTGAGGTCATTTTTAATATTGCACATTATATTCTACGAGATGAAAAGAGACAGGGATATAGCCAACTCTATCTGTATCTTCAAATTTAGAAGCCTGCAACTGACTTATTTTTCAATCAATTTTTGAATTTTTTTCAAGTCTCGTTTTTAATTAATTTATATTTTACAATATTGTACGAAAAATATCAAAATTTAGAATAAGTCAACTACCCTATTGTACGCTCCGCGATTTTATGCTTCATTATCAAATAGTGCCCCAGCCTCGAGTTTTGACGAATTGGAGTAATTTTACAAGTTTAACTTTTAATATAGTCATTTGAAAAGAGGAGATCTTCTAAAAATGGTTTAATTTTTAATTGTTTTAAATATTTTTTTTATTTAAATTTGCATTTAAAAATTACATGTTTCTACTGTCTGTTGGTCCGTACCTACGTACGTATGAAGAAACACTACAGTTTGCAGATCTTAAGAGATTTTTTGATTCTTTTTTTCTATAGATTGGTTAACTATCAAAATAGAAGCCTATTAATTTTTATAATGATTTAGCAAACAGTTTAATTTTTATAGACAATTTCGGCCCCTTTCCTGTTTTCAACTTTTTTTTGTTTTTAACTTCTTTTTACAAGTCTTTTTTTATATGTTCTCTACACATTTTTAATTATTGCACAAAACCATCTAGAGAAAATCAAATTCGGTAATAAACCATTTCGCGTGGATGAAGCCGCAGGTAATAGCTAGTAATATGACAATTAATATTCCGTGAACTAATAATTGTAACGCAACACTGTATACATATTTAATTTTATTTAGTTCTACAAATGGGTGCTATGCGACATTACACAAAAAGCTTACAATCTATGCGGTGGTTACGGTTGATTACACCCGATCCCTCGAGGGCGGAGGAGGACTAGGGGTTCGAAGCTCGCGCGTCGAACACGGTATCAGTTGCATCCACTAAGAAGACGGAGCGATGATATTTGAGATGCGGTTTATGGTGCATTCGTTTTTAACTTTTTACGTCAGCAGAAAACATAAATTGTGTGTATAAGGAAATCTGCGCGAGTAAAATTATATATATGTTTATTTCTCAAAATATTTTGCAGTTATAACAATAAAGAAAAGGTTTTTAGCGGAGGAGGACTAGGGGTTCGAAGCTGGCGCGTCGAACGCGGTATCGATTGCAGCCACTAAGAAGACGAAGCGACCATGTTTGAGATGCTGTTTACGGCGCATTCGTTTTTAACTTTTTACGACAGCAGAAAACACGAGAAAATCTGCGCGAGTAAAATTATATATATATATGTTTATTTCCCAAAATATTTTGCAATTATCATAATAAAGAAAAGGCTTTGCAATAGCACACCCACAAGTTGTGTGCTTTATTATCGATTAGCGCTACAGCCTCAAATTTTGATGATAGAAGTAATTATAACTCGGGCAACAAGTGCTCAACTTTTAATAAAGCTTTTAGGAAAAAGGAGATCTTCCTCTAAAAATTATAGCATTTTTCATTTTTCGATATGTTTATTACCAAATAAATTTGCCTTTGAAAAATTACATGCGTCTCCGTCCGTTGGTCTACCTGTATGTACGTATGAGGGCACGTTACAGGTCGCAATTTTTTTACCGATTGTAGTGTTTCTTTATCCAATCGATTGATTAACTATCAGAATAGAAACCTATAGATTTTCAAAATTGTTTGTTAAATAGTTTAATTTTTATAAACAATTTTCTACGAAAATTACCCTTTTCTGTGCTTCGCGACTATTCTCAGCCTCCGTTTTGTGGGAATCTCCTTGTCTCTGCGTTCTGTTGTATTGATTTTTTTTTATTAACTTTTTCTTACAGTTATAAGTATATATTTATATATATAAGTAACATTAAATTTAATCGTACATGGAAAATTAATAAAATTGTATTTATTATTTAAATATGCATATTTAAAGACTTTTTATTTAACGTTATTCATACATATAATAAAATTGTAACAGAATGAATTCTGCACATTGAAAATAATTTAAAAAATGTTATAAAGAGTGATTGATTTTGCGTATAGAATGATAGTAGAAGCCAGAAAACATGTGTTTAGAATTTGTTTGTCTGTATGTTAAGTTGTTCTTCAATCGCGTGAAATCCACCGCACGGATTGTAACGAAATATGGTATGGTAATATTTAATACCCTCAAACCTCGATATCTGGATATTACAGATATAGAAAAATACCCTGACTTGGTGAATATTACGATAATCGTACTTTCAACGCCATCTATTAGCGTTTTAGTGAAGTTTATGCTCATAGATATATTACGATATGGTACTGCCAACGCCATCTATTAGCGTTTTAGTTAAGATTATGCTCATAGATATATTACGAAATGGTACTGCCACCGCCATCTATTAGCGTCTTAGTGAAGTTTATGCTTATAGATATATTACGATATGGTACTGCCAAGGCCATCTATTAACGTTTTAGTGAAGTTTATGCTCATTGATATATTACGATATGGCACAACCTAAGCTATCTATAAATAAGTTTTTACTAAACTTTATGTTCATAGAGTTGTGAGAGAAAAAAAAATTAAAAAACACAATTTTTCTTATACTAAATTCCACACGAAGGAAGTCGCTTCGAGATAGCTGGTAAAGAAGAAAAAGAACTAAATAGTTCAGCCCGTCTAACGACGCGCCTTGTAATGTTTGTATATACATTTGTGTCTTGTTATACTTTTTAAATGTTTTGTCAAAACACGTTAGCATGGAAACGGTTTAAAGATTTTAAAGCTTGGTTCTTGTTTCGAATAAATAATTAACGAAAAGATGAGAAATTGCACTGTAATTCTATTTTACCGCATGTGTTCACCACTCGGATTGCTTATGGGCCGAGTTGCCAAATAAAACTATTCACAATGCAGAAGGGAGGGGGGAGGGGATAACGACCGTGGAAATGACGAATTCATTATGGTAATCATATATTATACTGTATATATAATGATCGACAATAATAAACAATTTTAAAGATATCCATGAACACACAAATAAGAGTCTTTACTTATAAATGTTGTATTTTAATTGTTTCGCGTAGAATGAAATATCACTACACAAAAACTATGAAGACAAAAAAATCAATATTTTTTTCTTCTCTTCTCACACCCCTCTCTCAAACCCTGGCGTGCTCGGCGAAGTGCACGATGGCAAACACCGCACGTGCCATAGTTCAACCCTCGAATGCAACGCAACTAGGGTAGGGGGACAAAAGGGAATGCCGAGCGCAATCAATAATGTATGTGCGATCTGGCGGACTCGCGCTTTTTGGTTGTTGTGAGTATTCAAAAAGACTTTGGTGTGAAAAGGATATTTTTTATTTTTATTTTTTTTAATCTATATCAATATTATAATAAGAAAGATGTTTACGTTTGTCTTTATGTAATTAATAACGTCAGGGACTAATTATTAAGTTTAGATAAAATCGTCGCTGATGTATTGCGTGCCCTTTAACGAGTCATTTATGACCGCCACATCAAAATGGTTATTTATGACCGCCACATCAAAATGGTCATTTATGACCGCCACATCAAAATGGTCATTTATGACCGCCACATCAAAATGGGGTGTCAAATATTATGAAAAAAAGCAATCAGAGAAATAAAGTATTTGATTGCCAACTATCACATACGCTAAACCATTAATATGTGTCAAAATAACGAGTAGAAAACCAATCTTCATGTTTTTTTTTATTTTTTAGTATTTTAAACAATCCACACAGACCTTTTACCTCGATGGTAGAACATGGATCCGCCCGAGGTCTAACTAGAAGAGATCATCTGAAAATTCATGCATATTTCTCATCCTTAAGGTGGTTGTTGTGTCAAACGCATTGTCGACGAAATTCGTTGAATTTTTTACGTATTATTCAAACTATAAATATCTAACTAATTTTAAAATTATTTACCATTTAGTTTTGGTAAAAGATTGTACAATTAACATTACAGGCAAAGTAGTTATTTCAGCATACTTAATTTTTTTAAAAACGCGTCCAGCGGTTTGTCTAATAAAAACTAAGTTAATGTAAAATGATGTTATATTACACTTTTGAAAAAATATATAATTACAGTTTAATTTTGATAAAAATCGCTTTAAAAATTGTACAATTAACATTACAGTAAAAGTAGGTATACACCAAAATTCATTTTAGTTATAAAAAAGCAAACAGTATTTTTTCCAAACTGTTAAAATTATGTTATTAATCAACAGTTAGGAAAACAAAAAAATTTGTAATAATTTTTGGATTTTACTGTCACACAATAACAACCTTAAACGTTATTAATTCTTTTATGAACACGTTTTCACTCTTTAAACCCCTAAATTACGTAATTCGTTGGATCTTAATATTAGGAATTCACCATCTGTATAAACTTTCAAAAGGCGTCCGAAGAAAATAATTATCCTTCTCTTCATTTAAACTGGGATATTTTTTTCCTCACGTTTTCCTTCCTGCCTTGTGTTTTTCATTTTTAGGGTTCCGTACCTAAAGAATGCAAACGGTACCCCATTACTAAGCCTCCGTCATTTGTCCGCCTTTCGATCTGTCGCAGGGCTGTATCTTTTAAACCATAATAAATAGACACATATAAAATTGTCACAGAAGACGTGACTGTGACCATATACAAAGAATCTTAAATAAACGCATTTTTTCGATGTTTTTGTTACAGCCCCATACACAGGCATTAAACTTGATCTAAATTTAGTGCTTACTTTATAGTAAAATAACCAATAATAAAATATGGGTAACTAAGCATAAAACTCAAAACATTAGAGGGATATATCATAGGATGGAGCAAAATATGTTATAATAGACGTAATTAGCTATTTTTTACAGATTTTTACGAATCACATGTTGCTATAGCATCCATCTTTCAAAGAATTGAGCCACATAGAAACAAAAACAGCAATACCTAATTATAGCTAAAATAAGGAAAAGTTTTTAGTTATATTTTCTTATTCATCTTTATTTATTGTAAAATATCAATAATTCGAGATAAGATACAATCATTTCTATAATGAAAAAGAGTCAAACTTTATATTTTGTTACAGTTTATAATATAATATATAATCACTTTTTAGATTTAGACGTTTTTGGAGTAAAGTTTAAATATTGCAGTTTTTTCTTCTGTACGACTTAATTAGTGTTAATATTGTGCGTTGGTATGGAACCTTTCGTGTGCGAGTCCGACTCGAACTTGGTAGCTTCTTTTGTACGTGTGAAGTCTTTTCTTTTTTAATCATTAGTTTTATTTTTTCCTTAAAACTTTTTTTTGTCAATATTATAGTATAACAGCCTTTTGTAGACCACCTCGATATTAAATAATTTTATCCCGGTTATAGTTAATATGAAGAGATTGCTCTTGTAGCAATATATACACTGAATGTGCAAGTACTGTATTAGAGACTGAATAAATGAAAAATGACAGGCGTAGGAAAAATGTACAAAAGTCAATGAAAATAACCTCAATTTACGAACAGTTAAATGAAACTACGTGATGTAGTATTATTTCTACTTCCTTTAAGTTCTTTACCACGACCTAGGTATTACAACATCTTCAGGTGGGCTATTAGCAAAGATCAATCTTTGCTAATAATAAACGAAACCTAGGTCGTGGTAAAGAACTTAAAGAAAGTAGAAATAATACTACATCAAGTAGTTTCATTTAATTGTGAATAATGAATTTCTACAAAATTAACACCAAATATATTCAATACAATAAAAACAAATCAATAGTCTAAAAAACTAAAAATAATACGCTTTATAAACAAAAAAATAATTGTCGAACTTGTTTTCTCTGTGTACTCAGTAAGGATTTCAGCGTAAACCATATTTATTGAGTATAATTTTTGAGTGTAAAAGCGTGGGACACTTTGTTTTGAAATCTAACTAAAATTTTAAGCATTTTCATTCGCTTAATATAAAATTGCAAATTATTTATTTTTGAGTAAAAGCGCCCCACAATTTTACACTCAAATATTATACTCAATTAAAAACAAGGCATTGAAGTCCTTATTGTGTAAACCGAGAAAACAGGTTCGATAATTTTTTTTTCCTTTTAGTACAATATTTTGCCTGTTTTTTTAGTTTTTTTGAATATTATTTATTACGTTACAATATTGAACAGTTCCGTTCCACGCTCAACTAAAGCACAGGATAATAAATAACCGTTTATGATATCCCTAATATATTTACCGGAAATAACCACTTTATTAAAAAAAAACAATTTAAACGAAATTCACAATGGTTTCTTTCAATCTTGACTTAAGCGGAACGAGCAATTAGTGCCGTAATTATATTATCGTACGAAACAAACCAAGACAATGCTGGGCGCTGCTAGTTTATAACAAAAGCTTAATTTATCAGAGTGTACTTCATTACGACAGAGTAGCGCGCCAGCATTTTACAGGTAGTCAAATTTCTCGGCGTTCCAAAAAGCTTGCTTGCATAAAAGCTTTTTGGAAAACCGATATTTTACTCAAAAAAAATGATATAATATTTTTATTTCTTTATTTTGACCTAAGTTTGTCTTTGAGAAGTATCATGTGTCTTCGTTCGTTGGTCCGTATGTTGGATGTACGAATCAGGATATGCTAGTGGTCGTAATTCTTGACTGATTTTGGTAATTCTACTTCTCATCGATTGCTTAACTGTCTAAATAAAACCCTATTTATTTTTTAACGATTTGTCGACTAGTTTAATTTTAATAAACAATTTTCTACAAAAACTCCATTTTTTCGTGCTCGGCGACTGTTCCGTTTTTTGCCGCTACACTCTGGTCCTTGCCGTTATTAATTTTTTTTTATTTTTAGTTTTTAATACAATTGTATACGTAATAAACAATAAAAAAACGCGGGGTGCGCACATTTGGTTTTATCTAAGATTTAAAAATATTTTTTCTTCCACGTGTTCATAGAATTATGATGTAAAATTTCATCATAATTTGTCCTAAATAAAAATGATATAACGATCTAACGTACGTACGGACATAATGAAACGACCAAATTTAAGGGTTCCCTTTTTGGTATTAGGCCATTTTCGGTATGACATGTCCCATAACTAGTTCCGTTTTTGGCACAACGTTTAGCTACAAAAACTTAAAACGTCATATAAATATTATACTTATATTCTAGCCTACTCTTATTTTGGTCACGATCAGGTATAAGTTACTTTCGGGTGCGTATAGAGGGCGTTGCGTTTGACCTTGGTCATAATTTATAATTATTACTCATTTCTGTTAAAAGCATTGTCGTGTTTAACCCGGTGTCCTTTTCTCTTCGGACTATGGCGCTCGGATCAGAAGTTGCCCATTGTTTCATGTAACGCGTTTGTGTACTAATTTGTGTACTATATTTACATAAAGTACAAAACTATTATAAACGATCATACATTCAACTTCCAAATTATAGTCGTGAAGTGTTTGAGTAAATAACAGGACAAATCCGATATAACGGTATGTAGGTGAATATAGTTTATTTATTTACCTAGGAGTTGATAAATTTTAATATGCACAAGAAACAATTAGACATTAGACGACAATATTCTAGGTTTATTAAGAATATCAGTCACGAAAATACGTCTACAATTGCTTCGTAGACTTCAATCGGTTATTGATATAAAATAAATGAAAGTTATACATAAATATTTACAACATTTAGAAATATATGTCCATGTATCGCATACACAAATATACATACATATTTGTAAGTGCGTATGTATATACATATACGCGCATACACATACACACACATAGACACACACACACACACACACACACACACACATATATATATATATATATATATATATATATATATATATATATTTCTTTAATCGCATAATTATTGTAGGAAGTATTCATTAATTTTGGTCTACGAACAATTATTTTAATTTTTATGCGAAGCTAATTTTGATCTACGAGCAATTGTTACGATATGAGCGATATTGCATGCACTAATAATATTATAGAAACGAAAGAGCCTTTTTTATTTGTTTGTCTCGCTTTCGCGTCTCAACTACTTAACCAATATATATAAACTTTTAATTTTATATATATATATATATATATATATATATATATATATAAGCGCATAATTATTGTAGGAAGTATCCTCCTTATCAATAAAGAAGCTGAGAAGTATTTCAGAACACCATGAGAGAATATATATATTAAAGGCCCATCTGCAACACAAATAATAAATTATTTTCTCTTCAAACATCATCACTTACATTGTTATAATTTCCAAATGTTTTTAATCTGACCCTCAACTGTTGCTTTCCCGCCTTTCATATCAATATTGCAATAAAACTAAAACCTACCCATTCGAGATCACAGCCCACGTAACGTAAAGGATAACCAACTCATCTTATCCAAACCGCAGTAAGCGCCAAACGACATTATCAAAAACTCATCTTTTCAAAAAATAACCACAAAATTGTAATAAATAATACGACTAAATCGCAAGACAAGGGGCGTAAAAGCATCAGTGTAGGCAGTTTGGTAGATTTATTGGCTCTAAAAATGAGGGGATGCAAGACGCGTGGCAGGAGGAGCCGAAGATGGATGGTAAGACATTGGAGATGCATCCCCTATCAGAGATGCAGTGCCCACTTAAGAGTAGGGGAGACAAATGGGTGCAGTATGTATCCTAGTTTAGGGTTGGTTATGTTGAATGTACTTCGTAAAATTGCAACTTTGAATGGCCGGAAATATTGTTTTAAAGCAATTTGAGATCATGTGGTGCTCGCCATGGATTTATTACTTAAATAACTTCGACCCGCACATCAGCAGTGTGGAAAATGGAAAAAAATATGATATCATTTAAATTAATGTTCATGTGATAATATCGTTATCTTGGCATTATACATGCCGACGTTGTTTGAAATACAAAAATTCACTTCCGCTTTTATTATTATCAATGTTCATGTGATAATATCGTTATCTTGGCATTATAAATGCCAACGTTGTTTGAAATACAAAAATTCACTTTCGCTTTTATTATTATTAATGTTCATGTGATAATATCGTTATCTTGGCATTATAAATGCCGACGTTGTTTGAAATACAAAAATTCACTTCCGCATTTGTTATTATTAATGTTCATGTGATAATATCGTTATCTTGGCATTATAAATGCCAACGTTGTTTGAAATACAAAAATTCACTTCCGTATTTATTATTATTAATGTTCATGTGATAATATCGTTATCTTGGCATTATAAATGCCAACGTTGTTTGAAATACAAAAATTCACTTCCGCTTTTATTATTATTAATGTTCATGTGATAATATCGTCATCTTGGCATTATAAATGCCAACGTTGTTTGAAATACAAAAATTCACTTCCGCTTTTATTATTATTAATGTTCATGTGATAATATCGTTATCTTGGCATTATAAATGCCAACGTTGTTTGAAATACAAAAATTCACTTTCGCTTTTATTATTATTAATGTTCATGTGATAATATCGTTATCTTGGCATTATAAATGCCGACGTTGTTTGAAATACAAAAATTCACTTCCGCATTTGTTATTATTAATGTTCATGTGATAATATCGTTATCTTGGCATTATAAATGCCAACGTTGTTTGAAATACAAAAATTCACTTCCGTATTTATTATTATTAATGTTCATGTGATAATATCGTTATCTTGGCATTATAAATGCCAACGTTGTTTGAAATACAAAAATTCACTTCCGCTTTTATTATTATTAATGTTCATGTGATAATATCTTTATCTTGGCATTATAAATGCCAACGTTGTTTGAAATACAAAAATTCACTTCCGCTTTTATTATTATTAATGTTCATGTGATAATATCGTTATCTTGGCACTATAAATGCCAACGTTGTTTGAAATACAAAAATTCACTTCCGCTTTTATTATTATTAATGTTCATGTGATAATATCGTTATCTTGGCATTATAAATGCCAACGTTGTTTGAAATACAAAAATTCACTTCCGCTTTTATTATTATTAATGTTCATGTGATAATATCGTTATCTTGGCATTATAAATGCCAATGTTACAAAAAATCACTTTCGTATTTATTATTAGTCAAGATTGATTATGATTCCTTTATTTATTTACTTTAATGTATCTAATTAATACATTTGGTGGACTTATTGCTACGAGAGGAATATTTTACAGACGTTTTCCGTTAAATACATGAAATCTCTTACAGCCAACTAGATGTTTCTCATTAAATACATATATTTTGTAGTTTCTCAGGAAAACATATTTAAAATAAGGACGATTATTTGTAAGATTAAGACGATAATATTTACCTACTGTGTAAATATGTTTACAAACTTAGGTTCACTATTTCATTCCTAATGGGTCGATATTTTTAAATAAGCGAAAAAGTATATTCTCAGTTATAATAAATAGCCTATATTTATCTCCATGACATAAGCTACGCGTATATAAAATTTTATATGTATTGGTTAAGTAGTAGACAAACAAACAAAAAAGGCTCTTTCGTTTGTATAATAATATTAGTTAGAATGCAATATTCGCTCATGTCGTAACAATTGCTCGTAGACCAAAGTTAGCTTCACATAAAAATTAAAACAATTGCCCGTAGACCAAAATTTGCTTCGCATAAAAATTAAAACAATTGCTCGTAGACCAAAATTTCCTTCACATAAAAATTAAAACAATTGCTCGTAGACCAAAATTTCCTTCGCATAAAAATTAGAACAATTGCTCGTAGACCAAAATTTACTTCGCATAAAAATTAAAACAATTGTTCGTAGACTAAAATTAGCGTCGCCTAAAAATTAAAACAATTGTTCGTAGACTAAAATTAGCGTCGCATAAAAATTAACCCTCACAAAATCTGCTACAAAAAAGGTTTCATTCACATTGTTGTACCTCTGATAGTTTTTGAGACAATCAGGTATAAATGTTGTATAGTGTGTTTAAGCGTTGTTGTCATTGTCTTTAGAAAAAGCTAATAATTATAATTACAAATTACGGCTATTTAAGGTAACCATGACAAAACAGTTATAAAAATTAAGTTTTTATAACTGTTTTGTATATATAACATACAAATACCCAAATGGATATTAAAGGGAAACGTAGAAAGTAATAAGAAGGTATTTTTAACAACATGCGATTAATTTTATTACAGCTTTGAATGACTAAAAAAAACATGTGGTTTGCTCAGTTCCTTGTTTTTTCCCCATGGAGGTACTTTCAAACACAGTATTTGCAAGTACAAAGAGGAATTGATATAAAAAAAAAAACAAATCTAAAAAATAAAAATATGACATGCGCATAGAGATCCTCTTTGCGTAAAGTGAGGTTATAAAAGTTATGTTTGAGGGCCACTTGACAGGCGTTTTTTCATAGAAAGAGCTTTTTTGAAATATTTTTTTTATAATGAAAGAATTTTATACGAGCTCTAATTTTTACTTTAATTCTATTCCCAATTTTTAATTTAATTTTTGAATATGTTGTTTTTTATATATATTCTTTCATTTAAAACAAAAAAAAAACTGGGAAAATTACATTTTCGCAAAACTGAACTTATACCATGACGTGTACTATTTGTGAGCTATGTTATTTATTTTTTTAACTATCTTTTGTTTATTTTTAATTTATTAACTGCTTTGTTCATATAATGTTATTTTTAAATTTTCTCATTTTATTATATAATATAAAATGAGAAAATACAAATTTTATTATATATATTAGATAGGATTCAAGTAAACATTACCAACTGAAGTTTTCGTAGTTTACATTTATTCATATCCAATTACCTCAGAAAGTATAATAAATGTAAACAAAATGAATCAGACCTTTTTTTAGCCAATTTTATACACAATTTTATTACATTTGTACCTGAATAATTTTAGTCCAGGAAGAGTAGTTTGTGAAAAATTCAGGAAGAAACAAATAACGAACTTATTTTTTCAAGACGGCGGCTAGAATTAACACTGATTACTTAAGACTGTTATAATCATAATTTTTTCAAATTTTTTCGATTATTCCACCCAAAAGTGTGCCTGGGATATTTATCGTCACTTCTGTTAAAGTAATTAACTCGAATTGCATCCAAGGACCTTTCAAAAACCTATTTTAAAGAGTCTGTGGTAGTATAATGGCTCTGTATAGTTTAACATAATCTAATATATTTAGGTTGCATAATTCTATGCTAACTATACCTAGACATCTAATCATTTGGATGAAGTGAACGAGAAAAAAAGCAGAGAAAAATCTCTGTTTTTTTTACATTTTAATCTATCGTTTTTATATATCGAGATCAAGTCTCAATAGCTTCAGTTGCAGATATAGGGTAGCTGAAAATTGGAAACGAAAATCATCATCGGAAATGACTATAGTTATTCTATGCGTATAATCAGAAAGCGAAGAACTATAAAATAACTTTAAAATAATAAGAACTAATAAATAATTAAGGTACAGTCAAAAACAAAACAAAAAATTTACTAATAAATCTAAACTGGCGCTCAAATCCTAACCTATATAAGACAAATCTATCTAACCACAAAGCCGCCACACTCGCCGAATAAACGGAAAGAATGCAGTTAGTTGCACTTCGGTGCACCGGCATGCAGAGCGCATACCTCCGCTCATTACTTACAGCAAAACAAGATACAAAGAGGCTTTAATGAATTTATAAACGAGATGCAGGCTGCACTCACGCGCTCTGTATGCTAATATTATGCATCGTCTCGGCTAAGTACAGTCAGACAAGGAATATGGTTAGACAAAAACTTGTCAATTCGTAATTATGCGACCAAATTTTCATATCTATACATAGAACAAAATCACGGTTTGTAAATTTGCAATATAAGATGATTGTTATATTGTTATTTTTCTTTTGATCGTTGAAATGTCGGTTGTTTTTCGTAGAAAATCCGACTTTTAGAAAAAAAGATTGTCCACGTATTCCTAATTATTGAAAATCCCTTTTACGCTGTAATAGTGTTTAAAAATTGTGCAATCGGAAGAAATTATACTGGGATTCTCTATTTTACAAATATCGTAGTGAAAGAAGGAACCCTTATATTTCCATCTTGTCCGTTAATCCGCCATAGTCATTGCCATACAATTTTAGACCGATTTGTATGAAATTTTGCAAAAAGATACTTCATGTCGGGAATTAATATAAAGTAAAAAAATTTAAAAAAAAATTAATATATCTCCTCATACATATCAATCTTTCACGTTAAAATATTTTTAAATATGAATCTTTCACAATTAAATGAAACTACGTGATGTAGTATTATTTCTACTTTCTTTAATTTCTTTACCACGACCTAGCTTTCGTTGTATTACAACATCTTCAGGCCGTGGCAAAGAAATTAAAGAAAGTAGAAATAATACTACATCACATTGTTTCATTTAATTGTGAATAATGAATTTCTACAAAATTAACGCCAAATATAGTCGATATTTGAATCTTTCACCTAAAACGTCTTTAACATCGATACCAGTCGTAGGGAGACATTCGCAATTTCCAACTTCAATATCTTGGCTGAAATAGACGAGTTTATACCTGTACACTCTTGACATTCGTGGCGATCGGACGTCGGGAACTACACACGCGCAGAGTGAGCATACGATTAACGATTTTTTTTTCTACACGTGTCCATATACGGGATCATATTTCGAAGATTAATTATCTGATCCGAATGAATCAAATGGTATTTTTAAAAAGAGCGTTACATCTCATTTTGGGCGTCAAATGTGTATTGAAAAACTAAAGAAGGCACGAGGATGTGAATTTGAAAAGATTTGAAAATTTGGAGCTTTACTTAAAACGTGCTATATTACGGCAAAGCATAACCAGAATTACAAAAATCGAGCACTTAATGCACAGGGCATAAAATCCTGAAGAGAAAATTACAGCAAAAACGACAGGTCCGCATTCAAAGTATTGTAAGCAAACAATTTTATTTAATTTCAATGTATATTATAGGCAATTGCTGTTTTCGTGAAAATAACTGCAATTTCTGTTTTTTTAGCATCACATTGGGCTTGGTATTTTTGGATAGGTTTTTTAAAATGAAATTGCGATTATATTTATCAGTTTTTCCTTATTAAGATGTAATTTTCAGCATTATATATACTTTATATACATATACATACATGCATATATTTTACTTTAATTTTATCGAATTTACTTATTACTTTAATATTTATAAATTTTTCTTATTAAACTTAGAATTCCTAAAATCTTTTGCATTTATTTATAGTTTTAGTTTAAGCGCAATCCCTGCTGGTACTTCAGCCTGCTTCAATTCACAAAACCTACTAGGTAAAAAAGGTTTCCAGATAACACGTTTTGGAAAATTGAAAATCGTCATAAAACTTCAGAGAAACAAGCTTTGCGTCATTTTCATTTTAAAGTATCAAACGACCAATCCTAGTGGGCTTGTTTCAATAAAAAACATTTGTAAAGAAAAATTGTAATGAAGAAAACACGAAAATTGAGTAAATAAAAAAGCGTTCTATCATGTGCTCATATCATGAATTGAACATTTTGGAAAATTAGAGAATAATTTGGAAAAACGCCGTTAAGAATAGTAAAAATAAATAAAATTTTTGAAGCCCTATTGCGAGTAAAATACACTTAAATTTTTTTTCACAGCAACATATTGAAATCCACCGCATTTTTATAGCTATAACTAAATAACAAATTATTATAAAAAATTATATAAATAAAAATAAAATAACGCGTATTAACACATTTCACGACACGACTGTACGGCCGCGGGCCGCGAATCGCACAAACCGGTCAGCGGGGCGCGTGGGCGCCGCGCCCCCTCCACCGCCCCCGCCGTCGTGCGCCGACCTCGCAAACTAAGGTAAACGCGGCTGCGTGTCGTACAAGTGGTGTTGTGCCGGGTTTGTGTGGGCGAAGGACGCTTTTGCAAGGGTTTGTGCACTTGAGAACTTTGCGAAATACACTAAGGATGAAGTTGCACACAAGAATTCTTCTCTTATGCATACAAAACATATCGATAAAATGGACAGGTGACACTAACGACACCTGTCCATTTTGCCGGAAGTGTCAGCCTCATTCATCACTATCTGCAGGGATATTTAAAAATTCAGGGTTATTAATAAATTCGATACCTTTTAGTGCAGGCACATTTTTGTCGATATCGACACTTTCGATGTTTGATACCTTATAATTTATATTTTTATTAGTTCTTGACAGCAGGTATCAAATGTCTCTCGAAATCCTGTTTTTAACATAATACTCCAAAAACTCCTTTCGAATGGAAACTGTTCGTTTACCGTTCGTATATTCCGTTCCAAACGAGACAAAACAATTCAGCGCTAAAGCACATTTCAGTACCTAAACTTGAGAAAAACAATTAGACAAAATATTATTTTCGAATGACCGTACAGAGGAAAAGGGGGAAATGTCGACCTTTGTTCGCATTCACTCTTTTTCTAATCCTTTCCCTCAACTTGTTCATGTTTCGTTTTCATTTGTTGGTTTTATTCTAATTGAAATGAAAACGTTTGGTTAATTACATTATTTTTTTTATTCTTTCATAGCTAAATACTTTCATACAATTTGCATTACACTTCTTATTAATACGATCATATTTTGTGTCGTTGGTAAAATTTTTGATGGATAGAAAATTGATTATATGGGAATTAATAAATAAAGAGACATTCATAAAAAAGTATCGGTAATCTAGGATATTAATGCTTTTCTTGTAATACTTTTATCTGTATCTGTACGACCCATTCGTTCGATACACTTATGAGCACACTATCGATATTTTTGATGCGATACCGTTTCCTAACTAGCTTACCTGTTGATACTAAAAAATAAATATTAAACACGTAGCTTCGACATTAAGATTAAATTAAGTGTTATTCATGAAAAAATAGTGTTTAAAATTGTGTTTTTTTATTTAAAATCTTTTGCACCGCCTTTTTGAATCTTTTATTGAACATTTAAAATATTTTTTTGTCCATCTTCAACTATGACACCGTAATGGTACTGCAACGGAATTAAAAGTTTCACAAAAACTGTTTTTTTTTATAAAAAAACACACTTGAAGCATTTCATTTACGCAATGGTTACACGTAAACGTAAATCAGGAAAACAAAGTCGTTGCTCGAGCTAAAAATCTTTAGCCATCTGAATTTTATGTTCATTAATTAATTTCTACCTCGATCGAAGTTCTGAATACTGTGCTACTGGACCATACATTTGACGAATGGAACAAATTACCATTTACAAAGAAAACTATCAAACAACTCCACTCATTTTCAATGTTTTCTTTTAAATAGTTATATACCTTTAAATGTTTATATGTGGTATGTATGTACGGAGAAATACCAATACCATACTGATGTATTAGAAAATAAAAAAGTAGCATTTTCAAAATTAATTTCATCTCCGTTACACACATATACAATTGAAGTCAATTAGCTATATATATTATTGTAATTTACCTCTTGTCGTTATCTGAATCCTCCAGACCTAACCGATGTTTAAAGTTAAATGTTTTAATATCTAAAAACTGGGTAAATATTCAGATAAAATTGTAAAAGTTCTTCTAAGAAACAATGAGGCAATATTCATCACCACTTGTCCACTAAGATAACCGCTCCGTAACTATTCTCAACGCTCATAAATCATGTGAAGCCGCACGGATCATATCACTGTCAAAACACCGTCCCCACAACATCAAAGCTTGGCAACTGACTTACACTAATAACCAGAAAAATCGGCGCCCGCCCTAATGATCTGCCTCCTCGGTCCTGCCAGTCAGGGAATCTTAACCGAGCCAGACGCCGCCAGCTTATGTAAACATGAGACCGAACAGAATGTTTGCATTGAGCGATGCATTCAAAATAAGCAATTGAATGCAGTTTGTAGTGCATCTGTTTGATTGCATGATGTCTGTTAGGGATTGCAGTTAAAAATATCGATGAATGAAGTAAGGAGCTATTCGATGATTTGTGTGAATTATTCCCTTTATTAGTTTTTCTCTACGAGTTTTCCTTTGACTTTTTTGTGTCGTCATGGTAAATATATAATACAAAGAACTTTGAGTAGATAAATAGTACCAAGACTATTAAAATCAAAAGATATGTCATATGAACGACCAGGCTGAATGACTAAACCTAGGAACATGACATTCGGAAAACGGAAATAGGAAATTTTATTAAATTTTCACTCGTAAAGAAAAAAGGACGTTAATATCTTCAACATCTTATACACTTAGTACGAATATTTTTTCTTTGAAAACTCATTTGTAAAATGCTGAAAACGAGACTGTAAGTTTTTAAAAGATTTATTAATTTCATATATTCTACTGATTCTAAAAGTACAATTCGGAAAATGTTTTTCATTTATAATGTAGGTAGTACTAAGAATGTCTTCCCTAAGAAAATAAAAGGACAAAGACCACTTTTAGGATCCGTTCTCAAAAGAAAAAATGTCTTTTGAAAAGGCTAGTTATAAGGGTTTCAAAAACATTTGGTAAAATTTCGAATATTCAAACTGCTTGAAAAAAACATTTCTTAAATTTTCACATCTGTATAGCTAGAATGAAAATATTGTGAGAATATCTCTGCGTATAAAATAGAGTTATCAAGGTAAAAAGATAGTACAAAAGTAATGTCTATTTTATACAAATTTATTGATATATGCTGTCCATGTAAATTAATACCCAAAATAAACGTTTTTAGAAATAAAAAACTGGTCAAATGAGAGTCTGACTCCGACATCGAGAATTCCGTACCTCGTTCGAAGTAAAATTACTTTATACTTTATTTATCATAAGTCGTCATAAGTTATCCTATCATCATTAATATGGCATTTTAGCGCAAAAAATAGTTCATATTACCTAATATAATCATAATAGATAGGGGAACATATATATTATCACAATTTGAAAAATTATGACATGCAGAATCATCGTTATGGTTTTCTTATAACCTTTGCTGATGATGTACTCTCCAATTCAAGAACGGGAGGGTATATAATTTTTCGATGTTTTTCAGAATAATTCTTAATACATATTGCCTAAAATTACGAAAGAAATTCGGGACAATGACAAGAAGTTTTATTTACACATACGTGTAATTTTAAAATTATTTTCGTGCATTTCACTTGCTGCACCTAAAATTTCCATAGGAATATTTTAAGTATTAGAAATTAAGATATCTGCAGGGTAAAATGCCTTATTAATTTGCCGAATTCCAAGTTTATACGCCTAGCGATTTCTTAGAAAAACGGCTGTGACAAATAAATAACCGAATATGTGAGTGATTGATCTTATAAGGGTTTCTCTTTATTTTGAGGTATAGAACCCTAAAAGTTGGAATGATTCAATGAAAATTGCAAAAAATATAGAGTTCATAGAGAGAAAAAAATATACTTCTGCACTGGGTGAAATATTTTTAAAATTAATATGACAATCGACATGTTAATGCTTTTGATATATAACTTGCTATATCTAAGCACACCTAAACATCCAAGTACCCAAACTCAGTGTCTTAGTCAGAAAAACAGAAGCTACAACGTAGTGACAGACGGACGGAGGATAGCGTATTCTTTAGTGTTTCATTTTCTTGTCGCGAAGTACAGATCTCTTTAGATGTAGAGGCAATTAAGGAATGGATGGATACTGTCAAAGATAAAAATTAAGAAACGGATACGGTCAAAAACAAAAATCAAGGTATGAATACGGTCAAAGACAAAAGCCAAATACTTGGTACGGTCAAATACAAAAATCCAGTCATGAATACAACCAAAGATAAAAATCAAGGAATGGCTACCTACGGTCAAAGACAAAAATCAAGATACGAATACGGTCAAAGAAAAAATCAAGGAATGGATACGGTCAACGACAAAAAATCAAGAAATAGATACGGTTGAAGATAAAAATCAAGCAATGGATAAGGTCGAAAACAAAAATCAACGAACGGATACAAAGACAAAAATTAAAGAAATGGATGCGATCAAAGACAAAAATCAACGAATGGATACAAATACAAAAATCAAAAAAATGGACGCGGTCAAAGACAAAAATCAAGAAAATGAATACGGTCAAAAACAAAAATGGAGGGATGAATACGGTCAGAAACAAAAATAAAAGAATGGACACGCATTTTTCCACACATTACTTGAATAAACAGAGACAGCTGGCCAAGAAAATTACTGGAGTGGCGACGGCACTCACACTACATTGCGCGACACCAAAGATATGGATAGACGACATCCACTGGTATGCAGACTAGGGTTGGAAGGTAAAAGCTTCGAGTGGACGAAACTGGAGGAGGTCTTCGTTCAAAAATGAACAATTAACAGGCTGTTGTGACGATGAGCTACAGAAAATTTCATTCAGATGCCTAAAGTATAATTTAAATAACTATCTTTATTTTAACTTTTACCGTGCATTTTTCCCTTTTCACCATGTATATTATTTTTGAAGTTGGATGAAGATGAGGTTGGATGTTAAAGTTTCGTGTGGACGAAACTGGAGAAGATTTCCGTTCAAAAATGCACAACTAATAGGTTGTTATGACAATAACCTACATAAAATTTCAATTCAGATGCCTAAAGTATAATTTAAATAACTTTCTTTTTTTTCACTTTTACCGTGCATTTTTCGCTTCCTACCACGTATATTATTTTTGAAGTTGGATGAAGATGAGGTTGGATGTTAAAGTTTCGTGTGGACGAAATTGGAGGTGGTCTTCTGTCAGAATTGGACAACTAATAGTTTGTTATGACAATGAGCTACACAACATTTCAATTTAGATGTCTAAAGTATAATGAACATGACTTTCTTTTTTTTAACTTTTACAGCCAATTTCTCACTTTTTACCACGTATATTACTTCGTTCAGAATCTTTTAATCCCTAATTTCAAAACTTATTTTTTTTTCAAACAATATTTCGATACGCTCTCGGCTCACATTGCAAGAATTGATTGGAAATCCTTTTCAACCGTGTAATTTGAGAACTTGCGGTGATCTATATTTTGACGAGAGTCCGTGTAACGCCGATGTTGACAGCGAAATAGCAAGTATATATGTACGTGGTAGCACTATTTTATAGCTAATTGTAAATATGTCATACAGTTTCCTAATGATTATACAAGTTACCTTGGAGTTACTACAACAGAGCCAACAAGAGACAACACACTAAATGGAAGTTAACATAGTTAAATAAAAGAAAATAAAGGTCTTGGAACTAACAAGAATTTGCATAACATTAACATTGCAAGCGAGATAGATAATATATGGCAGCAAAATTCTGAATATGACATAGAGTTCCTTAATAGTTACTACAAAGGAGCTAACGAGATACAAACCGTTAAATGAAAGGTGACATTTTTTTATAACTCTAGAAGTAGAACTTCTAGTAGAACTACAAGTTATATTAATGGTACAATTCTATGATCTAGCAGAAGAACCAGTATAACGTTGAATTTGAAAATAGGATCGTCCGTATATGCCTGCATTACTTTATTGAAAACATGTGGTTACCACAAGCGGCAACGAGCTATGACACGTTATATGAAAGGTTACGAAAGTTAATGATGGAAGAAGAAAGTAAAGAGTTTTGTTAGACAATGGTTTTGCACGATTGCGCAGGGAAATTTTCTTTAGTGAAGATGGAAATTGCAACCGCGTTTTTACAACATATTCAGTTCTTATATTGAGGGAAAATATGATTTTTCTCGCTGTATCACATTCCTCATGACGCTATGTAACTTTACAAAGATATAAATTTGGGTTTTGGGCGTTTCTAGTCACAGAACAAAAAACAAGATAGAAACGGTATGTTCAGGGAAATGTATGAAAATACTTGTCACCAGTTTGAAACAAATGAATTTTAAACGCGATAATTACATTGAGGGGCACGCCTCCCCCTCTGCTTAAACTTATTAGATATTTAACGCTTTCTCGTTTCCGCACGCTTGAGTCACATATACTTATCCCGCTCGCAAGACATGTTTTAAAAGGTTAGTGTTTTTTACACATTTGTCGAACACTCACCTTGATATCAAGTTAAAATAGCGAAATCTATATTAGATTAATTGATATTTTTCAATTTAATTTTTAATAAAAAAAAATTAATTTTTAAACCAATATTTACGACTACAAAAATATTTATTATCTGCATTTAACGCTACAAAGTGATAATACGTACATATAGTTATAAGTCTTATAATAAATCTTAAATAAAAATAGAAATATAGTTTATGTAAAAACAGAACTTAATACACCCAAAGATTTTCAGTTTCCAAGGCGTCCCAGATTTTCAAACATATAAAGTTTGCCCTAAATAGTTTTAGTTTTAGTTGCTCACTGAGATATATTGGCAAAATATTTCAAAAAATCTCTTTAAGACAGATAGCTTAACGTGCGCTACAGCATCCACCTATACTAGTTACAATAACTTCTAGCTATCCTAAAGTGCGTGCTACAACGTCCATCTATACTAGGTACTAAATAGTCTTCTATTCTAAAGTATGTGTTTCCAGCTATTATAAAGTGCGGTTACAGCCACCATCTATACTAGTTACAACAGCGTCCACCTATTCTTAAGTGCCCATTAAATAGCATCCATAAATTTTCCGTTCGCTTACATCGATTAACTTGGCATTACGAGCGCAGTTTCGTTATTGGTTTTTTTATCGACTGCTTTAAAAACATAGTTGTGGAGACTGACAACTTCTTTTTTTCCTATTATTTTATGTACTTTGTGGTTAGTTTGTTTCTTTTCTTAAGTTAGCAACGTGTAACTTTTTTTACATATTACTGATGTTTTTTTCATATTTTGAAGTTTGATACTTTCGGAAACTAAAGTGTATTTTGTTTCAATGCAATGCGTATCGAATTTTTGAAAAAAAATTGAAGTACTAGTTTACCACGCCGTTTTAAATAAATATTTTAATAATTTTAATACAAACATTTTCTAGTGTTAAATGATTCAGATATGTGCGAGTTAATGGATTTTATTCTTATAACAAATTTCAAGTTTCCACGTGAAGAGGTTTTTCAGAAAAGCGGCCGTGACAGACGGACAGGCGGGCTCGGGAAGGTTTTATAATATTTACGTTTTTCTTTGTGAAGAGGTTTTTCAGAAAAGCTGTCGTGACAGATGGACAGGCGGGCTCGGGAAGGTTTTATAATATTTACGTTATTCTTTTTGAGGTATGGAACCCTAAAAAGCTGTTTAATTCAAGAAGCAAATGCTAAAAAAATTTCTGAATTAATAATCTATCGCCAGTTTTACTACCTTGTGCCAATAGAAAACTACTGTACTTAATGTAGTTAAAATTGCTTCAACATTTAGTTCAGCTTTTTGTGTGCAGTACTCCACATACGCGGGAAGTATTGCCATCAAATCAAGGAATAAATTGAACCACAATGTGGGAGATACATAATCAGAAGAAAAATGAAAATCGTTTGAAAAGTATGTTTGCAACCTTTCTCCTTAGTTGGATTACTTAGGTTATTTAATTTTCTCCACTCAAAAAGTGAAAAATTTAATACTCACAATGTCGTCACAACTTGTTTATGAAATATTTATACCTGAATACTCACAATTTAATACTTAGATTAGTTAATGTTCTCCACTCGAAATGTGAAGAATTTAATACTCACAATATCGTCACAACTTGTTTATGAAATAATTATACCTGAATAACTTACAATGTTGTCACAACTTGTTTATGTAATATTTATACCTAAATACTCACAATTTAATATTTAGATTAATTAATGTTCTCCACTCAAAATGTGAAGAATTTAATACTCACAATGTCGTCACAACTTGTTTATGTAATATTTATACCTGAATAACTTACAATGATGTCACAACTTGTTTATGCAATATTTATACCTAAATACTCACAATTTAATATTTAGATTAATTAATGTTCTCCACTCAAAATGTGAAGAATTTAATACTCACAATGTCGTCACAACTTGTTTATGAAGTATTTATACCTGAATAACTCCAAAAGTTATTCAGGTATAATAATTCACTCGAGCGTAGCAATACTATTGTTACACGAGGTGAAGGTCTGAAAACACGCTGAGAAATAGTCACGTACAATATTTGGATTAAAGTAGTTATATCATTTTTTCATAAATATTTTAATGTTTATGAAGTATTTATACTTGAATAACTCCAAAAGTTATTCATGTATAATAATTCACTCGAGCGTGGCAACGCTATTATTACACGAGGTCAAGGTCTGAAAACACTCTGAGAAATAGTCACGTACATTATTTGGATTAAAGTAGTTATATAACTTTTTTATAAATATTTTAATGTTTATGAAGTATTTGTACCTGAATAACTCCAAAAGTTATTCATGTATAATAATTTACTCGAGCGTGGCAACGCTATTATTACACGAGGTCAAAGTCTGAAAACACTCTGAGAAATAGTCACGTACATTATTTGGATTAAAGTAGTTACACCACTTTTTTATAAATATTTTAATGAAACATAGTTCATTTAACAAAACAAATTTGGCAGCCAAACGCGACGTTGGGAAGAATATGTTTTAAACTGTTTGAACTAATTTTATTCTCCAATGCTTTTGTATCTCGCTGGCCATAACGTTACTGTCACTTTTCGAATTTGGCTCCGTTAAACATTTCACGGCCCATTATTATGGAATTTATTTTTGCTTCAAAGCATAACTTCTTCTGAACAAAAAAAGACTTATTAAAACTTTGATCTCAGCATGGTAAACACTACAGAGTTGAACGCCATTTCGAGCCGAACAACCGTCGAATCGAATTTAAATTCTAACAATTTCAACAATCCTAAATAACCTACGAATGAATTACGTAACGCCTACGACAGACGCGGGCGAGATGCATCTGTATGCAGTCGGTGCAGTGCCCTTGTGGATGCAGTTCGTTAATCGCTCTTCGATATCTATTAATAGCCTTTCCCGGTACGAGTTGCCTCTGCTAATTAAGGGAATGTGCCTTGTATCACTCTGTGAAGATAGTTTGTATCGGTCGGTTCGCGTTGATTAGGTGTTAAGAGCTGACTTATGTACTTCATCGTGTATTAATTTACTCGTCCTGGGAAGATGTATGTGGACGTAGCGAGGATGATATAGTTTTAACATAATTGGATTATTTGTTTTAGCCGCGTCGTATTCTTGTCATGATTAAAATAAAATTTGACTCTGTTAGAGAATTTTGTCTAAATGCATATTAAATTTGGTTGTTTGTTATCTTCTAATGGGTTTTTGAATTGAAAACTTTTTTTGGCGCACCTGCGCACTTTTTCCGAGCAGTGAACGAAACTGAACCGTCACGTTCGAGTTGGTGACGCTGAATCGAGTAAACTCGGCTTCCTTCGGCATCGGCCAAGTGCAGTACCTTTTAGGTGCACCATGTGTACTTTTTTTTAGATATTTCATTAAATTTGAATCTAAAGTATTTATAACATATTTAAATTTCCATAAATATATTGTTTTATTCTTATGAGTAAACATGGCTCCCTTCAGCACCAGCCAAGCGAGTTCATTGGCTAACACGGTGTGTCTCGTTCCAAGAATTACGTCTTATTGTTTATATAATATATATAAATATTTGTTTTTTAAGTGTACTGTTATTCTGTCACGCATATGTTATTGTATTTTAAAACAATAATCGCTCTCCGTTCTTGATTCCTCGAACTAACATCCATCATGTAACATCAGTATTATATATATATATATATATATATATATATATATATATATATATATATATATATATATATATATATATATTATTAACTGATATTAAAGATATCCGTAAACTTATGAGAGTGTGACCCACAAGATTTTTAATGGTATTATTATGATTATAAAGCACAGACCCTTGCAAGCCGAGCATCCTGCGCTACGTCCCGCCGTCGCAGTAGCGGGCGCGCACAGTTTATTTAAGTTTTATATGAGAGACACCCTCACAAGATATTTCCTAGATAGCGATTGATTCCATATAGGTGATCTTATAAATTATTAGAAAAATAAAAAAAAAGTATTTTTCGTCTATGTTAAGTATTTCAAAAGATCAGAAAAAAATTTAATTGTATGAAGCCCTTGCTATACATTTTAGATACAATAATATGAATATAAATCTTAGGTACCTACAATAAAATCTATGCACTCGACTTGACTCATGGCCTGATCACGTTCCACTCCCGATTCGTTTAAACATTGCACTAGCTGTACCTGCTGTTTCACCCACGCAGATTTATCTCAATTATGCTGTTATCCCTTCCCTCCCTCCCGGTGGTCTCAAAACGCCTCTTCTTCGTACGCCAAACGACATCGATCGTCGGGGTCGGAGGTATATGGGCGAGGATATTTGGGGTGATGAGTCCATAAATAAACCAATATCTCAGTTTACCTTCCACAATTTAAGTAGGATTCCTCGAATTCTATTACATTTTGATGACTACTCTGTCCTTATGAATCAGACGTGCGGTTCCAGAGATTAGCGCGAACAATCAAGCAAACAAACTTATTGGCTTTATATTTTAGTACAGATTATTTACAAAAGGCCCATTCGTACTACGGAAAACACTCGAGTTTATGTCCATTCATGAAATGGACCTTGTCACGATGCGCATGGATTGTATAAACAGGTTTTTGTTTTAATTTTAGTACGTTGTCACTTGTGTGTCAAACATAAACATAAAATTCAATAATAATTGCATAAGCGTAATAAATAAAAATAAACCTCATTTTATTTGCATCAAGTAGAAAATAAACAGGAACAATTCTAATTAATTTATAGGAATAATTCTGATTTAAATTAATGTGTTCTTGATGTGTGTTTGTTTGTTATCTAATAACTTAGCAATTATATATATATATATATATTCGTATCTATATACATAACGCTGCAACTCATCTAAATATTTAATTTATTTGTATTTTCATATACTTCGTTTTTAATGTTCATTACTTATAAAAGTGTTCCTTACAATAAATGTTCCGGATTGAGTGCACACGTACTTAAATCCCATGATGAAAATTTCAAAATTACGTTACATTTTTTAATATAATCTCACAGTATGCGCCTATAATAAAAAAATCATTTTCATGAATTTTGCCATTCCAGGACAACTTCCTTTAAACCGATAGGTCTCTATAAATTTGCGATAGGCCTCCCTCAATAGGCCTCTTTAAATTTTAGATAGGCCTCTCTTGACAGGCCTTTAAAAATATGCGATAGGCCTCTATAAATTTGCGACAGGCCTCACTTGATAGACCTCTTTTTATTTTGCAATATCCCTCTCTTGAGGAGGAGGAGGCCTACTGCACATGTATTAGTTATCTAATACATTTGCAGTAGGCCTATCTCAATAGATCTCTGTCAATTTGGCGATAGGCCCCTATAAATTTTGCGATAGCCCTCTTTTGATCCGTGTCTAATAAATTTACAAACCACCTCTCTCTATAAATATTGCGATAGCCCTGTCTTGATAGGCATTTGGGGAAGGCCTCTCCTTATAAGCCTCTATAAATTTTGCGACAGCCCTCTCTTAATAAATATAATGATACCTCTAAAAATTAGCGTTATACCTCTCTCGATAGGCCTCTATCACTTTTACAATAGCCCTCTCTCGATAGATATCTAATAAATTAGCGAAAGGCCTCTCTCGGTAGGCCTCCATAAATTTTGCAATAGCCCTCCCTATAAATTTGCTTCATTAGGGTTCCGTAGTCAAACAAGGAACTCTTATCATTTCGTAATATCCCTTTGCATATGCGTCTGTCCCTTTATAACACCTTCATAATTTCTATAGTTTTAGACTTACGTGGGTAAACTATAGTATAAATGTATGTTTCAGAAAAAGATATCCTTTTTTTAAGTGTAGGTTCCATTTACCAATTTTTATTCTTCTCCTCCTATTTCTAGACAAGACTACGTAACAACGTGGAAAAAACCACGAACAGGTTTTAATGACCGTTTCTAAGTGAAATTATATCGCATAATCCAACTGCATTCGTTTTGGAACTGTCAAAAACAACTCTTAAATACCCGGAAAGCAATCATGTGTGAATTACTGAACTTAATAGTTCACTTAAGATAAATTAACATGAAGGATTGAAATATATTTTATAATATTTAATTTAACAGATATATCGAAGATGAACCGCAATAACAAGTCCAAAAAGCTGGGCATTGGAATCCTTATCCAGTTACCACAAACCTTTATGAGTGCATTTGAGTATGACATAAGAAGTAAAAAAATATTTATAGTTCGATATTGACCTATTTTTATTTTTAACTTGTATAGTAACATTTAATTTAGAAATCAAAAGTAATTAAACCACACTTTGGCACTAATTATATCTGACTCAAATTACTTGAAAACTTCCGAGTAACCTAAAGCTAAAAAGATATCAAGTTCTAAAATGTATAGTTCAAAAAAATCGCTTAAAAACAAATGAAACATGACTGGTTATCGATTCAAAATACGACAGTACGTATTTCATTTTAATCGAAAAGCTTATGTGCTTTTATAGCCCCACTTAAGCTCGACATTATTGTTCCAAAGAATTTACTACTGAGCATTATTTGTTTACGTCGAATCTACCACCCTCCACCTATTTATTTAGATATGTACAATTGTAAAATAAATAAACAGATAAGTAAATAGGCACGTGCCTCCCTCCCGTTCGAGCAGTACGAACGAAATCGTAAAATCAAAATCACGAACATTCACGACACGCATTGTGTGAAACGGTGGTTGTCAAACTTTTATTGTTATTAAAAATTAGAACGAAACTGCGAACTACCCTAACGTATCACAGTTCCCGATTTACATTGTAAAATATGCAATCATTTCTTTAAAAAAATTAACATCAAAATCTCAACACACCGTGCAAGATGCTATCAATGCCATTTGGTGATTAATTAATAAAGTTTTGATAAGCAAATTTATAATGTCTAGTGTGTATTGTTTCAAAGCATTTTAATCTATAAAAATAATGAAATGATAGAAATGGCATTGCTGCACTTTAGAAATATTTAAGAAAAAAGATTTAGGGGTACAAAATAACTCAAAGGACACAAAAACATGTTTTTGAAACGTTTGTCTGTTTATCAGGTGGTGTGTTTATTTGTACGCGCATCACGCAAGAACGACTGAAGGGACCTTTATGGAATTTCGACTGGTGGGTTCTTTAAGATCTTTAGTAATAAGTAGGCTTTACATCATTATAATCAACCTACTAAAAAAGATGATGTAATTTGATATTTCAATGCAAAACTCACTTAAAACAACTTGTAACAATTACTAATGGCGTTTCGTGTACTTTAATCTTCAGTTTACAATTAACTTAATAACATTTTCGTAACATTCACGTGAATGGAGTCACGTGCACAACTTTTTCCAATTTACATAATCAGTTATGAATTCAGTTTGTTTTTACATTTCCATAATGTGTAATTCCATAATTTTATCTATTTCATTATTAAATTATATTATTTGTATCAATAATAATTTCAAAAGATATAGGCATTACTACAATAGACAGTTACGGAACTACCATAGACTCTTCATACGCACTGAGGCGCACGTGGAAATTTCTTTTTTCAGTATAAATTTACGAACATCCAAGTCGAAAAAATATATTAGCTAGATAGTCAATTTTCTCACTTTATCTCACATATTAGACTGACTAGTGGCACCTACAACGCGCAAAGAAGTAAATACATAACATTGATCCAAATTATATTGAGCTCATACAAAACACATCAACCATTATTTAAATCGATCTGTAGGTTCATATAAAATTCGGAGACATTCACAAACAAAGTACAAATCCAGGACGAATTAAACTTTTCTCTTTCGTTGAAAAATTTTGGAAATTAGTATATTTGACTGCGTACAAGATTAGTGCTGGAAATATTGCATAGAAAAAAGTGCTTGAAACATTGTGTAAAAGAGAAGTGCTCGAGATATTGTACAGAAGAAAATTCCTAAAAGCATTGCGTAGAAGAGAAGTGCTTAAAACATTGCGCAAAAGAGAAGTACTTAATACATTGCGTAGAAAAGAATCTTAATACATTAATACAATGCGTAGAAAAGAAGTGCTTGAAATATTTTTATTAATACATTGCGTAATAATATTAATACATTGCGTATAATATTAATACATTGCGTAGAAAAGAAGTAATTGAAATAATGAATCTTAATACATTGCATAGAAAAGAAGTGCTTGAAATATTCCGTAGAAGAGAAGTCCTTGAAACGTTACGTAGAAGGGAAATGTTTGAAATATTGCGCAGAAAAGAAGCGTTTGAAACATTGCTTAGAAAAGAAGTGCTTGAAATACTGCAGTGCTTGGAATGTTGCGTAGAAGAGTGCTTGAAACATTGTGTACTATAGAATTCCCTAGATGATTGGTTGAAAAAAAATCTAACAACTTGGCATCATCCCAGCCTACACTACACTTTGAAAGCCATCGCTGAACAACATTGCGCGATGCCGTTCAATATATTGTCCAAGAGTTACTTCCTGCCTTTGGCGGTTTGAACAATGAGCGCACAACTCACGACGCTCGTCACAATACGTTGGCGCTGTGTGATGGGAATATTGACGGGGTCAGTGTGTTAACAAATTTGTTGAAGTAAATGACATAAGCAGGTTGACAGCAAGTACATCTAATGAGTTGTTACGAAAAAATGACATAAATGACATAAAGTAAATGACATAAACGGGTTGACAGCAAGTACATCTAATGAGTTGTTACGAGTAAATGACATAAACAGGTTGACAGCAAGTACATCTAGTGAGTTGTTACGAGTAAATGACATAAACAGGTTGACAGCAAGTACATCTAATGAGTTGTTACGAGTAAATGACATAAACAGGTTGACAGCAAGTACATCTAATGAGTTGTTATGGAAAGTATTGGCGAACTGTGTCGATTGGATTGAAAATTTGCGTTAATTTTGTCTCTATGGGAAATTCCGCCGAATTTTTCTCTGTATTTCGTGTTTGAAGGTTATAGCGGAATACTTATAGTATCACCTCGTTACCCGTCTCTGCGACTATCGGTCACAACCTATTTTGATATGTAAACTATCTAGCCTAGAAAGTTGTAGTTTGATATACTCGTAATTAAGGAGTTGAACGAGCAAAATCTTCGAGGAAACAAATAAAATCCAGATAAATTAACGTAAAGTATCGGTTAGAATTAATAACAATAAAGCAGTTTCATTTTGATAACGCAAATAATTTTAGAAAAATATTTTTTTATTTCCTCGGCACTTTAGAAAAAAACAATTTTTGTGTATTTGATCAGTATTCCGTGATCAGCGTTTGTATTTAAGACGGATTGAATACAATAATAAAACTGTTTTATTTATATTAGTACTTATAATAAAATACATTAACCGTCCTCAATAAATAATTTCGAAACCAACGATATAGAACGATTTATATGGGAGTCCAAATCTTACTTAATCAGATTAAGAATCCATAGCAGGCTCCTGTGCGAAAAATTACAGCTTACAACTCCCAAAGGCATGGAAGACGGGTTTTTAACTCATTCCCTATAACTGAAACTGACGAATCCTCGGCTTGATATCGGAAACTAGAAGTGTAATTTACCACCATTCTCCCAGTGCTCACTGACAACGAATACCCATTTTCATGTCCATCAAATGTATAACGCAGTTACCACTTTAATTATTTCATTGAATGGAAGGCTACCTATAATTTATATTGAAGTTCAGCGGCAAATCATTTATAAACACGATATCCCTGAATATACGACACGACTACTTTGATAAACAAGTTGCTAATTCACAGATATATAAATTGGTATTTTCCATTGTTAAACGCATTAAAAAAAACTGTCCAAACCGTGCATGGTATTGCAGAAATAGAAGATAATTTTCAAAAAAGCTGGTATTATTAGAATGTAAAAAAAAACAATCCAGCGATTAACAATCAGGAAAGTGCAAAAATACAGTAAGTTTGTAATTTAAATGGAAAACAAAAAATAGCTATCTTCATAAAAGCGGATATGTTATATTATTAATAAATGTTAAATAAATAATAAAGATAATAATACAAATTTAACGAAATGCATAACAACCTTTTAGAAACAGTTACAGTATTTTTTTTTTAAATATGACTCCAATGCCTAAATGATTTAAAAATAAACTATTAATTGACACTGACACTCAGTTCTATTGTTGTCAAAATCAATGTTTTTGGCTCTTTCCGCGTTTTGAGTACATACACTGTATTAAACACTGTACAGTATAAACACTGTACATTATAAACACCGTATTAATCACTGTACGGTATTAACGCTGTATTAAACACTGTACAGTATAAACGTTGTATTAAACACGGTACAGTATAAACACTACATTAAACACTGTACAGTATTAACGCTGTATTAAATACTGTACAGTATAAACACTACATTAAACACTGTACAGTATAAACACTGTATTAAACACTGTACATTATAAACACCGTATTAATCACTGTACAGTATAAACGCTGTATTAAACACTGTACAGTATAAACGTTGTATTAAACACGGTACAGTATAAACACTACATTAAACACTGTACAGTATTAACGCTGTATTAAATACTGTACAGTATAAACACTATACATTATAAACACTGTATAGTATAAACACTGTACAGTATAAACACTGTACAGTATAAATACTCACGTATACAGATGTAACGTACGAAATCATAAAATTCACAGAGTTTGTAAGGTCTGCGAATTTCAAGGATTGGTGTGTTACATCTGTATATGGAGGATGCAAAGGAACCTGATATGCACTTCGTTTCCTCTTGCTGGTTCAAAAAGTGTAGTAGAAATATTATTTACAGGATATTGGGAAAAATAATGCTATTTTTCCTAAAAAATACATTTTTTATTTATGTCCGATTAAGAATTTAAATAAAACTTTTAGGGAGCTTATTTTTATTTCCTCTATTTAAGAGTGTAATTTTTATTCTGTATACCTGTGTCCAATACACATATAACGCTTTTGCTGGTCTCCTATCCCAAAATCAGTATTTATCCTAACCGCATTTATGTAACCAAGCATTAAGTTTTTATCCTAACCGCATTTACGTAACTGGGCAAAAACCATATAGATATTTCCAATAGATGTATGTGGCTTTTGCTTCTAAAATAATATGATTTTTCATAAAAAAATCATTTTTTATTTATGTCCGATTGAGGATTTAAATACAACGTTTAGGGAGCTTATTTTTTCATTTCCTCTATATAAGAGTGTCATTTTTATTCTGTATACATGTGTTCAACACACATATATGGCTTTTGCTGGTCTCCTATCCCAAAATCAGTATTTAACCTAACCGCATTTATGTAACCAGGCATTAAGTTTTCTTTATTCCTGAAAGGCAAATTAAGTATTATACATCTATTACAAGAACTTGGTAGGTTTAAAAAATAATACTTTTCCCACATGTCATATAGATTGATGTAATAGCTTCCGTGTGTTTGAGGAGAACAAGTATATTTCACACCGAAATGTTCCAAAATATGGCACATCAAACCCTGGTAGTGAATATTGGTTATAATAAAGATACTTAAATTCCAACTCATCTTGTAAGAGCATCTGAAGAGGAACTGTCCGCATACCTACAAAAAATATCGTAAACATCACAAGATGGATGCGGAGACCCTATTCGGCGATAACCGCGATAAAAACTGTCCTTGTGCAAAGAGGAAGTGAATTTTTGGGTATAGATAGCGACTGGAAGACCTCGAATGAGTTGATCGTATCGATTCCAGGAATATTCGAAAGGTGGTAATGCCAGAAGTCGCGAGAGCACGCACATAGAAGCGTATATACCGTATATTAATCGCGTATGCTGATGTCATAGCAATAAAAATACGGATACGCCAAGTAGCTTTGATGCAAATAATAAAACAACACAATACGTGGGTAAAGCGAAAACAATATCTGAAACTGTATTTGGCGAGTAACATGAAACACATATAAATAACTGTTATTTGATACGGTTAAAAAACAATAATAAAAACTAGTTCACGATGCACTAACTGTATTTATGCATGGACCTTTCGTATTAACTAGTGGTCACCCAATGGTCGAGATTCGACCGTAATTTGTTAAACTTTTAAGTTTAAACGTTATTCGTTTACGTCAAACTAAAATAGACAACCTGACATTTTAAAATTCTTTGGTGACAATCTATACTCTGTGCGACTGTTTTACCATAGACTATTGTGTGTTTGACATTGACAGTTTGAAGATAAACAATGAATCGTTTAATGTATCTGTAACATACGAGTATTATATATAAATTTTAGCTTCTTGCACTTCGCATCCATATAAACTTTTACTATGCCAAATCTCACACTCCTCCATGCCCGCAACGTGCTTAAAAAGGGGTACAAAGGTTTTTTTTCGCGTATTAATATGTAGATTAATGTACCATAAGTTACATTAATTTTATTTAAAATTAATTTTCGTGAGAAAAATTTAAATAGGTCAAAAGAAAATTTATTTCCGAGTACTTTAAAAGAAATGTTTATTCTATTAATATGATAACGGTGATTTTAAAAAATGTAACAAGGAAGGTGTCTCTTATTAATACAGGGGATTCCGTGAATCGAAACAGACTTTATTTGGAAAATATTTCTGCAAAAATTATATGTTTTTTCGTTGGAATCGCAGCTTTATCATTGATTATTTTCAGAAACGTTTGAGAGTTGTCATGTAGTTTCTTAACATTTCATGTTGATACATAGTCAATTATTCAGTTTGATACACAGTCACATGTATGAATAACATACACGTTTTCGTTTCTGCTTTAAAGTGTTTCTGAGAAAAATGAGTGATTTCGTAAAAGTTCCGTTTTTATTTTGTTTACTTTTTTTGGAATTTTGTGACGATACTTTTTTATTTAAATGAAGCAAAATGAAGAGGGTATTAAATAGTATTGTTTATGCAGACTTGCAACATTATGTTCTTGAAAATATCAACCTCAAAATCACATTGTATATAGAAATACATTTGAATCATTGTCCTTCTTACAGTTCAAATATTTCCGCATAAAAATAGTCATTAAGAATTTAAAGTTGAAGGAATAAAAGCGGCCAAGTGCGAGCCGGATTCGCACACAAAGGGTACCGTACACCGCATAATTTAACATTAATTTTTTGGTAAATAACAAGATAGGTGCCACAGCAACACGTGACTCGAAAAAAATTATAAAATAATTGGCGAATCACATCTATTATATCATATTTTCCTGCATCCTATACCATATCCTTCTAATATTTTGAGTTATAAGCCTAGTTATATATATTTTTCTATTTTTTGTTTTACTATAGAGTCTGCACTAGAATCAGACCTGAGTGTGACAAAGGAAAAAAAACGTCGAAAAAATACATCTGTTTTATTAATTAAATAAGTCAGGTTCTAAGGCGGGCCCTGTTAAAGCAATTTTACTTTTAAAGGGTCCCCCCCCCTTTGGGCCTGACTTATTTAATTTTTACTTGATGACTTATACTTGTCATAATAAGGGCCATAGTAATACGTATTCTGTGAAAATTTCCAGTGTCTACCTATTAGGGGTAAAAAGATACAGCACTATGACAAACATAAAGACGGAGAGACGAACGGCGGAGGCTTAGTAATAAGTTGGTACCATTTGGGTACGGAACCCTTAAAAATTATTAATTCATATTTTTTCAATCAATTATTTGTTTACATCATTACAAATGTAAGCAAATTTATTTCACTAACAACTAATTATGGCAACGCAGTATATACTGATGTGACAAAAAATTTGCAAAAAATCGTAAAATCAGTTTGGCTAAATCGTAAAACGAGACTTCAAAATTTTAATGAGTTTACCGCACCCCTGAAAAATTCTCTAAAATAGGTTTTGATAAGTAATTTCATTTAAAAGACTTTCGGGTAATCTAACTTCATTACATCGGAAAATATTTTAAAAAATCTTAAGTACGCGGGAAATGACTCAGATGGAAATTACTGGACGACCGAGCTTGTCCGTGTACTTAAAATATAAAATAAAATTAATCATTAAAGTATGTTTGCTACATTTCATTTAAAAAAAAATGCAGAAGATCAATCACAATTGCTATTGTGATTGATCTTCTGCATTTTTTCATCCTCCTGTCAGATATTCAATATCCTTATTCTAACTTCTTACCTCGCGCTCATACGGACACGTATGATATAAGAATTATTTAAGTATACATAGTTTAATATTTTGTAAAAATATTACGAAATCATAATTTATGCGTGATAGGACACGCACTTGGCAGTTTTTACTTTCTAAGTTAATCAAACACTTCAATAAACACTACAACTTACTTTTTACAAAAAATAAAAATGTAAATAAACAATTTTTTAAACCAATTTAGTAACCTGAAAGAAAAAACACGTCTTTAAAATTAAGACTAAAGGGAGTATTTTTCATGTTTTGTAAAGTTCCGTCCCTCCAAATGAAAAAGAAATCATTTGGTGGTCCATCCGTCCATCTGTCTGTGAAAGCCTTTTTTCTCAGAAACGGTTTTAGATATCAAGTTGAAATTAATACCGTATACTGATAACTAAAGTGTTACATTGTCGTAAAAATTTAAAGTTCTTTGATTTAAAGATATGGCCCCTTTTAAGCGTATTTTTTTTTTATTTTGCTATACCTTATTTGCTGATCATCAAAACTTACAGAGCATTTCAGGTCGACCTCATCTTGAAAAAGACAGTCTTGAAAGTCAGCGTAATGAGGTAACACAAATGAAGGGAAAAATCCGAAGATCAATGATTCCTGATTCTAGGTGGAATTATATAATTTGTTTAAATAGAAACCTGTAAAATATATAAATATATTGATTTAACCAACATGTAAATATCAGTGGTATAAACAATATTTAAATATATTGGTTTAAAAAATTCAAATTTCGGTTTTTAAATTCGGATTAGTTATTAAAATTAAAGTTTCATGGACAGTATCATAGAAAAACCATGTACCATTAAATGGTTTATAAATGCCTAATATGCACGGAAACCTTGCAGCACGAATTCTGCTCGTGTTTGACATGACGCTCGATTTTTCATTTGGGATTAAAAAAACATCTGTATCAATATTGGTAAAAGTTTGAAAGCATTATTGTTAGTATCTCTAAAAAAAATGTCGATTTACAGAAGTAAACGCCTTTTTTTCCATTTGTTTAGTAACCTATTTGAAAATTTCACCGTCTGAAATCGAACGGAAAAAAGAAAAGAAAATTAAGACGGGCGTAAATTTGTGTAAAAATAATGAAAAGTTTCAAATTAATTCTCTTATAATTTGGTCTTTGAAATTTACAATTTTTACATTCTACATGAATGGATATAATTGACATAAAATGCTAAAGGAGACCGGCAAAAATGGACCCAGACGATAAAAAAGCTGGTATTTTTTTTAATATAAAAAACCAAACTATTCAGTAATTGAGAATCAGGAAAGAAGAAAAAATAGAATTACAATTTGTAACCATAATACGAAACAAAAAGCTATCTGCTTACATGCGCATATATCATATTTTTAAAATATAAAGATTTATTAATTGAAAATAAGAATAACAAAAAAAATTAACAAAATACATAATAACTTTTTAGAAATTATTACAAAAAATAATCCACGCCTCTAACTTTCTTTAATGTGTAGCCATTGCCTAAATTAATTAAAAATAAACTGTTAACAAACATTGACAATGGTTCTATTGTTGCCAAAATGAATGGCTTTTTCCCTCTTATCGAGGTTCACGTAACTTTTTTCGACGACTCTGTCTTACCTGTGAGCATCATTGATTAATATGGTACATCTGTGGATGAAGGGTATAATGAGACACATCTGCACTTTGTTTTATCTCGCTAGTTCAAAGAATTCCGTAGAAATTACATTTAAAAACTGTTATGAAAAATAACCTAACTTTTAATAAAGAAATACAAAATTTCTCTTTTGTCTGATTGACGATTTGGTTAAAACTTATAAAGAGCTTATTTTTTTAATTTTCTTTATATAACAATGTCATTTGTATTCTTGTAACGCCTGGGCCCAACATTTTATGGACTTTTGCCGGTCTTCTTTGGCTTGCACCTTGTACAATTCTGTTTTTAGCTATAACATCGCTACGTGATGATATAGCTAATGCTTAAATTGTAAGAATAGGCATGTTAACATTAAATATTTTACTACAATCCGTCTGACGATTCTCAGGTTAATAAAGAAGGCCGGCAAAAGTCCATAAAATGTTGGGCCCAGGCGTTACAAGATCCAGGTGTTACCAGGATATAAATGAAACTCTAATGTCGAGAAAGTGAAAAAGCAAACCCCTTAAGACTTTTTATTTAAATCGTCAATCAGACAAATGAGGAACCTTGTATTTGTTTGTGACAAGTCAGGTTGTTTTTCATAATAGTTTATAAATGTTGTTTCCGGGGAATTTTTTGAACTAGCAAGATGTAATTCGCTGTGCTCCGTTGTATCCTCTATACACAAAAACATTCATCCATGTAACTCGCACACACGAAAAGATAGTCGACAAAAGTCACGAATACTCGAAAACAGTGAAAAAGACATTTAATTTGACAACACAGGACGAATGTCAATGTCAGCTAATAGCTTATTTTTAATTAATTTAGACATTTAAAATAATTTGGTATTTAATAATGGCTACGGTTAAAAAAAGCGATTTTTTAAAAATTTTTTTTGTTTATTTTTTTGTAATTATTCTTAAAAAGTTATTACGTATTTGCTTAATTAAATATTTATTGTTATTTCTAATTCTTATTAACGATTCTTGATATATTAAAATATGATACATGCGGGTTTACGAAGATATATATTTTATTTTATATTATGGTTGCAGTCTTTTTTCTTGCTGTTTCCGATTGTCAACCACTGAATTATTTGATTTTTTTATATTATAAAAATACCAGTTTTTTTTAATTTCATTTGATTCCTCTAACCAAAGGCGCCTTTTCATCGGTCTCATTTATATACAAATACATAAATTGGAAATAAATACAATAAATATTACAGAATTGCTGACAATGAAAATGGCGAAATCTAAATAAACAACTGAATCTTGTAACGATTAAAACCAAAAATAATGATCATTTTAATAAGCCTAACAAAAACACCATGCTTTGGTTTTAATATGCCATAAGGATTTAACATAACACGCGGGAGTAGCAATATGAGGTTTCCAGTTTCGCCAGGCCGTAATTGTTTTCAGGCCCTCCTAATTTCTGAGTCACAGAAAACGTTATCATATCAATAACATACCGTAATAGCCTTTCACCATAATAAGGCAAACTGCGTACAAGTCTTGGCAGTAGAAGACACTATTCATTCTCCTCACCAGGTTCCACTAAAGCGGAGATCTTGCGAAATATTAACGTCCATTATAGATACGTATGTATATTGCGCCACGTGGCTTTCGCGGTATTGCTGACTGTAAACAATGGGATGATTTGAAAATATAGTGAAATGCATTTGAAATTGGTTAAATAAATTTAAAAGATATAACGTATTCAGTTCGAATATCGACAGACTGTATTTCATAAACTAGAATAGAAGCCTAAACAATAATAAAAAACACTTACAACTTCTTGTATAACGTAATTAACAAAAACAATTTAATGACCGCGAAAAGTATTCCAAACAATGTATCTACAATGTCGTTCACACAAGATCGTTAACCTTGCAACCGTTACCGAAAAATTATTACGCCACACAACCTCACAGAACTAAAGTGACAATCATCAATAGCAATCTGAACACTAAATCAATAAGTAACAGAATAACATAGCTGCAATTAACAATGCGATACAGCAATAAACAAAGCGAAACATGTTTCGATACACAAATCCTGCAATTATTGAAATGCAGAATGCAGTTTCAATTATTTTAACTTAAAATATATCTAAATGATTAATAAGCAAAAGTAATAATGAACACCGTAATGTCTATTTAAATGATGATATCGCACGACCTCATGAACTTGCATTCGCCATTCATCAATAACAAACTGACATTTTGACAGTGACAAGCAGACAATGATTACTTTCTAACAGTTATAATTAGTGCAATGCAATACCATAACACGAATAAGTATTTTTCCCTAATTGAAATTAAAAAAAATATTCCTTAGTAAAGTATAACCTTATTACTATCGACACTTAAATTACAAAATAAACACATCATTTATTCATCGATAAATCAACGTACACACACTGGTTAGTAACAAAAGATATCCGCAACAATAACTCGCATTTCGTTCAACACGTTTTAGTTAACGAAACCGCGAACTTAACTTGAACTCGATCGTTTATTTTCTTTAATTAAAACTTATTTTAAACTCGACGCGGGCACTATTAATTCGTATGTCACTTTTTCGCTATTTAAAGTCTCGATTATTTATCACGCGCGTTTATAATCAACTCTTTCGTTTATTTGTCAACTTTTATTTATGCGCCTGCGTCGCTAGAGATGCGCACGCGGGCGCGAGCGGGAGTATACTGACTGATCTCTTCGAGCTGCGAGCCGAGAACTGAATGAGGGGAGAAGGGAGCTGTGAGGGGGGAGGATTGTAAGAATATTATTACTGGTGCATGGGGTGGTGCAGGGAACGTGATGCAGTGGTCGAAGTGTGCAAGAGAAAGTGGGACTGGGTTCCAATCGGTTTTGGGAGAAAGGGTTCGATGGTTTCGGTCTTGAGGCTGAATGGAAATAACAGGCAGTATTTAGGAGGAAGTAGCCCTTGGAACTATCTGGAGCGATATTAAAATAAGATTATTAATTATATTTCTCTTTCTTTGGCTCCAATCAATCTTTCCTGCATAATCCGAGAAGATTCGGAACAATGGAATGGAAGGGAACAACCTGTTCTCTAGGAATTAAAATATGTTGTTTGAAAAGTACCTATTAGCCTAAAGACGAGTTAATAAATGATTGTAGATGTAATATGGTTCTTACCATACACCATCCTAAGAAAGAAAGAAAAACACAAACACGACTATCCTTAAACTACTAGAGGGAATCTTGTCCCTATTTCGCAGAACACCGACCGAATATATAACAACTACTGGAATAGAATAGAAAGTAATAGATATACAATATTGTTATTTTTACCATTAATACATTTTCATGATAATTACAGGTTGGGAAATTCTTCATTATAACGATTATAATTAATGAAGATCCCGGAAAAACTTTTGAAGCATTTGTTTCGTTTTTCCTTTTTGCTACGTCTTCGATAAATTATGAACCCAGCTAATCAGCGAGAAGTAATTTTTTCTTTTTTTTTTCTAAAAATTCGTGAAAATAGCTTAAAAATGTTTATTTCATATATAATACTGCGTCTTCTTCTTCACATAGATTGCAACCACCGGGTAATATAGGTATGTACTCGAATGTACTCTAGGCCTACAAACTAATATTTTTATTGAACACTTATTTCCTAACAGAGTTTTCTTTTCTCTAATAGATATTTGTGTTTTATTGTATCTACCTGTATCTGAAGAGGCGGTACAAATTGAGACAACCACGCGGATATATCTGGCCTTACGATCACCACTTTCTCGACGTTAGGAATCGTGATTAAGTAACCTTTGTCGTCTCACGACTTCTACTCCTCTGTTCTAGATCTAAAAGTCACATCTGCCTTATATGTTAGTGTCTAACTAACATTTCGATTTTGTTTCAATCCGTCGCTTTGAATTTCGTATCTTTAACTTTCGGTTGCATCTTTCCATTGATCAATCTGGCAAAATGTAATGCAGCTATGGCAAGTATACGTTCACGAAAAATGCCAATAAAGAAAATTTTAAAGAATTACTATATCTTTTTACATTTCCGGGACTAATTTATTACATTCCTGGACATGGGACAATATCACAAATTCCGGGACAATTCCGGAAATCCCGGACATCTAGCAACCCTAATTGGACTACACCTTTTACGTAAAATGTGCATCTTTCACATAAAAATAAAGATGACCACACTGGTTAACCTGATTCATGCATCAAATTCTTTGTGAAGTTTTACTTGGATTCTAATTATTTATTTACCCTTTATTGAATTCCATATCACGTGTATAAACATAATTAATGCAGATTACGGCGGAACAGAATATAATGGTAGTAATATATTAACAAAGCTATCGAAAATATCATCTTAATATCAATTCAATATACGTCCTAGTCTTTTAATTCAGGTTTAAATTAATGAGTAACATTATAAAAATTATAATTAATAATATATGTACAAAGCTATCGAAAATATCATCTGAATATCAATTCAATATACGTCCTAGTCTTTTAATTCAGGTTTAAATTAATGAGCAACATTATAAAAATTATAATTAATAATATATTAACAAAGCTATCGAAAATAACATATTAATATCAATTCAATATACGCCCTAGTCTTTTAATTCAGGTTTAAATTAATGAGTAACATTATAAAAATTATAATTAATAATATATGTGCAAAGCTATCGAAAATATCATCTGAATATCAATTCAATATACGTCCTAGTCTTTTAATTTAGTTTTAAATTAATGAGTAACATTATAAAAATTATAATTAATAATATATTTGCTTATTAACATTATTAAAATTATAATTAATGACATATGTGCGATATAGAAAGAATTTCATTCCTTGTTATTGTTTAAAGTCTGTTACTGATAAATATTACCGATTTGAAAAAAGTTTTAAGATCTATTTTTGAATATATAAATCGACTTTGTTTTACGTAGATACGATACAGATTATCTGACATGTATCATCTTATTTATAATATTATATTCAATGTTATAAAAATATATTAAGTTTCAATTTCGCACCGTATCTCTTAATATTCTCAATTCTCTTGAAACATTTGCGGTTCTTCAATAAATTTGAAAATATCACAAAATTCTGAATTATCCATCACATAAACGTGAATAAGTGTTATAAAAGATGGATATCTTCTTTACATGGTAAAAACAAAATGTATTTTAGCTAATAATGTTTGGCTATTCGTGAAGAAGTGATTTTTTTATGATTCGCGGAAGTGTAATATCAGATATATATATATATATATATATATATATATATATATATATATGCTTTTTTACCATGAAATGAAATAATGTATTTTTAATAGTTTGGCTAATAAGTAAGAAGGGGTCATTAACATTATATTTTTTTTATTATATTTCCAGTATAAAATTAAATAATCGTTGATATAATAATTACAATCATTTTGTAGTACATATCTCCAACGCACTGACAGGGAATGGAAAGCCAGTGAAATTAACTACTGTCATATCATAATCCAAAGATTTTTCAAGGTTTTCCTTATTTAGAAGATGAAACAATAGATTTACACTTATTTTCACTTCTTTTTGTCCCTACCTGTGTTACACGTTGAGTTACAGTATGAAAAATTCTAACCTCAAAATTGGTGCACGAAAATAAAATGTGACGTAATATTATATACACCAGTCTATTGATAAATATAATAAAACTGTAACAGAGTAAATTCTGTACATGGAAAATAATTTAAAAAAGAGAGATAGATTTATTTTATTAAATGAAAATAGAAGGCAGAAAACCTGTTTTTAAAATGTTTCCCTGTCTGTTAATTCGTTTTTTGTTTCCCTGTCTGTTCAATTACGCGAAAGCTGGTAGACGAATTTTGATAAAATTTGGTATCGTAATAGTTTATACTTCCAAGTAACATAGAAGATACTTATTTATATTACAGATATAAAAAGCACCCTCAGTTGATGAATATTATGATATTGGTACTGCCAACGCCATCTATTAGCGTTTTTAGTAAATTCTATGTTCATACGGGATATATAGCGGAATGTGCTGCTGGGAACGTGGATTTATTCCTCGCATATATAAAAAAAATTGAAATATACAAAAAACACAAAAAGGAAGAAAAAACAGAGATATGATAATGTTCATTATTCCTAATAACTTTTCTTATTTCGATTTTCATCCAACCGAAGTCGCAGGCACCGCTAATATGTATATACGTATAAAGTGGAAAAGTTTGTTCATCTGTTTGTTCGCGCTAATTTCAAAATGTACGTGTCAGATTTCAAAAGTGCTTTTATGTCAGAAAATCCTTATTTTTAGGAAAATTATAAGTTATACGTGATCATGCAACGATTTATATGGACACACCATTGATAAAAAAAAGTTAATTGCAACTCAGTACACGTAACAGAAGTGAAACTTTTTTAGCGTTCATAACTTTGACAAAAGTAAGTATAAAGTATTAAAACGACACTAACAGTGAGAAAGGACACACAAAACGTACTGCGTTGTACTAAATTCGCAAAAGAAGATTTGAACACATAACATTTAGAAAAATTAATAAAATGTCATTACAAATCGATGTAAACATCTAATCTTCATATAAATTTACATAGCTTATGTAATATGTATAATGTAAGTACCAGAAGACTTTTAAATGCCGCTCGCGGTGTAAATTATATTTATGACTATCTGCGGGTTCATTGCAGATTTGTAAATAAATTAAATACAATGTATACCTAATGTTGTTATTCTTTTAATGGATGAAGTACATGTAGAATTAGTAATAAATCAAACTTAAATATATAAATAAATCGACAAAATTTTAACAATTTTTCTGACAACGTAATGTAAATAAAAACGTATGCGTGGTACCTCAGCTGTTCATATACAGCGTCTGAGGCTTACACGCTAGTAGCACGGCACTACTTATTTAATTTGTATCGTTGTGTATACCTCGCTCACTTTTGCTCCACTTCCATGGCATCTAAATATATACCTCTTTCTACATCATATCTTACTTCTCTATTGTGTAACGAAATGTGCCTAAACGTGACGCGACCTTAAAATTTTACTCTCAATTCTCGTCCACTTATCGGTTATCGAATCGCCGCTTAACTTTCACTTAAAAAAATATAGTAACAAAAATGCAGAATTATGGGAACATTTCCTAACTCTGTTCCTCACCTCTTCTCTGTCTGGTCTGGAAAGATTTCCTAAACAGTGCAAGGCAGAGAGAGACTGGCTCATTTCTTAATTTATCATCTCGAGTATTCCCGCCGATAAACTCCCGACCCAAACGATCGGTATCGTTTGGCGAAAGGGGTGGCGACGTTTAGTGACTGCGAGGTTTTTTGGGAAGAGAGTAGCATAGTTAAGTTTTAGTTAAGATAATTTAACGCGGGTAAAAGCGCGAGACAACGCTAGATTTTACATACAGCCGTCACCTCAATTTTTGTCTCAAATATATTTAACCTCGCGGGCATAATTTGATTATACTTTTTTATTACTAAAATCGAATAAGTAATAATATTAAACGCGGTTAAAATAAATATATCAAACCTAGGAGTTTTCATTACAAAGTTATAACTACTTCAAAACTGACGAACTACGATTGCCGCGAAAACGCTCCATACAAAACACAACTGGCTTATGACGTCACTGGCCTATTATTTAGCATTAATTATAAGGAAGTTTATTAAATATTTCTAACTCGTTAAATAATGCGTTTAACTTATATATTACAAATTATAATTTTTTCATTTCTTTGTGTAAAAACTAAATTCATAATAACTTTTTCAATTTAATGAACAAAAAAATTTACACTTTTTTATACTTGGAACTTTCGATTCATTGTTTGTTATATGCATTATTTTCTTCATACCAAGGTTTTTTAAACTTACTCTACAGTTTTAAAACATTTTTACAAAAGATATCGACATCATTAAAATACCCTATTTGTTCACCGTTCCATCATATCGCAGCTTCCTATTGTGAAGCAATAGAGACTATACTTTAAACATTTAGACACGACATATTCAGATTAATTGAAAATATACTTGCGTCTTATTTTATTTCAATTTTCAATAATAATTTTCCTCTTCATGATTATATTTTGAAAACCTATTAAAACTAAGCGTTCCGGCATATTTAATACATAAATAACAAATAAATGCATTGCGCCGAACTGCGATAAAATTCATAAGCCTCCATCGAATTTCGGCCCTCCCAACACCAAGTGACACCATCTGGCGATATCAGCGATAAAGCACACGAGGGGCGGAGGAAGTTTCTGGTCGTAGAGTGAGAGGGTGCCGCGGCGCCCCCCGCGTGTATTATGTCAATATTAAGCGCGCTAAGTGCCGGGGTGGATATTGATATTTTTACGCTTCGTTTAGTTATGAGTTGAGTTTCGAAGACGATTTTAAGAGAAAAAATAGATGAATAACATATCGATTGTGAGAGCAGCTTGCGGCGTTCCAAGAAAAAAATGTTAACCAACTAGTTTCGGAAGCAGGTTGTCTAGAGCGAGAATTCTAGATCAGAATATTACGTTACTTACATAAGCCAGAGCAGTATTTTCGATGACTCGTCATTCATGATCAATGTTGCAAAACCTTTGTTGTTTTAAGTTTCCGATAATCCATTGTTATAAGTGCATGAACCGGTATCCACACTTGTAAAATTCTTTTAGAAAAAAGAAATTTTCGGTCGAAAATCAATTTGACTATAATTTTGTGCTACGTCATTAGTCACAAGTGCGTTAAATTCTTACTACCAACGTCAGCCTAATAACAATTTGTTAAAGTCGATGAAGTGTTTATTATATTTGAGGAAAATATGTGTCGCTGACCTCCTAAAGTATACAATGGGGAAAAATCGTCTAATTTACGAGCTACACAGGCAAAAGATTTTTGTAGATAATTGAGTCGGCCGACAACTGCCTACTTTTGGAGATAAGGTCGGTGGTCGACTTTCCGTCGTCTTACTTTATAAGCCAAAACACGCGCGCCGCTGATTAAATATATATCGTCACTGTCAGCGCATGTTCAGTGGTATGTTCTAACTTTTTTTCCGAAATCGCGATTTTTACTGAAACTAAAAGGTAAATATTTTTTTTCAAAATGTTAATATAACATAATATTATATTAACTGAATTTTTCAGACAAATCGGTCGACGCGTTTATGAAATAAAATTAAAAATGTGATGAAATAACTTTTTCTGTAATGTTAATTGTACAATTTTTGAGAGCGATTTTTACCAAAACTAAACGGTAAATAATTTTTTTTCAAAATTTTCATATAACTTCATTTTATATTGACTTAGTTTTTTAAATAAATCTCTCCACGGGTTTCTAAACTTAAATTCATGTGAAATAACTATTTTAAAATATTGTGAAATAACTACTTTTTCTGTCATGTTAATAGTACAACCTTTGAGAACGATTTTTACGAAAACTAAACGGTAAATAATTTTTTTTTCAAAATGTTAATATATAACAATTTTATATCAACTTAGTTTTTAGACAAATCGCTGAACGGGTTTTTTAGATAAAATTAATTAGATTTTTATAGTTTGAATAATATATCAAAAAATCAACGAACTTCGTCGACAACACGATTTACACGACATCTACCTTAAATTCATAACATTCGATTGGTGAAAGTTTGCCAGAATTACCCCACTTTTTTGTGAAACACATGCAGTTAAACTATTAAATATAATCTATTCTATTTCATTCGATTATTGTCATTCGTCGGCGTTGCACGCCAAGGTTTTTTTTTTTTGTTGTGCTTCCAATATCTGGTGAAAATTCGGTAATTTGTGAAAAAAATCATTCCATACTTTTCCTTAATATGGCAAGAAATTGAATATCGTATTGCAATATAAATCATATGAAAGAAAATCATTTCTAATATCAAAAAGCCTTAAGTGAGGAATGAATATAATGTTAAAGTAAATATCATCTCGTAGGTGGCTTTTTAGTTTCAAACAACTTTTTACGATAGCTCTGTAACAAAATTTTCCTCTTTCCCACTTTCATTCAAACACTCATTTACAACGATCACTCATTCTCAACTACAACGATCAAAGTGTCATTTATTTACATGTGAAAATAAATTTCTTGACACGTGTCATAGTTGTTTCATTTTCAGAAAACATCGGCTAGTCGTCGTAATAATGGCAGCTTTCAGCATTGATTTAGGTCAAAAATTACCTAAGTTTTACTACTTTACACAAATTTTGTAGAATAATTTAATATCTAATAAAATTAAGAAGTTGTAGAGCAACAAACATCCATCCAATTTATAATATTAGTTAGGATACGAAGTAATAGAGTAACAAATATCCATTAAATTTATAATATTAGTTAGAACACGTATTAATAGAGTAACAAACATCCATTCAATTTATAACATTAGTTAGAATACGGAGTAATAGAGTAACAAACATCCATCCAATTTATAATATTAGTTAGGATACGAAGTAATAGAGTAACAAACATTCATCCAATTTATAACATTAGTTAGGATACGGAGTAATAGAGTAACAAATATCCATTAAATTTATAATATTAGTTAGAACACGTAGTAATAGAGTAACAAACATCCATTCAATTTATAACATTAGTTAGGATACGGAGTAATAGAGTAGCAAACATCCATCCAATTTATAACATTAGTTACGACGCGGAATAATAGAATAACAAACATCCATCCAATTTATAACATTAGTTAGGATACGAAGTAATAAAGTAACAAGCATCCATCCAATTTATAACATTAGTTAGGATACGAGTAATACAGTAATAAACATCCATTCAATTTGTAATATTAGTTAGGATACGGATTAATAGAATAACAAACATCCATTCAGTTTGTAATATTAATCAGGATACGGAGTAATAGAGTAACAAACATCTATCCATTTTATAATACAATTTAAAATTAACATTTAAAATGTTTATGTTGAATATTTCGTCTACATACATATGGCAGGACATTGTAATTTTTTCATATTGGGACCGAGAATTTAGAAACTCTAATGCCCGCAAAACTAAGATATCGGGGAGCCTAACTTTTTATTATAATAATATAAGAAAAAACTCAGGTACGAGAAAATATATAAATTATAATGAGATAATATACATATACGGCACGAGAAAATATATATAAATATAATAAATTATAATGATTTTCTTTTTAGTGCATTTCAAAGTAAACGTGTGTTTAAAAACTTGATCAAGTCCAAATCTGGCTCGCACATCGATAGTTCCGTGCCTCGTTTAAAGTGAAATTAGTTTGTTTATCATAAGTCACCTATAATATAAGTTTCCAATAAATTTCTAATAACACCTAATATAATTAAATAGGGAACATATATATTAAAGTGAATTTTTAAATTTGATAATTAATTATAAGGATTGTTACATATTTTTTACATATTTTTCAGCATATTTCTGAAGGCATACCAAATAAAATTATGAACAAATTATTTTGACAACCCTTATAACTAACCATTTCATACGACACCCCCATATGGTATACGCAATTAAAAAAAAAGTAAAATAAATAATTTGCCCCGAGAATTAAAATGAAGTAAAATTTACGGAAGGAATTTTATTATGATGAGATTTTTTAAAAAAAATTGACTATGTACTTTTGTGATTTCGTAATACATAATTAAAAACATTAAATGATTTTTTCTCTGTTAAAATTTAAATAAAGCCGATGGCAAATTCCAATCAACAAAGTGAATTTTATAGAGTTTTTTATTACCTATATTGTCAAGGCGCAAAATAATATTGAGAAACATTGTAACAGTAAAAAATATTTTGAATTTAGAATTTAAAAATTGAACCGATTCAAATTATCCATTCGAGTAACCATAGAATAATCAATTTTCGAATTAACAATTTGATTTGCAACGAAAGTCTTTAAAAATACAAAAAAAAAATTAAAAAACACAACAGCCTTTACTCGACTTCTAGTAGAGACTTAATTAGTTTTTTAAATACAATTTCAATTTCAGTGTAACGCATAAACAATATAGAGTCATCTACTAGTAAAACATTTCATAGGAAATTAACTTTCTTGTACGAAGTCATATACGTATCTAGTTTCGATAGCGTACCCTAGATACGCCTTCTGAGAAAAATCTTGCGTCCCCTGAAAATAATTCTTATAAAAATAACTTAATAAAAGAAAAAAAACTGAATTATCTCTATCGATCTAAAGGTTTACTACATTACAGAGTTTATACAATAACTTGTATCAGGGAGCGCTTCATGTATACCGAGTGGGTTAGGGCATGAATACATTAAAATTATTTTCAAGTAATATGTAAACTAACGCCAAGCCGTCTCGGCTCACGCCAAGAGCGCTGCGTCCACCCACATTTACGACATTTATGATCGAGAAAGAATGCGAGACTCGAACGCCGGACCTAGCTCTCCGAAGTCAGGTTTCCTTATTCGGCTCATCACGACGCGCTTTATGCGGGGATTTGAACCACGGCTGCGCGGCATAGTGGTTGCGAAGCAGTCAACGAGTTCGATGCCCGGCCGTAGCCGACGGCGTTTTTGTCGTTTTTTGCTTGTTAGACGTGCTAAGCAGATTTCGTTCGTTTTTTTTGAGTTCGCTTTGACGTGTAAAGTCTGCGATCCGTTACTGCGGAGAAATTCACATAGAGCGATGTCGAAGAAAGTGTGATTGACAGGATACAAGAAAGTAGGTCGAGGTATTTTGAACACGTGGAAGCACGAACGAACCATGAAAAACTGAAGAAAAAATACGTGGCAGATATGTAGAAAAGAAAACCTTTATTTAGGAATATTGAAACAAGCCAGTAAATATGAATCCAAGCACGTCGAAGATTATTATTTAAAATTACGTAGCAAACATGTAGAAAAAAAAACAAGAAAAACTTTGTTTAGGAATATCGAACCGAGCCAGTAAATATGAGTCGAACATGCACGTCGAAGATTTCGTATTATTACTTATTAATTTGTCTAGTTTCACATTATGGAAACATAATAGTTATTATATATAAACCTATCAATAACGATAAAAAAACAATTAAATAAATTCAAAAACATTGTATTGTTTGAAAACAACACACTTAATTATTCCCACCCTTAACAAATTTATCGCACTCCGGCGCAGTCGCGATCGAGTGGTTTCACGAAGTTACACCAAAATTCCTCACTTTCCCGTAAACAATTGTATTGAGCAATCGTAGAAGGGAAAGTGGGAATACGAAAAAGATGACTACGCAGGTAATTATAATCAGGAACAAAAAGCGAGAGCTTTCCAATAAATTAGGGCACAAAACATTCCCCCTGGACAATAGAATAAAAAAAATTCATAAATTAAACTTCTTATCTGTGTTGCAACGTATGGTACACAGCGTACTTAATACTTACGAGAAGAACACGTTGAACCATCAGGCTCTATTTAGTTTCATGTGGACTCCACTTAATGGAGCTAGTTTCTAAATTGCTTTGCACTAAGGTAAGTAATAAAGAAATAGAGGAAAGATATCGGAAGTCGCAGGCAATACGAAGCACAAGCTTTCTGAATAGCATTTTCACTAAGTTTCGTCAAATGACCACGAAAAGTCAGTCCCGAATCGAATCGCGGTCTTCTATATTACAGTTATCACTAAACAATATCCATATTAAATCGCTCGCAAATCAAATATTAATTATTGAATCGAAAGAAAATGATCTAACTATAAATGTTTTCTTTGTAATTAATATCAGCTGTGTCGACGCGACTTCGTTCGCGGGGACTTCGGAGAAAGAAAAATTATTAGGAGTTTTTTTGTTTTTTTAAATTTATTTTCTCTCAGAATTCTGAGTATAAAGTTTACTAAAACGCTGATAGATGGCGTTGGCAGAACCAGTATCGTAATATTCACCAATTCGGGGCATATTTTCATATCTGTAATATCCAGATAAAAAGTATCCTGTATGTTGCTCGGGGGTATAAAGTATCGCCATAATAAATTTCATGAAAATCCATGCAATAGATTTTGCGTCTTTGAATAACAAATTAACACACAGACAGACGGACAGACAAAAATTCTAAAAACATATTTTCCGGCTTCTACTTTCGTTCTATACGCTAAATCAATTATTCTGTTTAAAACATGTTGCATGTACAAAATTCATTCTTTTACAGTTTTATTACATGTATAAATTATTATTATGGTATAAAATAAGATGATTTGTTTTAATCGTATTGAAACATCCAAATAGAAATTTATTTAAAAATACGAGATTTTAAAATTGTATCAGGATCCGTGTGACGTGATTTTTGGGGCAATGAAATTTTATCTTTAACTGTACAATCAGTTAAAGATGAAAAATACTAAGTGATAATAATCTAAGAGTGACAGTAGACCAAAAAAGCAAAGCCATAAGCGTTTCTGACCATCGGATGTAACAAAAAATCCAAAAAATTAGAGACGTTGTCAGAATTGATTGAAGAAATTATTTGTTACCGAGCCTGGTCGTAATGTGGATGTTGTGACAAAGGTGTATGGCGCCTTGTACTAGCTACTTTCTCTTTATAAATCATATAAATAACTACTGTTTAATTATACATGACTAATTTATAAGTCGAAACATAGAATGCAATAGACACTATCTACGTTTAATTATATATGACTAATTTATAAGTCGAAACATAGAATGCAATAGATACTATCTGCTGTTTAATTATACATGACTAATTTATAAGTCGAAACATAGAACGCAATAAATATTAAATACTATTTAATTACACATAACTAATTTATAAGTCGAAACATAGAATGCAATAGATACCATCTACTGTTTAATTATACGTGACTAATTTATAAGTCGAAACATAGAATGTAATAGATACTATCTACTGTTTAATTATACAAGACTACAATAAAAGGCGACATTAAAAATTAGTGAGGCTGGTATCAACTCAAGTATTATATGATATAAAAGTTTACTTTTTATGATTGTAGTTTAAATAGATATATTTTAATGCAACAGTACAATCAGAACACAAAGGAAGTGAACGTATTTTCGCTGGTGAGAAATAAGTTCACTTCTTACACTAGAGCGGGCAAAATAGAATTGTACAACAAAACACCTGTCAAGCACGAGTGGAACTTTCACTATGAGGGTTCCGTACATATTTAGGCGTTTATAAGAAAAAGGGGGACAGACATACAGACAGGTGGACAACGAAATGATCTTATAAGGGTACCTTTTTTCCTTTTTGAGATACGAAACCCTAAAAATGATCATTTTTTGATCATATTACTAATATTGGAGACATATCTAAAACCAATAGGATAATGCAAAAATCATTTCTTAAAAAGTGACATTTTGTGCGAAAACTGCTCTATGTCACCGAAAACGTTTCGTTTATACGTCAGAATTATCATGTTGCAAATAACATTTATGTAATATAAAATACTTTGTTCTTTATAGCATCCGTTACCCAAAATATGACAATTTTCATTGTGAAATATTAATATTATAAATCCAATAAATAGTGTTTATCTTTCAGCAATGCGAATCCATATTTCCTTCTTTGCACGTGCGCACATGTTTTGAACGATTACACTACTACGCCACAACAAAAGCGACTATGAAATCCGGTGGCGCCGGTCAAACACAAACATAAACAAACAAACGCGTAAACGCATATGAAGAGCCGAGTGAACACAAAAAAAACAACTCGACTAGAGGAGCGGCAAGTGCAAGGCGACGCGGAATACGGGGAGCGAATGGCTTAGTGGCAATAAGTCTATTTTCGGAAACAAATGTACATATATGCGCGTCAACGTAGTTGTTATATCACCATCGCCAAGATGAGTTTTGTTCATATACAGGTTGTTGTGAAAGATCGTGGTTCGTGTATTACGTAGGTTGTACGGAAAAATCCTTAATCCGACCGACGTTGATGAAGAGCTGGTTTTGGGTTGATGATATAGTACCACATTCAAAGTTAGCTATATATTTTTAACTAGCGTGACCCGTGCGAAGTCTTCGCATTATTTATTCCATTATGAAGCTCAGATGACAGATCAAACAAATATTTTACTAAAATTGACATATAGAGGCGCAAGTATCAAAAGCATTGAACTAAAGCGCCACTTTATTTATACGTGAGTGGATTTGAAATTAAACAAAAATTTTACCGACCGTCAATCAAATTGACGTTGAGCCGTTAGATGGCAGCATTGCTGTTTTGTGTATATAATTTTAATAATTAATTCATTTGAAAAAACAATAGCAATAATAAATTTTTTAGTTGTGGATGCCGGTAGAGCAAGCAATTATCTATAAAATGACATATAATTTATGTGGATTAGTTGTGAGGTTTGTTCTAAAAAGGGAGTGTAACATCTTAACCTTAGCGTATTAATATATATGATGATGATGATGATGATTTAAATTCTTTTACGTCTTTGGTTAGGTACGATACATCAAATATTTTATCGAACTTTCGTTAAACATCTCTGAATTATAAGAAAATAGTAATCCACATTTATAGCGATGAATTGGTTGAAAATTTATGCACAAACAATATAAATTATATATATTATTATATTATATTATATATATTATTATATTTTATATATATATATATATATATATATATATATATATATATATATATATATAATATAATAAATTACCTCTGATATACTAGTGACGAATTGGAATGTGTTCGTTGTTAGAAGTCGATTAAAAAACTGTTATTTATGAGTCGCAATCGAGCGTTACGCGAACACTATTTCATCTTTCTTTCTATCCGCAACATAGCTATTTTGGAATATAACTAACAGCTTGATATAGAAAAAAGATTGCGTACACACATAGGTTAGATGAAACAGAGAAATGAATATACTACAACTATAGATTATGACATTTACAAAAAAAATGAAATGTTGACGATAACAGACGTGCTATCATCCAGAAAAAAACCTATTGATAAAACTTTTTAACTTTTTCGTCTTACGTTAACAAATATTTTTCAGTTTAAACCAAAAAAAATTGTCAGTCAAAGTTTTACTATATTGACTGCACCTGTAAACTTTTATAGTATAAAAAAACAAATTGATTATGGAAAAATTCCGTAAATGAGTTATCAAAAGATTCAGGTGGAAAATTCAAAATGGCGACTGTAAAACCGCATAGAAAAAGGCGGGTGTACAATTGAAGAATATTTTATTTTCACCAAAATATATCGATTTAAATGCAAGTTAAACAGACTCAACAAAAAGTAACTCGGGAAAGTAAATAAATAAAGACTGACTTAATTCTGTAATGAAATTTGGGTTATCCTTTAAATAAGTTTGAAAAGAGATAACCTTTTTATACTCTTCAAAATTTATTCATCGACTTTGAATAAACTTTTTGCTACTGACCGCCATGTTGTTGACTTTCGGCCGGTTTCACCGCCGGTCGAACCTTTTCGGCGTTAGTTTTCTTCAACGTTACAAAATATTAACGTGACAGATTGACGCAAAATTGTCTGTTTTTTCTATTTTTTCCTATTAAGCATAATATTGAATAGAATAGATCTATCAATTTCCGTAGCTTAGATATTATTTGACGAATTTATCGACAGTCGCAAGGAAGAAAATTGTACGTTACTTTTTGTGATTTTGACTAATAACCAATTAAGTTTTGTTGTTCATTTCTTTTTTTATTTTTCATTAGTTTCTCCAACAAGACTGTCTAATCATCATATATTTAAACGTTTTCTAATTATGCCAACAGATACAAAGTAAGTTTAAAATTTAGTATTTTTTTATATGTTTTGAAACTTTGCCAGGTTTTTTCACAAAATCGGGACAAGTATATAATATATAACATTATATTTTTACATTATAATAATGAAAAATGTCATTAGAAAGCCTTCTTTGTTATTAGTACACATGTAATATCATTAAGTAGATCGTGCAAAGTCTATTTACACAGAACTGAACTTCGTTTTCAAGGACTAGTGAGAACTCTTATTTAATTTAAAATGCAATCGACATAACACGCTGTATACGGTTTATGTGGTTAAATGTGTCCACTCGCCGACTGTGAACAAGTCGTATATCACTATTGCACTATTAGTGGACGCTTTAAATCTGACGGACTTGAATATAATAACAACATTTTGTGTGACGAATTTCGGTGGACAAAATGTTTTTAAATTGATGTTTTTTGGGTTTGTTTGTAACTTTTATTTCATTCCTGTTCTTAAAAACCGCCATGCCCAACCCAAATATTAATGCAAAATTTGAATTATACAGCACAAATATACAGGGTTCGAAGGGGTAACTATCAGAGTATATTGTTACTCAAGGAATATGTTTAAGTAAGAAAATGCAGGATACAAAGCGGTAACAATCAGAGATAATCGTTACTACAAGGGACATATTTAATACGAAAATGCAGGGTCCGAAGCGGTTATTTTCAAAGGTGATTGTTACTACAAGGAGCGTGTTTAAGTGCGAAAATGCAGGGTTCGAAGCGGTAACTATCAGAGTTTATTATTACTGCAATGAATATACAAAAATGCAGGGTACAAAGCGGTAACAATCAGAGATAATCGTTACTACAAGGGACATATTTAATACGAAAATGCAGGGTCCGACGCGGTTATTATAAGAGGTGATTGTTACTACAAGGAACGTGTTTAAGTACGAAAATGCAGGGTTCGAAGTGGTAACTATCAGAGTTGATTGCTACTGCAAGGAATATATTTAAATACGAAAATGCAAGGTACAAAGCGGTAACAATCAGACATAATAGTTACTGCAAGGAACATATTTAAATACGAAAATGCAGGGTCCGACGCGGTTATTATTAGAGGTGATTGTTACTACAAGGAACGTGTTTAAGTACGAAAATGCAGGGTTCGAAGTGATAACTATCAGAGTTGATTGCTACTACAAGGAATATACGAAAATGCAGGGTACAAAGCGATAACAATCAGAGATAATAGTTACTACAAGGAACATATTTAAATACGAAAATGCAGGGTCCGACGCGGTTATTATAAGAGGTGATTGTTACTACAAGGAACGTGTTTAAATACGAAAATGCAGGGTTCGAAGTGGTAACTATCAGAGTTGATTGCTACTGCAAGGAATATATTTAAATACGAAAATGCAAGGTACAAAGCGGTAACAATCAGACATAATAGTTACTGCAAGGAACATATTTAAATACGAAAATGCAGGGTCCGACGCGGTTATTATCAGAGGTGATTGTTACTACAAGGAACGTGTTTAAGTACGAAAATGCAAGGTTCGAAGTGATAACTATCAGAATTGATTGCTACTACAAGGAATATACGAAAATGCAGGGTACAAAGCGGTGACAATCAGAGATAATAGTTACTACAAGGAACAAATTTAAATACGAAAATGCAGGCTCCGACGCGGTTATTATAAGAGGTGATTGTTACTACAAGGAACGTGTTTAAGTACGAAAATGCAGGGTTCGAAGTGGTAACTATCAGAGTTGATTGCTACTGCAAGGAATATATTTAAATACGAAAATGCAAGGTACAAAGCGGTAACAATCAGACATAATAGTTACTGCAAGGAACATATTTAAATACGAAAATGCAGGGTTCGATGCAATTATTATCAGAGTGATTGTTACTACAAGGAACGTGTTTAAGTACGAAAATCCAGGGTTCGAAGTGGTAACTATCAGAGTTGATTGCTACTGCAAGGAATATATTTAAATACGAAAATGCAGGGTACAAAGCGATAACAATCAGAGATAATAGTTACTACAAGGAACATATTTAAATACGAAAATGCAGGGTCCGACGCGGTTATTATCAGAGGTGATTGTTACTACAAGGAACGTGTTTAAGTACGAAAATGCAAGGTTCGAAGTGATAACTATCAGAATTGATTGCTACTACAAGGAATATACGAAAATGCAGGGTACAAAGCGGTGACAATCAGAGATAATAGTTACTACAAGGAACAAATTTAAATACGAAAATGCAGGCTCCGACGCGGTTATTATAAGAGGTGATTGTTACTACAAGGAACGTGTTTAAGTACGAAAATGCAGGGTTCGAAGTGATAACTATCAGAGTTGATTGCTACTACAAGGAATATATTTAAATACGAAAATGCATGGTACAAAGCGGTAACAGTCAGACATAATAGTTACTACAAGGAACATATTTAAATACAAAAATATAGGGTCCGATGCAGTTATTATCAGAGTTATTGCTACTACAAGGAACGGTATTTAAGTATGTAAATGGAAGGTTTGAAGCGGTAACTATCAGAGGTTATTATTACCACGAGGAAACGTACGAAAACGCAGGGTTAGAAGCGGTAACGATCAGATATAATTATCAAAATAAAAAGATTGTTTTTATTATAACAGTTATTATAAACAGTCACTGACAAAGTTGTTCCTATACTGAACAAAAATGGTAATATTTGTTTACAATAAATAAAGTTTATTCAATACAAACAAGGTTTGTTATTAAATTAATTACGTTTATCAACAGTAAATGAATCCTATTTCAGTGTAACGTTTACCATAAATCTTTACATAAACAATTTTCCTATAATAATAATTATCAAATAATTGTCTAGATAATTATCTGATGAAGCCATGTAAAAAAGACGGAAGTTTTTTTTAAATGTAAATAAATATTAACAATTATCGTTGGAAATACAAACTGAATTAAGATAATATGAAGAAATGGTCAATAAACAGATCATTAAGCTACTGGCATTCCTGAAATGCTCAATAAAGCAGAAGAAAAATATCAAGTCTGGACGCATCTTGCAACACCGTTAATCAAGTTCGCAACATGACAGTCACACATTGACAATTGTTTTATTTTATTATAAATTCTCACCCCTATCCCCTCAAAATATTCAACTGACCACAAGTAATACGGCAGAAGTAGAACATAGAGTAAAACTATTGAATTTCTTTATTTAATTTTGTTAAACTTTAAAGAAAGCAACAAGAAAAAAAAGCAATCGAAGAAATAATTAAAAATTTAAAAGAAAGCATATAATATAAGATTATAAAAATATTAACTTAAATGACTCATCCGTTTTATATAGTGCTATATATAGTGGACTTATTGCTACGAGAGCAATCTATGGCGGATTTATTGCTATGAGGGCAAGAGCTATCTTACAGCCAACCACAACACCAGTCAAGCCTCGCTCGACGACCGACCGGGAATCGAACCCGGATTGAATTTGGAAAGTTTATAAAAAACTTAAGATTTTTTTAAAATTTAAACTTCTCATGACTTATAAAATAATAGTGTCTCAGTAGTAATTGGCAAATTCAATTTTCTTGATGTTTTCACTTTAAAATATTTCTCCGATTATAATGAAAAACAACATGTAACATCTATGGACCTATAAGAATAACTTGCAAACTGTCCGGTTCTAAACCAAGTAGTTTTTCTTTAGTTTTCTAGGACATAGGTCTCTGAATGTGCATATACACACATATGTACGTACATCCGTATATACGTACATACATACATAAGTACACACGTGTACGTACGTACAGACATACATACATATAAACTCCGATGCGATTCGTGCTTTACCATTAACATTTCGTTTGAAAATACACTTCTTCCTTTACATTTTTTGTCCACGAAGTATCAGTGTACAAGCCACTGTACACTACTGAGTCACTGTGTTGCAGTTCGTGAAACTGGACGGCTTTAAATCTTTTTCCGTGTTTAGGTTCATCGTACGATTTTCTATTACATTTTACGCCGTGCATAAAACAGGAGATTCAGTAGCGATATTACGAATGCTGAAATGTTTATTAGTAATTACGTTTTGAGTATCTATTTTTGAATGTCTATTTTTATCCGTTTTGAGTATCGTTTTTTTTGAGTTAGTTTTGAGTATATATACGTTTTGAGTACCTATTTTTATCCGTTTGTTATCCATTCATGTATAAAAGCTAATAAATATTAGTGTAATGGTGTGAAAGTTTATTATTCGTCAAATTTAGTAATGTATAAACGAAAAAGAAACATGCATTTTTCATTCGGTTTTTCAGCGGAGTGACTTGAAAATTACTGGACTGGAGTTAGTTACTAGTTAGTCAAACTGCAAAAATACTTGTTTGCAGTTTGACTAACTAGTAACAAACTGAAAGTGACGATTGACGATGCGTTTTGTTTTGCTGATTTCAAAAATATTTAAAACATAACTCTGGAAAAATGCGGAAACTTCCGTCTTTTGCTATAAAGTTCTTGGTTCTATTTTGACATCCACATTTAAATAACCTTCAAATATGTTTATCATTATTTGATTCTGGAAAGATTTAGATATAACAATGCGTGGCTACTCCAGACGCCCAAAAAACTATGGGTTAATAACATTTACGTGAGTTCATTCGAAAGAACGGCCAAATTTTATTCTTTTTTAAGTTATACATTAATTTAGATATTAGGAATCGACGATTTAAATATCGGGAATGCCTAAATGCCTAATCGATTGAAATGGTTATATAAAGGATAAAAGCCTGGCCTTTTAACATATCAATATTAATATTGCACACCCCAGCACAGCTTCGAATTTTGACGATAGAAGTAATTCTAACTCGGGTAACTTTTCAAGTTATCAATTTTTAACATAGCCTTTTAGAAAGAGGATCCTCTGGAAACGATAAAAATGGCCCTCTAATAACTTTGTAATCTTTTCTCTTTCAATACAACTGTCGCTTTTACACACGTGCTTTCTGTAGCTATCTTTTTCATAAATATTGTAATTCATGTCACTTGCTAATAACGTGTCAATAAAGAAAACTGTCATTTTTATTAACTTGATAAGGATAATAAGAAATAATAAAGGAAGATTTTTTTGCGGCATCACTCTGCCTTTATCTATGCTAAAAAGAATTAAAACCGGTTAAATACAGGTCTGGCTCGCACATGGAAAGTTCCGTGCTTCGTTTGAAGTGAAATTATTTTATTTGTCAAAGTCATCGGCTTCCTAATGCAATACATATTTAATAATACCTAGTATTATTAAATAGGTGGTCATATTATCGTGAATATTAATCAAACTATGACATATATAAACATGGTTTAGTGTTCTTACAACTTTTGTGTAGGCTTATACAAAGCTTATTTTTTCATAAAAAGTAGATTCAGTGGGTTCATAAAAGGAGAAGACACGTAGTGTTTGCACATTATTCAGTATACCACTGAAAATATACCACGTAGAATTAGGAAAAATATTTTTGAAACCTCGTAACTAGCCCTGTCCAACGATGCCCCACATTACATACGTAGTGCTATTGAGCGTAGTAATTTTAATTTTTTTTTAGAATATTCAATTTGCTCCGTCCGGTCGTAATTCAATTTGCATGTAAATATTTTAAGTGTTAGCCATTTAAATTATGTGGCAAATAATAACATTTATTACTATGCTAAACTTGAAGTGTCAAATAATAACATTTATTACTATGCTAAACTTGAAGTGTCAAATAATAAAATGTATTACTATGCTAAACTTAAAGTGTCAAATAATAAAATTTATCACTATGCTAAACTTGAAGTGTCAAATAATAACATTTATTACTATGCTACACTTGAAGTGTCAAATAATAAAATTTATTACTATGCTAAACTTGAAGTGCCAAATAATAAAATTTATTACTATGCTAAACTTGAAGTGTCAAATAATAACATTTATTACTATGCTAAACTTGAAGTGCCAAATAATAAAATTTATTACTATGCTAAACTTAAAGTGCCAAATAATAAAATTTGTTACTATGCTAAACTTGAAGTGTCAAATAATAACATTTGTTACTATGCTAAACTTGAAGTGTCAAATAATAACATTTATTACTATGCTAAACTTGAAGTGTCAAATAATAAAATGTATTACTATGCTAAACTTAAAGTGTCAAATAATAAAATTTATTACTATGCTAAACTTAAAGTGCCAAATAATAACATTTATCACTATGCTAAACTTGAAGTGTCAAATAATAACATTTATTACTATGCTAAACTTGAAGTGTCAAATAATAAAATTTATTACTATGCTAAACTTGAAGTGCCAAATAATAAAATTTATTACTATGCTAAACTTGAAGTGTCAAATAATAACATTTATTACTATGCTAAACTTGAAGTGCCAAATAATAAAATTTATTACTATGCTAAACTTAAAGTGCCAAATAATAAAATTTATTACTATGCTAAACTTGAAGTGTCAAATAATAAAATGTATTACTATGCTAAACTTAAAGTGTCAAATAATAAAATTTATTACTATGCTAAACTTAAAGTGCCAAATAATAACATTTATCACTATGCTAAACTTGAAGTGTCAAATAATAACATTTATTACTATGCTAAACTTGAAGTGCCAAATAATAAAATTTATTACTATGCTAAACTCGAAGTGTCAAATAATAAAATTTATTACTATGCTAAACTTGAAGTGTCAAATAATAAAATTTATTACTATGCTAAACTTGAAGTGCCAAATAATAACATTTATCACTATGCTAAACTTGAAGTGTCAAATAATAAAATTTATCACTATGCTAAACTTGAAGTGCCAAATAATAACATTTATCACTATGCTAAACTTGAAGTGCCAAATAATAAAATTTATCACTATGCTAAACTTGAAGTGCCAAATAATAACATTTATTACTATGCTAAACTTGAAGTGCCAAATAATAAAATTTATCACTATGCTAAACTTGAAGTGCCAAATAATAAAATTTATCACTATGCTAAACTTGAAGTGTCAAATAATAACATTTATTACTATGCTAAACTTGAAGTGCCAAATAATAAAATTTATCACTATGCTAAACTTGAAGTGCCAAATAATAAAATTTATCACTATGCTAAACTTGAAGTGCCAAATAATAACATTTATTACTATGCTAAACTTGAAGTGCCAAATAATAAAATTTATCACTATGCTAAACTTGAAGTGCCAAATAATAACATTTATTACTATGCTAAACTTGAAGTGCCAAATAATAAAATTTATTACTATGCTAAACTTGAAGTGCCAAATAATAACATTTATTACTATGCTAAACTTGAAGTGCCAAATAATAACATTTATTACTATGCTAAACTTGAAGTGCCAAATAATAAAATTTATTACTATGCTAAACTTGAAGTGCCAAATAATAAAATTTATTACTATGCTAGACTTGAAGTGTCAAATAATAACATTTATTACTATGCTAAACTTGAAGTGTCAAATAATAAAATTTATTACTATGCTAAATTTGAAGTGCCAAATAATAAAATTTATTACTATGCTAAACTTGAAGTGTCAAATAATAAAATTTATTACTATGCTAAACTTGAAGTGCCAAATAATAAAATTTATTACTATGCTAAACTTGAAGTGTCAAATAATAAAATTTATTACTATGCTAAACTTGAAGTGCCAAATAATAAAATTTATCACTATGCTAAACTTGAAGTGCCAAATAATAACATTTATTACTATGCTAAACTTGAAGTGCCAAATAATAAAATTTATTACTATGCTAAACTTGAAGTGCCAAATAATAAAATTTATTACTATGCTAGACTTGAAGTGTCAAATAATAACATTTATTACTATGCTAAACTTGAAGTGCCAAATAATAAAATTTATCACTATGCTAAACTTGAAGTGCCAAATAATAACATTTATTACTATGCTAAACTTGAAGTGCCAAATAATAAAATTTATCACTATGCTAAACTTGAAGTGTCAAATAATAACATTTATTACTATGCTAAACTTGAAGTGCCAAATAATAAAATTTATTACTATGCTAAACTTGAAGTGTCAAATAATAAAATTTATTACTATGCTAAACTTGAAGTGCCAAATAATAAAATTTATCACTATGCTAAACTTGAAGTGTCAAATAATAACATTTATTACTATGCTAAACTTGAAGTGCCAAATAATAAAATTTATTACTATGCTAAACTTGAAGTGCCAAATAATAACATTTATCACTATGCTAAACTTGAAGTGTCAAATAATAAAATTTATTACTATGCTAAACTTGAAGTGCCAAATAATAAAATTTATTACTATGCCAAATTTTAAGTTTCTACATCAAACTGTTTCTGAGTGCGAGTGATCTTATAAGGGTTGTGCTTTTCCTTTTGAGCAAAATAAATGAACTTAATTTCCGTTAAAAATAAATTTAATTTTCCGGTGACACTCTCAAAAGCAAAAGTAACTTCTAGCTTTTTTTTATTTCAATGATTTTTCAGAAAGACCAGTTGCTATATATATATATATATATATATATATATATATATATAAATATATATCTTTATATCTTTGGATGTATCCATTATGCGAACAGCAGCCATATTTTAATCAAACAAACAATGAATATTTGACTTTTTATGGCTTATTGTGAGCAGCATATGTTGTTTATAAACATGAATAAGCGGGTAAGGTATGAATGGGGTCTCTGATGAGGTAACAATATAAAATCCGCAGCAATCGTTGGTTACTCGTCATTGTATTGTGTTTAGTGCCGTTTTAAACGCAACGTTTGTTGGAATTATTAAGAAGAATAAAACTGTGTATTTGTAATTTCGGTATAGTATAAGAATTTGGTATATATAACTTCTTCGTTTCTATTTATTTTTTATTAAACACTTTACCCACGACTTCGTATCACTGAAAAACATATATTTTTATAAGTATACTTCCATATTTCACTATCGGCCACGCCAGTTTCATCAATATATGTCCGGGTGCAAAACTTTATTGCGCGATTTAAAACATACGTAGCGCTTTTTTGGTGTACGTGGGTACACTATAGATTCGTGTAATTATAACGATTCGAGTAGTTAGGCACTGTTTTGCTGTTTCTGTACTAATGCAAAGAAATTAATTTTTGAAAATATTAAATTCACATATCTTTTGGCCAAGTGAATCCACAGTGATGAAATAAAAACTAAATGTTTCTTCAAGTAAGTCCCTATGTTTTTCTAAGAAGTACTTCCGATTTGGGTCATGGTTTGGATATTTACGTCATGCGCATATAAACAGATAAAAATACCAAATATGATCTTAATGCGTTTTATCACTTATCCTTCGTCGCCCCCAATATATTTTTGTAAATATTTTCAATGTCACGTTAAGTCTAAAGTATTCTTATTCCTACAGATTAACCGATATGTAATTATCAATATGCAATAATCCGGGTACACGGCAGTGCACAATTAAGTGCAGAGCTGTGCTACTGGACGTTGTATTCTTTATCAGAGATGTTTGGTAGCTATTTTAATCCCCCCCCCCCCGTTTCTCAGATCTAGAAAAGGCTTCCAGCCTACGACATTAAAATTTATTTCCAATTTTTTTTTTAGTTTCTTCCAAGATTTTGATACAAAAAATCATTAATTTTCATCAAATAATCATATATATATATATATATATATATATATATATATATATATATATATATATATATATATACCTATAGATTTTATAGATCACTTCCAGCAGAGCTAACAACTTGGAATTTGGCACAGATGCTGTGTTAAGAATACAATTAGGGGAAAATTAAACAATTGTCAGATGTTTATCGCTTTAACAGCAGAGTTGTGAAAAGAGAAAACTCTAGTTTCCTCGCTATCATTAGGTCTATAAAACAGATCTAATCATAGCGACGGAGAGACAAGAATTTTTAGCGGCATATTTGAGTTTTAGGGTGAATATAATATTCATTAACTTTAGATGCAAAATTCTCACTCACTAATCTACAACTATCCAGCAAAGTACTGCAAGAACTTAGCTATATTAACATCACTACCTTTTATTGCTAGTTTTAAGGAGGAATTTCTTCCTTCTTATTAATTTAAGTAAAACTGATAAAGATACAAGTCAAGGCTGAAGAACTTTTAAATGATAAAGTAAAGGCTGAAGAAACGTAAAATAGATTGAATTCGACAAGATTTGATTAGTCATTGAGTTAGTATCAAAATAAGTGATGTTTCAATTTAGTTTTATGGCGTTGAGTTATTAATTTTCTACAGGACAATGGAACCGTAGAACTTGATATTTGATACTAATTTCAATTTTCATGAAAACTCTGATTGTTCCTGAGAAAAGTTTCTGACAGACGGATTAGATACATAGTGTTACTATAAGGGTTTTGTTTTTTTTTTCATTAAGCATTCACTTGAATGTTCTTATTCGTACAAGTTTTGTGGATATTTATTTTATTACAATAAGTTTGATGTAAGAGTTCAGTTTTGATATTTCAACAATTTTTTATTTTTTAAACATTTAACACGGCTTATATGTACATCTTTTTTAATGATTGTATTTATTTATTTATTATAAAAAAATTATGAACTTATGAAAGATTTTTTGAGGTAACCATACCTCATAGATACTTTTCTCAATATTTGTCGATGGAATATAAACGGGTGATCTATTGGTAGACGAATTAAGTGTCATGTATACAAATAAATTTAAATTATCAAATTCTCTGAAATACGTTCAAATTTTAATTAATTTTTATTATTATCGCATTATTGCATATTATATTCGCATAAGCAAATAGCTATACCTATTATAACTTACAGTATATTCAATATTTTATAATTATCATGATAGCAGGCGTCAATGCTGCATCCGATAATGAAATACGGTATTCATTTCGCTTGGTATTACTTTGTTTACAACATAGGAGTATTAATGTAGATAGGCTAATAGTTTATGAGCAATTTTCCATGCAACTATTGGTAATTCATATAATTAACATAAATAGATCCCAAATCTTTCCTCCATATTTTTCAATTTCCGAAAGCCTACGCATGTAAGTAAAATTAAAGTGAAATTAATTTTATCGTATTGGCTGGGTGCGTGACATCAGCGCCGCCTAGCGTCCGCAATTTTATAGGCGCCTCAATTTTATTAGAACGCTTCAAATTAATGGCTCTGGTAAATGTTAACGGGAATAACATAAAAATAACGGAAAATATCTAAATAAATGATTTTATTAAAGAATAATAACAATATTTTAGTTGTCCGTACCCAGAATATAAAATATCCATTTGTTTTAAGCTCAACAAAATGAGTAAAATACGGAATGCATTTAATATCAGCTATCCATTTTTTTTCATATAATTTCCTATTCAATATTGGAAACCTGTAAAATTAGAATTTGTTATTTCTTGAAGTATTTTTAAAATTTAATACGAAATAACTATCGTGTCGTATTTAGAAAATTTGCTTTTAATGTATAAAAAATGAGGTATGAGTTCAGTACAGCAAAAATATTTTAGTGATTTTAAGTTCATAAATGCATTTGCTCCCCATTATTAATTTATAATTAAAAAAAAAACATTAAACAAAGATTTAATAATAATTTTTTTAAGATTGGTAGAATTTAATGTTTTTGTTAATATTAAGTGAGATAGACTTCATCTTTTTAAAATTTTGAAAATTGTTATTAATCTCTTATTTAACTTTTTCTCTTATTATCACCATTCATATTTATATATTTGTTAAATATGTAATATGTAATTATAAATTTAAAGTGAAAATAGTGAAAAAATTGCAGTATAAGAAACAGGAGTATTATTGTTATTTTTTTATCCAATCAATTTTTATAGTAAAATAATGGCTACCGAGACCTATTTTTTACATAGTTTTAGGTTCTTTCATTAAGACATCAGCGAAGTTCGCAGTTTTGCTAAACTGGGCTGGTTCCAGAAGTAAACATGACAATATATATAAGTAAATTATATTATCTGTGACAATTATTTAATCGGCGCCTTCAGACATTTCTATTTCTGCTACGGCGAGCGCTGCGATCGATTTCGTTACCCCCACTCTATGGTTTGCATCCGGCCAATACATTCAATAAAAATATTCGTCTGTCTGTTTCACCTAATTCAAGAGGGAAAAACATCTTATTTAAATCTATGTATACGTTATCTTAAGAGCTAAAGTCAATTTTCATAAGAGGAACCGCCGAAGTAAAGATCCAAACGACATTGTTTCATTTGAATGTATTTTAAGGACGCATAACTTGTAAACAAACGTGGAGATTAAAAAAGGAAACAAACGGACAGCGCAAAACGCTATCACGAACACGGGGTGGCGTGTCACCTCGACCTGTGCCCGTGTTAAAATACGGATCTGTTAAAAGTAGGATGTAACAAATACATTAAGTTGTTTTATTTTAGAAATCGACTAAAATGGGCATAGGTTTAGAGAAATAAAACGTAATTTAAAAAAATAACTGGTATTTTTTTAAATATACAAAAAGTGGAATTTATGATCACGACACAAAACAAAAAAATTATGTTCATAAATATGTATATGTCATATTTTTGACATGTCCAGTATTATTCTTATTGACAAGAAATAAAAATAACAATAAAAACCCAAAGGAACACGATAAATTCGAAGAAAAGATTACAAAAACTTAACCAATATCGATACCTTTTAAATGTGCGGCAATTATCTGAATTAATTAAAGAAAACTGTTAAACAAAACACAACAAAAACATGTAACGAAATTCACTGTCAGTTTCGTTACGTGTTTTTGTACAATATTATTGTAGAACACATTGACTGAACTTTTAGAGCTTTAGGTGACTTTTTTGATGACCTGCAAATCTTGTTTGTTTCATAGATTAGTATGTTGCATCAGTATATAGAGGGTATAATGAAATTGGACTTTGTTTTGCCTTGCTAATTCAAAGAATTTCATATAAACGGCATTTACAAATTATTATGACAAATAATGAAAATTCATAAAAGTACAAGATTTCCCATTTGATTTCCCGTTTTCCCGCCTGATTATTAAACTCTTTAAAATTAACTAAAACGCATTAAACTCTTTAATAACCAATAAAATATTTTAGGGGCCTATTTTTTCATTTTTGTAACACTCAGACTGAACAACATCCGGGGTTTGGCTGCTCCCGTTTAAGGTCCCTGGCGTAAGTCATTGCTATAAGATGTAACCTGTCACTTTGCACCTTAGCATTTATAAAATAAAGCAATAAGTGTCTTCCTTACAGATTTAGAACTTATATTATCTGTTAAATTTAGTCTTACAGAATTAGATTAATTTTAAACTTTACAAATTACGACGTCAACCAATTCTTTCCAGCCTTTTTTTTCGACGCCTCTTCATTACTGAAGTTCAGGCCCGTCTTGAAGTACCTTGCTAGAAAAGATGATCAGCTGCTTGCTAACTACCCTCTCTTTGGATTGTCTCAAGGCGATAGTGATAAGTTATCCCATGATGATTTTCACCTGATTAGGCCAGGATGTCGGCAGCGGGATCTTTGGCCCTTTATTTTCCTTAAAATAACTAGTTTATGTAAGTTATTTGATTGTCTACGAGCTATATAAAGCGAAAGGAGCCGGGAATTATTTGGTAACCGATAGCCAACAATTTTGTATAAATTCTGAATTGGTCGAGAATGGGTTTGTTGTTCTTGTGAATACTGACAATAAAATCGCAGATTGCATATAATCCTTCAACCTATAGCTTTCTTGGTTTAGAAATAAAAACGGGCACTGCCACATCCACCATTACCTAACATATCACACCGTTACGGCGTCGGCCGGTCGCGCCGGTACAGATCGGAAATGCTCCCCGCTCCGTCGTCTAATTCCGGTGCCTGACTTGGCGGCCGTCCAGGGACCTGACTCACGCCAGGGCCGGAGTCTCTTCTGGACCTGGTCCCTGACTGACTTATTGCCCAGCTGAGTTATGGCGGCGCCCTGTGTGTTCGCCGCGGGTGGAGGGGTGGAGGGAGGGGATTAGCTCGTAGGCGAGCCGGAATGCGACGTGTTAACTTGGGAAATAAAAGGAAGGTGTAAATTTGGAAGTTTGCTTCTGATAGTGTTAGTCATATGTATGCAGATATATTCCGTTGTAAATTATTATTAGTGGAGCTATATTCGAAGCTATTATGCCGGCAAACTGAAGGTATATATATATATAAGAACATACTACAGACGATAGTCAAAATAAAGAAGCAGCCAAATGCGAGTCTGCCTCGCGAATCGAGGGTTCCCTACCCCATTTGAAGATAAGTTTATTTATTTATCATGAATTATCCCTAATATGGACTTGCTATAGCAATAAATATTTAATTATAGCATATATACAATTAAAAAAAAATAAAAGACATTTCTCTTTCAAAATAAAATTGAAACGCACAGTTTCGATCCTCATTCAAAATCGACTATTTTTCCGATCGCAAAACGCCTACAAATTTTAATTTTTCATAACGTAACAATAAACTCGTTAAGCCGAAGAGTTTACAACAATAAACACGTTTAACCCAAGAGTTTACAACAATGAACACGTTTAACCCAAGAGATTACAAAAATAAACACGTTTAACCCAAAAGTTTACAACAATGAACATGTTTAACCCAAGAGATTATAACAATGAACACGTTAAGCCGATGAGTTTATAACAATAAACACGTTAGACCGAAGAGTTTACAACAATGAACACGTTTAACCCAAGATTTTACAACAATAAACACGTTAAGCTAACTAGGAATAAACAATCATTATTGACGTTCACGTAATCTTGATCCATCAATGTTTTAGCAACAATTAAGTAATGCAATAAACTTAAGAACTCGAAATATATGAGTAACATTTCTACCTACGAAAACATTAATTTAGGGCATAATTCAATAACCAATTAAGTTATTAACGAAAGTGAACTTTAATAAGGTTTTTTTTAATTTTGATATCATACGTAATTTTTGAGTGCACCTTAAAATATGAAAGACAAAAGAATACGTTTGTTCTATCATAAAAAACAATTATTGATATTAATGAATTTCGATGTTTTCAGTTCGATAATAATATGTTATCGGTGTTTAATTAGTATTGTTGAAACTTTGATGTCCACAGATGTAACCAAGATTCTTTTGTATGTCGTCGAAGGTGTCACGTAGATTTGGTCTACGGCATTTTGAGAGAGATCGCATAGCATCTTATAATTAGTTAAATAAATATAAAAATCGTTTTTAATCTTGCACTCTTCCCTTTTGATTTCAAGAATACACAATACAATTACACGTAAATGAATGTAAATACACGTAAATGAACGTAAATGATTTATTTTATCATGTAACTTCCAGTGCCCATGGCTTCATACGCAAAAACTACAAAAAGCTGATCGACGTCATTTTTCATAAATATACTTTCATACTTCACCACTAGCCCCGGCCATATCGCCAATATACGTTCGGATGGAAAACATTGCACAATTTAAAATACACGTAGCGCCATGTATGATATTCACAGGTATGTCATAGACCCCTACGTTTTTCTAAAAACTTTATCCAAATTGAGTCAGTAGTTTTACAAACATACATTACAGGTATTGAACAAACATAAAGATTCCATTTTATCACTTAGCTTTCATCTCCCAATTATTATTTTTTTGCAAATATTTTAATGTTTACGCTTTTCTTATATTATACGTACAGGTGTAGTTAACATTTGTCCGATAAGTTTCGCGCGCACCAACGTGAGATTACCAGCATTTGTCAGGTAAGTTCCAAATAAAGCCAACATTGTATTACCAGACAGAAAGGCTTCGATAATTTTTTATATGGCCTATTGATTGAATAACAACTAATCTTCACCGCAACATTATGGTGGCATTGATAAATGAAATTAATATTCAACAGATTTTAATTCAGATAATGTTAAAACTATTATCAGCGCCACCTGGTGATAAATTAACAAATTTTTGTCTCAAAGTTTAAGAACGATTGAAATGAAATGCATTTCAACTAAATAAAGGAAATCGATGGACAATTTCCTTCTCTAACTTGTTCTTATTTAATATTGCGTTATTAATGCAATATTTAGATACAACTGAACATTATTTAACAACAAATTTATATCATACTTGAAGGCCACTTTTGTTTGAACAACTACCTGACCAGTAATTTTAATCAGTATTTAAAAATAAAATTCTGTCATATTTAAATAATATCTTCGTTTTGTCAGTGATACTTTTTCGAATTCCGCTAATCCATTTTGCATGAATAAAAATACACTGAATTCCTTAAAAAAAAAATATTTTAGCGCCCTCTATGTTTCACGCATGTTACCTATTATTCTACGTTTATAATGCTAGTAGGACGATTTTCAACGATAAATCATTGATTGCGGCTAAGAAACAGCGATGGTATTTTTAGGTTTTAATTGTATTTTTGCGCGTTAAATACAGTCGAAAAAAATTTTAAATCAAAATTGCAACAAATATAATGTAATTATCTCATAACTGATAACAGTTCACCATACACCAACACTGGCATATGAATTACAATTTTTTTTTTCCTTTTTAAAAACGCGAAGCCAGTAAAGAATTTTTATAGCGATTATATTTTAGACGTTGGGACGGTTAAAGCGAATTCTACAATGTATTTTACATGTTATAATGAAAGCATTTTTAATAAGCAAAAAAAGGAAAACTCATTTGAATCAATGAACAAGAAAGATATTTTATTTGTCGTAATTTTGATGTAAAAAATAATTTAACAAACATTTCTTTATAATAGTTATTTCTTTTATTTTTCTTAAAATGTAATACTTGGTTCACAATGTAGATTTCAAATTCGTTTTCAGTCGATTCTATATATATAGTGTTATTATAGTGTTTAAAACGGCTAAACTTCTTTTAAGCTAAGGGTTGTTTTTTAGCAAAAAATATGGAAAGTTAAATGTACATCAAAAAATCTATCATCTAACCTAGAAACGTTTTGGAGCGCCATCTAATTTTAATTTGGAGTCTGTATTGTAACCATTTGAGAAACTGCCGCAAAAGATCATGTAATATAAAGGTTCACAGAAAATAATGCCGATTATATATTAAAGTTACAATAATATAAAATTCGTCCAGTTTTATAACGAAAGAAAGCCACTAATTTCAAGATTTTTTTATTTAAACTAGAATATATTTAGAGACATAACTATTTCGAAACATTTATTGTTGTCGAAGGCGGTATCTTTAATAACAATAATACAAGAAAATAGTAGAATTTATTTAATTATATTTAATATGTAATTATATATATATATATATATATATATAATATATATATATATATATATATATATATATAAATTCCACGATTTTCTATAATATATATTTTATAATATAGGATTACATTAAATAAATCTTTTTACCTCAACCTAAATACTAATTGATATAAACAAAGTCAACACAAAAAATCCACTGATGTATATTTCTATATATAAAAAAGCACATAAAAATTAACTAAAAAAATAAGTTACAGAAAGATTTTGATGTAAAGTTTACATGTATAGCACCATCTATATGCATATGAAGACAACACTTGTACTTAAACTCCTTGTTGCAATGTACATTATACATGGTAGATGGCAGCACTAAATTAACAATTTAATTTTAATTTATATTTGCCATAAACTTGCTATAAATTTAGATATTTTAACAATAAATAATTATTTTAAAACTTACCTATTAGTGGCAACAGTAGTCATATTAACATGATTGGGCGTAACAGCGATTAAACTATCCTCGTAGTTGACGGCACCTGTGAGCCGTTGACTGAAGCTTGGGTCCTGCGCACCGCCGCCAGGTGGCGCTGTGCGGACTTGTTTCACAGCCTGTTTATGTCGGCTTAGCGCGAAAAATAATGCTAGAACCGCTTTGAGTTTCGCATCTCTAATATCGGCGGCTGTCACTTGTTCTAACCCTTGGACCTTCTGCGCGTGGAGGAAATCCAAGCAGGCTTGGACGTTTTCCAACTGCAAAAAAAAGAAAATAACTCTTATAAATTGCGTTTTTAGTGTTTGCAAGATTACTACATTAAAAAAACGGGATCTCACGTAAGACCAGGCGTTTGTTTACCTTTTTATTCATATATCTTTTCATTTTAGAGTATTTTGAAGTTTTATGTAATATAATTTATAATAAACTAAAACTTTCTATATATTTTTGAATACAAGGAAAGTTTTATTTGTGTTAATTATATGCAATTCAGAGTTCCAAAAATGCACTTTTTTTTACAAATTTTCAAGGATTATAAACATAATTCGAAATTAATGGGTTTTTCTTGTTTTTTCAAAGTGACCTAATGTATTTAAGATTCTATAGAACATTCCGAAAATTAACAAACTGTCTCCCTAAGGAAGCGCCAATTTGTACCTGTGCTATTTAACATGAAGACGATTTTAATAGCTTTTTAATGTACCACCAAGCAAGAGTAAACTTATTAATATATTATATTATATTTATTTTGAATTCATCACATTGAAATTTGTGACAAATCGTAAGATCATAGTGAAGAGAAGAAGGAAGGATCATAAAACGTTTTTTTTTTTGCTCTAAGGCGTTTGATGTATTTAATTAGTGTATTTGTAAAGCAAGGTCGTAATCATTTTTAATATAAATATATTATTTCAAAAAATTAATATAAACAGCATTGATCTTGCAATGTATTATGCCGTATTGAAATTTCGAAAACAATTTCAACTCAAAACCTTTGTAATTTTTAGTTTTTAATTTACGTGCAACATGTTAACTTTGTACACGGATACATGATCAAACTGAATTACATATTTTTGATCACACACATAAGGGACCATCCCTTAAATGTGTCACTCAACTTTTGTGGTTTTTCAACCCGATGCCTCTGTCATAACTTACCACAACAGAGTGACATACCCCCTCACCCCGTTATGACCTCACATCTTTTGCAATATTTTATATTATATTCCTATTGCTTGCAATATGTGATGTACCTGATTGTTATCTTATTTTAGACGTGATGATACAAAAATGTTAACACTTTGAAATACTGTAAAACGGTACGAGAAAAAACTGCTGACTTTCTTTATATTTTGTCTCTACTACGAACGCACAATTGGAAATAATTGTGTATATATACCTACTTTTAAATTCTTTCTAATTTTAAAATTATTTTCAGTACCATATACCAAGTTTAAAAATCCATTTTCAAAATTCAATATGGTGAGTCAAACATGGCTGTCCGAACTTGGCATGAAATCGACTATTAGATTTTTTTCTCGTCTAAACATATATTTCCATATATCGTATATTTTAATTAATGTTCTTTCAGTGGTGTTAGAATACATCTTATATTATTAAAAATCACGAAATAAATTAAAAGTGTTCGTTCAGATTGTATATTGTTTTTGTGACCTTAGTTCGGTCTTTCCAATTCAACTTTTTAAGTATTTTGAAAAATGTAATTCATTCTAGATCACTTTGACGGTCATACTTCAAAGACTAGCATAATACTCACATAATTTTTTTTTGGAATTCATGCATTATTTTCATTTGGACTCATAAATGGGTGAAAACACGCGCCACAAATTGCAACAAATTTTATGTTTGCATTAGTGATTTTACAACTCACCCGATTTCGCACACGTACGCGAGCGTGTGCGCATGCGCGTGCGCGCGTATGTCGTGTGAGCCTGACGCGTGCATGTGTGTGCGTGTATGTGTGTGTGTGTTTTTAATAAAAGTGTGTTATCGTGAAATGGACAGAGAATATTTTAAATTTCGCTATTCAACAACCATCTTAGTATGAAAAATTTAAGTCGTGGATATAACTTTACAAACTGCCTAACATTGTTAATTCAATTCCGAAATGGGCCGTACTTTGAATCTTTACGGATACTTGAATCGTAACTTAAACGGATACTTTGAATCTTTTGTTAAATTTTTAACGACGGAACTTTTTATTTCCCATAACTTTTTAAAGATTATTTCAAGATGCTGAAAATGTTTTTATTCATTCGTAATACGTGTTTCATCATGTTAAGGGAATCTGGATTTAATAAAGACAAATACACACATTCCGCCATCTATGGGCATGTATAGTACACAATTTTTATTATTGATCAAAAAACGAATTTTGTCCTACTTGAATTATTCTATTCCTTGGCCAAAAGAGCAATATATAGAGTGTAACCAAGAGCGTGTTTATTGTTCCTACAGGTGATCCTGCGTAACAAGTATATAGGTGTTATTCCGAAATCATGATTTATCTTTAGACAATTTTCTTTTTTAAATCTGCTAGCCATTTAGATGCGATTAAATAATAAACATCAAACACATTTTTCATGGTCTTTGCATTTTACACAAGCGCAGTCGCGAGTTGACAGCCTATATGTAATTCCAACCCGCAAACTTTGTATGTATATTGATTGAGTTATTATTAAGTAACAAACAAACGCACCTTCGCCATTATAAAATTAGTTAGATTTGGCTTCCAGTAATTAAATATTAATTTCGATTGACGTTGAAAAAATAATTGTTTTTAAATATATTATTACTATTTTAACATATTTAATAATGTTCTATTAACTTGGTCAAGTGTCAAAGGGCCATTTTCTTAAATGATAAATAAAAAATAACATTATTGAAAAATTTATGATTTCAGTTTGTTCATAAATTTTATTATATAATTTCGATAATTCGAAAAATATTATACATTCTTTCAATATTTTATATATTTTTTTCTATATTTACTTTCATATATAAAACACGCAAATGTAAAAATACATAGAAAAGAGATAACACGCGTAAGTCTTGTTTGTAGTTGGTGGTTAAAAATAAAACGTCGATACGATTAACATACAATAACTAATGTCTTATTTATGAAATTCAAGTTTAAACTTATCACACAATCGTTTCTTCCGAAACTAACTGTATCAATAAATAAAAGCACGATTTCTAATCCTTACACGAAACGAAATACAATAATCCATATTTAATATGGCCCGATTTGCTTATAAAAAACAACCGTGCATGAAAACGGGTCCGAAAACATGCGCGCGCGCATGCACGGTTCCGGCCAATCGGGTCACGGGGCGCGCGCCGCGTTCCAAATTTGAAGTTTCAAAACGAATTCGCTGTCCGGCGCCATATAAGGGAGGATGACCGCTGCTACGGCTCATACGGGACTTGCTTTGGCTTTGCGGCTACATTTATTAATTTTGTCAGGTGTCCAATTGTTTTGAAGCGGTACCTTTGGATAAGTTTTAACTGTTGTTAAAATTATAAATACTAAAAAAAATATTTAAAAAACTGTTCAAGTAACACTGAACCAAGTTTAGTTTCAAAACTAGCCCATGGTTTTATTCGCACCGATTTACAATATAAATAGTACATTATTATAAAAACATTTAAGAGCAAACGGAAATATACGAATGTTTACAACATTCGTATATTTCCGTAAAACAAAGAAAGTCAAACAAAGAAAGTGTTACTAATTTTTTTTAACTTCTGAACAGGATTTCCATTACGCGACTAATCACTAGAAAATTATTGACATTGTTTAAAAATGGCTGGAGAAATTGATTTTCTATCCCTTGTGAATAAAGAAGTCATACTATAAGCCTGTTCAGATGTAAGCGAATATTATATTAAAGATAAATATAAGGAGTATTCGTATATAAGCTATGTACGTTGGCGCATGCGGTAGCGATATTCGCATGGGAACGTGATAGTTATTTCGTTCAGATATAGGCATATTAGCGACAAAATGAAGTGTTCGTATATAAGCGACATTCGTTGCCGCCTGCGTTAGCGACATTCGCATGGGAACGCGATAATTATTTCGTTCAGATATAGGCGATATTCATATTAACGACAATATGAAGTGTTCGTATATAAGCGACATTCCTTGCCTCCTGTAACGATATTCGCATGGGAATATGACAATTACTCTGTTCAGATTATCCATATTAGCGATAATCGATCCATATTAGCATCCGAAGCGATATTCATATTGGAACTCGATAATTCCTTTGTTCAGATATAGTCGATATTCCTAATAAGTGATAGTACGGAGTGTTCGGATATAAGCGATATTCGTTGCCGATTGCTGTAACGATATACGCATTGGAACTAAAACTGTCAAAAAGGATAAATTATATAAGGCCGGCCATGTTATAAAATTGGCAGAATTTTAATTCCCAATCACTCCTTAGTTCCTTCGTTTCGCTTTCGGCCAACGCTAATTTTTTTTTAAATATCACTCTAAACCCAGTGTTAATTTAGTTGCTATCGAAACTCGTAAAAAATAGGTTGCCCATATAGATTTATATAGTTGTAACAAAAACGTGTTTGTTATTTATACAGGCGATTCTGGTCATCAAACTGAGTAGAAAATATGAAGAAACTGTATGAAAATCTTCAACTGTTTCTGAAAAAAAATCGCCATCAAATACAAAACACACAGATAAAAATTTACATTCATTTACAGTAACACAGATCAAAATTACATTTTTTTACAGAAACATGTTTGAAATATACTCAGTGCAATTCTTGAAATCACCAGTACGAATAGACCCGTTTTTTGTTACATTTTATAAGCTGTCAGCGCCATCTGGTGATAATTTAATAAATTTTAGTTTCTCTACTGTTATTTGTTACTACAAAACAAAATTTAAGTCTTCTTTAAATTAATTAAAGGAAAACAGTAAATAATTAATTTCAATAGCTTGTACGTTTGCCTATTGTACTTAATTAACTTGTAATGAAGTAATAATTACAGTTAAATATTACTTTCCAGCAAATCTACATCGCACTCGATGGCGATTCTTGTTTGAGTGACCATGTGAGCGGTAATTTTAATCTCTATTTGAGAATTAAATTCTGTAATACTTATCCTCTTTGACAGTTCTACTTTTTCGTATTCCACCAATATTTCTTGGAAACCATGTTTTTTTTTTATTTTATCCATTATGCAAGAACAAAAATACACTGATATGAACACACACGTAACCAAAAATTCTTGTATAAGTAGCGACATCTATTTCGTTCACGTACCCTATACCCATTAGAAAATTACTTTTGCAGTGAAACTTGTGAGTATATTTAATTGCATTGCAGCTCAATTACAACGCATGCATCAACCTTCGCGCCAAGCAGTCGGTGCTATGTAACAGTTGCTGCATTATTGCCTATGGATTAACATCCCTAAGATATTGGTGTATCATAAATAGAGGTCACATGAAAGTAATATAGATGACGTCAGAAATACATGGAAGTAATATAGATGACGTCAGAAATACATGAAAGTAATAAAGATGACGTCAGAAATACATGAAAGTAATATAGATGACGTCAGAAATACATGAAAGTAATAAAGATGACGTCAGAAATACATGAAAGTATTATAGATGACGTCAGAAATACATGAAAGTAATATAGAAATATATGAAACTAATATAGAGGACGTCAGAAATATATGACAGTAATATAGATGACGTCAGAAATACATGAAAGTAATATAGATGACGTTAGAAATACATGAAAGTAATATAGATGACGCCAAAAATACATGAAAGTAATATAGATGACGTCACAATACAAGAAAGTAATATAGATGACGTCAAAAATATATGAAAGTAATAGAGATGACGTCAAAAATATATGAAAGTAATATAGATGACGTCAGAAATACATGAAAGTAATATAGATGACGTCAGAAATACATGCCAATATTATTTTGTGTCGTGGAGAAATAGATTTCTACATATTACAAGCTGTGACTACTTTGTCGTGGAATTACAAGCTGTGCCTACGTTGTCGTGGAATTACAAGCTGTGACTACGTTGTCGTGGAATTACAAGCGGTGACTACGTTGTCGTGGAATTACAAGCTGCGACTACGTTGTCGTGGAATTACAAGAGGTGACTACGTTGTCGTGGAATTACAAGCTGCGACTACATTGTCGTGGAATTACAAGCCGTGACTACGTTGTCGTGGAATTACAAGCTGCGACTACGTTGTCGTGGAATTACAAGCTGTGACTACGTTGTTGTGGAACTTTGAAAAATATTATTAAGTTAACTATAAAATCGAAGACTAAATAACAACACTATCTATAATAAATAAAAAATAAACTTTTTTTTCAAGTGGGCTTTGTAACGAAATTTCAAATTACAATATTTTTTTTCTAATGGGTTTACTGCAAAGAAACAAGTCTATTGAACATTACCTCTGATCCTACAGAATCACTTTATTAAAATTCCATTAGTGTACCTTTATTTATTCTTGCATTTTCGGTGAACAAATAAACAAACAAATAGGAAAAAATAACGAAAACAATATTTTTGTGTTCCATTACTTTTATTACATCCCCTGTAAATGGTGTTTTTCTTAAATATCTTCAATGTACAGACATGTCAATTCTACAATTTAATTATAATCTTCAAACGGGTTCATTTCATTGAATAAATAAAACAACGCATTTATTCCACTGATTACTTGTGAAAATATGTTCTGTTTTTTATAACTTGAAATAGCGCCTGCCTGAATTTTCTTCCAGCTATATTATTTATATAAAGAGATTACGACCATATTTTCCAAGGTTTTATCTCATGACGAACCTCTGCATAATCCGATACATCCGGCCTAAGGCCAGCTAAAGTTACTAACAATATTTGATTACACGACATGAATGCGCAATAGGTACTTTAAAAGACCTGTTTTGTTATTTATTGTATTGTATCAATCGCTGAATACGTAGTTGATTGTTTTTTTTTACATATCGACACGTAGTTAACCTTGAAGTTGAGAGTTCAATAATAATATGAAATATTATCCGTTTCCTTTACGATGTGAGTAAATGACAGTTTTGCACTATAATATTCAAAGATATATATATATATATATATATATATATATATATATATATAAATATATATATATATATATATATATATATATATACATATATATATATATATACATATACATATATATATATATATATATATATATATATATATATATATATATATTTATTTATTTATTTATTTATTGGATAGCAACCTTGCACAGAGCTCACCCAGTTAAGTTAAACATAGCTACCAACCTTTCCTAGATCAGAATATTTTATTAAAACATAATATTTATCATGAAACAGCATTATAACTTTCTTTTCTACAGTCTTTTTGTACAGTTAAAATTTTAAATGAGAAGCCATGTCGCTCATTGATTTTTTTCAAAGGTTTTTTTAAAATACCGCTGGTGGGTCCAAAAGGGCACACGCTGTATTTTTTTGCAAGAAAAAGTCAAAAATGAAAACAGCATGAAGCAGGGAGAAAGAGCAAGAAGTGTCGCATAAACGAAGAAGTTTTTGTTAAAAGTTGTTAATAAAAATTAAACTGTTTTTCAAATCTTTGTAAAAATCAATAGGTTCCTATTTAGATAGTTAACCTAACGATAGCCAAAACAATCACCAAAATCGGTCAAGAATTATGACCTGTAGCGTATCCTGATACGTACGTACATACTCGTACGTACAGACCACCAAACGGAGACACACGTCATTTTCAAAGGTAAATTTAGTCGGTAATAAACATTTTAGAAATTTAAAAACTGGAATAATTTTTAAACGAAGATCTCCAATCTTCAAAAGACTGTATTTAAGTTGATTACTCACAAAATTGCACAGATGTGGTCATACAAATCTTTAATTTAAAGATTTGCCTGTTAACAGTCAAATACATTGCAATTCAGACAATAAAACGGAAAGGGCACTTGAGCAGAATGGACGACAGTTGGGCAACAAAAAAGATCTTCACATCCAGACCATTGGGCTCCCGAAAAAGAAGAAGAACTAAACTTAAGTGGCTCAACTGCCTGGAAAAAGACTTCAAAATTCTAAGTGTAACGAACTGGATGTCTCTGGTCAAGAACAGGAGAGCTTGGGAGTCGATTCTGCGGCATCCTGGGCTCTCAAGCCATTGAAGAAGAAGAAGACTCACAAAATTACTCGAGTTATAATTACTTCTACCGTTAAAACTAGAAGCTGGCGTGCTAGTCGAAATAAAGCACAGGAAACGGGATGCCCAATGTTAATATTAAATAATTCAAGGCAACTTATTAAAATCAAAAATATATTTTACATCTTCACCTCAGGTAATAAAGCCCTATTAGTCCAATTTTCTAAACTCAGTTGTGTATATATTAGTAACGGGTGCATTTTCCATTGAAATCTCATTTCCACTAATATACATAGTTGCAAATTTAAAGATTTGCCTGACCACTACTCAGGTCTGCGCGAAGATCATATTTTCATTCTTCTTACACCCAAGTATTTGATTTCAATCACTAAGTCGAAAAGTTACTTCATGAAGAAAAAACTGAAAATTTGTAATTTATAACGAGCATATTGAGTATTCGAGCATTTTCAATGTGAATTTCCGTAGATACACTGTAGTTACACTGTAAAATTAGTTACTGTGACCTAGTAGCTCACAGTTGACACTGTTTTCCTGTTTACAAGAAGACACAATCATAGCACAATATTATTTTAAGCAGTTAATAGAATTGTACAGGGTACAAAAAACGTATCTTTTATTATAAAGGTATGTTATGTATCTTATATTTATATATTCTACATCTTGTTATTTATATATTCAGTTTGATGCACAAAATATATAGTATCTTATATTTATATATTCTGTATCTTGTTAATTATATATTCAGTTTGATGTACAAAATATATGGGTGATTGTTGTATGTAATATGTTATGTATCTTATATTTATATATTCTGTATTTTGTTATTTATATATTTAGTTTGATGCACAAAATATATAGGTGATTCTGTGCATCGAACTGAATATATTTGAAGTGTGTTTTTGCAAAAAAGGCTGTCAAGTACAAGTAGAACTCCCACTACGAGGGTGCCGTAGACATTTAGGCACATAAACATTTAAGCGTACATAGTGCTTTTAATTAAATTATATACAAATATTATTTTGTATATACATTATTTTAAATATATTACCTACTATATCTTTCACAAATATAAAATCAAACTAATCATAAAAATGTATAATTTCACATAGAATTAGAAATAATTTATTTTCATAGCTTTTTTACATATTCTATAAGACCTTTCTTCCATTATGCCGACTTTCAAGTTTCTAGGTGGAAGTATCCTATAGGTTTCGATTACCCGTACTAGGTTACGATTATACTAATCTACAGGTTGATAAGTCAAACCGTTTTTGAGAAATATAGCTTTGACAGAAAGAGTGTTGGATTGAAAACCAAGTGATGCCATAAAATGTATGTTTTTTATTTTGAGAGACGGAACCCTAAAAATTAAAATTTTTTTTCGTTGAAATCGCACTTTGACAGTGATTTTTTCAGGAAATTTTCAGGTTTGTATAACAGTTCCTTTACATTATCTACTCAGTTTTACGCACAGAACCACAAACATGAATAACACACACTCGTCATAACATGTAGGATATTAGTTATATTATTCTGCGTACCGTATATTAAGTACAATTGCATTAAATTATATATTCCCAGAGGAGGTTCTATTGTATTTGAAAATGAAGTGGACAACTAGGTTTTCTAAGCTAAAATCATAATAACTTAGCATGTAAAATTGTAAGTCTACGAGAATTAACAAGGTAAATTTATTTTTATTGATTCTTCCCTAAGTACACCTCCGACTGTTTTTCGCCGTTTGTCGTTCGCAAGCAACACAGCTGAACTGTTGCACAAAAATGGGACAAACGACTGTTTTACATTTGCATCTGTACTAGCATTCAACAGCGATTTGTATCTCTGCACCGGTGGCGCATTGGCTCACTGGTCGCTTTGCAGGCCAGCCCTATAAGGCAGAGCGGGTTCAAGTGTTGCAACGTTGGACAACGTTGGAACTTATTCACTTTAGAGATTTCCGTGTGAATGAAGCGCTTCTGTAAGCTCTCTGGACCTTTTTGCATCATGTTTATCCATGACTCACAAACTCTCAATCTAGAGATTAAATCGTATATCGAGTTTAATAACATTTATTGATATTAAACTAAGTCAAATTTATAGAAGTGATAAAATTCGTATAGTGATAATTTGATTACCTTTATGACATGATAAGAGAATTTAGCGAAGACTGAAATGTTGTTTACTCTCTATACCGAGTGCCAACTGGAGAAAGCTTAGTGAAATGTTGCAGTATCAAATTGTAAACTAAACACTTGACAATGTGATACTGCACCTTTCACTAGGGTTTCCACTACTGACACTCGGTATAGGGAGCAAACAACACTTCGGTCCTTGCAAATTCACTTATCATGTCGTAAAGGTGATCAAATTATCACTAATCAGATTTTAACACTGCTGTAAATTTACTTAGTTAAATATCAATAATTTTCACATCTTTAATGCTGTATAGTACCTCAGTTGTATTATAGAAATAGAATATACTTTTCAAACAAGATGGTTCTATTATAAATATACTAATAACAAACAATTAAGTGATTGTTAATCAGAAAGGAGCAAAATATAAAATTCAGTTTGCAACCATCACATAAAACAAAAAAAAACTATCTTCATAAAGGCGCGCATATTATATTTTTAATACGTCAAGAATTGTTGATAAGAATAAAAATAACAATAGCTAATAGAGTACATAGTGATTTAAAAAAAAAATACCGAAATACAATCAATATTTAGCTTTTTTAATGTGTAACCATTGCCTAAATTGTTTAAAAATAAACTGTTAACTGACATCGACGTTTACTGTCTGTTGTCAAATGAATGTCTCTTTCGCTCTTTAAACTTAATTATGCTCTTGTGTCATAATTAAAAGCTTGCATCAAAAGCAGCATTTCATTGCACATTTAATACTAGCTTTTCCCCGCAACTTTGCAAACCTGGATTACATGCAATGATTAAGCCCATGAGATTATCGCAGCATGACTTGAATGCACATTTTGGCTCTCGATATACTTAAGTAACGGCTTTAATATACACATGACTTCAGCTATCGAAATGTTGTGATACTAAATGCTGATTACTGATTAAAAACATTGAGTTTCATCTGAGAGGGATTATGGTATTTATCTCGAATCGTGGGCTATGTCTGAATTAGGTTTCAAGAAAATTCGTCTAATCGTTTAAAAGTGATTGGGTATACAAATATACCTTTCATATCATTAGTATTTCACGATTCTTATATAAAGAAAATGAATAAAATAAGCTCCTTAAGAATGCTATTTAGGTCTTTAATCAATCTCGTATTTTTATACCAATTCAGACCACTTTTCATAATAGTTTATAAATACTATTTCTGTAGGACTCTTTGAATCAGTAATATGAAATAAAGTACTGATTGTATGCCGTTGCATGATCCGTGCACAGATGTAGTATACTAAACCATGAAACTCGCAGACCCAACAGGGTTGTTGCAAAACGCCCAGTAAACTCGAAAAGAATGAAGGAGACATTCTTTTTGACAACAGAGAATAAATTTCAATGTCACTTGATAGTTATTTTTTAAACAATTTAGGTTATGGCTACAATACATTTAAAAAAAGATAAATATTGGTTATATTTCGGTTTTCTTAAAAAGCTTCTAAGTACTTTACTACATTATTTTTGTTCTTATCAATAATTCTTGTTATAGTATTATTTCTACTTTCTTTAAGTTCTTTACCACGACCTAGGTTTCGTTGTATTACAACATCTTCAGGTGGGCTATTAGCTATCTTTGCTAATATCCCACCTGAAGATGTTGTAATACAACGAAACCTAGGTCGCGGTAAAGAACTTAAAGAAAGTAGAAATAATACTACATCATGTAGTTTCATTTAATTTTGAATAATGAATTTCTACCAAAATTAACGTCGAATATATTCAATTCTTGATGTATTAAAATATATGAGCTTTATTATACAATATATGAGCTTTTATGAAGACAGCTTCTTTTGTTTTAAATGATGATTGAATTTTTTCCTTTACTTGTGCTATAAGATGGCTCATTTTGCTGCTGACTTTCAAGAAGTATGCTATAGCTGTTTTGGTAAGTGATTAAGACTATTGTATGCATTAAATCATACGCTTTAAAGTACCGTATCTTTTTGTGGTGTGAACAAAAAAACTAGTGTGCTTTAGACCCCACGACTGAAGTAAAACTTCAGATTCACAAAATATGAACTTTAAAGTTAATTTACAATTTTATTCACTTTAAACGTAGAATATTTAATGTATTGAACAAAATAATAATTTATAAAATTGTTCAAGAACGAAATGAGATTACAAAATAATCAAAAAATCACCGTTCGCGTAACGCTAGCAAACTCGCATATATATATATATATATATATATATATATATATATATATATATATATATATATATTTCATGCACTGGCTATGAGAGAAAGAGAGAAAGAAAGTGTGTGCTCGCACCTCTCTCTCTTGTCCCTACAGTAATATACGAAACGTAACTCTCTCTCTTTCTGTCTTCACTAATTTATATCTCCCTCTCAACTTCCGTTCGCCTCGCCCGGTCACACTTTTCATAACGCTCTCGTCACGCATAAACCAGCTTACTCCCCAAGTCAAGCGTGCGTAAAGAAGTTTTACTTCAAAAAGTTTACAGCAATTTAAAGCTAGGCCTCAGTATACAATATTAATTTCAAATTGTACATCAAGCTGTTTCCAAGAATTGATTTTTATTTCTTGCTCTTTACTAATTGTCAACCAATGAATTGTTTGCTATTCTATTATTAAAAAAAAAACAGTTTTTTTTAAATTGTATACTATTTCTAATCTTGCATTAGCAAGGTTCATTCCCGCCGGGTTCCTTTAGTAGCGGTTCGTTGATTGATTGCAGAGTTAATTATTAAAAACAAACAAAATTGCTATGACATTTGTAACATTAGTTACAATTAGTTATTAAATCACGAGCGGGATTGCGTCAGGATTTTCATTGCTTTTATGTTGAACGTTACGCGGTTCAACAGCTCATCCGTGCTGCCCGCTCGGTCCTAGGTAACAAGAGGTCTGCCACGGTCTGACCGTCGCTCTCGCCGCCGACTGCCCGGGACAATGACAGGAAACACCGTCCCGAGCACCGTCTTGCGATTATTAACCTCAATTGTGTACCGCTCTAACTGTCGCCGGCTCATTACGAGCGTTCGCGGGCGAACCGCGTCCGGTCGGACAATTAGAAAAGCGCATAGTAGTGCAGGCCAGTGATTCGATTTTTAGTAGCCCGCATATCCAAAGGAAAAATGGAACTTTTATTTTTACTCACGTATCGATTTACCCGCCTGTCATAGCCGTTTTTTTTCAGAAACAGCTTGACGTAGAAATTTGAAATTTGACATGGTAAAAAAGCATAAAGCATAAATATTCATATGGATATTTCAGGGAGTGTGAGTCAAATTAAATATTCGGTTTTGGGGAGGGTTCTTTTGTATTAAAACAAATTACAGCTAATTAAATAAACAAGGGTCGATTTTATTTATTTATTTTATTTATCACCTTTTATGCATAGTACATATTGCAGACGTATTGCTACATGAGCAATCTCTTTTAGTCAACCATAATAATACATGAAAAAATTTTTAAAAATTGTTTTTTTTTCACTATATGATTTAGTTGCCGATTCTCAATCGCTCCTTAAAATCCCGCTTTAATAAAACACGGGAATGTTAGAAAAACTAAAAAATATAAATTAGGTTTTTTTATTTTTTTTTTTCACTTTATGATTTAGTTGTCGATTTTTAATCGCTCCTTAAAATCCCGCTTTAATAAAACACGGGAATGTTAGAAAAATTTAAAAAATATTTTTTTTTATCACTTTGTTTTTACCTGTCGATTCTTAATCACTCCTTAAAATCTTGTTTTTTTTTTCTTTTGCGCAAAATTAAAAAGAAATATTTTTTTATTTTTTTTACTATTTGATTTACTTGCCGATTCCTAATCGCTCCTTAAAATTCCGTCACTGACCAAAATGTAACCCAATATGTACCTACGCCAATTTTGGTTGGAATCCGTTGCTCGGTTGCAGAATTATTAGGTAACAGAAACATGTATTTTCGCAATCACAATATTAGCAGTATGCAATGCCAAAGGTTCAAGGAAACGATCGACAAACGAAGTATAAACTTAGATATTTACTTATTCATTACAAACCACACCAGGCATTATAAGACACACTTCGATTATCAGACACATAAATTATAAAACTAATCCCCTTCGAAAATTCAAATCAAGAGCCATTTAATACGGAAAAGAAAAATTACTTGTCAGCACTATAAATTAGTCAATTTTCCTAAATAACATATCGCACAGAAAAGAAAATTTATTGCCGACACCAATCAGGGGAGAAGTATAGGAAATGTATGGCAAAATATGCATAAAGCTGATCCTTTAATACACCGATTTAAGCTACTCCGACTTAAGCCAACTCAAATTTATGCGACCCTTAAGTTTTCCCTCCCGCTTCGTTCAGCGCGCATCGAAAAAATGCAGTTCAGAAGGTTTTGAAAAGTATACTCTTTTACCCCGTCCTAATACGTTTGTTGACAGAATTTGAAATGAAGCAACTTTATTCGCTATATGGATTTCATCGTATTCCCATATGCACAATATATATTTACTTTAGTGTGGTTTATATAAACACACACGCTTTAGATACCGTATCTCGCTCAAAGCAAGCAACGCGAATTGTCAATCTAGGGAATGCGTCATTGCAAAAATACAATAACGCTAATTCAACTCCTACACGGTCATTATCAATGTTCCAATTCAGCGTAAAACGACAAGTACATCGAGGAAAACCGCATTATGAAGACAGCTGTTCACGATAGAGCGTTGAACGATAAAATAGGCTTTGACGGTCCAGTAAGTTGAGATGAATAAAATGTTGTACACTTCTGATCGATATTTCGGTATAATATAAAGCTCTATCTAAAAATAATGTAAATGTGGGTGCGGTCTCCGTGAAAAGTGGAGAAATGGCCCAAAGGAAATAGCCGAAAATGAGACTGAATTTAAAGAAAAAGAAGATAATTAAAAAAAAGCCGGTATTTTTAATAACATAAAGAAAACAAAAAAAAAATCAGTGACTGACAATCCGGAAAAATATAACCCAATTTGTAACCATAAAACAAAACAAAAAGCTATCCTCATAAACGAGCACACTTTATATTTTTAATATATCAAGAATTTTTGATAATAAATAAAAATAACTATAAAAATCTATCGAAGTAAGTAATAACTTTTCAGAAATAATTTTGAAAAAATAATCAATATCGATCCACTTTTTAGGGTTCTGTAGCCAAATGGCAAAAACGGAACCCTTATAATTTCATCCTGGCCGTCTGTTGGTCTGTCTATCAGTATGTCATAGCCACTTTACTCGGAGACTATTCACACAATATAGGTGACATTTGGATGATAGGTGTCCTCTATAAGCCTCTATACAATGAAATAGCGGATTTAAAAATATATAATGCACATAAGCGTGTGGGGGTATCGTTAGATAGTTCTTAAAAATGATATAGAGGTTCTAAAAAAAAATTTTTATTTAAGTCGATAGTATAAGATGAAGTGTGCCCCCGCTCTAACTTTTCAGCTAACGTATGTAAGATTCTGAAAAAAATTAAGATAAGATTACTTAAAATAAACTTCCAACGGAAACAGGCTTGAAAAAGATACGTACAGTTTATGATATAAAGGATGTTTTTGGTACCCACCGTAAAAATAGCTTTTTTTTCACAGAGTCTGAGAAATACGAACTCATAAGTTTAATATTGTTTGTTGCTACGAAACCGTGAGCGAATCCGGTCTTTAGCCGGTTTTTTTAATGTTCTGAAAAGAAAAAAGGAAAATTGTCTAAACATTCTTCGTTCTTTTCAAGTTTTATTCTCTTCAAGTTTTACATGGCTTTTTTGATGATCTGTTATGCTCGCGACCTTCAAGAATTACTATGCTATATATGCGTATAGAGGATATAGAAGGACTCAATCTGCACTTTGTTTCATTCTGCTGGTTAAGTAGAATAGCATTTACCATATACTATGAAAACGCGCGGTTTTTAATTTTTCTGATTATCGATTTAAATAACAATTTTGAGAGGCTTGTTTTTTTTTATTTCCGTCATATAAAATGCCAATTTTACTCTTGTAACCTTTGAGTTCAACACTGTGTGAACTTTTCCCGATCTAAGTATCTTTAAGCGTAGAACTTTTCGTTCAATATCAGGCTAAGTTTCATTTGAACATTTGAACCTTTCTCGTGTATTAATCTTTTCATTGCTGTAAATCAAAACAAAAATTGTACAGTACTTACTTAGAAAATCGCGTACATACCGACTGATGTGGCATGGGATTTTGTTTTATAATATGTATTAAATAAACTGGTTTAGTCCACTTTCAACAGTGACGGAAGTAGATTTTAACTCGTTGCGTTAAATGTAGCGTGTGAAAACGTTTGCGTTTTGACACGTTTTGACACATTCTTTATAATATTTACATAAAATCGCGTACATACCGACTGATGTGGCATGGGATTTTGTTTTATAATATGTATTAAATAAACTGGTTTAGTCCACTTTCAACAGTGATGGAAGTAGATTTTAACTCGTTGCGTTAAATGTAGCGTGTGAAAACGTTTGCGTTTTGACACATTCTTTATAATATTTACATAAAATCGCGTACATACCGACTGATGTGGCATGGGATTTTGTTTTATAATATATATTAAATAAACTGGTTTAGTCCACTTTCAACAGTGACGGAAGTAGATTTTAACTCGTTGCGTTAAATGTAGCGTGTGAAAACGTTTGCGTTTTGACACGTTTTGACACATTCTTTATAATATTTACATAAAATCGCGTACATACCGACTGATGTGGCATGGGATTTTGTTTTATAATATGTATTAAATAAACTGGTTTAGTCCACTTTCAACAGTGACGGAAGTAGATTTTAACTCGTTGCGTTAAATGTAGCGTGTGAAAACGTTTGCGTTTTGACACGTTTTGACACATTCTTTATAATATTTACATAAAATCGCGTACATACCGACTGATGTGGCATGGGATTTTGTTTTATAATATGTATTAAATAAACTGGTTTAGTCCACTTTCAACAGTGACGGAAGTAGATTTTAACTCGTTGCGTTAAATGTAGCGTGTGAAAACGTTTGCGTTTTGACACATTCTTTATAATATTTACATAAAATCGCGTACATACCGACTGATGTGGCATGGGATTTTGTTTTATAATATGTATTAAATAAACTGGTTTAGTCCACTTTCAACAGTGACGGAAGTAGATTTTAACTCGTTGCGTTAAATGTAGCGTGTGAAAACGTTTGCGTTTTGACACGTTTTGACACATTCTTTATAATATTTACATAAAATCGCGTACATACCGACTGACATGGCATGGGATTTTGTTTTATAATATATATTAAATAAACTGGCATACTACTGCAACTCTACACTTTTTAACACGTTCGGGACAGGCCGTAACATTAGTGGTAAATTCGTGTCTGTCCTATGGGAAAAGGGTGTGCCACCAGTATTTCATACGGAATTATCTAAAGTGAAAGCTGTTTAAACCATCGACGGTACAGACGAACGTAATCAACGTTATTTAACTTTTTATTAATGTTGACATAAAAGAATTGCAAGGGGTAAACAATTGACATACGGTGGAATTGACACCAGTACCGCCAGATGCAAAGAAGTACAAATAACAGCACCGTCCCACACAGAACCCAGCAAATTCAGATCCCATTCTGAACGTGACAACAGGAAAGTCCATTTCCAATAGTGACAGAAGTAGATTTTAACTCGTTGCGTTAAATATAGCGTGTGAAAATTTTTTGACATATTCTTTATAATATTTATATAAACGAATTTCCGCTTAACTTTGAAACTAATTAATACAGAAAACGAAATCCACTTCATCGCTAATCAAAATATACAGAAAAATTGCAGTTTAATAAATAAACTTAGAAATTAATGTTCAAAATTGAAAAAGGATGAATTAAGGAAGTTAAAATAATGTTTTTAGACGGATCTTGTAAGTTATATAAAATAATTATTGCTATCGTTGGTGTCTAGCACATGATGCACCATTTAGTGACATCAAGATGACATTAATATTCATGACAAACACACTACAACTTGACATCAAGATTAATATTCATGACGAACACACCACAACTTGGGATACAAATAGTTGTACGGGGTGTAGGAACTGGAAAAATATGATCGGGGAAAATAGGTGGGTCTCAGATCAACCGCATTTACTTACCGTTGTACGATTTCTAACTTCATATACAATAAAACTTTTTAAATAATTTATTTATTTCAAATCTTTAATGTACATAAATAAATAAACATATAACAAACACGTTTCTATCTTTACTCTAAAGTTTATCTCACTCATGTAAATGTTCAATGAGATCTAATGAGCTCCCATTTCTATATATTGGTTTATACTTGCCTTGAATAACTATGTTCTGTGTTTCCTTGCCGTGTGTATTGAATAAACACGGCCTGCTATTTATGGAGCAATTTTATCTATTATTTATTTTTTTACGATCTACCAAACGACCACCAAAATGCCGGATGTCACTGCAAGCGTAACGGAAGTATAATAGATCTCAATGTCCATTTTGATTTAGCAAAACAATTGAATAAAGGTCGCGAATGCAATTGTGCAAAACGCCAAGCAAGACGGAAATTCAAGTTGAGGCACGAAATGCGGTACACAAGATAATATTTAGTTTTGCACTTGTATATCATACCCATTGAAAAGCGCACAAAATCTGTAAAAAAAAGCCATGAAAGGAGACCGGCGAAAATTAGCCTAATGTCACAGATATAGACCATAATTCTTAAAAAACTTGGTATTTTTTAGATAAATCGGGAAAGAAAAAGTAAAATGCAATTTGTGATGGTAAAAGAAAAGAAAAAAAATTATCTTCATAAATGCGCAATTATAATATTTTTAAAATATCAAGATTTGTTGATGGGAAATAAAAAATTGTGCGTGTCAGCTTCGACGCGTGACTGGAGTTTACTCCTTAAATACGATTCTCTTGGAATGTATAAAATAGATAACACTGTATATAAATATCTATAAATGTAAATAATATAAATATAAATGGAAAATGCTTTAATAAAAATTGCTGACAATATAATTATTTCAAGTAAAACACAAAAGAACAAGATCAAATTTATGCAAAAAAATTAAAAACATTTAGTAACGTCAGACTAACTAAGAAGTTAAAATTAAAAGAGATTTTTTAATTTTATAGGATAGAAGACACCAAATATTCACACATGAAATGTAATGATTACATCTTGGCATAAGCGAACGATAGTAAACTATGTGCATCACACTCCGTTATTGCGATTACGCCATAAGAAAATGCCAAATAAACATATTGATACTCACTCTGAAGATGCCGAAATGTTGCACGGAGAGGCCACCTAACGGTTACCCTTTTTTAACCTTCTGAACTCCGTACGATCAGAACCTAACGGTTACACTTTTTTAAAGCTCTGAATTTTTGATTTTACTCCTCATAAAACTTCATACCGGGCGCTATAAATGATTATCGATTCTTAAGGAGTAAACTCCAAAACTAATAAAGAAAATCTAATGAAATACATAATAACTTTTTAGAAACGGTTAGAAAAGAAAATAATCAATACCGCTTGCTTTTTTAATGTGTAGCCATTCCCTAAATTAATTAAAAATAATATGTTAACTGATATCGACAATGGGTATGTTGTCAGAACAAATGTCTTTTTTGCTCTTTTCGAGTTTTACGTGGCTTTTTTTGATGACCCTCTCGGGCCTGTCAGTTTCATGGATAATATTGTTTATCTATAGATGAAAGATACAAGACATAATCTGCACTTTGTTTCATTTTGCTAGTTCAAAGAGTGCTGTAAAAGTAACATTTACAAACTATTGTGAAAAATAGCCTACCTTTTCATAAAAAAATACAAGATTTTTCATTTTTCCGATTAACGATTTAGATGAAACTTTTAAATGTTTTTTTTTCATTTTATCTCATTAAGGGTATCATTTTTATTCTTGTAACGCCTGGGCCCTTTATAGACTTTTGTCAGTTTTGTTTCAAAATTGAATTTGAATTTCATCGATTACAAGTTCTTGTTCGGTTTCCTTATACAGATGTAGCAAAGAACACGTCTATTATTGAAATATGTGATTCTGTGCGTATTGTTAATGTTTTTACGATAGAGTCGCAACTTCGATAGTGTTTTTTTTCAGAGAAAATTGAGAATTGAAACATAGTTCCTTAACATTTTCTACTGAGTTTGATGCACAGAATGAACTGTATGAATAATAGACATGCTGTATGAATAATAGACAAGTATGCCTATTATTCAAACTGGAATGGAATTCAACTGTATGAATAATAGACAACGTGCCTTTTATTCAAACTGGAATAGACACAACTGTATTAATAATATACATGCTGTATGAATAATAAACAAGCATGCCTATTAGTCAAACTGGAATGGAATTCACCTGTATGAATAATAGACAACATGCCTTTTATCAAACTGGAATGGAAACAACTGTATTAATAATAGACATGCTGTATGAATAATAGACAAGCATGCCTATTATTCAAACTGGAATGGAATTCAACTGTATGAATAATAGACAACATGCCTTTTTTCAAACTGGAATGGAAACAACTGTATTAATAACAGACATGCTGTTTGAATAATAGATAAGCATGCCCTTCATTCCAACTGGTAACCATCAGAAGGGATGCAATCAAGGCGGTAGCTGTTTGAATTTTTAATATTAGTGTATATATATATATATATATATATATATATATATATATATATATATATATATATATATATAGTAGACTTGTTACTTCAGACGCAACCTTTCAAATCAAATTAACATTAGAATTATCACAAGTTGCCGAACTGACAGGTTATAGTAATTTTATTTATACATTGTTTAAAGAAAAAAAAACCGGTTAAGTATGAGTCTAACTAGGTTAGGTACCTCGTATGATGTGAATTACTTTTTTTGTCATAAATCGTCAGTAATATGAAATTACTCACTCAATACACATTTAATAATACCTAATATAATAAAATAAGAATGTGACATATGTAGGTATATTTAGAATCATCATTGTGATTTTCCTATAAATGTAACTTCTAAAAGCTTCGTAATTTTAAGTTCAGTAGTTTTGGAAAAATTTGTAATTTTTTGCATGTTTTTCAGTATATCTTTGAAAGCATACTATGAAAAATTATGAAAAACTACCTAAAATTCGACACTCTTATAATTAGACCTTCCAAACACAACATGGAAATATGGTATTAAAAAACTTCGAGTCCTTAATTTGCCCTCTAACATTTCCCTGTATATTTTTGAGTATTAGTTATGAATATATATGTGGCTTAATTAACCAAAGTTCATGTTTCTATGTCAAGTGGTTTCTGAGAAAAACGGCTGTGACCGATGGACAGATGAACACGTAAGTTATCTTTAGTTAAATTTTTCCTTCTCAGGTATGGAATTCTAAAAATTACAGGTAGACACACATTGTTAAACGCCATAAACCAGACTTGTCACAATACGAAATTCACGCTGACAGAACTGACAAAACAGAAATTTTTTTTATGACAACAAAATTGTATCCGGAATCGCGAGACCAATCATGTGGGGGTTAAAAAAACATTCGCCGTTTATTCAATGCGTTTTTTAGGAATTTATACAATTGTATTGCAAATATAAAAAAAATATTCATTTTTATCTTTAGACATAAATTCAATAATATGATAGCCTTGAGACGGATACATTCTCAGAAATTTTGAAGGCACTAAATACAACCATTATGAAGTAAAGTGTAGTTATATATTTTTGCTTACCAGTTGTAAGCAAAGTAAGGTTTGGTTAAGTTTCTACGCGCATATATTATCGCTGTGCGTATGATTAAATTCCCTATTCGTATTCTGCAAGCGTGTATTTAACCATTTTAGTGCCATTGTTTTTTATTCATATATACTTTAAAATGCCAAAGAAATATTTTGTTTTTGATGTCATTTACCCTTGTCTCGAAAAAAAAACTGTATCTCTTCCAAACATTATCGAATTTTAATAATTTTTTCGGTGTTTTCTTAATAAAAACTTGTACAAGGAGAATAAAATACAAAGAAAATTATGGAAATATATATTGTGAACAAAAATTATAACAAAAACTGAAATCAAGGTCACATTGTCATTTTCGCAGTCGGTACATACTCCGTATCAGCAAAATAATTGTTATCGTCCTTATTATCACTATCACTCAAAATTTGCATTACGCCAAATTGTGACAATGTCACTCCCACTATCACTGACTTCACAACTTCAAAAACGATCATTTTCACTCGATTTATTTTTGCATTCCGACATTATGGGTTAAATATTTTCTTTTCCTGGATCATTTTTATATTGTAATTACTAATAATACTATAATTTGAACTTTATGTAACACATAGAAAGATAAAAAATTAGCGATGCGTGTGAGCGACCTCCCCTACCGCGCGCTAAACAGCAATTGATTTCGCGAACGCCATCGCGCTCGTGGCAAATTTAGTTAGTACGCGCACGAGCGCGGTGGCGCTCGTCGGCACTCAAACAGTTACATTTCCTATTCGTATTCTGCAAGGGTCTAATTAAAAGACGTTGCCATGAAGAGGAGATCCTACGACTATGGGCCATTTTCAGACTAGTATCTACAGCGTAGATGTGAGCGTTAAAGGCACAGCGATCAACATTCGATATGCCGATGATACTGCCTTGATCATCAAAGTCAGCTAACTCGAATAAATGAATACAGCAACAATATAGGACTCAAAATAAATAAAACAAAAAAGGTATATGTTAATCTCGCATCAGAGTCATCTAACTCGAATAAATGAATACAGCAACAATATAGGACTCAAAATAAATAAAAAAAAAGAGGTATATGTTAATCTCACATCAAAGTCAGCTAACTCGAATAAATGAATACAGCAACAATATAGGACTCAAAATAAATAAAACAAAAAAGGTATATATTAATCTCGCATCAGAGTCATCTAACTCGAATAAATGAATACAGCAACAATATAGGACTCAAAATAAATAAAAAAAAAAAGGTATATGTTAATCTCACATCAAAGTCAGCTAACTCGAATAAATGAATATAGCAACAATTTAGGACTCAAAATAAACAAAACAAAAAAGGTATATGTTAATCTCGCATCAGAGTCATCTAACTCGAATAAATGAATACAGCAACAATATAGGACTCAAAATAAATAAAAGAAAAAAGGTATATGTTAATCTCACATCAAAGTCAGCTAACTCGAATAAATGAATACAGCAACAATACAGGACTCAAAATAAATAAAACAAAATGGTATATGTTGATCTCCTAAAAGTTTCAGCGTGAGAACACACATTTTATTGCAGCAGAAGCTGTCGGAAAAGCATGAAATATTAATATCTGGGAAGTTGGATCAGTGAAAGCGGAGACCATGTACAAATCCGCATTGAAATAGCCAATTTAACTTTTTTCCAACTAAGTAAGATGCTGTACCATACAAATCTCAGCACGAGTTTGAGAATGAATATAGTACGCTGCTACATATTTTCTGAGCTACTACACGAAGAAAACTACAAAAAACTGACAGCCTTCAATATGTAGATACAATGCTGTATTTTAAAAATATCCTGACCTGACAGTGTAACAAGCAAAAGAGTATTACGGAAACTAAAAAGAAATGGTGGTTATGAATACTACTGAACGTAAAAAGCAAACCTATTTTAGGTATGTCATGAGAACGAGAAGTACTAATTCGTCCAACATATTGTCCAAGAAATGTTGCAGAAAAACGAGGAAGTTACTTCTGGTTAAAGAACCTGCTGGAGTGGTTTAGCTGTAGTACCATCTTGCTCTATTGATCAGCTTCTTCAAAAATTAGGATAGCCATGATGTCATCCAACCACCGTTGGGAGCGGAACTCCGAGGAGAAGTGCTATTTGTAGTAAGGTAAAAATTTAAGCTGAATATCGCCGCAATTAGTTATGGCTCTCTTTGTATAGCGTAGTTTGTAGTCACATAATTACCGACCCCATTCAAGAAATGAGAATAAACAGGAGGGGTACAATATCTTCCTACTTTTTTATGGAATGAGATTAGAGTTCTAGAATAGTAGTTGAACTAAGCCCAGAGCATATAATTCTGTATAACAAAATTTAATCATTCAAGTGGATTTGCCTTAATCTTATTTTGATTTCTAGCACTAACTGCAAAATTCCGTAGTCTCACAAGCTTGTAATCAAAAGCAATATATAGGTCACTTTTTTGCTCAACATCCAGTAATTTAGCTGATGTAAAAGAAAGATAAATTTCTCTGCCCAATCATGCAGTTGCTGGAATCTCTTCCTTATCTTGACAATTATTTTGTCCAGAGAGGAAATATTTCTGTTCTGAATTTATATCTATATAGTTTAACAAATTCGTTAGTATTTCAATTAGTTACCTAAATAAAAATACTGAAAGAATGAAACGATTCATTTTTTTCTAAATATAATATAATATAACTAACTGTTTTACATTCTTCCCTAGCGAAAAAAAATTGAACAAACTAAAATGCGAACCCTAATGAATAGATTGCCAAATAAAACGCCACGTCATTCAATACCAACGTAACATTGTCGAACAAGAATTCATCTGTCAACGCGTAACAATCCACATCACGCAACAAGCTGGAGATACTCGTACCAAAGGCAGTGTGTATCATTGCTGTACCGGCTTGTCTCGTGCCATTTGCGCCACGACCTTCAGTGCCGCAATTTCACATTTCAATTAATGTCGTCCGACATAAATACCTCAAGAAGCGTTACGAATGAATGCGCAACATTGCAGGGCAACAAGCTCGTCCGGTGGCGTCCACAACAGCTGTTCACGATTTTACATCGAGATGATGATACAAACAGCTACAAACTGATTCTGAGAGTTTCTATTCCAAAAAGTGTAGATTTTTTTAATTGGAGTAAACGAAACTTGACTTTTGCTCTCATTCCATAATACGCTATAATTGTTATTCTGAAAAGAGACTAATTCCAAGATTGTTTTTCTCTTTAAAACCATGAAATGTCATTCATGCATATCGATTCTGTTGTCTGCTATAGCTAATCACGATTTTTCATCGATGTACATAAATGATTAAAGATTCGTGATCGACGTAATCTCTTATCTTTTACGTTTTGTATATAATATCCTCAATAATCTCGTTACATCTCCATACCTCGTATCTAGATTCCAATATCTGTCATCCCACGATATAGAATTTTGATCGAAAAACAAGTACACCCTCCTAATCCCTCAGCATAGAATTGAATTTTATGGAGAATTCTGCACCGTATATTCTACTAGATTGTGGAATGAACTGACCACCAATATACAAAGTGTGCCCCGTTGTCTGCGTTCAAAAGTCTCCGAAATTATATTATTTATCATAATTGGAAGATCGTAATCCCTTCTATAACCTACTCTTATACCCTCCCTACCTCTAAAATGTCGTTTTGCTTTTGTTTTTACTTAATCTTATTTTATTATCATACATTACTATTTATCTAATTAGCGTTAAAAATTACTTACAATTTGCCACATCACTTATTATTCTCATTTAATTCATTGTGACTGCAAAAGATAGCTCTTGTAGCAATAGGTCCACCACTGTATACTTAGTTTTCTAAGCTTGTAGTAAAGTTTCATAAATACTTTAATTAATAAGTACAGGTTAATTCTAAAAGTCTCTAGTATAAAAACGTAGGAAAGGTTTTTTTTCCTTAAATTGGATCAATGTGAAATGTTATTTTTACTATTTATTCAAAGTCAATAGTTAAATTGCAAACAAATCTATAAAACTATAAAATTTCATTCAATCGTTTAACACTTTTGTCACGATTTTACGTCGATTTAATAAAAGTGTAGGTTACTTCTGAGAGTTTTATTATATAAAAGGGTACGACGGTTTTTTTTCAATTGAATCAATTCAAAATTTTACTTTTTTATTATTTAGTATTTACTTAATAGATATATTATCGATATAATTCGAAGAGCAGGTTAAGGGGGATATTACTAGTATTAAAGTAATAAAAATGTGGGAGTTCATAGTTTAGAAACTACTTTAAACAATGTGGATTTGACCGTTCGACATTAAATGAATCCTCATAAACTAGGTAGTTTTTCTAAACCGTACACCAAAAACCAATTACCAAAATTCAGTAGTTTAGTCACAGGGATAGTTTTAAGTAGTTCGTAATTTCAAACACGATGTATTTTCACCAAGAATTAGCTAGGTCAATATACGTTGCCACATGGACACCTTCACATAAAGTTATTTTATTTCTTAATTACAGACAAATAGTAAAATATTTCTTATTCCTATGTCATAAGAGTTATAATACGATACGAGTACCCTGTGAAAGCGATAAACGTGTTTCAATTTGTTTATTTGAACATAGTTTGAATTGTGAATGTGTAATTTTAACTGTTTTGGTTTGATATGATCGCGATCGCACGCCGAGCAAAAGTCCCTAACATAAACATTACACAGGGTGTTTACGTTTTCTTTATGTTAAAACTATATTTTTTTTGTTTGATTTTTTTATTATTAGTAATTATTTATTTCACTATTTTAGAGTATTTATGAAAATTAGTACTGACTGGGCTTTCATTTAATGTCGAACGGTCAGAACCACATGTATAATGTAGCAATCGAGTTGTGTCGAGTTTCCTTAAACATACTCATTTATAGTATCTTTTAAAGATTTTACATCATTATCAAAGTACAGATTAATTATAGAAGTTTCTGGTTTAACAGTTTGATGATATTTTAGCAAGGTTTCATTAGTTACACTCTTATGTAACCATGCACATAAACGATCCAATTGTCGTATCGACTTGAAACACTTTGCAAAATGATGCATTCTGACGACAATACAGTAATATGGTAACGTCGTGTTGATATGATGATAGAGGAGGGAATCCGAGTTTTGACTTGTTTGACTTCATTCAATGTGGCCTTTGGTAATCCGAATTTGGAGTCGTTTGACGTCATTCAATGAGTTCTTTGCTAATCCTAGATTGGACTCGTTTGATTTCATTCAATGAGTCCTTTGGTAATCCGAGATTGGACTCGTTTAACTTTATTGAATGAGTATTTTGGTAATCCGAGCTTGGACTCGTTTGACTTCATTCAATGAGTCCTTTGGTAATCCGAGTTTTGATTCGTTTGACTTCATGAAATGAGTCCTTTGGTTTCATATGGTAACCGGGAGGATATGATAATTGATGTAGGAGGTGGTCACGTGAACTTCTGAATGGCTAACAGTAAACCCGTCGAGTTGGGTATCTATTAGAATCAAGAAGGTGTAATGCTGGAGGAGGCGAGTGGTCATAAGAACTTCTCAATGGCCAACAGCAAAATGTGTTAACAAAATTGTGTCTTTAGTCAATATCTATTTAATTGGCAGACTCGAACAAGTTAACTAAGGTTTTTTTTCTACAGAACTAGATGTCTTTAAAATAAATCAAACTGCGGACTGGTTTTAAGAGTTTCTACAATAAATACTTGGCTGCATTTACGTATCGACATGAAGATCATTTAATCGGTTCAAATTTTTTTCATCTCAAAATGCCAAATCATTCTATTATAATCAACATTTTTGCAAATACAGTGTAACAAAAGCGATTTTACGCATTACCATGACTACAGCGTAGTCAACGTTAATTCTTATTGCGTTACTATGACTACGACTCCGTCTATAGTCAACAGTTATTATCAATGATACAAACCTCTATGCTACGTTAATTGAATACTATTTCCTAACAGACGTGACTGATATTTTTAACATACGTGAAATATGTGTAACGTTACAGCAGCAACATATTATTTCGTTGCAGGAAACAATCGAACTAAATAATGCAACAAATCATTATCGATAAATGTTATACCGTGTTATATTGAGAGCGACCGCGGTTAATTGGAGAGGACGCAATTTTACTTTAATATCGGTGATATATCCCAACGTATACATGAAAGTGTTACGAATGCATTTTGTTAGCGTCACAACTCAATTTTAGCCACAGCAATTCGATGAAAAAGACTTATCAGTCAAGATTCATAAGCTCTTACATAACAAGTGCAACACGTAATCGTGACAACGCAACGGGCGAGTTTATTAAATTGCATACATAAGGTGCAGATAATGACGTAATACGATGAACAATGTTATTGTGTTGAAAAAGTGACAAAATGTTATGAACAGAAAGTTTTACTCATATCTATGTATTGAAAAGAAACAAAAATTGCTAGCTATATTGCTCTTACCATGTTATCAGGTGCCCTAAAGCTATTGGGTCGAATGTACAAGATTACTTTAGTTAAATGTGAACGTTTGTGTTTTCTGTATTTTAAACACCTCTGTCAAAGTTTGATTAATGTCTGTCATGTCTCTGTCAAGTGTCAATGTCATGCTCTGTCAAAATTTGATTCTTATTTTTATTCGAGAACGCCCAACGGCTATGCCAAAAGAAGTATTTTTAACACGCTTATATTAGCTTCACTTGTATGTATGTATGTATGTACGTTACAAAATATTTCAATTCCATTTCTACCCACTTCTCATCGGCCAAATTATTTAAGATTTCGGATACATATCAAGAACCGATGAGATTAGTATTATTTCATAGTCAAAATCTGGTATTCCCATTAAGATCAACTCACAATAAAGCAAATGACAAAATTTTTATTACCCGTTTTATACACTAGCAAATATTGTTCCCAATCATAAAATATAAGTCAATGTATGTTGCTAAATATTTCAATTACATTTCTACCTACTTCTCATCATCCGAATTATTTAAGATTTTGGACACATATCAAGAACCGATGAGATTAGTATTATTTCATAGTCAAAATCTTGTATTCCCATTAAGATCAACTCATAATCACTAAGATCAACTCATAATAAAGCAAAGGACTAAATTTTTATTACATGTTATATAACCCTACATTGACACTAAATATTGTTCCCAATCAGAAAATACTGGATGGCTTCTAAATAGAAGAACTCGGTTGCGCCAAAGGAGAGTTCCATGTAACGGTAACGCGTTATATGAAATTGGCTATTTAGATAAAATAGTATGAATAAAATAACTTTAAGTTCATTGTCACACTTAAAATGCTAAGACTCGAGTGTCCTCATTCCATATAACTTAACTTTTGTTTTATGACTAAAAAACCTTTTTCTTAGTCTTAAAACAAACATTTAAAAAAAAAATATTTTGTTTTAAGACTTAAAAAATAAAATTACAATTTTAAAAAAATCTAAAAAATATGTTGTAGCAATGTGAACTAAAAAATAAAAAAATAATCTTTAAAATTAAAGATATTGGGCAAGAGCGAAAGTTCGTCTCACAACTCGGTATAACTTAATTTTTTGAATAAGTTTAAAATAAAACAAAATGATGACGAAAAAATTACCTTTAATGTAAAAGAAGTGTGGGGTGTTTGATATTAGTTGTCGTAATTGCTTTTATAGCTAGCTAACTTTAAGCGTGCGGTGTTTGATATTAATTGTTGTAATTGTTTTTATCGCTAATTTTAATGTAAAAATGCGTGCGGTGTTTGATATTAGTTGTTGTAATTGTTTTTATCGCTAACTAATTTTAATGTAAAAATGCGTGCGGTGTTTGATATTAGTTGTTGTAATTGTTTTTATCGCTAACTAATTTTAATGTAAAAATGCGTGCGGTGTTTGATATTAGTTGTTGTAATTGTTTTTATCGCTAACTAATTATAATGTAAAAAGGCGTGGGGTGTTTTATATTAATTGTCGCAATCGTTTTTACCGCTAGCTATTTGTAAAGGTAGAGTCAATATGAAAATGTAAATTGAGAGCACTCAGCGCTTTTTTTACATTAAAATTAATTTTTTTGTCAATTACTTTATTCTGATTTTAGGCTTATTGCTTTCGATCTTGACCAAAGCTGTCTTAATATAACTGGCATGACACCAAATTTTGTGCAATAGAGAAACAGATAATGTGCGGTATTACAATAAAAGAAACGAACAGATAATTTAAAAAACCAGCCAAATGTGAGGCTGGCTTGCGTATTCCGTACTTAGTTTAAAGTGAAATTACTTTATTTACCATAAGTAATCACTAATATAGCCTTCTTAGTGCAAAAAATATTTAAAAATTCGTATGTAATTAAGTGGGGGGAGCGAAGGAGACATGTATATTATCTCAATACATATGATATCTCAATACATATGATATCTTGAAACATCATTATTTCTTCTTACAACCATTCTGTAGATTTCTGCAAACATTTTTTTTCACAATTTTAGATTCAGTAATTTCAGAAATAACGTGGTGCGGATGGTAACATATTACTTGCATAATTTTCTGGATATCTCTGGAGATATGCTGTCTAAAATTGAGAAAAAAATTGATACCATCATAACTAACTCTCTCAAACGATATCCCACACTATGTTTTATGTATCAAATGATATCCCCCGCCTAAAATTTCGGTATAAATATTTTTGAATGTTAGCCAATGAGATATGTGCGGATTAATTTGATCTATTACTATACAAGATTTCCCATTTCCACGTCAAAAATTAATGAGAAAATCCATTGTAACAGACACATGAGAAGTTTTATAAGGCGGAGCCCTTATTTTCTTTTTGAGGTACGAAATCCTAAAATGTATCGTTCCACTACCGATATTACTATACAAGATTTCCCATTTCTACGCCAAAAATTAATAAGAAAATCCATTGCAACAGACACATGAGAGATCTTATAAGGGTTCCGCTTTTCTTTTTGAAGTACGAAATCCTAAAAATGCACCGTCCCACTAACGATCACGACATTACATTATTAACTATTTATTACATATCGTACTGTCATTAATGATAAACCAAGTAATTCACGCAAGCAAAGTCGCGAAAAAAAGAGTAACCTTGACAAATTTTATAAATACGTTTCAATTACTCAACTAATCTCCTTGAAGTTTTCCACAAATATAGCCTGTCTCAAGAGCTAAACATACCCTCTCAATCACGGAAAAGATACTTTTTTTGTATTTTATCACATGTATGTATCAAACTACTTACCACTTTCCAGTACCTAAGTCCTCATATTTTCCTACCTTAATATTACAAGAACATTCTTTTCAAATGAAATCACCACATTTTCCATTTTATTTCCCGTGTAAAAGTTAATAAAGTGATAAGTAACAGTTAATTTGATACTAAATTCGCATGGTAACGTTGAACTTCATAATCTTTGCTATAACGGGACTAACCACTTTATCAATGTATTCCAATCACCTGCAGCAGTCACACCAGAGTGTGATTTATTTGCCATGAATGAAAATAAGCTTCTTGTAATGTGTCAACGTTATCCGTTATTAGCGTCGTTAAGATCTTAAACGTTGAACTAATTATTAAATTAGTTTCCACCTTTACTTAAAGGTCAAGTTGTTAATTAGCATATTTACGCAATTGTAGATAATTAAATATATAAACGTTCATTGAAAATTTAACACGAGGGTCGAGAAATTTTCCATTATATTAAACAGTCTTTAAATATTGGATTTTTTTTTATAAGTATAATTAAAGATGAATATTTTATACAATAAATGTTTCCACAATGAATATGACATTTTCTTAAATACCAAATCATTTGTAGCACGCTGCGCGTCGCGTTTCTGGATAGTCTAACTTTAGTCTTTTTGCTCATTAGTGAAATAAAACTCTACTTATATAAAATAAATATTTAAATATATTATGTTGCTCCTAAATTATAAACATTTTTATTAATGCGACGTTTGTAGTCAAAGTGTACCGTTGCTTAGAATATTTCTCAAACAATTATTAATTCGTTTTTTTTAATCGATTGTTTTAAACAATTTTTAATACAATTATTTTCGGAGTTACTTCCTTTTCAGCCCTAGTTCTTACCTATATTTAGTTCAACGTTATAATTATTTTTGGAGAAATATTTAACTAAATGATTACATAAACGAATTGCGACTTTTGTCAACATATGAAATAAGTGGAACATTGCTACAACACCGCATCCATTACCAGAATAGAATGATGAGAGATGTAATTTTGCCCATTTTCAGAATAGAAACTTATTTATATCACATAAGAATTTAATGTTTTGTAAGTTTTGACCCTAAATAATACATTTTTAACAGTATGACGTTTATAGTTGTGTTTACTTTCCTTTGAATATTTCTCAAACAATTACTCATTTGTTTTTTTTTCAATCGATTGTTTTTACATACAATTATTTTACGAGTTACTTCCTTTTCGGCCCTAGTTTCTTACCTATATTCGCTTCAAAATTATAAATATTTTTGCAGAAATATTTAACAAACTATTATTAACGAATTGCGACTATTGCCAGCATATCAAATAAGTGCAACATTGCTACAACACCGCATCCATTACTAGAGAGGGTTTCAACAACTACTGACGACCTTATGTAATAAAATCTATTAAAGGTTGTCATACCAAGTAATATTTTTTAAAATATTTAATCCTCCATAGAAGATTACCGCATTCAAGTATCATTTTTCTATTATGTTATTAAAATTATCATTTTACGCAGGAGAAGTCTTGAAGGTATTGATTTTGTCCATTATCGCTGATAAATTTATTTTTTTTATTTATTTATATACAATTAGAGAAACAATTCAGTCGTGCAGTAAGTCTTAATAGTTATAAGAGGAGTAACTAATTATGTGACGTATACAACACATGGACGCCACGCGGTGTGATTTATTATGGACTAATTATAATACGGGTAATTTTACAAGTAGTCAACTTTTAAAAAAGATTTTTGGAAAGAGGAGATCTTTCCCTAAAAATATACCATTTTTTAATGTCTTAGCATATTTAATATGACTTAAATTTGCCTACCAAAAATTACATGTATCTTCGTCCGTTGGTCTGTACGTATGTATATATTTACGTACGAGGACACCCATTGCAATTCTTGACCGAATTAGGTGACTCTTTTTATATATTTTATATAGTTTTATATATTATTTATGTATGAGGACATCCATCGCAATTCTTGACTGAATCAGGTGACTCTTTTTATATATTTTTATATATTATTTCTGTATGAGGACATCCATCGCAATTCTTGACTGAATCAGGTGACTCTTTTTATATATTTTTATATATTATTTCTGTATGAGGACATCCATCGCAATTCTTGACTGAATCAGGTGACTCTTTTTATATATTTTTATATATTATTTCTGTATGAGGACATCCATCGCAATTCTTGACTGAATCAGGTGACTCTTTTTATATATTTTATATATTTTTTATATGTGGACACTTATCGCAGTTCATGACCGAATTAGGCGATTCTTAGGTGCTTAATCATCAAGCTAGAAATCTATTGATTTTCACAATTATTTGTTAAATAGTTTAAATTGTATACACAATTCTTTACAAACACTTCCTTTCTTCGTACTCGGCGACTGTTCTCGCTCTCCGTTTTATGCGGATCTTCTAGCCACTTCTCTACACTCCGTTTTTAATTTTTATTATGTTTAATTTTTTTTTACAATTGTTTATTTAATAAACTATAAGGAAAGCGTTTTGTTTTTTTTAAATTCTGTAATTATTATAATACACAATAATGATACGTTTCAAGATACTTATTTTCGCTCTCGTAAATAAGTCAGTCTCGCACGACTGCTGCAACACGGTTGAGCAATTAAGTAGGTACCGTGGAAAAGTGGCGAATTCCAATATAATTCAGCTCTAAATGCTGTTATTACAAAAATATCATGACTACGTGAGCGCAGAAAGTTATTGTGCATGGAGAATGAGAGAGATTTCAACAAGACAGGAAACAGAGAAGTTTTTAAAAATTGTGAAATAAATATTATAATACTGAATATTTTTGACGTCAATTTGGTAGAAATTCATTATTCACAATTAAATGAACCTACGTGATGTAATATTATTTCTACTTTCTTTAATTTCTTTACCACGACCTAGGTTTCGTTGTATTACATCTTCAGGTGGGCAATTATCAAAGATATTTCGTTTTCGTTTCGTTGTATTAGGGAGAAAAAAGAAGTTTTGAGTTACAGAAGTTTCGTTGTATTACAACATCTTCAGGTGGGCTATTAGCAAAGATCTTTTCTAATAGCCCACCTGAAGATGTTGTAAAGAACATAAAGAAAGTAGAAATAATACCAAGCTACGTAGTTTAATTTAATTGTACATTTGGTAAGTAAAATGCCTCTTCAAAGTTGCGAAGTTATAAAATCAGTGTGCTCACGATAATATCTGTGGGAAATTAGGCAAGGCGAATCGAAGCCGACTGTATTATTTTTAGCAATGTATTTGGCAATATATGTTCTTATTGTTTTTAATTGAATCCATACAACAGATAAATTATGATAAATAAAGTAACTTTATTTCAAATTATATATAGAACCCTCGATGCAACAGCCTGACTCACACTGATCCTTTTTTTAAATAAAATCTATTAAGCGGTCGAAAAATCACTGCAACATGACTGTTACAAAAAAATGTGACACAAATGTTGTAATTCACAACAATTATAGATTTTATCGTTTTACTAATTAGGTATTGGTCTAGAAACAATATGCGTTTGCTTTATACGTTTACACGCTCAACGTTACGGTTTTAAAATAAAACATGTCATTTTTTTTTAAATTGCATCAAAGTTGTTTCACTCAAAGTGCAATGTTGCGAATCATTGTTGATAATAAGCTTACACAACTGCCATCTAGGCACATTGGTGATATTTTTTCAAAGCTAAGTGAAACGCGTAGATTATTAAATAAACTAGAATTTACGCAGTCAAGCGTAATTTACGATATTAAAAAATACTTCGTGTACGAACATAGTTGTAATGATGAAATAAAAGCAACAAATAATAACGAGTATACTACTGTAACAACGGAATAAAAATGTTAGTTAATTTAACAAGATTAATTACTTGGAAGTATTTTGATTATGTCCTAATTGAGTGCAAATTTGAATTTATTTTCAGTATATCAATGATATTAAAAAATGCTTCGCATACAGACAGTTTCAATGACGAAATTAAACCAACGAATAATAATGGGTGTACCACTATAACAATGGGATAAAAACATTAGATAATTTAACAAGATTAATTACTTGGTATTTTTTTGATTATTTCTTAATTAAGTGCAAATTTGAATTAATTTTTGGTATATCGCTAAAGATATACTATATAAAAATATGAACAAAAAATATTCTTGAAACCCTTGCAATTAGCCTTTGAACAATAAACCATATAGGTCTTAATAAAGCCGCGCGAAAAATAACGAAAAAGAATAAGGGTCCAAAAAAGTACTTACATTAAATAGTCAAATTGAAGATAAGATACAATGATCTCAACTTTTTAGGTATCAATACTTAAAAAGATTGGTAAGTAGTGGAAGATTGGCTTTTTAGGTATCAATACAATACCCTAATATCATTTCAATATAATATAAAATCAGTGTGTACACCAGCTACCAGATTACAGTATGTAACGAACTTCAGTCTCGACAACACGTGCCTTATATAACACGTGTCTGATATTGGATTCCTTTAAAATATAAACAGGTAAACTTAGTTTAAGGAGACATTGTGTCTTTAGGCATTTAAGCATTAAATAATAGGCTCTCTGTTTAGACCAAGAATTACGTTATCCAGAATGAAATTCCAGAAATTTTCCTTAGTTTTCTAGCATGTCGTATTTTTTTACGTATAATTAGATTTGTGACTTCGCTTTTCCTTAAAAGAGTAGATTTTCAATTTGGAATAAAGCACAAAGCTATATTATTTAAAAATTCATAAGTTCGGAAAGTAATATTCTCGACCTAAACAAAGTTACCTGTATTAAATTTGAAAGATTTTTCTGAAATGTTTATATTTTTAGCATACTTTTATTAAATTCAATTGCGTGTAAGTATGTCTAAATAAATGTATTAAGTCGATTTTTACGATTAGTAGTGGACTAATCGTTATATCAGTTTGAAACTTTGCAAACTTGTGCAAGTTTTATTGCAGTACAATAAATAATACGGTCCCATTGAGCTTATGTGATGATGAAAGAGGTAGCTGGTTATAGGAACTTCTTAATGGCTAAAGGTAAACCCATCAAGTTTGAGCTCGTTTGATGATGTCTCAATAAATCCTTTTGCTTACATATTGTAATCGGGAGGATCTGATAATGGAGGAGCATGTGGTCATGGAAACTTTTCAATGGCTAATACCTGAATGACTATCATGAATATAGTATAATTCACTACGCGCATGTAAATATGTGTTTAGTGAACAACTTCATCCTGTTAATTTTGTTGCATCGTGCGCACGCTTCCTAAAATTTCACTCCCATCAGTTTTCCATAACGACATTTTAATTAGGGATTTTAATTAGTTCTTTTGATCTAAGGGCATATATGGAATCTAAGAACTCTGATCAACCAATGGGTGCATAATTTTTTTTGACGCAAGTAAGATCGAGAACTGTGCAGTAAGTATATTTCTGAGAATTTCACCTAAAAATCCAGTTTAGGGTAAAGACACATTAACTACCAAGTGGAGAGGCTGCGAGCGGCCCTGAGCTGAATATGGCGCCGCCTGAGGTCAACTCGCTTGCGAGTGACGTAACTGCGGCTGGCGTCATACGCACCATTACCGGCAGGGTTGACACAGGCTTTTAATTGTTTTTACCAATTATTAAAATAATGTATGCTATCGCCTAAGATTAGCGAGAGACAAATATATGTTATGATTTTCGCCGACATTTTTTTGCTCCACGATGACAGTACCATCGAGTTGATGTGATGATACGATGAGGAAACGTGCGAGGGAAAATATGATTCATTGAGAAAACGTGCGTTGTTTTACATATCGCATTCAAGTACTAATTCGTTCCATATCTACAAAGTCCATTACATTACATTAAAGTTGATTAACGTAAAATTTTATTTCTATCTGATTCCCAACTGCATTTGGGTTAAACCGTGTTTTTTATCTGTTATTGGTTTGTCTACTTAAAGTTTTTCATTATTATTTACTTTATCGAAATATCGCTCCCTATTTATTTACATTTAAACGCGCCAACTCTGGAGGCCAACAGGAATCATAGTCTAGTGGTGATTAGTCAATTCCTTATTATGATGAAAGATCTAAATTAATAAGGCAAATAATTTTTATTTGTTTTAGTGAAATTTCTCAAGGTCAAGCGATTATATGATATAGCCATTAATAATGTTTGTGAATCAGTAATTAATTAAATTATCTATTCACAATTTCTTTACTATTTAGGCCTATGCTATTTATATTTTCTTGCTATTGAAAAGTTCATTTACATTTCAGTTAGATGGATTACTTTTTAAAGAGTAGTTGGTGTCTGGGAGACGCTAAATTTAGGTATATCTGTTTCTAAGCCAGCTCACTAAAGCAATTATGTCTTTGTATTTACGATGTTATTTCTATAAAAGTATGTTGCCAAGCGTGTAGAAGTATCCCTTCGGATCTAATATAAATTTAGCTAGAATATGTTTAATACAAATTTAGCTAGAATATTTTTGGCTACAATTTTCGATAGATGGCGCTATTCTGACTGCACGGTTCAAATCTATGCTTCCGCTACGTTTTATCAGGTTTAATTGGGTCTGGTGGATATTTATAAAATTTAGATGTTTCACATCTGCTTTTAATATAATACGCGTATATTTTTAATACGCGATTATTATAAATAATAAAAATGTTTCACATCTGCTTTTAATATAATACGCGTATATTTATAATACGCGATTATTATAAATAATAATCTCGTATTATTTCTGATTCGCCGAACTAATATTCATAATATAACATCAATGTATATATTTCTAAATTAGAAGTTTTCACTTCTTTTGTGTGGTCCTAAGCACACAGCAAACAATTGTTATTATTGTTTTTTTTTCTTTTAATTTGATTAAAACATGTACGCCGCTTAATTTTAGAGACTAGATACGAGTCATTCATCGTATAAAGTGTGAACTGTCATTGCGAGGTTATTCATTATTCCGTTCATTTTAATGTAATTATTAATTTTTTTCGAAAATACACAAATTTCGCAATATGACTAATAACTACTGGTTTAGAATAGATATTCTTAGGTTTTTTTTCTTTCTTCTACCATTATAAGCAAGATTTTTGAACAAGTTACGTGACAAGGAAGAAATGTGATTAAATCTATGGAAGAAGTCAATTTTTTTCTAAGTTTGATGTTTAAAGATCATCTTCCTTCTACCATAAAAATTTGATGTTTAAGTGGCCTGTAGAATGAATAGAAAAATTAAATCTGCAAAAGGTAGATTTATACCCACTCAGGGGTTGTATTTCGAAAAATCCCTTCCAAGCGGTAAAAAAGTAAATTTTCGTTAAAGCTTTGTTAACTCAAAATTTAAGGATTGATGTTAGACATTGATGTATTGTTAAAATGGTATAATAAGCTGGCTTCTGTGGGTTTTTGAGTAAAAAATAAAATGATAATAATCAATAAAATATCGTGTGTTTTATACCGTATTCTGGATATAGAAAGGAAGTATTGTGCAGTACACTGCACACCGGTCGCCACGCGGCATCTTCAATACGGCACGAACGCAACGAGGTGAACCCCTTGTTGGGATTTAAATATACGGGTATTATTTCACAGAAAATAATATAGATTATGCTGGTAATTAAGTGTTTTTATTAGTTTTTTCACGGATATCCTGCTTACGATAATGAAACGTTTAAATATACCGTGAACGTGTTTAATGAAACAGTCAGAAATAGTATAAGTAAATCCGCGTGAGTACCACTGCGTGAGAATGAGTAGCACCGCACAAGATGGCTGAACATCAGCTATCTTGTATGGTGATATTTACAGTACTTACATATTTTGACAGATCGCGTTGTGAATATTGTTTTTGCATTTGTTTTGTTGCTTTAGTGTTGTGTTTTATTTTAATACAATAAAATATTTTTACTGTCATTATTAAAAGGTACGGCCGTTATTGTACAAACCCATGCAACTTTTTAACAGTGTCTCTAAAAGAATAGATAAAATCAAGAGTGTCATCAAAAATAAACTTCCAAAAAGATAGATTAATGTTGAATAGAGTTTGCCTAATAACATATTTGTTATTTACTTAACTTATAGAATATGGTTATGGTACATATTGTTAACTTAGAAATAGAATATGGTTATGGTACATATTGTTAACTTAGAAATAGAATATGGTTATGGTACATATTGTTAACTTAGAAATAGAATATGGTTATGGTACATATTGTTAACTTAGAAATAGAATATGGTTATGGTACATATTGTTAACTTAGAAATAGAATATGGTTATGGTACATATTGTTAACTTAGAAATAGAACATGGTTATGGTACATATTGTTAACTTAGAAATAGAATATGGTTATGGTACATATTGTTAACTTAGAAATAGAATATGGTTATGGTACATATTGTTAACTTAGAAATAGAATATGGTTATGGTACATATTGTTAACTTAGAAATAGAACATGGTTATGGTACATATTGTTAACTTAGAAATAGAATATGGTTATGGTACATATAGTACATATATTATTATATTAATATTCCCCACATTTGTCACAATAATCTTGACGATAGTTTACACAGAAAAAAGTAAACGTACCTGAGTCATGAGTTAGTCGATATTTTGAAAGCAGTTCTTAATATGTAAGGTTAGTGTGTTAATATAAAATTGATAGTTAAACATTCTGACGATTACAATACATGATATATCAAAAAGTAATTTAAAAAATGGTGTTCGCGCATTAATGACGTTGCTTAACTTCTATCGTCAATATTTAATTATTCTCAAGGTTTACACTACGAACGTTTTTTTAAAATTTTATTTATTGATTAAATACCATAAAACAAAGTTTGTTTCATTGAACTATAGCTATTTTCGATACGATATACTATCCCGTAGTTGCGTGAGCATTATTTTATTACATAAAATTGTTTTTCTTTTGCATTTTTTTATTACTTGCTTTTATTTGTTATTTATTTTTAAAACAACAAGAAAAAAGTAGTTTTAAAAATAAAAAAAAGCTTTTGTAGCAATATGAACTAAAAAATAAAAATAATCTTTAAATATAAAGATTTTGAACAATAGCGGGTGGATGTCTCCTTACTCGACCTATATTTTCATAACAAGCACCCCACGCTTTTTTTATATTAAAGTTAATTTTTCTTGGCATTATCTTTATTCTTTGTTTATGTTTATTTAAAAAACAAATTAGGTTATACCGAGCTATGAGACATCCTCTCGCCCTTGATCAAAATCATTATATTTAAAGATTATTTTTAATTTTTAACTTATATGGCTATAAACGCGTGTTTTTTTCTCTTTTTTTAAACTACGATTTTATTTTCTAAATTTTTAATTATGTAATTATTATATAGTTAGCGGTTATTCATATGTGTGCAAAATTTTAAATAATTCGAACTACTGGAAGTGGGTGAAAATTTAATTCAAATATTCCGTTACATTCATACATACATAGAAGCGAAGCAAATATAAAGAGTGTAAAAAACCGTAACGCACTTTTTTATTATTGCTTTAAATATTTTTTATTATTTTGTAATAGTATTCACAATCTGTTACAGCCTTCCATAACACATAATATACTAAAGTGCATTTGTTATCTGGAAAAGATTGCCCCTGTTGTGGATTTATTAGGCCACCCTGTTGTAATGACTTTTTGTACATTAAAGATAATCCTTACATTGTATAAAACAAAGTCGCTTCCCACGTCTGTCTGTCCCTCTGTAAACTTAGATCTTTTAAACTAGACAAAGGATTTTGATGCGGTTTTCACTATAATTCAGATAATTTCTTCCGAAAGGTATATAGGTATAATACATGCATGTTATATTTACAGGAAATATAAAAAAATCAATATTTCGAAAAAAATAGAATTTTGGGCGTTTTAATTGCTAACGCTGACTAAACTTTACGAGATATATCAAAATGCTGTACTATGGAATTGTGTGTTTTAAAAATATCTGTAAAAAAGTCCGGGATGGCATATATCTATATCCTACGGATAACCCACAGTGGCCATTTTTATTAAATTTTTTTGTGGGCTACATTTTCGAAGTTATTTTGATCAATATTATATTAATCTTTATTTAGTTATATATTGGTTTCGTTGGGCATTCAATGTAGATAAAATTTGCTCTTTACAGCAAATCATTATCATTAATATTATAGAAGATATCACAGATTTAAAATTACCAAAAATCAGTATTCGCGATGCCGATGCCGTGCACGGACGACGGCGGCGCGCGTGAATGACAGTATTATTATTAATCGATCCACAGTTACACTACATTAGTACCTATGTTGCACCCGTGCGAAGCCGACCCCAGTCGCTACTAAATAAATAAATGAATACATTTCTAGTTCGCCTTTGTTTCAGCCCTGTACATAGCGTAATCATTTTGCGAGCGAGCGTCGCCTGTCGGCGACTATGACACGCTTCTAGGAATCGCGACATGAGCGAGGCGATCCCGGGAAGCTGACGGTGAGAGAGCGCGGCCAGTCGACCGAGCGGGAGTCAGCTCGTGAAAGTGATAAGGAGAGGGAAAAAGTGAGGATTTCGTTGTAATCGCAACTTTGGCGCGGGCACGTGTGCACGTCGGCACACTTTGATCCAGTGGGAGTCACTTCTCGCGATCGTTTATCGCGAAATGTGTGTATTTTGTGTTCCCTATGATTCACTCGTTTCAAAGTAGGGTTCTGGAATCATAAATCGGTCAAGAGCAAGTGGTTACACGCACTCACGTGGTTTCCGTTTCTGATGATATCCAGATCGAATTTAAAAGGTCAGGTCTATAGGAAAAAGAGTCTACAAACGGTAATAAACGCTGCTAAGCTATAAAAAAGGTGGGATTCTTAAATGAAATAATTGTGGCAACCACTTTAGAGGCTACCTTGACCGACGATAGTGTAAATGTAACCTGAAACATGATCTGTTTAGCACAAAACAAGGATTACTAACTACATCGTTGAAAACTAACCCACTTTATATATAATAACGGCCTGAACTGAATTTTACACCAAAAAAGTACGAAGGTTCGGTATACATTAATTTATTTGTTTATCAAAACCCCATGTCCAACTTACAGGTTCCCCAGAGCGTTGGACAAGCCCGAACATTAAAAGTACAAAAATTTCCTTTCCCCTAATATAATAAACAATATATTGAAACTACGTGATGTACTATTATTTCTACTTTCTTTAAGTCCTTTACCACGACCTAGGTTTCATTGTATTACAACATCTTCAGGTGGGCACCTGTTTCATTTAATTGTGAATAATGTATTTTTACAAATTTGACGCTAAATATATTCAATATAAACAATAATTAATAAAATAGAAAAACGCATATTAATTCAAATTGAACATAAAACTAACTAATTATCAAACGTGAACTACGAAACAACTCCACAATCGCTTTCCTAAACGGTCAATGGAGCAGAAAAAATATCAATATTTGGCGCCTCTCGCAATATCTCGTGGATTGATTAACGTAAGTGCGTGATAAACTAGTGAACGATATTCGTGCGCGCTCTAGGCAGATGAAATAAACTATGACGGGTCCCTTTCACGAAACAGTCTTATAAACATTTAAATATTTCTAATTAAACTATTTATATATATATTAATTTTTCACAACGTTTATATATTGTCTACTGTGTTTAACAGGTGCAAAAACATGGTGCGTATTTAAAAAATTATAAGATCTAGGATAATCGATATTCTTTCTTGTAATTTTCCAGTTAGATTTTACCAGCCCTGTTTATTTTTAAGATTTCTCTTTCAGCAGTTTCTGAAAAGGGATGGTAGCACTCTACTGATGGTAGTGTTCTACTGATCGTAGGGTCTACTAGAATAAAAAATAAGCGAATTAATATTTTTTATACAAAAAATATATCTTAAAAGTGAAAAAAATTATGTTTAATAAAACAATAATTATAATCTGCGCGACCAAGTAATGAATCGATACTAAAAAGTGTGATCTTAAAAATAGTCCGTTTAGGGGGGCCGATAATAGTTAAGTCAATTGTGGGGTAAATTATGAGTAGATGTTAATCATAAAAAACATTAGATGAACCCTGGAACCCTTTCGGAGACATGAAGGGTCCAAATAGTAAAAATAATCGGAGATATGAAAGGTCAAAATAGTAAAAATAGTGCCACGACAATCGTGTGGTTTTTTTGGATATGCCCATTATAACGGACTGCAATACAATTTATTAATAACTATACCTAAAGGATAAAGAAAGTAGCTTAAGAAAAAAATCAAAAACCAACCTATCATTAACGTATACATATTCCAAAATATTACCACTATTCAATTTAAAGTAAAAAAGAACGCGTGGGAATTCTCGCACCGATCTAGGGTAAATAAGAAAATCCTGGCCATTTTCTATAGTATTTTCGCACGTTATTTATTCAATAGTTTAAAATGCAGTCTAAAGAGTCAAAAAATATTATTTTATCTTTCATTCAACATAAAGGTTGTCATCATATCGTCTAGCATAAGTTTTTTGAAACGAAACTTCTTTGGACGCACTGAAAGTAAAACGTCAAGGTCAAATTTAATGCAACGTTTTGTTGTAACGTCCGAATGTAACGAATCTATCGCAAGAAAGATAGATGAACACGATAGAATAAGACAAGAAGTGTGCGAAAACAAATAAAAATGGCGCTGACTACTATAGTCAGCTGTTTTGTACGTTATGTGTGTCAAAAGTAAACTGTCAAAATTTTGTGGATTTATTAATTTTTTTAAACCACCTGTTACTTGCATATAGTCACGTAGGTGCTGCTCTTCTTGGTTGATAAATATTTTACTTGGTTGAATAATATATTGATAATATATCTTGGCTGATGAATCGATAACAAAACTTAACTTTCTGCGTGAAAAAAATTAATCTAAATATGAATAATTACCCTAACATGGCAACAACAAAATCTGGAACTACAATAGATACTGTTTTTACACAGTATTTGGAAAGAAAAGAGTCAAGAGTCTACGTTTTATATTTTACTTACCACAGCTTAACTTTACTAACACAAACATCGCTAGATAATACTGCAAATATCGAGGAAATAAATTAAGAAATACAACTGACATTTTGTCTATATTCTTCTCATCTTCATCCCTTAAATACTACCCTTAAATCCATAAGTCTTTTAGATAATTTTTAGTTTATAAATCTAAAGTCTTTTAGAATATTTTCCTCTTCCTCTCTAGAGGCAGAGAGCTGCCGTTTTATCCTTCATTATATACTTACAAATCGAGGTTTAGATCACCAAAGAAGTTTCACTTCTATCACGTGTACAGAATTGCACGTACCCTTTTATAGTAAATTATATTAGTAGGGAAGCAACAATAAAATAAACAGTAGAAATCTATATATGTACAACAATTTAAAGAGATGCCAAATTATAAACCTTACGATAAATGTGTTTAGAAGCAAGTGCTTTCATATTTGTGATGAACCATTTCCAGAAGAACTTCCAAATTACGATATATAGTTTTGTTACGACTTTTTTCAATCGCAAAACTTCATCAAACGTAAAATGCTTATTTTTTTATTTCTACAAAAAAAATCGTAATCAAATTTAATTCGTAGGTAGACAAATTATAACAATTTCTTTTTATTTAGATATCCATTCTACCAATATGGTAAAGAGCAAAGTTTTGATTGTTTGTTTTTAGGAATTTATGCAAGAACTACCTATAAATAATAATTCTATTGACACACAACTCGTAATATGATAGCCTACAGTTTCCAAATTATTAAAAGACGGATATTAAGGTACGGACATAGGGTGTATATTTTTTGAGATATTATTAATAAAGTCAAAGTGGCGTTTTCGTGATGAACTCTGGTAAAACTTTTACAGATACACCATTAATAGACATGGGAGAATTGTAGGTCTTAAAAAGGTGTAAAGAAACGTCTAAGAAGGCATTTATCCATATTTTATAGATCATCCACTATATTTAGGAAATGTATTATTATTCATTAAAATAAATATAATTTTAAGCGTTTTCTGTAGATAAAAACTGATTCCTCCTATTTTATAATTTAAGAGAAATGATTTTTTTTACAGCAAATAAAAGGAGAAATGCGAATTTTAAAGATATTCGGTGCGATGTATTCGCATATGGAAGGGGGGGGGGGAGAAGGGGGCGTGTAAAAGGGTATCATGTCGCGGTACATTAATATATTTTTCTTTGTCAGCGCTACAGCCTGGTGTAAGCCAAGGCTTTCCCAATCTACTCCCTCCAGGCAGTACTCCATGTGCCTTCAATCTTCTCGAAAGTCTTTTTTTTAACTGTCATAACCATCTGATTCTGTAGGACTTGATTACTCTCAAAATGTTTGCTTGCACAGTATAAATTTCATTGTTATATAGGCTTCTCCAGATATTATTTTCTTTGACCGCTCCAAAAATTTATCGAAGGATCTTTCTTTCAAAGATGAGTAGCCTATTCTCTTCTGCTTTATTGATTGCCCAGGTTTCGCTACCATTCAAAATTATAGGTCTGATGAGAGTTTTGATTTGAGTTGTCTTTTTAGACCGTAGTAACATCTGTTTGCCATCAAAAGTCGGTTCCCAATTTCAACTTTTATCTCATTTTTACTGGTACATTATTATATTTTTGGTAATTAAAATAAAGTGCAAGAATACGTTTTTGAAAATTAAAATGCATATCAAAAAATCTTCATTAAATGACTTAAATATACCTGTACGAAGTCTTCGTGACAAATACACTACATCATGCATTCAAAGTTTATTATTCATGTGAAGAATATCCTGGATTGCTTATGCTTCTTTCGTGCATCTTCCATTGTAACGTCGAGAGATAAATAAATTCTTGAAACAATAGGCTGGTGCTTAAAAACGATACCAATACATATATAATACTATCTCACTTGTACATCATCGGCGATCGATCCATTATTTAATAAAATGTTATTTATAGCATTTTCAATAAACTATTTAGACATAAGTAAACATACTAAGAATATGCATGTCGTTTTCAAAGCTATGCTCGGCGCGAGCCCAAAGCACGCCGCGACAGCGTGCATCGTGACGCGCGATGTTGGTGCGCGTGCGGGGAATCGCAAACGGATCGTGACGTCGGACGGCTTTTACGATTTGTAGCTAGCTATATTCGGATTATGCTATTGTTTTTTTTATGTGATGTTACATTCATTAGCGATAAAAGGAAAAGAAGAACGGTTCATAGTGGATGTGTCGCCGGTGTCAAGGAGAGAATGTGAAAGCTGTTCCAAAATTAAAAGAAACATTTCGATTAAATCAGTGGGGCGGTACATATTTCATGTCACTTTTATATATTTATTTATTTTTCTGTAAGCTTAGGAATCTGAATATACAATAGCAGACTTATTGCTACAAGACCAATCTCTTACAGCCAACCACAATTAATTAGGTGAGAATATTAACGCCCGTATACACCACCACACAAGGTCAGGATTCTCAGTCGGATTTACTGACAGTTAAAAACGTATTTAGTAAGGCTACTTTAGGGCTTTGACCCATGCAATAGGGTATGGTCGGTAAAGTAGACTCCTGTTCCGACTCGACTGACGGATAATGAGAAACAGAAATAGGTTTTTAACTGTCAGTAAATTCGACTGACAGTCTTGACCGTGTATCATATGGGCGTAAGTGTTGTGGCAGACTGTAAGTGATTTTTAAACAATAATTAATTCTATTTATATTATAAAATATACACTAATGTGGGGTAATAAAATAAGATTAATTTAAAACCCAAACAAAACGACACTTTAGGAGTAGAGAGGAACAAGGATGGGTTATAATGGAAGCAATTAGAATCTGCCGAATTATGATAGATAAGAGGCAGACTGCGCAATGGAAATTTCTTTCAGAAGAGCCATCTACAAAGGTCGACGTGATAGAAAAAAAGATGGTCGTCTCGTTCTTAGGACGAGCGGGTTATTATGCAAAAATTGTTCAAGAAAATAAAAAACATCTACCGCAGACTAGTATATCACTAATTGTTTGCCCATTGTTTTGGAAAAAGTCCGAGAGCAGTGTCCACACAATAGAATCCTCCTTCATCTTGACAAAGTCTCTGCCTCAGCCAGACTCACGCGAACGACTGTTTGGCTGCGTTGGGTGTAGAAATTATAGATCGACAGTCACACAGACTTGAGCCCATATCATGCGGTTTCAATTTATTTTCAGAAGAAGTGGTCCAAGGACCAGTGGACCGACTGTTTCTTACAGTGGTTTCATCGAATAACGTTCCGCGAGAACGAAGTGATCCTATAAGGTTTCCTTCTTTTCCTTTTGAGGTACGAAACCCTAAAAATGGGTAAGTTGCCTAGATTAAGATAAAAACTTTATGCAACGAAAAGCAAAGAGTACAGTGATAACGTTAAATCGTCTTAAAACGTGAAAGGCATTTATTAATTTCAAATACGAGTTATGGTAATAGTAAAAGTGATAGTAAAAAAAAAAATTGACGTTTCACATCTGCCAGGCATCCCATAATGGCTCAAATTTTTTTTCACTTATCACAACCGTCAAACACAATGACTAAACCAGTTGCGTCACTATCATCGGATGCATATTTTGACAGCTGTTGGACCACCATCTACGTTGCCATAGATACGTGCCTGTTATCAAAACAACTGCACTCTCAGTATTAATCACTCCGGCGCCAAGCGTCGCCAAGGTTAGACGCGTCTGTCGGGAGCCGATAAGCAGAATACTATAATTGTACGCAGCGTGTTCTATCTGCTGTCGCCAAAGATAAAACCGTACTATCTGTGTAAACGTGGTGGGATGAGCAATTGGCGATTGCGCTACTCGGAGTTTGTCCCAGCTTTAAAGTTGGTTCCCGGAAATTTGTATTCATTCCTGGAGGTACATATTATCCAGTACGCATTTTATATGAAAAATTCTTGATGTATGGCTCATTTAAAGGGAAAGCCCAGCTGTGACATAGGTAATTTCACAATTGTCCTAAATTGATCAAATAAATTATAAAAATATTGTTTTTATTGATTATAACTTACATCAAATGTAGATGAAACTTCTCTTTTGGTGTAAGTCATGACTCTTTTGGTGTCAGTCAAGCATTTGGTGTTAGTCATGAATGAAGATGGTGCAGGGGATGAATTTAACAACACAACAAAATATCGTGAGCAATCTCCTGTTTTCAAAGATTTCATTTTATGAAAAATACGTCGAATTATCTTAAAGTCATTTTCCTTTAAGGTTACTCTTTGTTATTTATGCCTTGTGTCTCATCCTAATACACGTCAAAAATCATTTTGTTATTTAGTATAACTTTTTCAATATTATATTGAATAAACTCTGTGGACGAATTTAATAAAAGAAAAAATAAGTAAACTAAATTAATAATAGAAAAAACAAGCCACCAAATGGATAATTTAACAACAGAAAAAAGTATCGTGAGCAATCTCCTGTTTTCAAAGATTTCCTTTTATGAAAAATAGGTCGAATTATCTTGAAATCATTTTCCCTTGAGGTTACTTTATGTTATTTGTGCCTTGCGTCTCATCCTAATACACGTCAAAAATCATTTTGTTATTTAGTATAACATATTAAAATATTATGTAGACTAAACTGCGAGGACGAATTTAATAAAAGAAAAAATAAGTAAACTAAATTAATAATAGAAAAAAACAAGTCGCCAAATGGATAAATAAAGTTACGCTTAAAATAACCAGAGCGGCACAAGACGGGTTTAGTGTCGTGGAAATATTCGTTTTCACAATTCGCGTTTGGAATTGTGTTTTTGTAATTGTTTTTTTTTTGTTTAGAATTGTGGTTTAATTTGGTTCAATCAATTCGTTTGCATATGATTATTAAAAAAAATCTGGTGTGTGTTTATGACCACACGATGATAACTTCTAAATTTAAAATATATGATTGTATATACATATATATATATATATATATATATATATATATATATATATATATATATATATATATATATATATATATATATAATTAAATTGATGTTACTAGATGAATATTGATTTGGCGAATCAGGAACAACGCGAGATCTTATTATTTCAAAATATTATAACATGCGTGTATTATATTAAAATACTCTCAAATAAAATATTAAACACTAAAGGAAAACACTTGAATTATTACACTAATTATATATTTTTTATTTATATATTTATTCACGTATTTCATTAAATTATACTCGAATAAAATATAAATTAAGAAGTGCGCATGGCGTGCCTTAGAAAGTAGTTCACTTGATATTTTAAAATAGTGCGTTCCTAAAAAAGTCATTCACTGGATATTTAAAAAAAATGCGCTTGGTGCGCCTTAAAAGTAGTTCACTTAGCCGATGCCGAAAGGAGCCGAGTTTACCCGATTCAGTCAACTACAGGAAACTGACGGCTCAGCGTTGACAGCAGATTCGAGCGTTGTGCCTCAGTTTCGTTCACTGCTCAGAAAAAATGCGCTGGTGCGTAAAGTGCGCTGGTGCGCCTATACAAATTTTCACTTCAGAAATGTGGTTGTTACTGTACGTACAAAGACAGAATATTGGGTCGATTTCGAGATATTTGTCTTTTTAAGGTTCAATATTCAAACATGGAACCTTTACATTTCATCATGCTCGTGTGTGTCTGTACGTCTGTTACACCCTCGTAGTTTCTACGATCTTAGACCTACATGTATACAATTTCGCAAGTATACGCTTAAGCTGAAGATATAAATTAAAATATGCCAATTCTTTTACCTAATTGTTAAAGTAGGGATGAAAAAAAAATTAACTTTTCCATTATTTGGGGAATCGTTAGAAACATTTATCTTTACAGATGATTACTCAGTACACGTGACAGAAGTGAATCTTGAATCAGGGTTGATTTACTACCATCCGTTAAGGAATTACATTGTTCATCGCCAGAACTCATCATCAAACCCTGATCTGGTCGATGCAGTAGTAATTTTGCAAAGGAACAACTACCAGTAACAAATATACATTAAGGAGTTCCATTTTTTATTTTCGAATCTCATCAGATCGTCACCATATTTACAAGAGAACACTTCCAAAGTGTATACTACACTTTCAAACTTTCAACTAAAAAGAGGAGACTAAAAGCAAGCCCAGTATCATATAGCATAGTTCTCTCTTTTTTTAGCTAAGTTCCTATTTTCCGTCCTTTTTACGATAAATTCGCTACCTTCAGATGTTGCATGAAAAATGCTGCTCAAAATTCGACTTTTTTATTTCACTTTCAAGAAGTTTTACTTGAAAAATTTACATTTTTTCCTGAAACACCTGTTGTGTGAAATAAATTTGTCCTTTCTTATACTTGTGTAGGTACATATACAATCAAGTACAAAAGGGACAAGTACATTCTAATTTTTACAGTGGAATCTGTAACGTTTTATCTTCACATCAAACCAGAGCGAGATCAAAGTGGTCTAAACTTGTTTATTGTTTACTGTAAACTGATTACAAAAAACTAAAACATCCTGGCTTTTATAATAATACGCCTCTGCTCACATGAAATGCAGGTGTTACGAGCAAGAGAAAAATATAATAATTATGAGTCTTATACGGCTATTGCACGTAGCAGCCAAATCATTCGGCCATGCACATCTTACAGTATTTAGTGAAATATTTTTATTCAAGAAACATGAAGCGCTAACAAATTACTACACTGTACGTTTGGTGTCGAGCAGGGGGCTAACAGTTGCCGACTTTTGTGAGACAAAATCGGTGGACGAATTCTGGCCGATTTACTGCACAAGTGGGGATGCGTACACCTCTGACTGTCACGCGTCTCGGTTAGCGCGTGTTCGATCGTATATTCTATCCTTTTTCTGTTAGCGTGTTTTAGCTTTAACATTCGAATAGGCGAAAATCGGCCAGACTCGTTTTCATTTCATGTAGAGCTGATCGTCGTGAGACGTTTAAATTTTTTGTGTATCTGGCACATATAATATGGATGAAGACATAGCAGTGTGCAATTATTAGAAGTATGGAAGAAGGTGTGATTAGAAATTGATTAAACACAAAAAACGTAGATGAACATGTTTTAGAGTACCATACAAACCTTTGTTTCAAAAAGAAGTATATCTTAGCTTCAGCTAGAACAACTAAGTCCGGTATACACAAACACGAATAAAACTATAGTGTGATATTTAAATTGTTGGGTTAAGTTTGGGAGGTAATACACACACACACATATATATATATATATATATATATATATATATATATATATATATATATATATATGTATATATGTATATATGTATATATGTATATATGTATATATGTATATATGTATATATGTATATATGTATATATGTATATGCATATGCATATGCATATGCATATGCATATGCATATGTATATGTATATGTATATGTATATGTATATGTATATGTATATGTATATGAATATGTTTGTGTGTGTGTGTGTGTGTGTGTGTGTGTGTGTGTGTGTGTGTGTGTGTATGTGTATGTGTATGTGTATGTGTATTTGTATATGGATATGTATATGTATATGTATATGTATATGTATATGTATATGTATATGTATATGTAAATATATTTATATATATATATATATATATATATATATATATATATATAATGATAAGTTTAATATGCACAAAAAATTAAGTAGAAATTAAACAGTTGCAAAAGTAATTAGTTATTAAAAATCTACAAAATATAACAGACTGTAATGGTATATGTAATAAACACGACATTTTAGTATATAGTTAAGAAGATTGTTTAAGAAAATTTCGTTTATTTTACCTTTATTTCCCAGATGCAGCATTTTATCAATTAAAATACTTTGAAAGAGTCAAAAATAGCTTTAAGTCGATATTTATATAAAAGATAAATAAAGAAATGACGATTATTTATGTACAACAATACACAATTAAATTTATATCAAAATCAATGTTTTGAAAAAAATACCTTTCGGCCAGTGTAAAAAATGAAATTAATGATGTGTTGCAGAAATATATTTCCAAATGCAAGAAAAATAAATATCAAATACGAAACGATAGGTCCCATAATTCCAGGAAATTTATGAGCCTATTACTTTCGCAACCTGTTTAACAATATCCACACCGATCAGTTTGCCAATATGCCTAACATCCTTTTTCGTATATTTCATGCAACGAAAATAGATCGCACTAGATACTCATTGTTTATACGTTTCGGAACGGACTGGTAGTTTTTATTGATCACAGTAAAATGTAAATTTAAATATACTGTGGCAAGTTACGCCAGCAACTTAAGGTAGACCAGTCATTCTTCAACATTTATCTTCAGTGTATTAAGATGTACGTTATCATATTGCCAATAATAAAATGGAAGTCATAAATATCACTTTAGTTTAATCTTCGGAATTTTAATATCGCTTATTTTATAAGGATTCGAATACATAAATTGGAAAAACTTTCATTTGGGAAATTCGTATTTCGTTGAAAGCGATTTTCTTCAACAAATTTCCAGCCTTGAAAGTGAATTACTAGTAGATATATAGCGATAGCACATGCTCTACGTAATACTACGATAAAATCGATAAAATTTTAATTAAAAGCGTTTAGGTAAATCTTTGTAATATGGTAACCCTTTGAGAGATAGACTTTCGCGGTTGAGGTGTTCTTCAGTGTGCTAAATATGTAGTCTCTTAATGTTTTCACTACACTCTAATGAAAATAACAGTCGAGTTTGAACGAATTTCCAATTTCTAATCTCAAGCTGGAGTTTGTTAGTTCCAACATCGAAGGAGTACGTTAAAAATTGATTTTAATTAACATTACATTGTAACGTTAATTAAAATCAATTTTTAATGTATTAAAGTTAAGGCGGATTAAAGTTCACGTAAAAAGGTATCTACATAAAGAAATTATTAAGAAATCGACTTCATGCGAGTGTTTCTTATCATAGCTAAAACTAATTGGATACATCGTTGTATTACTGATAACAAAAGCTGAACCATAACACGTATATTTTGAGATAGTTAATTAATTTGTTGATATTTATTCCAGTTTTATTAACTAAATTTAAAAAAAAATTAGTTGATAAAAATTTAATAACTTTCGATTCAATTTCGTTTTTTTTACTGAATATTGCTTAGATTTTTTAATACCATCTCCGTTATAAACACACATTATAAAACATAGTTTCCAGCCGCGTCTGCCTGTCTGTTTGTACGCGCTTTTCTCAGTAAGTGCTGAACGAATTTTTTACCCACTTCCATTAGTGGATAAATCGATTCAGGAAGAAGGTTTACATGTATAGTTTATGAACATTATATAAAAATTATTCAACTTATAGTTATGAATGTCGATGAAGTGGAAAAAAATTCATTGGAAACGTATCTTGACGTGTGCTGCTTTATTCGTTAGATATAACTTAAAACAATATAAAGCAAATTTATTCCTTAAGCTTAACAATATTTGCAAAAAAATCTATACGAAAATTGCGACAGTATACGTGTGTTACTGTCAAAAAAAACATAATTTTTCAACTCATTTTTCTAGAGCTGTTTTCCTCACCTTATATTGATTAAATTTTCCCTTAGTACCGTAGTTTTCTAACAAATAGCTAAATATGACGTTTTTAAATAACCAAATTACAAATGCGGGCTTCAAACCACTATCTACTCTCAGTACAATAACAACATCCATACGAAGTCGTGGTTCAAATTTTTTTATAAAATTGTTGACGTGGTAATGTGTACACCAAGCAATTTTGGTACTGCATATTAAAAAATAACAAAAGTTGTAAAAATTATTATTTTTTGATTATACAAATTTCTAAATAAAGATATTAATGGTAGACCTAGATGGCGTAGATATAATTCTTTGAAATTTAATCATATGTGTAGATAAGTTGTATTTACACAACAATCCACATTGTGTCGAGTGCAAGCCCCACCTAAAAACGAATCGCAATAGAACACTTTACCTTCAGCAAATACTGAATATGTCATTACAGCGTATTCGAAATAACTGGCGAATATACGGGATATCATTTTATACTGAGTATATCATTACAGCGTATTCGAAATAACTGGCGAATATACGGGATATCATTTTATACTGAGTATATCATTACAGCGTATTCGAAATAACTGGCGAATATACGGGAAACGGTCTTATATTTGTATATCTTTATCTCTCTATAGCTTTAAATCATTTGAAACTATTAGTGTGTGTACACCGAGCAATGTTGGTTCTGAATATTAATGACAAGCAAAAATTCCAAAAATGATTATTTTTAGGTTACAAAACTTTCTAAACCAAGCTTTTAATGGAAGATCTCGATGGCGCAGACACAATTCTTTGAAATCCAATCATATGTATAAATAGATTGCATTTACCTAACAATCCAATTACGTAATGTGTAAGTCCCACCAAAAAACGAATCGCAATACAACACTTTACCTTCAGCAAAATTTTAAACTGAGTATGTCATTACAGCGTATTCGAAATAACTGGCGAATATAAGGGAAATGTTCTTATACATGTATATCTTTATGTCTCTATAGCTTTACGTCATTTGAAACCATTAGTCAGCGCCAAGCGCGTAGACAGCTTTTATGGAGTGCAATATATCACCGTAAAAACATTTCTTTCAACTCGTAATCAATATACTAATACTATACGCGTGTTGTTGTCGTTAAATGAATGTTCTGTACAATGTTTAGCATATCTTTATTTATGTTATCAACGTGTCAATAAGGAAATTCTGATAACTAGAAATAAGAGTATCGAAATAAAATTGAAATGAAATTGAAAAAAAATTTATAGGCCGAATTTATAACAGTGGCTGAATTCTGTGAAATTGTATGAAAGTATATAAACCATAAAACATATATCAACAAGAAAACTATTTGCAACTACATAATTTTTGGGGCTACATAAAGAGTACAAATAAAAGCCTTTTGTGGCAACGCTGTCCGTGGGTTCGCCCGTATGTGCAGTATAACAGAGGCTTTACAGTTAGTTATACATTTTTACTAATATATCAAGCCGAAATGTTTGTTTGTTTCATCACAATTATATCTGGAAGCACACGTCCAGTTTTAAAAAATATTTTTGCGTTAGGAAACCCCTACTTCGAGGAAGATTACAGGCTATATATCATCATTCCATGATTCGTACAAGGATAAAACGATTTGGCATCGCGTTAAATGCAACATCATTAGATAGATTATTTAATTCTACTTAATATTATCACCGTGTTATTCCGGGGTTGATAACAGTCTTACGGTCTTCAACGGCGTGGCAGAGCGCGGGGCTTCGGGTGTTATTCCTTTTTCGAGCAGGGCGGGATTAGTGTTTTGGTTGACTGTAAGACATTGATCCATAGCAATAAGTCTGTCATATGTATCAATCGTAAATATTAAAGCCTCTCCTAGCAATGAGTATGCCATAAGTGTTAATCGTGTACAGAAAAGACTGTAAATAAACACACACCTTCATTTTTATTTTTTCTGAAACTATTATATAAACGTGCGTTATGAGACTTCGGATTTATTAAAATATTATCTTCTTTCATTTCCGTAACCTTTTGGTTTATAAAGCTGAAATTATTATGAACACGTATTTCATATGTGCTCTAAAATATACCTATTATTGTAAAAGAAATTAGTTTTCACACATATATGAAAATATTTATTTTGACGAGAGTGCGTCATTCCTCAAGAGATTCTTTTGTTTTTTAACCGTTTTGAGTGTCGATGAGCGCCATCGCGCTCGTGCGTTACTAACTAAATTTGCCACGAGCGCGATGGTGCTCGCGAAATCAGTTGAGGTTTAGCGAACAGTAGGGGAGGTCGCTCGCACGCTAATTTTTTATCTTTTTACGTGTTACATAAAGTACAAATTATAGTCTTATTAGTAATTACAATATAAAAAGGATCCTGGAAAAGAAAATGTTTAACCCATAATGTCGGAATACGAAAATAATTCGAGTCAAAATGATCGTTTTTCGAGTTGTGAAGAAAGTGATAGTGGGAGTGACATTGTGGTGCGCTCACAATTTGACGTAATGCAAGTTTTGAGTGATAATAGTGACGATAACAATTATTTTGCTGATACGGAGGATGTACCGGACTGCGAAAATACGATGTGACCTTGATTATAGTTTTTGTTATAATTTTTTCTCATAATATATATTTCCACAATTTTCTTTGTATTTCATTTTCCTTCTACAAGTTTTTATTAAGAAAACACCGAAAAAATTATTAAAACTGGATAATTTTTGGAAGAGATACAGTTTTTTTTCGAGACAAGGGTAAATGACAACAAAAACAAAATATTTCTTTGGCATTTTTAAGTATATATGAGTAAAAAACCATGGCACTAAAACGGTTAAATACGGTTGGGGCTCCTGCTTCGGTTTTTCCTCATATTTTTCATAAGTTTATTTTACGAGAACTTTGTCGTATACTGTTTGACTTGGAATTTAAAATATTTAAGAAACTTTGCAGTCAGATATAGTTTTTGACAGTTTAGTTCGAGAAGGATTTCGGGCGCCTAACGTTTCGAAGCCATTTTTCCTGATGAAATCGTCAAAGATAATTGAAATCTTCCTTAACACAAATACTGACTGATACATAATACTCTAAGATATATAGGTAAGTAATACTCTAATTATTTAGTTTTTATTTTATATCAGGATCAATCATAAAGACCCTTATGAATGAAAACATGGAAAAATTTTTTTTCCTGATCCCCTTATTATCTACGCTATACTCCCGGAATTAGAAACATTGGTAAAAATTGTATACATTATTCTGAGAGCCGAAAACTGGGTAAATATTTAATTTCATCAATTATAATTTCTGAATAAATTAATAGGATGATATAAAAATATGCATTACTATATTAAAACTAAGTATTATTTATTAATTTATGAAATAACATTAATTTCATATATATATATATATATATATATATATATATATATATATATATATATATATATATATATAATTAATTACGTCACAATAATCTATGGTGTTTAAGGAATGTATTGAAAAACAAATTAAAAGTGAAAATCAATATCTTAATCAAAATCGTATCTTTTGTCCTTAATTGCGTTATACTCCCGCAAAGAGGTTCACCGCTATTGAAAAGAAAAATGCATTGATATAACCCGAAATACCTTTAAAACCTATTTTTTATAACTATTAATTAATAATTTCATAAATTGTAATAAAAATAACTATATCTTTTGAGAGTAAAGGAGGAGGAATGCCTTCAAAACTAGGGAAGCCAAATCATTGAAAATATTTTGGCTTCCCTAATTCTAAAATTAATAAACCAAGTTACAAACTTTCAAATATGTGTAAAACATATAAATATGTAGGCACTAAATTACCTTTTTATTAACACTTTTAAGAAATTTAATTTCTATTTTCAATCTTATATTGAAATGAGTAATTACAGCTCGCAATTTGAGTGAAATGACTACAATCACCTTCAGACAAGTATGTCAACACTCGGCATTATGTTTGTCTTAACATTTAATTAAGTATACGCAAATAAATTAAACAGTAATGAGGTTTGCCTCTCGGCTACCGTTTGAGAACCGTCGGAGTAAACAAACGCGCCGCGCCCGGCCGTGCGTACGGTACATCAAAACGTCGTAACTGTTAAGACAATTTTACTAGATGACCTCCTTTTGTTCTCGGCAATTGAGATCTTGATATATCTAAAACGGAGTCGTTTTAAATCTCTTATATCGACACAGGCGCGCAGTCCGCAGTACGTCACTATGTTATCTCAAAATTTGTAAACAAAGACTAAGAGGTCATTGACTTTTTGTCGGAAATGATCTTGATCATTTATGTGGGTTTGTTTATTGATATAATAAAGTTTTAATTAATAAATTGATTTATTTGATAACTTTATTATACAGTATATATGTCAGATTTATTGGTACAAGAGCAATCTCTTCTAGTCAACCATAACGGTAAATATTGAAAAAATGGTAGTTTGATGATTTTAAAAGATATTACAATATATAATAATAACACTACACTTAAAAAAGATAAAATAATATAATAAAAATTTTGATATGAGTTACAATGGAAAAAGAAAAAAACGAGATCGCAAAAGTCCTTTTGCGGTTTTAGGTGAGGCAGGACTACATCACTCGATTGTTCAAGAAATATTTATTAAAAATATTTCCCTGATATCACAATACAGTTTATTCGATTTTTTGGTATTTAAGGAATAAGTAGGATTAGTAAGCTTTCATAGGGTAACTTAAGCTTTCAAGTCACGAGCACAAAAGTCTTTAATTCTGCCAATGAGATAATTTTTACTCTGGGTATTTTTTAACATACTAAGAGTCCGTGCAAGGTGGTAATTAGACAAATATACCACTTTTTGTCTCATAATCTAGTTTTAAAATATCGACTCCTAAATTTGCTCATTTTAATAAAATATCATGAAAATATAAGTTAATTAAAAAGCAGTAGAGAAAAAATAATAAAAATTGATTCCATGAGCAGACAAATTTATAATTCTACCAATTATATCATTTTTACTGTGGAAATTCTTTGTATATTAAAAGTCTATGCAACATGGAAATTAGGCAAATACTATATTTCTGTCTCATAATCCAGTTTTAAAACATCGATTGGGAGGTTTAGAACCATAATAGGGCAGATAACGACTTCTAAATTTGCTTTTCTTTTTAATAACATATCATGAAAATATAAATACCAGTAGAGAAAAAATAATAAAATATGATTAAAAGATAAGCGAACCATGAAGTTCTAAATTTAATGGCAGGGGTTGAGTGGGCATATCTCCGTCTCATTCGATCTCGTAGAATATGAAGATCATTATTAAAATGACGTCACAAGTTAGTATTGACGTTTGTGTTCCAATATTAAGTTTAAATCTTTTTCATTTGGTAAATTTTTAGGATTTTTAAAAATTTAGAAAATTTCGCCATTTTGTACCTCAAAA